>OX467708.1:60504020-61704020 GCA_950111635.1 Agelastica alni | reverse complement strand
TTTTGTGAGATGCTATGTGTTTTCTGTGATGTTCTACGAAAAATGAACAAGGAACGCAAACTCATAAACACCGATAACCATCAAGAAAAGAAAAACAGCCAACTTTGGACACTTAATGAGAGAAATTAGCTATGCCTTTTCACAGCTTATAATTGAAGTCAAAATCGATGGCAAATGGGGCCCCGGGTGACGACAATGCTCATGATTAAGGAAAAAAAAAGATTGGAGTCTCAGAAACTGCAGCGAATGTGCCAGAATTGTTGCCGATCTTCATTAGTGGCATTCGTACTTTAAGAAGAAGAAAGGTACATTGAGTTGAAATGAACATTAAAAATATTACTATACGGAATACTTGCTTCAAAATATATTACATTTGGTTCAAGTGTCGATAATTTAAATTTTACATTGTCATGTTTATTCATATAAGATTTAGCCTCTTCTATCATGTTTCAATTATGTTAAAAATACCCTTATAAAGATTTTTTTCTGTCAAAACTGTTGTCTATAACAATACCTCTCCAAACTAGTAACAGTACACAAAACCTATATTTATTTTTTAGAAATAGGCGGTCAATATAACAACGATTTTCACATAAAAGAAGTTATAATTTTTGAAACGGCTGGTGTGACTCTGGCAATCCCCTATATTTCGTCAGCAGAATTAAAATATATGTTTGGACATATCTGCAGCTACGTATCACTTAAATAATTTTAGAGTGTGACCCCTTACATTTTTGCAATGTAAATTTTTTATTCCAATTTAATTAAGGTGTACGTTAAAAGTAAAAGAATTAAAATCAAATTTATGGTTTAACAAATTAAATAACTAGGGTTTATATTTTGTATATAATTTTATTTTGTTTGTGATTATGTTTGTATATTCTAATGTTTACAGACCATCCATTACTATGCGGAATAAAATGTTGGGCAATGCTTGCAAAAAAAGTACCTACTTTACCTTTAAATCATCTGCTCGAACATTTTCTTTGATATGTATTTTCATTGATACGTAAAATGTTCTATTTATGTTTGTTAGTTGAACGTTTGAGTACGTAACCGGTGCATTTGGATACTCGGGACATTTACCTCTAAATACATTAAATCGTATCGTCTTTGGTCTCTGCAATAAAATGTATTAATAATTGAAAACAAAATCATACAGTAGGGTAGTGGTCTTCCTCAAGCACCTGCATATTTGTTTATAAGGTGTTTTTTCGGCGGATATTCAGGTTATGTATGTCTGTACGATACGTTATTTTTGCATTTAAGCATGAAGGAATGTGATGTCTTATTATTTTATGGAATAAAGTTAGAGCGTGGAGTTTTCTTCGATTTATCAAATTCAACCAACTATTTTGTTTAAAAACCCGTTTTCTGTACAGGGCAGGGCAGTAGCAGAGAAAATATACCATTGTTTCCTCCTCTTCCTTATCGTGACAGCTTTTGCAAAAGTCGTGTCGTAGCTCTGAGATTCTCATGCGCCGTGCGTGAGATTCACCTACCCAGTGTCCTGCTATGTGTCCAATCGACTCCCTGGATCAAGTTAAAACATCATTAGTTCGACATAAATCCAGTTTGGGCCAAATCTGCTTAGATGATGTGCATGTAGGTACATTTTGCCACCTCAGTTTAGCTTTTTGAACTACTTTACTGTGCAGGAGGAGCCAGCAGTTTGCAATCGGTATTCCTGGCTAAGATGAGATAGATTCAGTTGGGAGAGTGGTGTCCACTTTTGCTAGCTCGTCCGCCCTACAGTTGCCTGGTATGTCCCTGTGGCCGCGTATCCAGAAAATGTGAACTCTGAACTTAGTTGCTAGCTCATTCAGGGACGCTTGGCATTGCATGGCCGCCCTAGAGGTCAAGTAGACTGAGTTCAATGATTTTTAGCAGCCTAGCTGTCGCAAAGAATGGATATCTCGCTGAACTTTTGTTCATTGTGGAGTATCCAATTAGCTGCCCCAGTAATGGCTGTCATTTCGGCCTGATACAAACTGCAGTAATCAGGCAAACGAAACGACAGGCTAAGTGAGAGGTCTTCCTTACTTACTCTTCCCTCTAGTTTAGAGCAGTCAGTATAAAATACTGCGCCCTGAGGTTTAATTAGGTTCTCAGCTCAATCTTCTCTGGTTGGGATTTCCAGAAATAGAACTCTTAAGTGGCTGTAGTGCGTTTCGGTTCATGAGGACACAAATCTAATGGTAGAAGATGTAGAATTGTTTCGAACGCTTTTGTTGAGGTGGTCCGTAGACAGCCTGTAATTAACAGGCATGCCAATCTCTGGACCTTTCCTGTATGGTTGACCCCCCTTAGAATCGGTCTTATGACCGTTATCTCAAAGAAACCAACAATAGATATAGCTGTGAAACATACCACCTGAAAAAGATGGGCAAAACAGAAAGTGATAGTTGCCGCTACTGCGAGAGCTTCGCTGAAACTGCAGGACATTTGCTTTGCGAATGCCCAGCGCTTTTCTGGCTCAAGTTTTTGGGACGGGCCTTCCTAAAGCCCTTCGATATCAGAAACTTAGCCCACAGGAAACTGATAAACTTTGCTCGAAGTCTCGGAATCCCGGGCCTTGAATATATTAAGGGTTATGCACAAAAGATCTGATAGGTCGAAGTGCTTGAGAGGCAGCATGGCCTACACGACCCACCCCTACAATCTACAATCTAGCTGTGAAATATATTATTAACTTGGGCGCAGTGGTGAAGCGTCCATGTAACCACTGTTACCATTGGTAACAGTTAAAAATCTTGAAAATAAATATTTTAATACTACTGTGAAATAATTTTATTTATTTTTTTACCAACAGCAATATGTAATAGTAATTCAGTAAATAGCCAATTGGCTGCACAAAAATAATACGCTCTACACTGTCCGGGTTATGCGTTATGTTACCACTTTCGTTTGTGGATACGTGTGATCGTCCGTCGGCTACTGATCGAAACCGGCTCGTGTCTGGTTACGTGCTTGAATTCAACAGCGCGGTAGCGTGGGCGCACCATTTTTTTGTTTTGGTTACTCACTCCTTAGTAGTCGTTAGGCTGCCGGCTGCAGTGTGCGTGCAATTAAACATGAATGAGAGCCGCTGCGTAATCGATCAACTACTTGAAAATTCAGTCTCTTTGTATAATTTTGAATAAAAAAAGGAGATCATTAAAAATAAAAGACCTATTTTAAATAATTTAAAAAAAAATCAAAAAAAAGTAATTCGATATTTTAAATTTAGTTGGTATAGTGAAAACTCTTGGTCATCGTCATTAGACGTTAAGGACATCAAGTGCCCCAGTCCAGCAATTTTTACTTTAAATAATTTTAAAAAAAATTTAAATATAATACCTAAAATAAGCAAAAACTTGGAAGGTTTAAAATAAACTAGTAGTAAAGATGAATTATTATTGTTAGGGACCACTTCCGGTTAAATCAGTCGGAGTAGTATGAAACAGTCAAAAAACGCACAATGATCAAAGAAGTTCTCGTGTATATTTCGCGTATATTTATTCTTATGCTGGAATATGTAACCTTGTTAAAAAAGTAGCTTACCCTTTTAGCAATGTTTTAAGTAACTTTTGTAACTCGACAAGCGTAAGGAGTCACTTAAACCCCAGATGCGCCAAGAGACAATCGCGGCATTGATCCTTTTTCTATATTTTGTCGGGCAGCTTGCGTCTCTCTTTCGGTCGCGCACTACCAAGTGTCTCCTTACGCTTGTCGAGTTATACAAATAAAATGCATAACATTATCTAATTTAAATAAAATTAGTTTAGAAAAGTTTACTATACCTTTCTAATTCATTTGAGTATTTACTTATTTAAATAATTTGGATAGTAGTAGCTACCAGTATATGGAGCATTACATAATATGCATTTTTATTATAGTATAAAAAATACAAATGCTGATTTTTTTATTTTACAGTAAATAATCCATTAAAAAATTCAGTTAAGCTACAGACACACTTAGGTATACCCATGGTTTCTTCGCTTAGAAATGTCAATTTTATTTTTATTCTACCTATTAGTTACCAACAATTTCTTATAAATATAAATTAATTTTTTCTTAAAAATATAAATTGAATGAACCTTCTAGGATCGAGTTGGAAATTAATGGAATAAATTTGAAAACAAATGTGGTAAATGTATTAGGTACCTATATTAAATAAAACATTTAAAATTTGGATAGTACCGTCTATCACAAAGTTCATTTTTGTCAAATATCAAATTAAAATATGGATCATTGGTATCTAATCTCATTTTATTATTAAATAATATTAGCTTAATAATTTTTATAGTAAAAATAAATTAATAAACACTTACAAATACATCAAACTGCCCTAAAACATTCAAAAATAAAGAGCATAACACTATATTACTCTTAGTCATTTTAATAAATAATTTAACAATATACTATTCAATGAAATCAAAACATTTAATCAACAAAATCGTTATTTGTTCGCATAATTATTTTCTCATTAGCAAGGCCAAAGCAACATTACCTATTTGAAAGAAGGTTAATACGATTTATTATTGTTAATGCTGTATTTTTTTAATTTTATGTAATACTAGTTGTACCCTGCCACGCTTCACTGTGGCACATTATGGTTGCATGGATGTTTATGTTAAATTGTTTTTAATTCTGCTTTATCGTTGAAATAAAAGCCTTACGTTACGAGTTTTTTTGTTGTCTGTTACCTACTTGAAATCCACTTCTGGGAATCTGAATTCTTCGATTGCGTTTTTTTCGGAAACGGGTGAAATTATCGCGTTTAAACACAAGTACGATTATTACGTAAAAATGATATATGCGTCATAAGTCCCAGGGACAAATATTGTACTAGGGACTGGGATCTAGCGGCAAAAATAATCAAACCGAATGGGGTAGAATGGGCACTCAAAACATTCGACCCATATAAAGCACCAGGACCAGACGACCCATATAAAGCACCAGGACCAGATGGAATATATCCGGTACTGTTACAAAAAGGTATGCGGGACCTAATTGGCCCCCTCACCAATCTTCTAAGGGCTAGTATCGCCTATAGACACACTCCAGAAGCCTGGACCGGAAGCACAGTAGTGTTCCTGCCCAAGCCTGGAAAAAACGGCCATGTGCTGGGCAAAGACTTTCGACCGATAAGCCTCTCCTCCTTCATATTGAAGACCTTGGAGAGACTGGTTGACAAACACATAAAAGACACGACTCTAACTATGCGCCCCCTGGCCGACCCCCAGTACGCGTACCGGGAGGGCAGGTCCACGGACTTAGCCATCCACCATCTGGTGGAGAGAGTTGAGGCGCAAATGGAGCACAAGGGCTACGCCCTGGGAGTCTTTATGGATATTGCTGGAGCTTTTGACAGCACTTCTAACAAGTCCATAAGGAAAGTAATGACCAACAAAGGGGTGGAAGCAAACCTTATTGATTGGACGGAAAATATGCTGAAAGGTAGAGTACTGAGCAACAAAGAATATCAACTAAAAGGCCGCCACACTGGTGAATGTCCTCAGGGGGGCGTATTATCGCCTCTCTTGTGGTGCCTAGTGGTGGACGAACTATAAGTAAGTACCTATTTGAAATCCCCTTCTGGGACTCTGAATTCTTCGATTGCGTTTTTCTCGAAAACGGGTGAAATTATCGCGTTTAAACACAAGTACCAATATTACGTAAAAATAATATCTGCGTCATATTTTCATATCAAAATTACTAAAAAGTGTCGTCAAAAAAAGTTACCAGTCGATTTCATAATCAGCAATCATTCACATGTCGTCCCCTATAACAAAATGTAAGATAATATTCCTTGTCTAAAGTTATACCTCTCAGCCGATTTTAATAACAATTGATAAATTTACAATGCAATTAATTACAAAAAATGAAAACAAAATTTCAAATTTAACGCCTTTTATCTTTTTCCACAGCAATACAAATTTTATTAAGGCATATTTGGTACTATCGTCATGTTTTGGTCCAAATCATCCGCACTTAGCCCATGTCCCAATAGTTATGAATCACCCTGTTTATAATATATATAGATTTCCATAACTTTTTATATTATAACAATTTCCGGGTATCGGAGAAGAGTGAGATATACGCTCTGCAGCGTGTTGTATTGGTATATTTTCGGGAATTTTATCTGTCAAAGAGACAGTGTAAATATTGTTCGCGAAAAAGTGCCTACGTTTTAGAAGGACGTCAAGCTATCCTATCTTTCATTGAGGGAATTTTTATTTTCATGGAACAGATTAATAAATAAAATACAACTATTCTTTTACTTCTATTGCGTGTGAACTGCACGCACTCATTTTTTTGATAACCCCCCGAGCCGGTCCTGGCAATTTAGTTGTATTATTTATATTTAAAAGTCGTCACTGGTTGACATAGTTGGGTTTTTGCGAATTAACGACAAGCTAATAGCTGATAGGTGATTCTAATTAATAAATGAATTACCGGTTTTAAATTACGAGGATAGTTCACAAATTGTTGCCCCTAAAATAGAAGCAAACACTTGAGAAAGAAACTAATAAATTTTTCAACATAGTCACCTGCAACGTTTATACACTTGGTATATCGGTATAGAAGTGTTAAAAAACCCTTTTAAAAAAATTCAATTCAATTCAATTTAAGTCTTTATCCATTTATCTACCGCCGACATTACTTCATTATCATCAGCAAAGCGGATTCCACGAAGATATTCTTTTAATTTTGGGAATCGGTGGTAGTCGATGGGGGCCAAATCTAAAGAAAAAGATTCCAAAACTTCAAATCCCGCATTGTGTTAGGCAGCCATTGCAACACAACTTTTGTGAGCTTTTGTGTGGAAGACCACACCTCGGCTCATTTTTCCTCTTTTTTTTTCTCTGATAGCTTCGCGTACTTTTGGCATTAAATTCGCATAATATTCACCTGTTATGGTGCGCCCACTCGGTGTATAATCGACAAAAATAACACCTGTAGGATACCAAAAAACTGTAGCCGTCACATTACCAGCTGATGGACATAGAGATATGTGTTCAGGAGTGCATCAAAAGGAACACCCGAAGGGCAGAAATCTATATTTTATCAGATAGTCAAGCAGCATTTAAAGCTCTGAAGTCATACACTTGTCAGTCTAAGCTGACTTGGGACTGTAAACAATCTCTAAGACAACTGGCAGCAAATACACAATTATCCGGCCCAGAACCCTTTTGTGGAATCTCCATGGCCCGCTTGAAAGGAGTGGTTCAACGATGGGAAACAGATTAAATGAAATCTCACTGAAATAAAGTGCCAGGACAAAGACAGGCGAAAAGGCTAGTGAGCCACTCGACAAAGAAAGCTAAACAGCTTCTCGAGTTGGACATGAAAGACTTAAAACTGGTAATGGGACTCCTCACTGGTATCACCTGAAAAAATAGGTAAAAAACAAAGAGTGCTAGTTGCCGCTATTGCGAGAACTTCGCTGAAACTGCAGAACATTTGCTTTGCGAATGCCCAGCGCCTTTCTGCAAGAGGCTCAAGATCTGATAGGTCGAGGTGCATTTGTCATTTAACGCAAACTGTATTAAAGACAACAATTCGTAAAACATCCTCGTATAACGGTGACTGACTAAATACCCGGATCATGAATAACTATCAGACTAAGTACCCGAATAGGTATCATATAAGTCCCCGGATCATTAATAAGTAATAAGTACCTGGATTAATACCCGAAACACTAATAAGTACCTGGATAAATACCCAGAACACTAATAAGTAGCTGGAACATTATCAAGTACCCGGAACATAAATAAGTACCTGGTTAAGTACCAATAGAGTAAGAGATGTTAGATAAAGAAATTTGGAAATTACCACCCTCAGTGAGTTTGTGAATTATTTTTATTTCGTGTCGGATGCCACACGAAGTTCTTTGACTTTTGTTAGAAAAGAAATCAGTTCCAGGAGGATTTCAACTCCAGGAATAAATCATCTTCAGCAGTTTTTTTATTTTATTTTTCTAATTTAGATTTCATACTCGTTTGTTTCATTTTCTTTCTTTTAGGAATTGTACCCAGTTGTTTTTTTTTATATTTTTTATTCAATAAATTTTTTGATTTCTTTTACAGCAGTTTTTAATTATTTTTAGAAATATATGATATCGAAGCCAGTCAAACACGGTGCTCGTTTATAAGTAGTAAATTAACCGAATACAATTGAATTTCTTCGAGGTGACATTTATTCACTTTTAGTGATTTTCAGTAAAAATTACTTGGCGTCCTATCATGGTTTAGTTTTTTTGTTGTTTATATAAAAAAAATAGATAGATCCGTGAACTGATCTAACTATTCCCTCGAATTTATTTCAATTGAGAAATTGAGAAATCAAGAACACACAAACCTAAGTAATAGTCTTTAGTTTTCTTTTATTGAACATTAACTTCTTTTTTTTTAAGAAGAAAAACGACTATTTCCTTTAGAAGTAGTTTGTTACAAGAGTTCACAACTTTTAAACTCCTGAACTGATTTTCATATAACTTACAGTTTTGTACATCATGGCCTTTTATTTGATACCCCACTTGGATATATTTAAAAATATTCGATTGTTCGTTCCAACTTCCACCCTCCATATCCCCTTGTGTCAGTGGTTAAAAATAGATAAAAACAATTTTTGAAGCGGGTTGTATATTATCTCAAAATTTGAGCTCAATCGATGGAGAACTTTTTGAGTTAATAAAACGTACACAAACCAACATAATATTTTTATATGTATTGTTACAACTTTTTTTAGTTCCTCTGTGGGTTCGGTGATTAAAACTCTTGATCCAATAACAAAAATATGTTTATTTCAATACAATTAATTCTATTTTCATTAACCACTTAGATATTCACTTAGCTATAAAACTTTTACAACTCTATATAACTATTTACATTTATTAATTCATAGACACATAAGCCGATACTGTCCTTGTTATGATCGTTTCCCCTTTTATATATCGATATCACAATTCCAGATCATTCTACCTGTTTCTCCATCATTCGACGCAGCTTCGAGACCCCGTCGGCGGCGACAAAGCTGGTCGTCGGTACAGACCCCACCTACAGTCGATCCTCGGTTGTCGACAGGACCGGATTTGTAACAGTATAATGGCTCTTATTACAGATATGATATACACATTTCACTTACCATATGTTATTTCAAAAGCTAAGAAAGAATTAACAGTCTTAACCTATCTATATCCGCATATAAAAGAGGATATGTATGTGTGTGTTTAATCATAACTCTGGAACGCCTGGAGCAATTTTAACGTTGTGCATACAACAGCTTACTACAGTTGTTTGCATAGCCTTTCAGTTGCACGTCACCAAGTATGACGTCATATCATGTTTTCGGCATGTTTGATTACTACATGACATTTGATGGCGACTCTACAAAATTTTGACAGTTGTCAGGATCGTATTTAGCCAAATATGAAAATGCTTTGAAATTAATAAGAATTTTGATATCAAAACATTACAAAATAAAACAAAATGTATTTTTAATTGATATTTATTGTCATAAATAATATAACATTAGTAAATAAATTCCTAAAATTAGTTATTATAAGACAACAAGGATCACTTGCCGGATAAAACCTACTATAAGAAATTAGATCTGTTTAAAAAATCACATAAGTTTTATTCGATAAACTAATTACCTTGGAAATCATTGAAATTTAACAAAACTGGTAACGTTAAACTTGTAGAACAACAGCCATTTTTGAATACAATACAATACACGTTTATTATGCGGAGTTGTCTTCTCACAAGTCCCAATCTGATTCGTTATCCGATTCGTTTAAATCAATGATTACAGGAGAGATATTACTTCCATCAATGTTTTTTTCAGTCTCCCAATATTCATCAATAATTTTGTTTGTATGGTCTACATACCTCTTCCATTTTTTTGGTGTAATCTAAAATTACATAACAATTATAAACCATAGCATAAGAATAAACTTTGCATTAAACCTGTTGAAGAGCTTCATTCCAAACACTAATTACAGTATCTGCAGTAATACGTTCAGCCTAAGTTATTTTTGCATCGTAATACAGTTTACACTCAGACCAAACAAGTTCAATTGGATTGAACTGGCAATGATATGGAGGCAGTCTCAACACACGACGGCCACGATATTAATGTCGAATTCATAGTCTTCGGGGTCGCTGAGTTTGATATTGACATTACCAATCATATTAGACACCGTCGCCGGCATTCCAGAATGTTCCATCAGGGTTCAAGAACCTTCCAGAGTCCCCCGTGCAACGCCGGGTAAAACGGCTAGTAATTGTATAAATGAAGAATACCTGGAATATCTAAAAGAATATGAACAATCCACGAAGGTGATACCTAAATACACAAAAATACCGTTGACATTCAAATGGATATTAATATTAGTTTGTTAATACGTGTCTTGAAGTGTTTGGAGAAGAAGAAAAACTTCACATGAAAACAAGCTAAATTTCCACAATCTAGAGAACCTGTTCACAAATGACCGTTCCAGCTGGTAATTTCTAGGTATCTAGTGCTACTTGGTGTACGAAGGCATACGCTCATAACTACTAGTTGTCCTTATCGGCACGTTTATGAAAGAGAGTATGGGAATCAGCTTCTATCTACGGAATATTTGTAAAAAAAGAAAGGACCGCCACCACTGTACGATCACTTGTCAAACCTAGGTTGTTGATCGATCGATATGCTCCGTTTTGGCTGCGGTCCAGCAAATTAGAAAATTATCGACACGACAGATCCCCAAGCATGGAAGAGCATTACGCCAATATGGGTTTTTGAAAGCAAAATCGTTACGGTACAATATATCGCAAATCAATGGGTTACGTGCAGCGCGTGGCAATTTCTTGATATTGGTCGAAAGGGTGACGTACATGTGACGTCACTGCTATAGATTGGTATTATGCACGTTGCAAAACAAATGACATATATTTCATAGGATTATGTGTGTTTGGTTAACGATTTTAGTTCTCCGAGTGTTTTTGGTTTTTTTGAGTTTAGAGTGAGCTATTTGACAAACAGGTATTTAGGTTTAAGGAACAATATTGTGTTGTTATTAGTGACCTTTAATGACTAAACAATAATATTTTATTATTACCTATAGCCGAGGCCACTTTTTAAAAGATAGACGTCACATGCAGGTACGTCACTCTTCCAACCGTTTTCAAGCTGAAACGTCACATGCACGTTACCCATAAGGGCTTCAAAATTTATAGCCCATCTTAAAATTTTGATTTTAAAAATAGAAACCATACAGGTCCTTCTAAATCTTCTTTAAATAGCAATATAGAAGCATCGTTTCACCCTGTATAATAATTATCACAACTTGCAGATATTTTTAATTATCTAGATTATAGGTAAAGCGATAAAAGAATGATGCATTTTATTTCTACCAGAAAGTGTTCTGACTAATAGTTGTGAACTGTTAAGAAAAGTAGAAGTTGATTTATCTCAAAAGGGTAGTTATCAACCTCTTGAAGTGATACATAATTTTATAATAGACCCATGTATTACACGTAGATGAGAAAGGTTCCTACATAAAAGGACTTTATAATGAAATCATCTGTTGACTAAAAAGCTTTCAAACTCAATTATTGATCATTTTGGTCCCACATTTTCCATTAGCTCTTGTTTTTATATTTCAATTTTTTACACTGCAAGTATCATTTACGATTAGTGAATCCATAAAAAATGTTTTGTTTGTTACACAGAATGTTTTAAACAAAAAATAAAATGTATTAGTTGTCGTTTTAAAGTCAGAACAATTTATTGAATGAGATTTTTATTTAGTGTTTTGCTCCATAATTAATCAAATTATATATTTTTGTGTTAAAAGTGTTAATAATAAAATAAAAAAATAATATGTAATGAAATGTGTTGTTAATAGAATTTTATCTTTAAAAATTGTTTAAATATACTTAATCATGGGGAAGTTTTAAAAAAATAAATATTTTATTTAATTTTAATTAAGAGTTGTAATTGTTAAATTTTAAATTATAAACTTCTATTATTAAGCATGAATTCAAATGACGCAAGGGAGCGAATGTAAGTACTTCAGAATTACTGTAGGTATGTGTTGATCTCAAAAGTATACTTGCAAAGACATTTCTTATTATACCACAACTTAATACTTGAATTCACGCTGAGTTTTGCACCACTTCTACTCATACAATGATTTTATTGTCATCGGTCGTTTTCAAAATTTCATTATATTAGTTAGGGCGTTTTGATAAAAAGAACTCATTAATAAATACTTTAAAATTAAATTCACTACGAAGACTGGCAATAACTTCTTCAGAAATTACTCACCGTGGTGGTGCGATTATATAGAAAGGAAAAAACAACGTGTTAGCAAGAGGGTAAGTTACTACAAAAGCTTGTTTGTATAGATATCTTTATACAATGGTTAGGAGTTGAATAACAAAAGTTTGAAGTTTAGAAGTTAAATACATAGAGTTCTATGGTTGACTTCTACATTGTAAAGTCGAAAAGTAATGTATAGGAATGATAGATGGCAGTATTACGCACAGACTTTCTTATATACTATTTGTTTCAATAATTTTTAAGTCTACAACTCTACATTATTGCACAGGGGCATAGTTGAGAACAAAAATAGTGCATTGTATTTTTTATAATTTTTATTCAAATGATCTTTTCCTACAGAATAAAAACAGTAAATAGCAAAGTTGAACATACCAAAATAAATAAAAATGAATTAGAAGAAATAAACACATTCGCTATTAAAAAAAAATAATTCCATAATTAGATAAATTTTTAAAAAGTTTCTTTTGAATTAGGATTACCTATATCAAAGATGTGATAGGTCAATGAAGGGTATTACTTTATATTCAGTTTTACTAAAATATGTATTTAATAAATATTAAATGTTAATAAAACTTCATTCACCAGTCTTTATTTCAATTAAACATTAATGTTTTATTTCTTTTAAACGTTTAAAAAAATGAATTTTAACCATGGCTTAAAATTTTCTAATACAATGTCAACTCATTTTCAGAACCCATAACATCTTTTCTCCACGACCATACTTGGAATATACTCATTACGAAATTATTTTTAATTCATAAAAACGAGTGTACTTTAGGCCACACGACTGAAGTAAAACTTCTTTAGCTCCATCCATAGGTATGTATATACATATATCAATTTTCTACAAATATTTAAATTTATTAAGGGTTTTCATTGACAAATTAATATTTTTAAATAGATTTTTTATTTTTATTATCGGATACATCAGTAATTACTGTGGTTGATTGTAAGACCGAGACAATAGGCTTATGATATGAGAAATCTTCCGTTCGCCTCGCCCGATCACACTTTTCGGAACGCTCTCGTCACGCATTCACCAGCTTACTCCCCAAGTCAAGCTTGCGTAAAGAAGTTTTACTTCAATAACAACATTCACACTCTAGAGTGAAAATATTCATTCTGTAACAGAGGATGCATGTATTTTCATTCTATCACTTGCTACGGTATGAATATTCCGTAGATAATTGTTTTTAACAATAGCGATTGCCATGGATGTCAAAAAAACTCTTTGAAGTAAATGTCAGTTTCAAATAAAATTGACGATATAACAGAAAACCTACTTCCTCAAAAATCAACCTCCTATTATTCCTGGTACACGAACGTTACATCTGCCTCATCCAATCAATCTATTTTAAAAATCTTTATAAAAAATATTTCAAATGTTCCGGTATTTCATTTTAATAACTGTACCAACACAATAAATATTAATATTAATAGCTATTAATATACATCCATGTTTCAATAAATAACTTAAGTTCTTTAAATTATTTTTTATTAAAATCTTTGGTTGTGGAGAATATATCGTCTGTTACACGGTTACAATCTATTATTCTAAAAGGAACTAATTTAATATCACATGAAATCTAGGTATATTCCCCAAGGTTTTTGTGTGCTAAATCAGTTATTGACACTGACAGTTGACACTTGTGCCAATTATCTTATTCTGTTAAGGTCCCATACAAATGTCAAAAGTATATTTATTTATATTTAAGGCATGTATGCTATAATGCTGTCTCTGATATCTGTTATTTAAAACCAATGATTATTTGACTTGTTGAGTGGAAACCATCTTTTATGGTGAAATATATTTAAATAGGCTAATTTAAAACCTTGAAATTCGGACCCGTACTGAACAATAAACGTTTACAATAATTGTTTGTTTTCAAATAGCCGAAAAATATAAATAATTGGTAAGTCATTACATACCTTTAAATAATTTTAATTAAAAAGCACTATAAAAATTGTTTTAACTTTTAAATGGAAATCTTCAATTTTTAAAAGTTGGGTAGAACATCTCTTGCAAGTCAAACTTATCTGTATGCACCTATTAACAACTAATATAGAGTCTATTTTCATTGGTATTAAGAAGCATTTTTATGCAACCATAAACCTGATAAACTTAAAACCACGATATTGAATACAAGGTTTTCTTGTAGATAAAGATATGGTAAAATCAAGTTTTTTGGTGTATTGTTTTAAAATTTGATTCAAGAAAACTAACTTTATTTAATAAAAGATCAATAAAAATAACAGTTGATTTGTGATTTTTTAAAATTTTTCTGTGCAGAAATGAATCCCAAAGCAACTCAGGCGATAATTTTTACATTGGTAGGATGTATGTTGAACAATGTATTTTTGGAATATATCATTAAGTAAGTAATACTTTTTTATATTCAGCACCTACTAACTTAATAGGTATTTCAATACTTCTATTTATAAAACATATATAATGATTATTCTTTTAAAAGAATTTATCCTAAGAATATATTATTGATATATAAACTAAAAAATTAATACACAAATATATACTTATAAATATAAAACATAATATTTATATTTAATGCTTTTAGAATAGATCCAGGGTCTGGACATTTGATAACCTTATGCCAGTTTTTGTTTATTGCTCTTCATGGTTTAATTTTTACTTCAAAATTTGGAACAGTTAATCCAAAAATTCCTTTAAGAGATTACATGACATTGGTTATATTCTTCTTTACAACAAGTGTTGTAAATAATTGGGCATTTGCTTTTAATATACCTGTCCCACTGCATATGATATTTAGAGCAGTAAGTGTTAAATTTTTTAAATTATATTTATAAAAAAGTATAAATGAAAAACTATCTGTACAAGAAAAACATCCATGTGCTTACCTCATAAACAAGTTTATATTTTAACAGGGTTCTCTCATTGCAAATATGATTATGGGTATCATTGTTTTGAAGAAAAAATATACTTTGGAAAAATATGTATCCGTTATCCTTATTACACTGGGAATTATAATCTGTACTCTTTATTCAAGCAAGTCTAAGCAAACGGTAAGTATAGCATTTGGATAAAACATTTTATTGTGAAGCATTATGTGAAAACTGTGAAATTTATCATATAAAAAATCAAATAAAGTAAAAATTATTTGGTCATCTTGGTAAATATTTAGATGAATTTAAAAAAAAATTCATTTTGTAGGTATGTACTGATTGTTCAGAGAAATTAGTACAAGATGAACAAATATCAGCTGATCATTTTTTCTGGTGGGTCATTGGTATAATCCTGTTAACTGGGGCTCTCCTATTATCTGCTAGTATGGGCATTTTTCAAGAACGACTTTATCAGAAATATGATAAACACCCAGAAGAAGCTCTTTATTACACTGTAAGTTTATATCCTACTTTTATATTCAATTATTCTCAGAGGATTGTTATTCATAAATTGTATTTAAATGTATTAATATTGACAGTAATTGCTGTAACAAAAAGATTTAAATGTACAAATAATTAATCATTTAAAAATAATCCCAACAAAAAAGATTCCAGTAATACTAACAGTAAAATACTTATTACATATAGTAACAGCAAACTGTACAGATGTACTGTGACCATTTACTTACTATAATACTAAAATTGGAAAACATATTATTTTTAGCATCTTTACCCACTGCCCGGATTTCTTCTATATTTTTCAAGTTTGGTGGAGCATGTGGATATAGCAAATAAAAGTGAAATAATCAATATTCCGATTGTAAATTTAGGTGTCCCGGTACTGTGGGCACTTTTATTCCTTAACGTGATAACACAGTTCATGTGTATAAGTAATGTGTATATTTTAACATCTGAATGCGCTTCTTTAACTGTGACCTTAGTTATTACTCTAAGAAAATTTTTCTCTTTAGTTTTTTCAATAATTTATTTCCAAAATCCTTTCACCATGGCTCATTGGATTGGTACTGTGATGGTCTTTTCTGGTACTTTAATGTTCTCGGAAACCCATATTAAAATTAAAGATTTGCTGTTTTCTTCCAAAGAAGCTGAAACCAAAAAGAAAAATTAAATGCAAAGTGGATTCAAGAACTACATTGTTGATTATTTTAATAAAATTTCCCAAAATACGTTTAATTTAAAATATATTTTAGTGTCATCATGCCTAATAACTTAGCAACTTTGTAATTAATTTTGCTTTACAAAATACAACGATAGTTCACGAATTGTTGTCCCTAACATAGAAGCAAACACATGAGAAGAATGAAACTAATTTATTTTTCAAAATAGTCACCTGCAACGTTTATACACTTGGTATACCAGTTTTGTAGTGTTTTAAACCATTTTGAAAAAAATTTCAGCCATTCATCTACCTCCGACGTCACTTCGTTATTATCAGCAAAGCGGATTCCACGAAGATGTTCTTTTAATTTTGGGAATAGATTAGTCGCTGGCGGTCAAATCTAGAGAATAAAGGGATTGTTCAAATATTTCAAATCCCGCATTGTCAATGGTAGCCATTGCAACACAACTTTTGTGGGCCGCAATTTTCCTCTTCTCTTTTCTCTGATCGCTTCGCATACTTTGGTAATAAATTCGCATAATGTTCACCTGTAATGGTGGGCCCACGCGGTAAATAATCATCGAAAATAACACCTGCAAAATCCCAAAAAGCTGTAGCCATGAACTTACCAGCTGATGGAACAACATGAAATTTTCGAGGGGGAGAGGAACCCCTATGTCGCTATTCCATGCTTTGTTTTAGGATTCTGGATCAAACGAAGGGGCAGAGTCACCCAATATTTCTTCCATGTCCTTATAAATTTCTTGCGGTGGTAATCCCTTTTTACAGAGGAACTTTATCGCACCTCTTTAATCCATTTTTATAAAATTACGCACATGCAAAACATTAACATACATGAACTGATGCGCTGATGCTAATTGGCACACACTAATGTCATACAATAAGCTTTTGTCTGACACTTTATTTGCATTTGTCATTCAACGCCAACTATGTTAGTTACAAGAATTTGTGAATTATCCTAGTAAATAAAATCAGCTTATTACATTTATTAGTATGTGCGTACTCTGGTAAATATTGTAAAACAAAAAATATTAGAGAAATGTTATATATTTAATTAAACTAACATAAGTTACGTAACAAAAAAAAGCAGTAGTAGAGAGGAATTATTATTGTTAGGCACCACATCCAGTTAAATCAGTCGGAGTAAGATAAAATATAAAAAACATGACGGTTGCCAAATAACCCTGCTTGTCTATAAAGAAGTTCGCGCGTATATTCGTAAGCGGGAATATGCAATCATATTGTAAAAATATAAGTAAAGGTGTGGTTGGGTCGTAACCAATTTAGTTTAAATCGGTACTTGACATTCGCTTCATTGGAAATAAACTGGAGACCTTTGACAGGTCTCTTTTCTTTAATAAATCATCTCTACAATTTTATGACATTAATATAATGACAAGCATCTAACAGGAGCATATACTGCAGAACGAAAAGATAGTTTCGAGAAAATAAAACTTAAAAAATTCAGTCATGACTAGAGAAATGTTAAAATTTCTTTTAAATCTAAGTGTCTTAAATTTCTCTTTTGTGATATTATTTAAAATGTTTTGGATGTCTTAGGCATGTTTAACTTGAATGTGAGATACTAAAGTAGTACAAATTATTATGTATCCGTTTTTTGTTAAACATAAAACTAAATAAATTTTAAATAAATCTAAAACAGCCCCGACTGTTTTTAGAGACGTAAATAAGTATTATTTTTTAAGTAAAGTTATAAATTAAAAGTTTATTGTGAAGTTTATAAATGTGTTATTAGTGGCAATAAAGTTTAATTCTTATAAAACATGTTGTCATTACTTTCTTCGTTTTTCAAAAAAAATTAAAAGAGAATGGGATAATTGTTACTAAATTAATGCTAATTTATATAAATTCAATTCTGCTATATTATTTTTTGTGGTTGACATTCCTATTCTTAAAATAAGGATATGTATAGACATACAAATGTTAGGTCACTCTTGTCTGGGTTTCTGGTCTCTTGGGAAACAAAGGCAACAAGAGGGCTGATAAGTTGGCGAAAGCTGGATCTGAGACCAAGTTCGTAGGCCTAAAGCTGGCCTTCTCTTTTGTCTAGGCATAAGAGCAATCCGGGGCAACTTCTGTGGTTCTTCGCATTATTACAAGTGTTTTTGGAGTTGTTAGTAAATGTGAAATTGATACATTTGACTCGGTAAATAGTTTTAGATTAGGTTATTTTAAAAGGATTCTATGATAAGTTGTTTCTTGATAAGGATCTCTAATTTTTATTAGGGTGTTATTAGTTTAAGAAATTTTAAATTCAACAGCAATAAATTGTGCATGATAAAAGAATTTCAAATTGTTTTAATGAAAACAAAAATTTGGGTACATAAAATAGGTATTTTAAGTACAAACTATCTCATTTACATTATTGTGAAATTTTCGAAGGAATTTACCTATTTAAATCAAGCGAAGTTGTAACTTGAGTAAAAAAAACTACTAATCATATACTAATACTAATCATATATAAAAAACCAGTATACTTGGCAAAATGTGGCTTCGTGGATGATCTAATGATATGCGCCAAAAACGAAACCGAGTTACAACATAACTTCAATATGGCTCTTAAGCACAGAAATTTAAAAATTAACAAAGACAAAAAAAAATTAATGGTAATTGGTAATAACCCGGCACACACGAAAATAAAGTTAAATGACAGAACTAAAGAGCAAACAAATAACTAAAAATACATGGGAGTTACAATACAAAAAGATGGGAAAAACGAAGCAGAAATAAATAGAATTGAAAACGCAACAGAACTGTATCATTCACTTAATAGAACACTTATCCGGAAAAAAAATATCAAAGAAAACTAAACTAACAGTTTTCAAAACAATAGGCAACAACAAGCTGTCCAGTTAAGATATCTAAAAGGTATAAAATAAAAGGAATAACAAAAAGAGACATAATACAAAATGAGATAATAAGAGAAAAGCTAGAAACGGAAACAACAAAAAGCATAGAGAGACAACAACTAAGATGGTTTAGGCACATGATAAGGATGGGAAACAAACAAAAAAAGTGTGGCAAAGTCAAACCAAAAATAAAAGGGAGGCAGATCAAAGAAGGAATGGGACGACGTTGCTGAAATATTTAAGAAGAAACACAAGACTTGGATAGAATGAAAAAATATGGCACAAATAATATGCTGGAGGGCGGTTTCTTCATATAGGAGCAGATCGCCGATTGATAATTGCCTTAGTTGTTCGGGCTCAAGTGAAGCTGAGCACTTCACAGTCAGCATTAGTCCGACGTACGCCGGGCATTGGCCAAGGATATGAAGTCTGGTTTCCTCCACTCCACACAATCCACAATTAGGGCTTGTCGGCCAGCCCCAGATTGTGCATGTGATATCTAAGGGTACCATGACCGGTCAGTATGTGTACTGCTACTCTAGGATCCTTCCTACTCAGCGACGTAATACTTCCGGCTAGGCTGTTTACACTTGCCTCCGTCATGTTTTCCAGTACATTAAGTTCTGGTCCCTGAGCCAGCCCCGGATACCCTTCTGCCTAGACAGAAGGGAATCCCTAGGGCTGGCTCTGGGCCCACGAACTTAGTCTCCGATCCGGATTTTGCTACCTTATCAGCCCTCTCATTGCCTTTGATTCCCGAGTGATCAGGAACCCAGACAAGAGTGACCTTGTTGCTTTTCGCCAATGGCTCTAGGGTCTGTCTACAACCCAGAGTCAATCGAAAATTAATAGTCGGATCCACTAGTGCTTTAATTGCCGCTTGGCTGTTCAGGCATATTTTAATGCACCTGCCGGCCCTCCTATAGATAGCGCCGTCTGTGCTTGAAAAACTGTAGCATAATCGCGCAGATCGACTCTTCGATCCCATCCACAGAAATATAATAAATACTAAAATGCTAATAGATACATTCGACATTGAGTTGAAATGACCTCACATAGCGAACCAATCACCTACCATTTGCACATGTGCAGAACATCTTTTCTTTCCACATCGTTGCCAAGTTCTTTTTTTACTTGGTATTTTTCAGATGTGAAGTTAGGAGTAGAATATGTGCTATTAGGGCAAGTAATTAGGAAAAATCGAGAAAGTCTGGCAACACCGCCGCAGAAGCGTACGTGACTATAAAGAAGCAAAAAAAGAACAGTGCCGCATTTGGGTTGAATGAGTTGTTATCTGTTTTTCTGTTTGCTTTCGAAAAATCACTTGCATTAGTGCTCCGTTTTTTATGTTTCTGCGTTGTTTTCATAAACATTGTGTATTTCTAACATTCCTGTAGTTTAGTTTCGTTAAGTTTTTACTTAGTTAATTTTAGTAGTCTCGCAAGTGCTTGGACAAATTCTAGACACAATGAAGTGCATGGTTCCCAAGTTCTGCCCTGATGATATGTTAAATATTCCGCTAAATATATTATTTATTGCGCAAACTCAGAGGTGGGTAAATCGCGCTATGGGGTGCCAAATCATACATCACTGCTTGGCGTTCTAGTATTTATTATATTTCTGAGATCCCATCCTGACGACTTTAGCATTAGAATAATGTAATTGTTTTTGGTTTTCAATAAATAGGTTATTGTTCTTTATAATACTTACTTTATACCAGCATCAGTTATTGCTTCATTATTATAAAATCAAAATATTCCAAAAACCAAACAAAGTATCCGTTGAAATTGGAACGTACACTTCTCCAAGTCACCTTTGGATTTTATCTTTTGTTAAGTAATAATAAATTATTAATTGAAAAATATACTAATAATTGTCAAGTATAAAACTTCTAAAATTACGTTTTTTACCAATCATTCATAAGAACAGCTCATTTTCCAACTGTATAGAGTTTTACCAATAGTACCTTTTTGGTGTAAAATTAAATAATGTTTAAATTCACATAAAATTTGTACAAGAAAATTGAACCTCAAAAAAGTTATGTTTAATATTACTCGGTACGAACCGTTTAACTAGCGCCCTCTAGGAGTGTCAGCTATAAAAACAAACTCATGCTATGTGACAGCTTCCAAAACATATTCATACAAAATTTCATTACAATGTTGCCAGTAGTTTCGACATAATCGTAAAAAATGTGTGTAAATTTTTTGCATTCATTCCGGATACTTCCTCGCGTTTCTGCTATCCTAATAAGAAGCAAAAATTTTTGGTGATCTTTAGAATTCGAACAATTACTCCGGACACCTTCTCACGTTTCTGCTATACTTATAATAAGCATAAAATTTTTGTTATCTTAAGAATTCGATAAATTACTCCGGATACCTCCTCGCATTTCTGCTATCCTACTAAGCATAATAATTTGGTGATCTTAAGAATTCGAAAAAATTACTCCGGATACCTCCTCGCGTTTCTGTTATCCTAATAAGCATAAAAATTTGGCGATCTTAAGAATTCGAAAAAATTACTCCTGATACCTCCTCGCTTTTCTACTATCCTAATAAAACGATCTGCAATATGGACAAAATGTTAGCAATTTAAGATTGTTTTATTAGGCTAGCAGAAACGCCAGGAGGTATACGGAGTAAAAAATTATCAAATTTTCGAGCTTCCTATTAGGATAACAGAAACTCGAGGAGGTATCCGGAGTAAAAATTGTTTAAAGAAACGAAAAATTGTCCTAGAATTCTTTTTTAATTTCTTATGATTTCCTGCAGGGTCTTTGATACACAATTTTATTTTAAATCTGATAAAACCTAACCTAAACTAAAACACAAACCTAACCTGTCATTTTTGACAGCTGTTCCTACAAATATGTGGTATTTACTTCAAAAAACTGTGTTTTGGATACGGATGCCATTATGAAATTTTTTACCAAACGAACCCAACTTATTTTGCAGTGTTCTACCTATTCTAGCAACAGGGCCACCTTTTTTAAACACCCTGTATAAAAGGAACTGTAGAAAGCTTAATGCTACCATTATACAAAAATTATTTGGTATACAGACAATACTAATTTTTTTTTGCTGTATATTTTTTAAAATTCATTAATAAGCAGCCCCTTGAAATTATATTTACTGGTAAGTAAAAAATACATGTTATTCTTGAATTATTTATTTTTGTCTTATATTTAGTTAAATTACAATTTTTTAAATGTCTTATTATCAATTTGGTGTCAAAACACATAAATGTCAAACACTTTTAAAGATAAGTAACTTTATATCACAATAAAAAATTAATCAAACATTTTTACATTTGTCACATATTTAAAAATAGTACTCTAATGTGTTGAGTCTATTTTTTGTAATGCACAGACAAATGAAAAAAAAGGATAACTGAAAATTTACATTAAATATTATAGGTCAATTAATTACATATTTTACTTGTATTTATTACAGCAATTGTATCTTTTTAATAAACTGAATATTTGTCATTTTCTGCCAACCTTAATTGAGCACTCAATTCAATACATAACTCTTTTTGTTCAATAATCTTTCTGACAAGATTAATTTTTTTTATTTGGAGTATTTTATTTTCATGTTGCAAAAGTGTCATGACTTCATCTAAACTTTCTTGTTTTGGTATAACTACTTTAGAAGTATTGGATTTATTTACACTAGCTTCAAGTTTTGCTTTTGAACATTCAATTTCATTTCTCTCTTGCTGTATATCCTTGGATAGTTGCTCTTTTAATTGGATTAGACCATTCCTTTTGTATGTAAGAAGCACTATATCATCATCAAACAAAAAATCATTTTTCTCTGGGATGAACAACTCCACATCTTCATTTCTCTCTTGTTCTTTTGGTTCAGTTTTAGTTGATGCAACAATTACTTCAGATTCCACTACAGTTAAAGCTGCTTGTGATTTTATAGATGAAGTATCTGAGTGTGAAATTGTTTCACTTTTATCATTCAAAGCTAAAACTTGAAGCTCATAACTGAAATGTTTATTTTCATTTTTTTTATCCTCTGTACCATGACCATCATCACATTTTTCACAACTATCTTTTAACTTTTGTACAGTCTTCAACTTTCTCTAAAACATTACTATATATCAGAGCCATCAATTATGTGATTTACTTTATTGAAAACATAATCAAACTTACTTTTAGTTGTGTTATAATCCTCTGTACTTCCCATAACTTTTCTTCTCTTTCTTTGGATATACAACCAACATTCATTTCTTTATGGATTTGTGACAATAACGATTCTTGTTTTTTAAGTTCAATTTCAAGCTGCTGGGGTCGGTCTGGTAATTGTACACCAGCAGCTACAGGTGGAATGTACTTAAAAATTACAATGTTCGGAAATAATGCTCGACTATGATGTAGAAGAGCTTGCAGTAACCTTGATGATATATGAAATGTGTGATTTAGTGCAGAAGCAATATTCTGCTTGTTCATTTTATTCTGTTTTTCCTGCAACAATATTTTCCAATTAGTCTAACTGAATCTAATCACTACCTCATTTAATATTTTTCAAGTCCAACTGCAAAAAATGTTAAAGGAAATATTTCTATATGAAAAAATAAGTAAATAATGGTTTTTAACATGAACATTAATTTTTTTCTTTCCTACTTATCAACAAATAACTTACATTTAATGATATATTGTTTAAGTGCACAATCAACCAAGACAATAACAACTTGTTCAGTGGTGGCAAGTTTTCCACTAATATTTTTAAATGCTTCTCCCTAGTATTAAAATTTAATATGGCACCAGCTTCCTCAAAGCGTATTAATAAATCATTGGTAAATATGGGTTCAGGAAGATCTCTAGAAAATACAAAATGAAATTACAATTAAGTGTGAAACTTTATAGTTGTACCTACCTTCCTTCAATTATGTAAAACAATAATTTATGAGTTAAACAGAATATAAAAAGTTAAATTACTCACTTTTTATAGATATACTTGGTAGAAGAAAAAAACTATTTTTCAATGATTGTTGATTAGTAAATCAAATTGAAAGATAAAAAGAGTAATTATTTTACTTTAATTCTGTTATCGGCATATTTTATTTTCTCAATACATTCTTATACTTTTGATGTATTCTATTTCTTTCATCGAAATGATAATAAATAGCTCATTATTTTAAAGATGGGTCTAAAGCTTATGGTACCTACCTTAAAAACATTTTTAATAGACTAGTAGCTGTCGGCACATCATAATCACTTAATCTAACATCCTCTCTATAATTGTACATTTTTTTTATTTGTGAGACCTTAGTTTTTGTACCACTAATTTTGTAAACTCCTTCAAATAATATGCCAACAGATTCTACATAATCAATACATTCTCTAATGGGTAAAGGTAAATCTATCCCATCATGACACCTACTTCTTTCAATAGCAAGGTCAATGCTAACTCCAAAAATTGGTAAAGCTTCTAGAATTTAAAAATTTGTATTCTAAAAATAGATAATTTTTTTGCTTTACATACCAGCTATAATAATTGATTCTTCAACATAATTCTTAATCTTTTTTCCTTTTTCTTTTTCACATTTTTTGTCCACTTTTCTATCTTTATCTTTTTTTTCTGTATTCTCTTTCTCTCTTGATTTTTCTCTTTTTTCTTTTAATTTTGATGGAAACTTAAATGATTTACCTTTTTTTGATTTAGATGGACTTCTAAAATATACATAACATTTTGAGTGTACAATTCAGCACTACTTGTAATAGTTGTACTTCAATCCAAAAGTAATATTTTGACTACTCAATATTTTGCCTAAATTTAACATTTTAAAGATACTTTTTAATTAGATTCTTAGTTCATTACCCAAGTCTTGTAAAATATATTAAAAATGTAAGTATCTTAATCTACTATATTTTTTACCTGGATTTACTTTCTTCATCTGAACTTTCACCTAGTGCTGCATAACCTCTTTCTTTATCTTTTTTATCTTTACGTCTACCGATTAATATATCCTTTTTTACTGCTTTTTCGACCTCATCACTATCTACAGAAAAATAGATACAAATAGTATGTATAACTTCACGTTATTACCACATTTAACTTACAATCACTCTCGTTATTACATTTCTTATTGTGATCAGAAGCATATAATCCCGGAAAATCTTTCATTACGTCCGGACTATCAAAATCCATGTTCATCTATAAATGTATTTTCTTTGCCTTGTTTTTGTAAATATAAATTAGTTTTTAATTACAAGAAACCAAGGTTACGATTCTTCTATACCTGTCAGTTCCATCGATCCAGTGGTAAACAATTTAACAAAACAACAGGTTTAAAGTGGCCTTTAGAACTCTCTCAGCTCTCTGACCAAATAATTTTAAAAACAAAACACTGTCTAAATCTAAATACTTAAATCCTTAAAGTAGTGATGGGCATAATCGAACAATTTTCTTAATCGAGTGATGGGTATTTGAATGATTACAAAAATCGTTTTATCAATCGAGTGATCCATCACTCGGGTGCTACAGACACCTAATGACTACTTTAAGAACGGATCTTGTAATATTTATGTGAGCGATGACAATGAGTGATTTGATGCTCACATTCTCAGCATGATTAAAATTGATTTCACTTTAAACGTTCGTCATTGATATGTAAAACATGAGATACGAAAATATACGGCAAGGTGTTCTTTTTCTGTCGCTATATACATACGTATCTCCCTGTACCACACTCACAAATTTTGGATTCAAGCATGTCTATTTAAAATATATAAATATCCTTGTCAACATTTCGAATGCGCGCGGTATTTTTTTCTCTGTACCTGAATTCATTCGAATTATTTATCTAGGGTTGTCGTTCATTACAATTGTAATAAATCTATTACATGTTGGTACACGTTTTTACGTCATTACTACAATTCAAAAATTCGGTTAAATCTATTACAATCTGCGAATGGTGGGCATAAACTAAAAGAAATTAAACCAAATTCAACTATAGATGTGTTCCTTTTACATGATTATCTTAACTTACTTTTTCTAGGCCATAGATAAGATGACGGCCCCACTTACAATCTAACGTCGTTCATTGCACAAGTCCGTTTCAGGTTGACGATTAGATGTGCTCTTAGAAAACACTGTGAAGTGTTTTCTATGGATGTGCTTACCTTATTCTTCTACAACAGCAGAAAAAATATTCTACCAGATTAATTAATCAAATCAAAGATAGAAACAGGTTAAAAACTGTGACATGTGAGGCTTTATTACATACCAAAAATTTCTTACGAGTCAAAAAAAGTGTTACGAGTTTAAACCACAGGATTCTTTATTGAGAAAAAAATATTAAAAAATAAACCGATGTCGCTCTCGATGAGGAAATTAATTTTAATATAAACGTTAACTTTTGATTTAGTTAGAATTAGCTACTTTTTTTTTTAAAATGTTTTTTTTTACTTGCAATTATGCAAGATATCAATATATTCTTTTCTCTAGGATATAGGTAAGTATAGATGATATAAATTGTGACTATGATTTTTTATTTTAAATAGATTTGTTTAATTGAAAAACTGGTTTTCATTTTGTTTAATACATTATTGTGTGGTTGTAACAATTTTATTGAGGTCCGGTTCGGGTCCAAGCTAGAAATCATATATATGGGTCTAAGCGCCAAACCAAATATAGCTTATAGAATTTTGGTGGTTATTAAACGCTCCATCTCTCTTTCCCTCTTTTTCTGCAAATAAATTGACAGCCATAGCCATAGCTAGCCTTTTTTTATCTAAAATGTGGCAGCAACGTGCGCTGTTTCTGACGTACATGTCTGTGATTTGTATTCATTATATTTCTATTACATTTTGTTAACGCGATCTGTAACACTCTTTCTTCAACTATGTAACAACCTCACTTTACTTTTTATTTCACTCGGCAAATATTTGAGTGATCTGATTATTCAATGCTTCGTACATTTCCTCTTAAACCCGCCGTTGTTTTTTGATAGTAAAAAGTTATTTACAATTCTTCATTTCTTTTGAACCACGTAGTCTTCGTTTTGATTATGCATTTATAGAAACGATGCTGGACGTAAGCTTCTTCTTCAAAGTTTCTTCTTCTTAAGTTTTTAAGCCATGATATTCTCCTTCTTCCTGGTGGTCTTCTACCATAAACTTTCCATTGGAGAACGGACTTTAAAAGGTGACATTTGCTTTCGCTCCTCATAATATGTCCGAGGTACTCAAGCTTTCTTCTCTTGATGGTGTTCATTACTTCCAAGTCGTTCTTCATTCTCTCCATCACTGCCTTGTTGGTCACTCTGTCCACTTATGATATTCTCAGCATCCTCCTGTAAAGCCACATTTCTAAGGCTTGGAGTCTTCTTTGTATTGCCTCAGTTAATGTCCATGACTCCATCCCATAGAAAAGAATCGAGAAAATATAGCATCGGAGGAGTCTGATTTTGATGTCGATGTTGTGACTTTTAAACAGTTTAGCCATTTGGTTGAAGGCGGCCCTTGCTTTCTCTATTCTACACCTGATCTCGTGTGAGTGGTCCCAATTATCATTGATCATGGTTCCCAGATAGGTGAGCTGTGTTACTCTGTCTATTGGTGTGTTGTTGATCGTTAAGCAGTATCTTCCACCAGTTTCTCTACTGATTACCATGAACGTAAGCTGGTGTGGATCAATTGTAGTATTTCATTTATGTTATTGAATGTACTAAAATTATTTTTAATTAAAATTGCAAGATTATACTGTTATTATAAACATTTTTTAGGTGTTAAATATCATTTTTTTAAATGTTTAAGTGAAGACGTTGGAAATGATTATTCTTCAGTACCTATTAGTTTGTTGCATTGAACGATTTAATACTTAATAATTTTAATTGAATAAACTGAACAGTATTTTGTATGTAACTATTGCTAATTTTTTGGATATAATTAATAAAAAAAGAAAATAATTAATTATTGATGACGACAAAATACAATATTTAAAACAATACTTCCTTTTGCTTGATAGGTATAAGTTATGTTGTGAAAAAGAAATGATATTTGAGTGAAATATTTTTAAGTTCATTAATATTAACCTATTAACGTTTGTAATAGTTTTAGTAATAATTTTTGAATACAGAAAAAAAAATTTTATATTAAAATTAGTTGAATTATTCAAACTTACGTAAAAATTATTTTAACTATAAGTAAATTATAAAAATTTAACCATCTAAAAAATAAAACATTTCAGTTTTAAATTACTTCCATTTGTAAAATTGATGTTAAAGAATCCAAATTAATATTTTATTTTATTGAATAGAGCAAAATTGATTTAAAAACCTAGCATTTAATTTTATTGTTCATAAACTTTTCTTCTAACAATAAGTTATTTTAACACCATTGACATTTACTTGCAACTTTTCTACAAAAATAAGCTTTAAAAATATAATAGTCGTTTACTCAACTGGTACATTTGTTGTATTTTTGCTCATGTTTCATTATTAAAATCTAAATAAACAGCATTATTTAATGAAATTGGTATTTATTACTTACTTTAATATTTTTTTGTATTATTTGCTTTATTTGTAGTGTGAAATATGCTTTATAAAATATATTGGTTAATTATCTTTTCTACTGAAGCTGGTAATCACTAAATTTAAAATAACTAATATAGTTATTTAACAGTTGTGATAACGAGAAAATTCATCATTTATTAATACTTTCTGAACAAATTAAACACATGAAAAACAATTAACAATTCAATTATTAATTATTACTAATTGAATAAAAACTGAAAATAGTTGATAGATGTCTTGAAAGATAAAAATCAGCACTTTTGTCCAATTATTTAATATAATTATATAACATATGACACAAATGCTAATTAGAATTGATCTTATAAAAAATGTTAAAAACTATAATTTAAGATTAAATTTATACAAAAAATATATTAAATTGCTTGTTAATGACCTCTATTTACAAGCTTGTCCCCGCTTCTGTGCTTCCTCCTCTTTCTTTTTTTGTTTTTCCCTCATTAATTCTGCATCTCTGTAAAATAAAAGTTGTGAAAACATTTTGTGAAAAATTACAGACCAAATGGTAAAAGTGTTGTTAACTTGGCTTAAATTCTTTTGAGCAAGATATATAAGTTCTAAATAATGTTTACTTCTTCTTAAAGTGCCTATTTGGTCCGAATGTTGGCAATCATTCTGGCTATCATTATCTTGTTTGCTGCGGCACGGAATAGCCCGCTCGTAGTAGTAGAGAACCACATTCTCAGGTTCTTCAGCCACGAGATACGATTTTTACTAATAATTGATAACCTAATTCAATAGATCTGTATCAGAAATATTTAAAAGATGTTCAAGTATCCAATAAACAAATTCCAATTTTACCTTTACAAATTAGTATGTATTGTGAGTCAATATATTAAAAATGCAAATTGGAATACTTTTTTTACATTTACCTGGTTCCTAAATATCTATTTTAGTTTGTTATTTTACAAGTTTAAGTATGATTATCATTATAATTATCTAAAAGACTACACTGTTAATGATTTCATGGTTTAAAGATAACAATTAATAAGGAATTTTATCTCATTTTAGAAATATTTAACCCACTTCAACTTTTTGTAACAAAATATAAGTATAAGTAATGAATACATTATTGTAAAAATATGTATGGTATTTTTAATGTATATATTTGTAAATTTAAAAAAAACAGAACAAAATAAATGTGTGTTAATTTGATTTTTTTTGAGACTAGCTCGACCTATTTAAATAATTAATTTACAGTAAACATTGCTAGTCATAAAAATGAATTAAGCTTTAAAAACAATATAAACTGGTATTAATTTACCTGAATTTACGTTGTTCAACAGTAAGACCATCACTTTTTTTATTTTTAGCCAACTCCTGCTGTTTCTTTTGGTTTTTAGCTCTGGCCAGCTCACGTTGATTACCACCTTAAACAAAAAGTAAGGTAAAAAATGTTATAAATAACTTACTTATCTACTTACGAGTCATTTTTTATGTAAAAACTATAAATTTGAAATATTTATAAATAACTCTTTGGCTTCCGAAGGCCGCGGACGAACTCTTTTCTGAAACGGCTCCGCAGGTTTTGTTCTTTGTAATTCATCTATGGAGCACACTCACAGAAACAATTCACTGAAATGCGCAGTAAGAATAAATCACGGAACAATTTGTAGAGTTGATAACAATAATATCGACATCGATTAGCTGTCTATCCATACGTCTGCGTTTAGTCTACAAACTGTCAACCTGTGTTACAGAACTAAAATTGTTGTAATATTAATTTTATATTTACTTTACCTTTAAAGTATGTCATTTTAAAAAATATAATAATCCAATCAAAGAACAACGTATTTTATCACACATCTAAAATTAATAATGTGGCTACTAGGTGGTCTCGTATCAGTTAAGAGAATAAAAAAAGAAGAATTGTGTGTTTAAATCTGACATTTATATTGAAACAACTTTTAAATTTAAACACTTGGATTGAAAACATCAAATTAATTATGAAGTCCAAAAAAAGTACGTTACTGATGTTATTAAAGTGCCAATTTATTTAGTAAACTTAAGTTCATCTTTAAAATCGATAAGCAATGGCAAAAATTATAATTTTTAAAAATACATAATTGTATATATGCAACCTTTTTGGTATTGGCATTTTTAAAAAAAATATATTATTAATAGAAAAAAAGTAATATTATTGGAAACTTCCATATTAAATATTTAGAAAAATAAATGTTGAAGAAGCCTTTTTCTATTATTTATTTTTAAATTTTTTTTTATAGGATCATATTTCTTATAAGAAAAGAATATAATTTTTCAAAGAAATTTTATGGCATTTTATTGTTTGAAATTTTAAAAAATTGTCATTTGAAATAGTTTAAAGTGGAAGTAATTTTTTTCATCCAAAAAAGTAAATATGTCCTAGTAGGTAACTCAGTAAAAATAAGTTAAATAAAACGTTTGCGTAGGTAAACAAAATTATATTAAACTATTTGGTTGATGTGATGGTTTTAAGGAAATCTGTATCTTAAATTAAGAAACGGGTTTTTATAATCTTACATTATATACGGGTATCCGTAAAACAAGTTTTAAAATAATCTTATGAGAAAGTAAACATTTCTTAAATTTAAGTTTATACGAGTATATATAATGTCTTTGCAAGGAAATTATAAGTTGATTAATGTGCATAGTATTATTTATATTTAGTGATTATACTATCTGTTTAAGGAAAAAATATGAGTTAATTTTATACTGAATGCTGCAATTAATTAATTTTTTTATTTTGAAAATGATTTAATTGTCTGTTTTTAAAAATTAAAATGTGAGTTACTTTTATTTGGATTGTTGCATTCAAAAGTGCGCTATTTAAATTTAGAAAACGAATGCTTCCCTCATGGACAATTATATGTCGCATACTCCAGATTCGGTAAACCATCTGATCTAAATGCTTATGCAGAAAACGGACAAACAAAAAATGTACCATACACAATAAATTATTTTAGTGAAAAATATTTTCTCTTTCCTTACTTTTATTCCACAGCACCACAGCATAGCCACAGCAACGTAAAAAGGGTATTAAATGAATTGATATGTTTTCTCGGTAAATCTATGTTCGCTATATTAATTTTATTTACTTCGCTAATCATTAATATTGGACTGAGTCACAGTAAAGCGTGGCCAGGTTTAGCTAGTTTATTATTAAAATATAATATTCAATAGATACAAACCTGTATTCAAAAAGTTTGCATATTTATATTAACGAATTAGAGAGAGAAACAAGTACAAACATTTAGAGTAAATAAAATGATTTTAGGCTATACTGTAAGATTTTTAGTGTATTTTTTTGCTGGAGCATAACATTTGAAATAAATAGGTTGACGCGTTAGAATATGAATCGACGGGTTATTCCAGAAATCGACGGCGCCATAATTGTTGCTTTAGTGGAAAAAGGTTATTTGTAAAGATTTTTTTGCTAAAAGAATAGATGTTTTACAAAGTGATATTTCTCGCATATGAAATCGTTATGTACCTAGATACTAATTCTGTACGGGATAGACCCTGGAAAAAGGCGTGTTACTAACCAACCAACAGAAGAACCGCTATATAACACAATTATTACTTGAAGAAATCGCAGCATGCAGAGACGTGAGAGACGGGAAGTAGGACATGCACTTGGAGTTTTTGCCTCCATATTAAAAAGACGCAATGTTGAGTTTGATTTGAGATCTCGGCGATCAGTAAGAGTTTCCCAGTTACAATAAAAGCACCGAGTTCGTAGACTGCAGTGAGCTAAAGAGCACAAGCAGTTACCTAAAGCATTTTGAAATTCCGTTATGTTTTCTGATGAAACCAGGATGTCTGGTAAGTGATTGTCGCTGAATTCGTATTTGCAGAGAACCAACCAGAGATGCCCAACTTGCCCATGTTCACTCTGTGCCTCTCATCAGGGGAGGCAGCGCCAAGTTTTGGACAGGAATTTTGTACTGAAATAATTCCCCTTGAAGGCACAACAACTGGTAAGGGGTGTTTTAGAGAAGCTATACAGGCTCACGTTAGACTATGGAGAAGGGCTATTGGTGATATTGGTTTTCATGGACGATAATGCTCGACCTTATCGTAATAGAGCAGTAAACAGCCTTCAAATTAAGGGGATCAATTCTTTGCCTGCTTTGTGTCCGGATATGAATCTCATAAAGCAAGCGTGGGTTATGCGTGGTCCCTCCTCGTGCTTGTTGTAGCTGCTACATAATAATGGCAGAAAATTTCCCAAGAACAGATTGTTAACCTTGTTAACAGGCATGACACATCGTGTTCAAGCTTGCATTAAAGCCATAGTGAAAATATAGGTACTCTATTCAAAACAGTTTTCTCTATTATTTTAATTTTTTTATGGAAACTTTATTTCACATTTTTGTTTTGTTTTAAGCTTTGGTTAACCTTTGGGAAAAAAAATTTAAAAAAAATTATTGTTACCTTTTAGAAATAAGTCAATTAGTATTTAATCAATTCAAAACTAAACATAAGATATTAGGTACTCGGACGAATAAGATCATGATATTTGTTCAGTATTATTTTAAATGACGACGTTTTTAATTTATTTATAATTTTATTACTTACCATTTAGGTAAATAAATAAAGTATTTTCAAGCCCTTTTAATTTTTAAACAAAGCGTAAAAATGTTATGAAATAATGTAAAAGATTATTTCAAAAAAACGATCGAGTGGCTTTTACCTCCGACGTAAAATAAAAATTACCTGCGAAATTCTCCGCACATAAATATAGATACAATTTATAAATACATTATAAAGAAGTCAAAAGGATAAATAAAAAAAAATGAAATACGAGCAAGTCTATTGGAAATAAACAACTGAGTTAGGGTAAGAAAATACTAAAAATCGTAAAAAGGTAAAAGGGTAAAAAGAAGATAATTTCAGCAAATTGTAAATTTTGGAAGAATCAGTGAGAAGCGACTGCATCGCGTAGGTGTGTTGAGAATGATCTGCAGAAACGCAAGACAACGCGGGGGGTCGATGACCATCATGTCAAGGCCAGGGCCGCGTTGTGGATGAATCAAGATAACCGTGCAGTACCAGTGCGGGTACCAGCAAAACTGACACTGGTGCTGGTACTCCTACACATAGTATTATTCTGTTAGTAATAATCAACAGCACAAAGCAATTAGTTCAAAGTTGGAAGTCAACGGTAAATTCCGGAAGTAAAATCCGTATTGCACATCAGTGAATTCGTTGCGCAATGGAGTGAGTAGTTCGAACAATAATGAAAGAGTGTTGATGTTGATAGTGTAGATTCTGTGTCAATCGGTCGTTTATACTAAAATGCAGTACAGGATCAGAGATATATTTTTTGTCGCCTTCTTCATAGGTGCGGGGGTAGTAGCGCAAGATGATTCCCTAGCCGGTAGCTTTCTCTCAGGTAATAATTCTTTTCTACTTCATTTTTTTTCGTTTATGTATTAAATTTCTCGTTTTACACTCCTTGGTAGCCAACGGTGCTCTATTATTTACTGTTATTTACTGTATGACGGCTTTCTACACATACATATTCATGTTTTACATTTTTCCGTACATTTTGATTTAAGTCACGATTTAATTACTCAAAGAAACTTTCACGGTCTTATTTTTTAACTAACAAAGTCACACATTTTTTAATTAAATAGCAATATGCAATAATACATAAATCTTTATTTGTGTAGGGTTAATGGCAGAGGCGAAAAATAGAATTCTTTAAAGTTATGGTATTATTTAACGGTCGATGGGTATAGTAGCTTACGGGATCACATAAATTCGGGGCTTAGCGAGCCAACAAACCTTACAATTTATTAAGTTTCCTACGTCATTATAAAATAACGTTTGCCAAAATATTGTCAAGGTGTACGAAAAATTACAGGCATTTTATATTACAATGCTACATAAATAAATACATCTTTTATAACAAGATGCAAACTTCTTAAAACGAATTTGTTCCAAATTTGGTATAATTACAGGAGTAATGGTTTAATATTATACTGTTTGTAATGAGCGCAGATAAGTTCGTTACATTTTTTTAATAATTCCAAACATTTTATTTTAATTTTTGTACATTTTTCGAATAGTCCATTATTACACAAAATTACAAAAATATCCATGGTTGCTATTTTTAAGGAAAATATGACTACTACGATTTATTTACATACATATATATTTCTTGTACTCGCCAGCAGTTTAACATATTTTTAAATGAAAGTTAGTGCATACATTTTTAACTTCTTGATACGTTTCATAGTGTAAGTTGGTGCCCAAGCAAATTGTGTTATTTTATTAATTGTTGTCTGTATTTTCATTTGTAGGTCTTCTGGATACAATTGGCAGTACTGCTGAATCAAAAGACTGCCCTGGCGTGTGTGTTCATGCCATAGCCGTTATAATTTGTTACGACGTTTTAGATGATGTTATATGCCCATCTCCATCGATGAAATGCTGTCTCCATGCACCATTATCGAATACTACAACATCTCAAACAACAACTTACACTACGCCAATACCTACAACACTAATTCCTGTAACTACCTCAAATCAGGTATCAATATATTTTTTTAATTTTTATACATAAAATAAAAATTATGTACCGAAATACTTGGTCAGTGGGTGTGTATGTAGTATTTGTCTGTGTGTTAAGTGGAAGTTGCGCACGTAATTTATTAATTTTCTTTTATTGTCTACTTCTTCCGCATCCTTCTTTTTTAGAATTGGTGGTTTTTAGAATAGTTGTTATCTTTGGTGAAGCATATTTAAAAACGCATAATTGGGTTTAAGGGTTAATAAGGTTAGCGGTGGTAAAAAGGAGTTAAGGACTGCGAACAGTTATATTAATTGGTTGCTTCTTACAAGTAGGAGATTTTAAAGGAGAACTTTTTTAAGTGGCCCATATCTATGGTGGTTATATTTTATTATTATTATTATTCATATTGTTACGTCTCTCCTAAAGCTTATGCTGTCGAGTAAAACGCTGACGTATCCTCCATGTATCGGGTCTGACTAGAATAATACTTAGCAGGGGTGTTGTACAGTGTTAGTGTTAGTAAGTACCTATTTAGAAACTGTAGCAACTGGCAAGTGGCAAGTGTTAATAGCGGTTTTTAGGAGTTGTATATTAGTATATTTGTTGCAAGATTGGTCAAGTGTTTTGAAACTTGTATACAAAATTTTTCTTCTATAATCTTTGTAGCGAAAACTAGAACTGGTAATGTTTTAATTTGGTTTATTTCCCACAGTTTGGTAGTGTCAGGTCAATAAATTTGTGCATTTTTTGCCGAGTAGGTTGCATATTATCATTGTTTCGCTCAAAAAAGTAGCTTCTATTGTTTTGGGATTGTAAGACATTTAAGCTTTTTTAAATTGAAACACTATTTTAATTTATTTTGAGTGGTGGGCAAACTTAGATTTTTTTACTGTATTCGAAAGAGCTGCATGTATTTATTTCATTTATTATCCATATTTTTATTTAGAGGCCTAAAGTAATCCTCTTCGCCGACGTGGCAGTACAAATAATCACTATTACTGGTAAAATCAATACAAATATATATCTAATTATTTTTATATTGTAGTTATTATCTGAAAAACAATCAAATGCCACTGTGATCAACGAACCAGGTAAGATATTAATAATTTTTCATTCATTAAATGCAATAAAATTCAAATTATTAAATGGCCCTTAAACGTATGCTTGAAAAAATAAAAAAATTAAACAAAAAATTGTAAACATAACAATTGCAATTAATGTAATTATTAGATAAAAAATTTAAAAAAATATTGTGTGTCTTGCTTTATCACTCTATTGCTCACTTAACACTTCAAACACAGTATGTCCGACCATTAGTAAAACAATAAACTAATAAGAAATTTTAATAGGATCTTGCAACAGCAGCGAATTCAAAGGCGTTTGTGTGGCAGAAAATATAGCAAATTATTGCGAAGCAATTCTTAACAAAAGTGATCTTTGTACACCAGGTTTAAGGTGTTGTGTTTCGAGTGTAACGTTTGGCGACAAAATACCGGATAATTTAATTTATCCAAATAAAACAAAAACAAACTACAGTCAAATTGAAACAAGAACAACGGAAAAACCGGACATAATTACAACAACGAATCCCGTAATAAAGACAACATCAGTATCACATAAACCTGCTTTCTTAAAACCGTGCCAAGGAGAGTGTTTTGGTGAATTATTCGCCCTATTTTGCGATGATATCGATTCTGAAGCAGAATGTCCAAATGAAGGGAGTTGCTGTATTACTACTCCTGCTGTAAGTTAAGATTTTTAATTATTTGTGAGCTTATTATCAAAAGGATGAATTTAAATTTGAATGTTTTCAGTCAAGTAATGAATTTGAATCTGAACCTGAAAAGTCAGCACCACCCCCTACATCTAGACCAAGCACATCTCCCAGGCCAGTGTCACAAGTTCCAGGACCAATATGTCCTGGTTTTTGTTTATTGAACATAATGGCAGCGTTTTGCGAGAGACCCTCAGTTTTGATTCCTCACACTTCAAATTGTAAGAAAGGAACTGTATGTTGCGACAACACCAGAGCGATAACTTCTGCACCTAAACCAAAACCTAGACCACATTATCATCAAGTGACGACAACTACAACTACTACTACTGATCCTAGACTAGACTGCCCTGGTTCTTGTATAGTATCTTACTTAAGTTTTACTTGTTTCAGTAAGTGGATGTAATAATATCTTTTTTATAAAAAATAATTAATAAAACACTAGGGAATCAGTAGATTAAACTGTATATTAATGAAGCCAATTATTAGTGGTAACAGTAATTTATTTTTAGGAAATGCAGAAATGACAGAAGTATTCAAATGTAGAAAAGGTGGGACAAAATGTTGTGCACCAAAATCACTAATTAAAGATGCTTTGGGCCTAAAGGAAGATTTGCCTTCGGAAGAAAGTACAATGCAATCACTAAGTATACCTTACACTACAATGCCCTCAGTGACACCTACACAATCTGCTAGTAAGCATTAACTGTAATATTAAGATTTGTATGCTAACATTTTAATAATTGTTAAACTGGTTGTTTCCACTTTTTCACCTTTTTAATAAGGAATACTTTGGATGTACAAAAATCATATGAAATCTGTGCCAATCCAGACTTGCTTGCATCTGATCTACTAATAAAGACTCAGAATCAGAAATTCTATGCACTGAAACATTTTGTTTATAGAGGATGAGTATTAGATGATAATTTGTTGATACGTGAATGGTGATCTTAATTTTTACAACGATTTTTTTTTAAAACTTACAACGACTGCAATGAATGGTGAGCAGTAAGCAAAAATGTCTGATCTTAGAACATTCAAATTTATTATAAATAACGCAAATTATTATGCTGCAAACATAATTCAATTTTTATTAGGACTTTAGGGCTCGGCTGGTTTTATATTTTTCGAAAAGCTTTGGTTCGTTTCCGGTCGAACCAGAAGTGACTAAATATTGTTTTTATGGTTCTTTTAGAGAACATTAGGTCTCTATAAACATTTAAAATTTTAAATTTAAACAACTGAGGTATGGAGTTGGAACAATACAACTGAGACACCAGGTAAAATCGTCATATTAATGATTAAATATTCAATTTTTATTTGATTTTAATTTATTTATAAATATTTTTAGCGACAGAAATGACAAGGTTGGTATCCACTACTTTAAGATCTCCAGTTTATAGTAAATATGTATGTGGTGTGAAAGGTAATACACGTACAGGAAGAGTTGTTGGGGGCGAAGACGGCGAACAAGGTGAATGGTGCTGGCAAGTAGCACTTATTAATTCTTTAAATCAGTACCTTTGTGGAGCTGCCCTAATCGGCACGCAATGGGTTTTAACTGCTGCACATTGCGTCACAAAGTAGGTACCCAACAATTTAGAATACAGATTAAAAGTATGAATGAAAATTTAAATAATAAAATATCAATAATTTTATCTAATCTTGTTACTTTAAAGCATGCCGTATTAAGTCTCCTTGACGTTGGCGATTAACATGGTAAAACGATATCTTGAGCTAGTCTAAACAGTTGTTGTGCTTTCCTTATCCCGGTCCATTCCCTAATATTCTTCAACCAAGAGGCTTGTTTTCTACGTCCTTCAAATTTACCCAGCATAATCAGTTGGAGGATATTATACCGGCTTCCTCGTAATAAGTATGTGTCCCAAATATGCTATTTTTTTATATTTGATATTATCAACCAATTCATGAACCTCATTTGCTCTTTTAAGAACTGACTTGTTTGTTTGTATAGCAGTCCACGGCATTTTGAGCATCCGTCTAAATAACCACATTTCAAAAGCATCTTTGCGATTAATGGTAGATATTTTCAAAGCCTATGCTTCGACACCATATAAGAGAACTGACCATGTGTAACACTTGATCATGCGTTTCCGAAGTTGAAGTTTCTACATTTTATTTCCTTACCTGGATCTAGTTGTTTAGTTATATAGCAACCAAGATATTTGAAATTGGATTCTCTTTGAATTAGTTGGTCCAATTACTTGAAACTGTGTACCACGGTATGGCGGGTGACTAAATACATGTATTTTGTTACAGAATAGTTAATGTTTAGGCCCACCTCTCGTCCCACTCTGTCAATGGTATTAAAAAGGCATTGCAGTCCATTTAAGTCGTTACATAATATAATTGTATCATCTACATCTGATTGTATTTATAATTTTATCATAATTTTTTTACGCCATATTCAAGTTGTGCAGAGCTTGCTTAAAGATTTTATCAGAATATAAATTAAATAATGAGGAGAGTATGCAACCTTGTCTGACTCGGTCGCTGTTTGGCGCCAATATAATTTTTCGATAATTCTTACGTCGCAACTATCAACTCTCCTTTATCTTTTAATATCTTAATTATTGCTGTACTCGATCAAATGCCATTTCATAATCAATGAATACAGCAAAACCATCTTTGCGTTGGTCTCGGCATTTTTGTAGTAATATATTTAGTGCAAAGAGTGTTTCTCGAGTTCCCAAACCATTTCTAATGCCAAACTAATTTTCATCTTGACCTTCTTCACACTTATTGCTTATTCTATTGTGGATAATTTGTAGTAATATTTTCAAGGTGTGGCTCATAGGGCTTATTAGTATGTAGTTTTTGGCACAATTATGAATTCGGACTTTAACCAATCTTCTGGAATTTTTCCTGTTGAATAAACTCGATTAAAAAGCTTAATTAATATTCCAATGCTTTCTTTGTTTATCAGCTTTAAAATTTTTGTCGGCCAACAGCTTTCTTGTTTTTTTGCCAAATTTTGCAACAAGTAGTAATTCTGATTTTATTATTTCTGGTCCTTCACCTTCATCAAATGACATTTTAGTCCAGTCAAAATAGACATTTAACTAAAAACATATCTAAATGGCCAACAGAGCAAAATAAAACATGAAATCAACAGTGCAGTGTAAAACGAGTCAAAGACACAAAAAATAACAATGGATGACTGACGAAATCCTAGTATTGATGGAGCAAAGATGACAGAAAAAAAACAACAGGAAAAAATATAAGAAAAACCCGAAAATAATTAAACAATAATTAGAAATATTACCATTCTTTCAATCAATACATTATACCGTGGAGTATACCTACTGGGGAAACCACGTTAAAAAAAATGCGCCAAGTACATTACCTCATAGATGGTGCGGAAATGTGTACATATTATGTAAAATATGAATTTTCTAATTATTAAAACCGCGATATCTCACGAATGGTAAGTCGTAAGAGTACAAAAGACTAAACTATTTTTGTAGAGAATTATATGATCTACAACGTTTGTCTGATCTATTTTCACAATAAAACTTACCGTTTTCGAGAAAAATGAAAAAAACCTTAATTTTGTACGTTTGACCTTGAATAATTTTTTTTGCAGAAGTAGGATCTAAGAGGATTTTTAACATTTTATTTATAATGATGTATTTAACGTCTCTGTCAATTTTCAGCTCTATGCAAGTTATGACTTATTTTTGTATTTTTGTTTATTTTGACTGGACTATTTGTTCTTTTGGTATATAGTCATTATATAGTTTCTTGATATACATACACCAAGTTGTACGAATTTCTCATTCAGCCATTATTATTTTCTCTGTCAAATCCATTATTGTATGAGAAGCCTTATTATGGTACTGACCAGCTTTTTCTCTGACTTTTATAAACATATTAAAAGTGTCATGTTTATCTTCCAGCTCTTTCATTTCAATGCATCCATTTTTCTCTGGCCATTTTTATTCTTGTTTAATTATTTTCGGGTTTTTCTTATATTTTTTCCTGTTGTTTTTTTGCTGTCATCTTTGCTACATCAATACTAGTATTTCGTCAGTCATCCATTGTATTTTTGTGTGTCTTTGACTCGTTTTACGCTGCACTCTTGATTTCATGTTTTATTTTGCTCAGTTGGCCATTTAGATATTTTTTTACTTGTGTTCTATTGACCTCTGAGATATTTAGTATAGGTGTTTTGGTGCTCTATAGGACTTTTTTAGCTTGATTTTAATTTTAGCTATTAGAGGAATATGATCTGATTCAATATCTGCTCCAGAATATGTTGTTACTCTACTGACACAATTTTTGAATCTCTTGTTTACTAGAATATAGTCTATTCGGTTTCTAATTAGGTGAAGTGGGTATTTCCTGTCTCTAGTGTAGCTAAACAAATTATTTCTGATTATCATGTTATTCTTCAACAAAATTGGTATAATCTATGGCCCCGCTTATAACAAGGATTATAGCAATTACATCGCTAGTACCTGTAAGAGAAAGGGCTCCTGCTGGAGAGATATATTTTAGGAACTTGGCCGCAGGCGCGATGAACAGAGTAAATGTATACGAATAGTCACGCTTGCGCATCAGGTTTAAAGTACCACAAATCACAGTGAAACATTTATATTGTCATTTATAAGCTCGCATTACAGTAGAATTACACATTTATGTATGTTATCTTCACATGTTGAATTTAAGTACAACTAAACATTAAAAAAACTAGTAAAATAAATTTCATTTTGTTTAGCATTGTTCGTTCTGGTGACGCAATTTATGTGCGAGTGGGAGATCATGACCTAACTAGAAAATATGGAAATTCAGAAGCACAAACTTTAAGAGTAGCAACCACTTATATCCATCACAATCATAATAGTCAAACTTTAGACAATGACATTGCACTTTTGAAACTTCATGGACAAGCAGAATTAAAAGAAGGCGTATGTCTTGTTTGTTTACCTGCCAGAGGTGTAAGTCATGCGGCTGGCAAGATGTGTACTGTTACAGGATATGGGTACATGGGCGAAGGTATGTATTTACGAAACAAGTAGTTTATTTTCATTTTCTCACCTACCTTAACTTTACACGCCCAACGTATAACAATATGCATGCGCTTTGCCTTTGTAAATGTACTCTCAAAAGAGGACTAATAGAAAGGTCCAATAAAAATGTTATAATTAATTTGTATTGTTTTGTTTATTGATTTTGTAGAAATAAAGTATGTTTTGTTTAAGCCGGTCCAATTCCTTTGAAAGTAAGGGAAGCCGATATTCCAATAGTAAGCGATGCAGAATGTATACGAAAAATAAACGCAGTGACAGAGAAGATATTCATTCTTCCAGCTAGCAGTTTTTGTGCAGGTGGGGAAGAAGGAAATGATGCTTGCCAAGGTGATGGTGGAGGACCATTAGTCTGTCAGGATGATGGATTCTACGAATTGGCGGGTCTGGTATCTTGGGGATTTGGTTGTGGAAGAGTAGATGTACCAGGTGTTTATGTTAAGGTTTCTTCATTCATTGGTTGGGTTAATCAAATTATTAGTGTTAATAATTTATAATTGTTATTTATAGAAACTGAACCAAAAATATACATCGAATTATTATTGTTTGTGTGAAAATTTCACTCGCAGTTTTTCAACTTTCCTCTGAAGTACCTTCATTCCCATGCTCTTCAACAGTATTTTAGTTTTTAAAATATCAGAATTTTTCTTTTTAAAATTTCAATATTTTTTACCGTTGTATTATATTTCTAAAGAGGTAAAGTTTGTGTTTTACGATGTTTTGGTTTTGGGGACAATCGAGTTGTAGGTATCTATAAAAATTTAAAACAGAGTAATTACTTATTGGTATTATATTCTTATCCATGTAGACTTTTTTTCCTGTGAATGTGGAATAAAAAGGAACTTTTCTGGCAGGTCTTAATGTTTGCTAATGAAAAATCAGTACTTTCTCTGTTTAAATGTTCAGTAAAAAAAAGAAAAATGTGTATTTATCTTTTTGGCAAAATATGGAAATATTTCATTGAAAGAAACAAAATTGTTTTTCCTTGGTTTCTACAATACTTTTATCAAATGTTTGTTACTTTGATCTTTATTTTTGTCAAAATATTTTTCTAGAAATATGCTAGTGAAAATGAGACTTAAGTGTTATAGAGAAAGCGAATAACATTTTAAAATTTGACAATACCTCTACTACTTTTTCTAACTACGAGTACCTTTGTAGGTCAAACTCATAAGGGCATAACAAAATCTTTGTTTTGAAATTATGTGCCATTAAAAGTTACAATTATTTTACTCCAGATGAATATTAATAGTCATTAATGCAATTATTTTACTCCAGATGGATAATAATAGTCATTAATGGGTTAATATAGTTTAGTTGTTTAAAAGGTTGGTACCTTGGAGGTAAGCTTTATGTATTATTGGAAATATTTGCTCCGATTATGACGCATTAATACATTTAATTTTATGGTTTTGTGTAATAAACAATTTGTTTAAATAACAGATTTATTATATATGGACATTAAAATTACGAGTGAAATAATTTCTTTGTAAATATTTATAATAAACTAAAAAAAAACTAATTTTAAACACTGTTACCAAATAAGTACTGTTATAATAAACTTTTGTACTACGCAATACTATTTCTTTAATCTAATTTATAAATATCTATTATCCACCTACTTAAATACAATGACGATTATTTTTAAAATTTTCTTTCGTTTTTTTATTATGAATAAAACAATAGTATAAAATACATCACAAACTAAAACAGAGCTGTTTTTGGTATTTGTAATATTTTCTGTTCTTTTCTCCACAGTTTGTGACTAGCTACTTTCTGTATCGTTGTGTCCAAAATAATAAATGTTCTTTCCAGTACTAAAATTTATACATATTTATAACATTGTCGATTTTTACGTGTTTATGTATTTTAAAAATATTTTTAAGTTAACTTTTGTAAATCTGTAACGTTTTTCTTGATCAATTTACATATAAATAATTTTCGACTACCTACCTCATTATTAATTTTATGTTGCAATTTTTACATAACGAGCTAATGTTGATACTAAAGATATTCGAAAGTTAAATAAGGTGATAAAAACTATAACTAAAAGGAGTTCAACAACCTGGAAGCTTGCTGTGGGTTAAATGACCATTCATAAGTAGCTCTCCGTGTTTTTAAAAACTATGAGGTATAAAGGCACATAGACAGGTTGAACTTTACGTGACTCAAATGAACTATGTTCCATAGTTCATTAAAACACAATTCATAAAAGTGGGATGTGTGAAAAAAACCTATAGTGAGCTAATAGAAGGAAAATTTAGGATCTTAAAATACCTGAATCAAATTTTAAGCTGGAGTCGATGTTATTGTTAATTTGTACGCTAAAAAATTTCTTTAGATTTAAACAAAGCTGGAAAGTTTGCTGCGGCAAAAAAAATAAATCATTGCATTAAAAAATTAACATTAAATATCTTATATTAACCATATAATTCTATAAATACCACAGAACGGTAAATATTTTTATAAATGTATATTTAAAATAATTCAATTAACTTAAAAAAATCTTTTTTTTTTAATACAAATATGTAGTAATTTTTACACAACGAACCAATGTAAAAATCATTCGAAATTTAAATAAGGTGGTGAAAATTAGGTATAACTACAAGGAGTTTAACAACCTGGATGCTAGTTTATCAAGAGATGTGTTGGAAAAAAACCCTACAGGTAGTAAGCTAATGGAAGGAGAATTCGGCACCTTATAATACATAAATTATATTTCAAGTTTGGGTCGATGTTATAGTTGATTTGTAGGAACTTTCTTAAGATTTTAATAAAGTTAAAGAGTTTGCTGTTGCAAAAGCAATAAACGGAATAGAAAATTCACATTATAAATTATATTTATTTTTGGATTCTTGGGATTTTGGTTCATTCAATCAAAAACTCAATTTGTCAAGTCGACGTTGCGCTTACTTTTACTAAGCATTTTAAATAATGCCCTGAATAATAAAAAAGAAATAATAAATTTAGGCAAAATCTGTCATAATTTAATTAAATAAAAATTTTAAATAAACTTGGTCCTCTACGTAAAGTCAATATATTTTCACTGCCAAAACGTTTTGTGAACAAAAAATATAAATAGATAAAATCATACCAGAATATTCACAACAATAGATACTCTGATGAAAGTCATTCTTACACATAAAACTCGTACCGTTAGTATATACACGTCCAAACACACAAGAATGGATCATTCGAAATAACTACCTTTATTTTAAATTTTACTTACTTTTAAGTAATGACTAATTCAAGGTATGTAAAATATCTAAATTTGTAATAATTATAATATATATATATACATATTTGTTAAATGTTTATGAGTTCGTAAACTTTTTAAATTGCCTGTTTTTTTATAAAAATATTTTAACTTTTCATATTTTATAACAAAAAACTTTTGTAGCAAAAATAAATCTTGAAAATGCTTAGTCAAAGTAAACGAATCGTCGACTTGACCAATTAAGTATTTTATTGAATGCACCAGAAACCCAAATATAGTATATACATATATTGTTATATGAAAATTGTCGTGATAGGTTGATGATATTTTTGAACGTGGAAAATAAAATTTATGTGTTCCTATCGATGTAAAATATAAAAATATTTGTTTGGATGTTAGAAAGGTTAAATTACGTTTATTAAAATTGCCTAAAATTAACATGTGATCACTTGACAGATAGAATAAAGGGGGACGTTCAGGATTAAAAACTGTAAGTCCGTTTCAAATATGTTTGGAAAAATTATAATTCAAAATGTACGTTATTATGGAAAAATTAAATAAAAAAATTTATGAAACAGATGTTTGTTATAAAAAAGAAAATTATTAGTATGAAAAGAACATTATAAGGGACAGGTGTTAAAAGTTTGATCCCAAAATTAAAAGTATGAAAATTAATATTGAAGAAAGAAGACGTGTTTTGAGAGTACAAAATTTTTTTTGGTACCGGACAGACGTATATAGAAAAAGTTTAATAGCAGTATTCGTAGCATCCATATCCTTGGCCAATGCCCGGCGTACGCCTGACTAAGGCTGAATGTGCTGACTACCTTGATTATTTTGGTATACTTCATGTCTCTGTGGAAATCAAATTAAGAAAAATATCCTTCCTACAAAATTACATTTGACAAGCAATATTTTTTTTTGCAATGAAATTGTAAAAATTAAAAATTAACATTATTCTCGTACAAACACACAAATCTATAACTATAACAATAAATTATTGCATAGACATCGTATTAAATATGTTAATACTTTATATTCTTATCTCCTTTCGTCAAAAATCTTTCTACAAAACCATTTGAGATTTTCAATTACAGCTTTTTCAATGAATTACTAAATATTCTTATTTTATTTGTTCAAATTCTTATGTGCAAAAATTATAGAAAACTGCATTATTGCAATAAACTATAAAAGTATAATGAAGCCCGACAGTGAAAATTAAATGTGAAGATTATGACTGCTATATGTACCTACATATTTTTAATATATAGATATAGGTGGGTCGATTATATACCAAAAAACAAAATACTTCTTTGGCTATATGCCTACGACAGGCATTGAATTACATCTGATATATAACCGTGTATACTACCCCATCACAGGAAGCAAGGTATACAGATGCTTGTTAAATAAGAGAAAAAGTATGGATGTCGCCACTAACGCTTTTGCGTGGTCCTTCATGTGTATTTAATAGGAAAAGGATTGAATGTAGCTGTTAGAGAAAACCTGCCCTATACTGATGAGGAGCAATCACTCCGAAACTAGTATACAGGTGGTTTCTTCGAGCAAATAAATTCAATAGCCATTTCTCTTATTTAACAAGCATCTGTATACCTTGCTTCCTGTGATGGGGTAGTATACACGGATGTATATCAGATGTAATTCAATGCCTGTCGTAAGCATATAGCCAGAGGAGTATTTTGTTTACTGATATATAATCGACCCACCTATACCTATATATTAAAAATATGTAGGTACATACAGCAGTCATAATTTTCATATATATATATATATATATATATATATATATATAAAAAAAATGTGTCCAAAACTTTGTATTGGTAAATAGGGCGTAAATGCTTTTAAATTTACTTACAAATTTTACGCGACTGTTGTAATTTTTGCAAAACGAATTCAACGTCTTTGCTTTCCAAATATTTTATCTAAAGGTTTGTTTCTACAGCAGTCAAAAACAGTCCGTGTCCGGATTGTGCGCATTATTTTTAAAAGCGTTTTATTAAATATACTGCGCAATTCGGACTATCACCGATTGTTTCTGACTGCTGTGGGAACACACCTAATATATTTGTTTACAATTTGGGAATTTTAAATGTACCTTTAATTATAAATTGTTGCAGCGTTTGTTTAATATTTTATTAAAACTTACCTTGTTTAATAAATACACATAAATACGTTTACACAAATAAGGTATAGTGAATGACACGCAGGGTATATTTTTAAAAATTTAATTACGTCATAAATCAGTGTTGTAAGTTAGCCGGCAAATGCAGTTTACAACGCATTTATTTCCATACAGTTAATCAACTTTATTTAAAAAATGTCTCTGCAACATGAACATTTAATATTTACATAGATATAATGGAATTGTATATTTGGCTTTACAACAAATACGGTTATCAAGCTCATAACTATATATTCCACTTACACACAATTACCTAATACGGTTATTTTTAGAGTAAGTCTCACACAGCAAAGTGAAACTATTTTTTATTTGTAAAGTTGACCGGCTTGATACAAGAACAAAAATACACACTACGGTTAATCAATCGGCCGATAGATCCAGCTGTTAATTAACCTTGTCTTACAACACTGCATACAAATTACATGCTATCAATTTTTAAACTGAGATTCGGTATAGTTACATTTTTGTTTGGATACACTTTGGTTTTGTAACTCATTAAAATCGAACATCGGTGTTTTAATGATAAACGATCGGAATCGTGAATCGAAACTCAATTATAAAATTTACTTTTCAACATAAATTACAGTTATTTACACGTACGTACTGGGCACGTCTAACAAACATTTATTTACACCGATTTTAAAAAGCGACATGCTGGTAGTAGAGTGTAAATGTTTCGAAAGTAAGTCTTACGAATATATAGGTTAACTGCTTATTTATCAAACTCCAGAATACTAGACAGAAAGTATTAATTTTTAAAATACATACAATTTTTACAAAAATATTATGCCGACATTTAATCATTAAAAACGCTTTTCTCTTGAACTTCTATTAAAGAAAATTGGTAGCCATTTCATTTAGAACCAAACAAAATAAAATACACAGTCAAACACGCGAATTTTCGAAAATTACAAACTTGGATAAATATAACTAGTGTATTTTTATGTAAATGAATTTGGTAAAATTTATACCATTTGACAAAATAAGTAAACATAAATATCAAAATGTACATTAATTATTATTCAGGGTGTTTCGTTAAAAAGTATTATAAATTAGGGTCACGATAATTTTTATTTTTAAATATATTTCGATAATCAAACATTTTGTCTGTTCTTATTGCGTGCCATTGAACGCAATAAAAACATTTTCATCTTCTTTGATGTGTCCATATTAAAAATGATGTGTGATGATTTTATCAGAATTTAATATTCTGGTGGCGTGGATGGTAGTGAATGTTGGGTTTGGCAGAAGAAGCATGAAAGTAGGAACAACGCTGCAAAGATGAGTAGTCAGAGAAGTATATCCAGAGTGGCTCTGATGGATAAAGTGAGGAAGAGAGTATAGATGAAATTAGATTCACGAAATCGATTTATAAGGCAAGTGTAAATGGATAAGTCGGTAGAGGTCAACCTCGGCGAACATATCTTATCAGATTGACATTGTTTTGAAAAAGATGTATGTGGAACCAAGGGTTCAAAAATAAATACCATATTACATTTCGCATTTTGCAAGATGCTTGGTTTCAATATTATTTCCTACAAAATGGTAATTTTTTACTACAATCCTTGATTACCTGTATATTTTTTATGTTTCTAAAAATTTTGTTACTATATTAAATGCAAAACAACTATAAAGAGAAAATATTAGTGAAGGAGCAATCGCAGGATTTCGAAAGAAACACAAGACTAAAAAATTATTTGAAATACAACAATCCAGTCGAATAAAAATAAACAAAAATATAAATTATAGAAGAGAACAGTGAAGGTAAACAAATTTTTAACCACAATAGAAGCAGATGTTAACAATAGAATACAAAAAACAAACTTTAATACGCTGTGAGTAGTAAATTTATAAATAAAAAAAAATAATCAAAGAAACAAAAATAAAAATATTTAAATCTGAATAGAAGTGAAACGTGGGTTTTAACGTAAAAACAAAAAAGCAAAATACAAGCGACAGAGAAGCAATATTTAATAAGAGATAAAGTAGTTACTAAAAAAGATAGGATAAAATATGTAAATATAAGAATAGAATAATAATAAGAAGTTATAAACATACAGCGTGTGTCAAGACGAGCTTAAACTATCAGTATATTGGAAACTACTCTCACGATATTTATAAAAATTTGTAGATTTTGATCACAAATTATGGAATATTCAAACAAAATATTTTGACACCCTGTATATTTTTTGGATTCTACGATTTCTACAGTTTTTGATAGATTAATATTCGGTTACCAACCTTGTTTAAATCGGCACTTGAGCTTTTCTTGAAGTTGGGGTGGGGTGCTTTTAAAAAAAGAGTCTTTAAATACATTTTTAGTGTATCATATGTTCTAAGAAATAAATTTTTTATCGAGGACTTTTTTATCTTCGCAAGTCTGTTGTTATTCAATCTCAACAACCATTGAAGTTCAGTCAAAAAAAATATCAGTAGTTGTTCATTCGAAAGTTATTCAAATGTGGGTTTACTGGTGAGACTTATGTGCAAACGCGTTCCAACCAAGCAGTGGACTGTACTTGGGATCCATCCGGTACCAGTTTCTAAATGGTAATTTCGGTGCATGGTCAAAAATAGAAAGCAGTCTAGTATTACTTTAGGAAGTACAAAGTTAATGCATGCGCATAGATTCGATCCAAATGATCCTAAATACTGTTTTAGAGAAGTTGATGGCTGGAACGAACCTCACATCACAACTGTTTAAGACAAAGTCTTAGTTTCTAAAGATGTTATGATCCTGCTGTTAAAATTAGTTACACGTGTAAATAAATAAGATTCAAGTTCTTATATCTCATATCTCATATTCTCATATCTTATCTTATCCCGTTTGCATCTCTTTACTATAAATTAAATAATTAATTGGTTTTGCTTCTGGCAAAAATAATTATAAATTTCATTGTCATCGAAATTTATTGATATCCAGCAACAATCGCTTAATAGCTTATTGTTCGTTTTATTGCGCCACGTTTGTCGTTTTAAGGGTTTTCTTAATTTTGTTCGAGAAAAATATCGTCACCATGTCTACACTACAAATATTCATAAAAAACTGTGTAAATTATTTTGCTTTTTACAATAATTATTAACAGTTAAAATTTAATTATGATACAGGCTTTGTTTGATAGGTATTTTGGAAAATACTTTTAATTTTACGCTGTTCGTATCTTGTAACAAAAATTCTAAATCTTATCAATCGTCCTTTTATTCTACTTCATGAGATCTTCAGTAAAAATCATGGAGTTCTTTAACACAAACGTAATAAACGTATTATAATTAATTTATATAAATTTCTACATTATAATTTAGTTTTTATTCACATTAAATGCCCTAAATTAAAAAAATTAAAATTATATTTTCAGTGAGCGCGACAACTACAACGTAGGAATTACATTTCCTCGTTTGGAGCCGCAAATTTATTCTAAAAATAATAATCATTACGTTTGTTGTTACGCCGTCTATTTGTTATGATAAAACTTCGAAACATGCTCCACTTCTTCTTTGTTCTTTAAAAATATATTAAGCACATTAATACTTAATGTTATGATAATTTTTTTTTGTAAACAAAATTCCATTACACTTTTATCACATATCTTCATCAGAGTTAAATTCTCTGCCTTACTTGAATACCTCTCGAATGCTTTGATGAGAATAATAGAATGATATAAATTTTATTAATTGCAATCAACGACTACTTTGAATTGTTGGTAAACTAAGTTATTTGAATGAATCCATTGGAAAATATTTTTTTAACCTCTAAAAGATGCAGTTTTTACTACTCAATTAACAAAATATAAAACTCACTTTCATGTGAAGTTTTCCCCTTCTTTATTTGACATTGAAATATTAAAAATCTGCATACATTTACCAACATACTTAAACAAAAAGTGTTAACGCGAAGGTTAAAATTCAAGTTTAATAAATAATTAAATACGTTTTTAGTTAGATAATTTCCTATAACTACATTAAAAATTAAAATTAATTTGAAAGTTCAACATTTAAGTGAAAAGATTTTATTTATTTTTCAGAAATATTTAAAGTAACAGATTTTGTAGTTAAATTGGAAATTAAACTTAAAGGTTCTAGATTAAAATAAAAAGATTAAGGTGTCTAAAACAATCGAAATCTTAAATTTTGTAGTTAAATTTATTTAATTTAACATTTGGAAGTAGGTAAGTTTTACAATCTGGTGGTTCTAGATCCAAATAGAAAGAATTAGGTGTCAAAAAAAATCAAAATTTTAAATTTTGTAGTTAAATTTTATTAACTTTGGGTATCCGAAACAATTAAAATAGCATATTTTACAGTTAAATTGGATTTAATTTAACATTTGGAAGCGAGTTTTATAATTTGAAGGTTCTAATCCAAATAAAAAAATAAAGGTGTCTAAAATAAACAAAATATTATATTTTGTAGTTAAATTGGAATTAATTTATCAATTAAAGCGAGTTTTATAATCTGAAGGTGTTAAATCCAAATGAAAGAATTTTAGATAAGTATCTAAAAGACCATATAAGGTTTTGCACAGGCAAAAACAAGGCCGACGCATGCATAAACTGTGGTGTACAATGGCACAAGGCGAAAAACTGCAATAGTAGTCCTCATTGCCTGACTTGCGAGATAGATGGCCACAGAAATGACCATAAAAATTGCCCTGTATTCAGGGTCCTAATAGAGGAAAGAGCTAAGAGGACGTCCAAGAAAGCGCTGAACTAAGCCCAACCAAAAAAAGGCGCTATTGGCAGAATAAAATTCTTGTAAGTAAATCTTGAAAGCATGGGCTGCACACGACTTAGCGTTTGCTAAAGCTGAAGAAGAAGACAAAGATCTCGTTTTTCTTAGCGAACCGAACAAAAGGATCGTTCAAAAGTCAGAATGTATTAATGATATCCAAGAAGACGCAGGAATACGATGCAGAAACAAAAACATAGAAGTCACAAGTTTCACCAAACTCGAGGAAACCGTACGGCTAAGTATGAAAGACTTTAATATATACTGCTGTTATATCTCTTCCAACATCACACTCGATGCATTCAAAAATAACATTGATACCATTATGACAGAAATAAGATCCCAAAACCGGGAAGCGATTATAGTAGGGGACCTAAATGCCCAATTAATATTATAGGGATCCCCTACTGAGGACGCATGGGGCACCTATATTGCAGAATGGGTAGCAGTTTCGAATCTTGTTGCTGTAAACGATGGAGACATTCCTACCTTTTTCAGGGCGAATAGCAGAAGTTTTATTGACATTATCGTGGTCACAAACAGAATAGCGAGACGCATTGAGAATTGGCAGGTCTCAGCAGAGCAATCTCTAAGCCTCCACAGGTATATACTCTTTGCTATCGTGACAACGTTCAAGGTGCGGAAAACACAATGTGAAAAGAACATCAACTGGACTCGGTCAAACTAAAGAAAACACTTATAACCGAGATAACTGATCATTGCAGTACCGATATCAAGATAATTACTAAATCTTTAAAGAATGCACAAGAAAGATGCTAACTGAGACCTAGAAGAGACCATCAAAAGTTGCCATACTGGTGGAACGGGACCATAGATACCAAAATAAACGAATGCAATAGGATAACACGTTGTCTAACAAAAGCGAGAAGGACCAATTCTAATGATATAAAGGTACTAGCACAAGAATACATAATAGCAAGAAAGAAACACGAAGAAGCTGATGAACGTGTCCAAAATAAATCGGTGGCAAGAGTTATGCAACCAATCAGATCAAACATATGGGGACAAGGATACAAGGTAGCAATGAGACATCTGAGGAATCCATCCGACACAGTACATTATCAGCACTGAAAGAAAAATGGAAATAATTCCAAACGAAGTAGATATCTGGGACAGAAGCGAAACAGTTGAGGAAGTTGAATTATTCACTCTGGAGGAACTGTACCTATTAACCAGTAAACTAAAGTCAGGAAAGGCGAAGCGATGAAATGATATTCTACCGGAAACCGTCAATGAGATTTTAGCGACCACTCCAACAAAAATACTAGAACTATTAAACAGTCTGTTAACATCACAACGGTTCTCGGCACAATGGAAACGTGCAAGGGTGGTTCTAATCCCAAAAGCCAATATAACTGAAATAAAAAATGCTTCTTCTCATAAACCAATCTGCTTACTGGATGCGCTAGGAAAAGATTGGTGAAAGAACTAGAGGAAAACGACAGCTTATCAGAAAACCAATATGGTTTTTGCAAAGGCAGATCCACGATCCAAGCTATCCAGTGGGTAGTACAATAGTACATTTTCTAGTTAAGTTAGATTTAATTTGACATTTGGAAGTAACTTTCACAATCTGAAGGTTTTAGGTTCAAATGAATAGATTTGGGTATTTGAAGAAGTTAATAGAGGTTCGTATTGGTAAAGCTTGATAAAAGAAAAAGGTTTACATATATTCCTTTTTGCAGGATTATCATCTTTGCTAGATTCAAAAAAAAATATTACAATAAATAATGCGAGTAATTATTAAAAAAGCATAAATTTTAAAAATATTAAACTGCAAAATGAACACTACTTATTGTGCTTTCTTTTTTCTTCAGTAATTTTTTTAATCATTTTTCTAGCTAATTTTCTTGAATTAAAAAGTGAGATACTAGACACATAGACACATTTAACAAAAAAAGACTGCATCAAATGGTTCTTAAAGGTGATATAGTTTACTCAATTCAAAATAGTAACACCTCCTTCTGTAAAAAGTAAAAACAATTTAAGACGGTTAATTAACTTACATTATCTATGTACAAATATCTTAAATATTAACAATTATTAACGATTATTAAATATTACGGTATTTTTTTTAAGATTTTTTTTATTAACTATACAAATATTTTAAAATTGTCGATGTAACTTTCGGTACAATACATGTACCCCAAAAAACAGCAATTTTATTCAGGCTGCTCCTGAAGTACAATAAAACACGTCCAAATGCATTCATTAAATTTACACAAATATTTTTGGTCGTCAATTAATAATTTAAAATTTTTAACATCATTAATAATAAAATAAGTCATTGTTTGATTTGAAACAAAACGAATCTACATATTTTTTAACATAATTTAATTTTAAAAAAAATACCAGTTTGTTTAGCTGACATAAATAAGTTGGTTTACCGTACTGAGCACTCTTAACCTATAATAAATATCTCCACATGTAAGGGATAACATACCCAAATAAAATTAACCTACCATTAACAAATATAAATGAGTGACAGGTATATAGTAAAACTATTAAACCTCCATTTATTTACAGACCTCAATTCATTTTCCAGAAGATAGCTACCTCCAGTTAGTATCAAAATTGTTGCAGTAGCAAGAAGTGTAGAGGTAAGAAATAATAATAAGAGCCAATATATTTAACGAACTATTTGATAATCCTGCCGATCCAGTTTGCATAGCAGCTGGCCTTTCACCTAAAACACATAAAAATCGTTAGTACTTTTCGACAAATTTTATTAGGAATCGAATTGTTTTATACTTAACACCCAAACGTAAACAATTTATTTTTGTCTAATCCAAAAATAATTGCAAAGAAATAACCAATTTTACTAAATAATTGAACTACAGTTACGGTTGCTTGGAACTATAGGACTAAAGAGTTTCTTCATTGCATTTTCGTAAAGATCACGACTTATTATAGAGTCTATTTTCTTTCTCACTATTAGACCAACGTTCCTTAACCTTTTTTGTATTTGGGATCCCCTTTTTTAAATATATTTTAATTACGATTTCTTTCCAAAGGTTTTATTAAAGTGCTAATAAAACCAACATCTATCCAAATCTACCATGAAGATTAGTTTACATTATTCAAGAAAACTCGACCAATGTACACAGTGACTCGCCCACTCGCCTTCTTCCCCACCACTTCAAAATGAACTGCCCTGGTAAAAAGTGGTCAGCGGATAGTCAAGTACCAAGTCTGTATGATATGATACTGTCACATTAAAATGTTGCCGTGTGAACACAAGTAGAAAATAAGAGGACAAGTCGAGTGCTAACCCCAGTTACTAGACGCAATTTACAAGACCGAGTTACTCTACCAATAAAAAGAACTAGGGAAAGTCGAGTAACTGCACCTAGTTTCTGGGCCCAGTTTAATATAAAAAAGAAAGTGTCCATTTTCAATATATCACCTTCTTATAAAAAAACTTTGCTCTACGAAGGAGGCTCTAGCAAGCTACTCATTTTTATACACTATCGAGCAAAAATTATATATATTTAAATATAACAGCCATTACCGAGGGAGCTGTCTGGACACTCCACAATGAACAAAAGTTCAGCGAAATATCCATTCTTTGCGACAGCCAGGCTGCTATCAAATCATTGTACTCAGTCCACTTGACCTCTAGGGCAGCGGTGAAATGCCGAGTCACCTTGAATAAGCTATCAGCTAAGTTTAGAGTTCATATTGTCTGGGTACCCGGACACAGGGACATACCAGGCAACTGTAAGGCGAACGAGCTAGCAAGGGAGGGCACCACCCTCTAAGCTGTATCTGTCTTATCTCAGCAAGGAGTACAGCAAAGTAGTTTAAAAAGCCAGCTTGTGGTGGCAAAATAAACCCACATGCACATCATCGAAACATATTTGGCCTAAACTAGATCTACGTCGAACTAATGATGTTTTAACTCTATCCAAGGAGTCCATTGGAAATAGGATCGCGGCCATAACAGGACACTGGGCAGGTGGATCCCATGCACGGCGCATGGAAATCGCAGAGCAACGACACGACTTCTGTAGAAGCTGTCACGATGAGGAAGAGAACGAAACAATGGTACATCTTCTTTGCCACTGCCCTGCTCTAGACAGAAAACGGCTTTCTATACTAGGGCAACCGAACTTTGATGACTTATCTGATCTCAGCTCAGTTAGCATTAAAGATCTTACACTTTTTATTAAAAGTTCCAACTGGTTTTTACGGTAGAGGGAGAAGGCATCGTCGTCCATCACGGTATCACAACGGGCCAAAAGGCCTAAAACTGTAAATCTAAACGTTTTGATCGTTTTGATAGTTGTCATTAACAACGAGACAAAATATGCATGGCCTACTATTTAAATACTCGGTAAACTTCAAAAACGAACATAAGAAAAAGATATATTACTTTTTTGGAAAATTTCATAATGCTGTGTTAATTTTGTCCAGTTTATTTATTTCTAATAAAGGTGTACCGATAACGTTTCTAAATATTTGATAGGAACGACGATTCAAATTTAAAAAAAATTAAAAAAATCTTGCCATTTAAAACATGTACTCGAACGCTGGCTACATCTGCGTTTGAGGGACTACAAGAATATTTTCCAGAGTCAGATATGTCGGCATGCTGGATCAGCAGAAAGCTAGTAGTTACATCTCCCTTTTCAGTTATAACGCTTACACCACCACGATTCGAATCATAGCTGATGACCTAAAATAGGAACGACAAAATTTAAAGTTTTGTACAGTCGAGCTACACGCAGAGTAGGTAATTTTGACCATTCAGTCAATTGTTTTCTAAGGCGACGACACATCGGTACTTATATGAATAATGTGTAATACTTACATCATCATGATGATACCAAAAAATATATGCTGGAGGCTCTGGGCTAAATCTAATGGAGCATGTCAAGTTGATGGTACTGCCTTTATCGACATGCAAGTCCGGGCCTCCCAATATTTGGGCAGTAGGCACTACAAAAAAAATGAAATTTGTTGAATTTTATAAATACTTACACTATACTTTTTAGGAACCAATTTACAGTTACGTAAATTTAGTTAAGACATTTTTCAGTTCATTTACCTAAACAGTGTTTTTATGTCAAATTATTGTCATTATTTAAATTTTCTGCTAGTTTTGTGAAGTGATAAAATATTTTAAAAATTACCACCTTTTCGGTTATGTGATAATCAGAGCAAAAATCTCTTGAGGTAGAAACAAATTGAAGATTCCCGAGTGACTAATTTTTGCAACAATTTTATTTTATTTTACTTATATAATTTTATTTTATAATGGTATTATTTAAGGGGTGCCATCGTGGATTATTTAAAAACTATCATTGTTTATTTATCAAAAACAATGTTAATCTTTGTCTCGAAGGATTCATTTTAGAACAAAATTATTATATAAATTTGGATTATGGTTTAAAAAAATTAAATATCAATCCCCAATTAGTTTTTTTTGTTACTTTGTTAATATATTATGGAGAAAATAATTTGCCATATTTTTGACTGTTCAAATTATACGTTATTCTAATTGACTATGTTTATAAACTTTAAAACGAAAAAATGATAAGGTATTTTTTTTTAATTTGAATTAAAAGCTTAATAGACACCTAATTATATTATTAATTTTATTACGACAAAATAAATTTAGAAAAAAAACAGAATTTATTTTGTGATAGGAGTAGATTTTAAATTAGTTAAGTGTAATGCAGCCAAATTACTCGTAGTACTCAAATTAAAAGTAAAACAATTTAAACAAGGAATATACTTTCAAAATATCCCATTAAGATAGGGCCGAGCTAATCTTGTTTTAACTATTAAACGTTTCTCATTAAGATAAATCGATTGATATAAATCGACGATTTATGAAAATGAGCAAATTATCTTCACCTTTTGGTGTTAATTAAGGCAAATCTAAAAATTGTTAGTGAGTTAAACCTTATTTTCGAAAGTAACCTTTAACCTTGACCGAATTTTTCTTTACAAAGAAGGCAATTACAATTTGAGCTCAAATCTCGAATTTCTTCATCTCTTACAGGTTCATCACTAGCTATATCATCTAAAAAAAATTAAAATGTGTACAAAGTATGTAAAGTTTTTAGTCATTATAGGAATGATAATACCAAGTCATTATTATACAGAAGCTAAATAAACAGTAATATAAAAAAATCCAAAAAGAGGTCGATTTTTGATTTTAATGTACTATTTTTTTAAAGAATAATCTATGATCCAGGGTAAATAACCTTTGAGTGATGACGTCAGCATTGGTTTTTTTTAAATGAAACACCCCCCTTTTTTCCAATTTGCGGATTTTCCTTGCTGACCTGATTCCAAAAATGTATCACAAGTTGATTTAAATTGGTACAGGGCGGACAATAGGCGGTCTATAGGTTTTTATGTGGTAATTAAAATATTTCAGTACGATTAAAATCTAATTCGTGAAAAAATATTAATAACGTTGGTGTATGTTTTTTTCTTTGATTTAAATTAAAAACTATTAAATAAAAAAGTCAAAATCTTGGAACAGTTCGAATATTTCCATAAATATAAGTAATAATAAAAGCAACGAGAAATTGCATCATAGTATAGCACTTTACTTTTATATTTAAGAATATAGAGAAACACATTAAGTTTTTAACTAGGAAACAGGGTTAAGATATCTTGTATAATTAATAAATATTGCATTTTTTGATAGCTGAATGAGATAAGTAAAAACGCCTTTGTTTGTTCCTTAAACATACTAATGCTGCGCACAAACATGTTCTGTTATTTTGTTCCTGCTAGGTCTGGCAATTAAATAACCAGACTCGTGGTGCTACAAAACATTTTATTATTCACCAATTACATAACAAAGCTTATATTTTTTAATGTGTAGCAGTGTAGTATTCTGCAATTGCCCTTTCACAAATCGGGTCTTCTCACTCGCTTACGAGGGTTGTTAGAACCTTAACGTAATAATGTTAATTGGCTGTTTTTTATGTGAGAGTTCGTCCAGGGCGCGGATCTTCTTCGTTCGTTTCTTGTCACTTCTTAAACATTTTAAACCATTCAAAAGCTTGTGTTAGTGGTAAACATTCGTTTCCGTACGCTTCTTTTAAAATGGAAGATCTTTCTGTAAAAGCTTACACGAGACGCTAACGCAAAGGCTTACACACATGTGCCCATTGAGCTCAAGTTGGAGGAAGCGCAATAGATACAGGCATGTTTAAACCGGCCGCAGCGTGCTCGCTGTTTGCTGGTAACAGCACCACTCCAGTTGCTTGATACATATATACATATAGTCTCTGCCTAACCCTACGGATCACTTCTTTCCACTTGATACGGTTCTTACAATCGTATTTTGCTTCTTCTACTTTCATCAACGCTTTCATACATGCTCGTCGGTTAGTGGTACTCTTGACCTTTGCAAAACTATGTCGATCTGATCGAGATACGTCCACTAGGTCGACCATTACTGACTTCACACTCGCCTTATAAATCTGTTCCATCTATCTTTTTTTATGTATACTTTCTACTTGTAAGGAAATGCTTTTTCTTTATCTATCTTTATTACTACATCTTTTACATCACAGCGTTCCCCTATCATTCAACTCACTTTATCCACACCTCGTACAGTAGTGATGTGAAAAAATTTAAGGTACTGACGCTGACTTAATCGTCTCTAGGAAGACCGTCTCCAACAGGGTACAACCAAGTAGACGATTAGTGATAATAACTTGACACGAAAAAAATTGTCTTACGATATTGATTAAAAATATTAATATAACTTACCAACAACATTCAAATTGACAAAATAGCTTTTCACTGGTTGTGTACTGATTTGACATTCGTATGTTCCCGCATCCCTTTTTTGTGCCCATTTAATTTGCAAAGTCCAATCGTCCGTTTCTGGATGGTGATTAGCTTGGAATCTTTGGTCACTTGTGTACGTGTAACTTCCTACCGTTAATATATGAATGTCTCTATGTCTTATCCAGGATACCTAAAAATTTAAATATTATTTTTTAAATTTTAACCATTTTTGTCTAAAGTTATCTTTTATTTTATGTTGGTAAATTGGTATTAATACATTTATACATATATCATATAATTATTTCAATAGGTAATTTTTATAGTGCTTCCTTTCCATAAAAACCAAAAAGTGCGTTTTAAGCAAAATAGAAAATTCATGAGGGCATCGTGTATTATGATTAACGATTATTATATATTTTTTAAATTATTGTTGCTAAAAATTTAAAATTAAATTGTCGATAAAGTTCAGTTGTAAGTGTGTTGAATATAAAATGAAATAATGATCTATAAACAGTTCTCGTGATATAATTTCCAAGAAACTTTTTTGATTGCTATTTATTAACAATCAATTTTCTGTTACTATAAGTATAACATTCTTTGCATTTGAAAATAATATATCACCTTTATTATGATCTAAATAAATACCTTCTATTTATATCATTGGCTGTGAATAATTCTTGAATATTCTCAGGTTTTGAAACGTTTTTGTTGAAATCTAACACAACAATGTTAATCTTGGAATAGTTTCTGGCATCACGTTTCTATCTTGTAAACTATTTCAAAAGTTATTTAACAAATGGTGACGATCATGAGACCGTAATTCGTTATTTGATGAACGCATTTCGAGCGTATACAGGATGAAAGATAATCGTTTATTATTTTCACTAATACTAATTTAACAATTTGGTTGGCAAATTTTTAAAGCACAATACGATTCACAGTATTTCATTTAGTTTTTATGAAACAATTATTTTGAAGAAATAAACCTTTGATATAAAATCTTAAGGTAGTAAGAAGATTACTTAAATGCTTTAAACATCTAGAATTTTGCATTGGAAGTAGCTTCTTATACCCAGTGGAATTCTATTTAAATCAGTTATTTTTTCTCATTCTTCTTAGATTTATACTCTTAAAAAACCGCTTTAATAAGTTAATATATCCATTTACGATAAACAAATAACATAAATTGTAAAGTGCAGTTTATCTTTAATTAACCTTTAATGTACCTGTAATTTTTTTAATGCAAATGGCCTCTAAAAATTAAAACGATATGAAGTGCGTAAACAAATGTACGTTGACATTTGAACAGCATAGCAATTCACCATTAAAGTTTTGTAGATATTTCTCTAAATGGAACGTGAGCAAGAAATGCTGCCAAAATATGTGGCTACCAAAAACGTGTTAACTTTATATTTTACAATCTGGACGAATAACGAAAAAAAAAGTCCCAAATTAAAAAAAAAGGATAAGAATATCTGGCCGTTAAATTCACCTCAATGAAGCAAACTGCTCGACGAATTAATACTTTATGGACGTTATTTAATTTTACAAAAAAATTACGAATTTAACATAAAAAAAAACAACCCCGTTGTAAGTAACTAAGCTTAAATAAATATTCAATTAAAAAGGATTATTGGACAAAAAAAAAACTGTCCATATTTTATTTAACGTTTTGTTAGGTCTTCAAATATTTTATTATGGCTTTTGTTGTAATTAATTTTTTTTAAATTTTTTTTAAATTTTTTTACTTCAGGTGGCAAAAAAAAAGTTATTATCAAATAAAATCCAAAATATTAATGTTCTTAAAGATGTTCAGTGGTATCTGCACTGGTGTGGTGGTATCTAGGGATATGAATATATTCGAAGTTTAGCAAACTTTACTCGTAGTTTAAGAGTAATCACACTAACATCCCCAAATTTCAATTTGGCTAAGAGTTACCGCGAACTTCTAAAGAAGAGATTAACACATATTAGGCTAATTGTTCAGCGCAGTATTTCGAAAACATATCACCCAATTTCGGGGAATGTTTAATAAACATGTTAATTTTTTAATTTACCTGGTTAAAAAACATTTTAAATATATATATATATATATATATATATATATATATATATATTATTAAATTGTAATTAATTACATGTTTAAAGAATTTAATAAATGTTAAATGTTGTGAATAATCTGATTATTTTCAGTTTTGTAAAAAAGAGACATGCTATTATGATAACATATTTCCATTTGTTTGACTTATTTCCCCATAGAATAAAATCCGAGCGTTTTCATAACAAAATACGAGTATTACCTTTCTACTATGTCAAAAAGACAATTTTTTAAAGAGATTAAATTTCACTCAAAAAAAATCATTTTTAGAATGAATCAGCTTCTCTTCTTGTATTTATGAAATATTTAAAGAACACTAGAATTGCAAAACCATGTTTTTGTTAATTATTTTCTTCGACATCTTTCATAAAAGCAAGGGTTGTGGAATCATATATAAAAAAAATCAAAGTCATTAAAGTAGTTATTGAAACATTGTTAAACTAAAAAGTTAAAAGATAGTTATAAAAGGGATTTAATGAAGGGCCAAATATTATTAAAAATAATGAGCAGTTTTTGATGCGAACCTCAGAAAGTTAGTTTAATAAAAAAGAGGCAAACTAAACTAGCTGAAACTGCTGCTACTGTTAATGAATAAAACCCGATTGATGAAGCAAAGTTTTAAATGATTGTAAAGATAAAGCATCAATAAATATTAAAGCACCACACTGTTAATTTCAATATCTAGAAGTTTTTAAGTAGGATTTAATCAACTACTAGCTCGTGTGTCGTGACGTGGCCTTTTTACTCCCAGCGCGTGTATAGAAGTTTCGCTTCAAAATTCACAATGGACCAGGTCGGGACAGTACCGTGGGAGGTCCAACACGACGGTATCATATTTCACAAAAAAACGCCTTTGCAAGGCTACACTAAGACTAAGCGACGTGCATCTGTGCCCATCAAGCTCAGGGTAGAGAAAGCATTAACAGGCAGAGACATGTTAGTTTAAACCTGCTGCGGCGTGCTCGTTGTTTGCCGGTTGCACTAGTCTGGTTATTTATTCATATAAACATGGATTAAAATTTTCCTGATTTTGTCCTACAAATAAATATTATTAGGAAACGTGCTTTATTGATTTATTATTCCACATGGATGCCAAAAAAATAGTGTATGCAATATCGTCTAGAAACTCGCAGACTTATCAGAATCTACTCGTCCAAACAGTATTTTCATTATTGTAAAAAAGTTTTTTTATTGTACTCGTATGTAACTCATTTGATTTATTTAAGTAAGTAGGGGGATGAAAAAGTTATCTGTATGTATGCATGGCTTAACACCTCAAGTGGGGTTGCGTCGCTTTATAGAAGCTCTCTAGATCATATTTTCGGGGCTGATCAAGCCCGTATTGTAATTCTCCGATTTATTTACTTATTTTATAAAAAGTTATCGAATAGATCAATTTGACAATGTCCTTTAATGTGTGAAATTTTAAAGTTACAGTTTTATCTATTTGCATAGTGTGAGTAGGGACATTTTCAAATAAAAAACACTTTTTAGTGGTATAAACAAATAGGTTAATCGGAGCGTTTCAATACAATTCTGTTCGGCATTATTTAATTGGAATCAACAGCCGAAGTAGCTAAAAAGATTTGTGTTAAATTATCAATTTATAGCAATTGTTAAGAAAAATGACCTGATTTCATATTGTGATATACAAATCTATAAAAAGATATTCTTAATTAACAAGAACCTACTGTTTTTTTGGTGTTATCTATTAAGGAATATTTTTACAAACATAAACTGTATATGTAATGTGGTAGAGAAAATAAAATTCCATTATATGTAAACAGAATTCTATTTTCCAAATAAAGAAAGTCATTTTCTCGTATCTTAAGCTGTATACTGAATTACTCAATAAAAATAATGTCAACTTCCTTTCGTACAATATATTCTTTGTGAAATTAAAAACGTATTCGGGGGAGGTTGGAAGTGGTTCTATGGGGACCTACCATAACGTGCAGTCAATACAAAAAGCTGCATTTCTAAAACGAAAGGTTAATGTCATTTAAAGAGTAAATCGCATACGTTTTACTTTTAATAAAAATTTAAATCATAATCAAAGCTTTTTGCTTCTAAAGAATAATGTAAGTTAAACATTAGTACAGATATTACGAATAATATAATTGAAAATACAAAGGTAACATGACCCGTAACAAAGTATGAGAAAAAACATCAAAGACTTCAAAAAATAGCCTAAACAAAAGAGCTCAAAGTAAAAAGTCGTTACTTATATTTTCAATAAAAGATTAGATTCTAAAGGTATAAAAATACCTTATATATGTAAAGAGTCGGACCTAGTTATGTGTTACAAACAAGTTTTCGTGTTTCCTTTTAATATATCATTCTCTAGTCGAAATTCTTTTTTTTGAAAGTATAGCAAACTTTTACATACTTTTGTTATATCTTTAACAAAATAACAAAATGACTTTATATTAATATTAAATATTCAAAAAAAAAATTAACTGCTTAAACAAAATATGGAAAAATTTTCACTTCCTTCAGACAGTTGGGTTAAGTAATGGGTGTTGTTTGTAATATGTTTACCAGCGTGTATTATCTTTAGTAAATGGTGTAATCAACGATTTAATTAAGGTTATACTAAATTTTAAATTTAATTCAAGAATTCTAAAAACCTTAAAAAAATGAATAACAATAAAAAAAAATACGTATCAAAAGTATCGAAGAGACGACCACTTCACTTTTTTCAATAAAAATATGAACACTTCTTTTTAAGGACTCGTTAACGACTCGTTAATTAAATACACTGTTTTACTAAGGCAAAAGTGACACCTTAAATTTCTAGGATAAGTGCTTCAAATGTTAAAGATAAGACTTAAAAATGCACTGAAACAAGATTGTTAAGAGCAACGGTGATCGTGAAGCGTCGGCATTTAGCACTTGTTCAAATGGTAAGTACTGAGATTAGAGGTTGCCTTTAGCAAGCTGATGTTGTACGTCATTTAGATGTCTCTCGGAACGTGATAATGGCATCGACATTAACAATGGAGGTCGTCAACGTACACCTCAACAGGATCGATATATTGCGATAGGATTAGCTAGCCGAAATGCAAACACTGTGGAGTCTAAGCAAATATTCACAACATTAATGTGTGTGGACAAACTTTAAGAAATAGACTACATGACGCTGGCCTGCATGCCAGACGTTCCTTAAGGGTTTCCACATGTTACGTCGTGGAAATCGTGGACTAAGCAACAACTTATGCATTGGGGCTTACAAAAATGAAGTACTGTGTAATTCACAGATGAAGCTAGATTTTGTCTTAACCCTTATTTTAAAAGAGTAAGGTTCTGTAAAAGACCTGGTCGATAAAAGAGACTCAGGCACGTACAGGATGTTCGTCCATGTGGTGGTCTACAAGTTATGAATAATTTTGTACTATCGAACTTAGAACACTTAAAACCAGTATTAATTTATTGACCTCATATTGGAACCTTTTGCCCTTTCATTTGACACTGCTCTAGGCCCTTAATTACGTTACATGCAGGATATTGCAAGATTACATACTGCAGCCACAGCAAGAGATTGGTTTGATAATGAAGATATTACCGTTATACCGTGGCAAGCACTCACCAGACCTTAATCCCATCGAGCAAGTGTGAGGTATATGCTAGAGACGGATCGATTTTTTAACACCTCCTTACACAAGAATGCACCTTCTTACGTCGAGTACTCTTTTGTTTGTAACATGGGCTGTCCAAGGGATTCTTAGTATACGTTGATACGGCCACATCTCAAATGCGTCCAACCTTTTACTGGCTGCATCTGTTACAGTCCATGACTCAACTCCATATAGGAGCACAGGAAACAGATAGCATCGGAGTCATATTTTAGTTTAGAAAGTGGCATTTAAACAATTTCAACATTTTAAGAAATGCAGCACGAGCCCTCCCTATTCGACAACGTATTTCGAGAGAATGATCCCAACTCTCGTTGATTGTAGTTCCCAAATATGTTGTAGTCTCTACCCTTTTAATAACTGTATTATTTATAATAAGCTGTCTGGGTGGTGGTGAATTTTTGCTTATCACTATGTATTTGGTTTTATTCATATTTATATCTATTCCATATTCCTGACTGCGCATTGAAAGCTGGCTCATCATGTAGGTCCTCTAGTTTGTCGGCGAATATTACTGTATCATCCGCGATTTGGATGTTGTTGATTCGTTTACCATTTATAAAAATTCCTGCTGATGAATCACACAGCGCATTATTAAATATTTCTTCTGAATATATGTTAAATAAAAGTGGTGACAATACACACCTTTGTCGCACGCCCCGTTGAATTTTTATTTCATCAGTCATCTGACTTTTGTTTTTAACTTGTGCTGTTTGATTCCAGTAGAGATTTTTTATTATCCGAAGGTTATTGTTGTCAATACCTATCTTCTTAAACACTTTTATTAACTTGTTATGTTTTACTCTATCAAAAGCTTTCTGATAGTCCACAAAGCATGCATGTATGTCACAGTCCATATCTCTGCATTTCTAAAATAGAACTTGTATGCAAAACAATGCCTCTCTTGTTCCTGTTGCCTTTCGGAATCCAAATTAAGTGTTATCCATATACTCTTTACATTTTAAGTATAATCTCATATGTAGAATTTTTAAGAATGTTTTAAGAAGATGACTCATGAGGCTTATGGTACGATAGTCATTGCATCGTCTTGAAGTGGATTTCTTTGGTATAGCAATGAAGGTAGATTTGAGCCATTCTCTGGGAATCTTTCCAGTAATATATATTTTATTAAATATTTAAGTTAATTTATCAATACTTTTGTCGTCTAGGAGTTTGAGAAGTTCTCCTTGTATTTCATCAGGACCAGAAATTTTCCCGTCTTTATTTAAAGATATGGATTTACGAACTTATTCTGTTGATATAGAAGGACCTGTGTTATCTTTAGATATTTCCACTTCTGGCCGTTCATCTTCGAAAAGTTCTTTTATGCAATTTTGCCATGTTTGTAGTTCTCCCTTTATATCTGTGATGGTTTGCCCTTTCTCATCTACTAACTTTCCGTAAGTTCTCGTTCTGTATAGCCCAGCTGCCTCTTTAATCTTTCTATGGAGATTAAAGTGGTCGTGTTTTTTCTGTAATTCCTCAATTTCTTCATACTTACTGTTCAACCATTCATCTTGAGCTCTTCTTGACTCTTTTTTAATTTCTTTGTCAAGTATGTTGTATTTTCTTGTGTTCGTCTTTGCCTTTCTTCTTTGTTCCATCAATTTAAGAATACTGTCTTTCATCCATGTTTTTCTCTTTATTGTTTCTTCTGGCTTTAAGTATCGTTGGCTGATTGTATTAATGGTGCTCGTCATTGTTCTTAATTCGTCCTCAAAATCTTCCATCTCTTCTATTTGACATATCTGTTGTTATAGTTTTTCTGTGGTTTGTATTATTTTTTTTCTCTTTAGCTTATTTAAATCCTGCTTGTATCTTCTGTTGATCATAATATAATCAATTTGGTTCCTTATCATGTGTTTTGAGCTGTCACCAGGTGCCTTTCAAGTATACAACCGTCTTGGGAGAAGTTTAAAGAGTGTATTCAATATCACAAACTGATGTTCTTCTACGAATGTATTCAAGCGTTCTCCTCGTTCATTTCGTGTATGTATTAAAGGATTTAAAATAAGTTAAAATAAAATAGAAACTACGAAAAATATAAATAAGTAGTAGTAAAGTCAATATTACATAAAATTAAAACTAACAGGCAAAATGTTTCATTTATGCAGAAACAAAATTAAACAAGTTTAACGAATTTAAAAGGCAAGAACACAGGCGAATAACTAAAAGGACTCGAAAGGAAGAAGTAGAAAGTAAAGGATGAATAAAGATCTCTTGGTAAGTAAGACTAATATTGATTATATTTCAACTAAATTTCGTGGTCAACGCGTTTGTTAAAAATATTTACGAAAATTAAACCAAATATAATACTATTTATATAAATATAAAATTTAAATAAAATAAATAAAATTTATATAAAATTAAAAAAGTAGACTTAGACGACAAATACAACGGTTATATACAGCCTCTGTAATGGCATCAATCTGCTCATATAAAAACAAATGGCTTTACAACTGAAGATATTGTCATATGTAGAGGCGTAAGACAAGGCTGCATATTATCACCTCTTCTATTTAATCTTTATTCGGAAACCATCTTTAAAGAAATCATGGAAGATAAAAATGTTGGAATTAAGGTAAATGGGGTATATATAAACAACATTAGATATGCAGATGACTCCATCTTAATTGCGAATAACATTAAAGATCTGCAACAAATTATAGATGAGCTGAATCGTATTGGTACAAATTATTGTCTTAAAATAAATAGCAATAAAACAAAGTTCGTGATAGTAAGCAGACTTAAACTCCCATACAACAATGCTAGATTAATAGCAGACGGTCAAACTTTAGAACGTGTAGCACAATATAAATATTTAGGGAGCTGGTTGCATGAAGATTGCGATAATGACAAAGAAATTAAATGCAGAATTGAAACAGCTCAAAATAACCCTTTTAAATATAAAAGCGTGCTAACTAGTCGTGACATTAAATTAAAGCTAAGATTACGTTATGCCAAATGTTATGTATGGTCGGTGTTGCTGTACGCAGCAGAGACCTGGACATTGAAGTCATCTTCCGTCAACAAAATAGAAGCATTTGAAATGTGGATGTATCGTAGGATGCTAAGGGTGCCATGGACAGACAGAGTAACCAACGATGAAATTCTAAGGAGAATCGGCAAAGACCGTGAGTTAATGCTTAATGTCAAAAAGAAGAAAACATCGTATTTTGGACATATAATGCGAAACTCAAAATATCAACTGCTACAACTTATTGTCAAAAAAAAAATAGAGGAAAAGCGAAGGATAGGCAAAAAGCAAATGTTATGGTTAAGAAATATAACAGATTGGACGGGGTTAAGAACGATAGGAGAGTTGGTACACACAGCAACCGACAGAGAAATGTATGGAAATATGGTCGTCAACATCCAACAATAGTGGATAGGCAGTCGAAGAAGAAGAATACTATTTCTAAATACTTCATTTTAATAAACTTCTTGTTTGTCATATTGCATTCGAAAGTACGTATTGCATTTGAAAATACTTGTTTTTGGAATGCCAATATGTACGTTGTCAAATTTTAGGAATAAAATATAGATATATGACTATCATTAGACCTTAGTTTGTATCTATTAAAATTTTTTTTTAGTATTTTTTATTCATACAAACAAATTTTCTAAATAATAATTGGATTTACTATTTGGATAGTGGTGTGAATGTTATAATAAATTAAATTAAATGGTTATCCCAGCTGGATAAACCTTCGTAAATAAGCCTTTTAAAACATTTCTGTTAAATTTTATAAAGTAATTTTCAATGTTAACGTGTCACAATTTGAAAACGAGAAAGCTTTTGTCTACACTATTAAATTTTAAATACCTTCAGTTGCTTTATTATCCTACTTTAATATTAACATTCTTTTTAAGGTAGCGAGTCTATAAAAATATTCCATTCGAGACAAAGCAGAAAAAAGGTACCGAAGCATTAAGAGTCTTTTATGAAGTGAAATCAAATCCCCAGCAACAATTCAATTTAAAATATTCGATCAATTGCAATTTAAGTCGCGTTCGGGATGCCTAAATTAAATCTACAAAATAGCCGAAATTCAAACCATCATTTAATATTCAAAAATCAAAGCATAGATGTTCTTAAATTGATTAAATAATGTATCATGCTGATTTGAAACGATGTTAATACCGGTAACGTGTTCAAAATATTTCAACCATAGCTTTTACTAACATAAACTAAAAGCACTTATCATTTTTTAAGCTACCGACAACTGAATTGACTCATGTAACATTAAAATTAAGACCTTTAATCACATATCATAAAGGAAAGTGTAAAGTAGGATAAATTGTTGTTTGATTATTTAAAATTTTTTTTTTCAATATTCGGCTTTTGCGTTTGTAACGAATGAAAGCTCGTTTCACTATTTGCGTTTTCAGGACAGAGTCTGGTTTAGTTTAATCTACAAGTAACTTATTTTGTGATTTACTGTGATTCAGTTGTATTGTTTTGTGCTTGCACAAAAAACGGATTGTTAAAGGTATCGTGTTGTGAAAATTTATATACATGTAGATCAATGATTCATTTTTTAAAGTATGATTAAAAGGATACAAAGATAATATAGAATTTTATGTTGAGAAAATTGGATTCATAATTTGTAAGCAATATTCATGACTAGGATATTCACCTTAAGGTATTATATTTGAAGAACGAAAACATACATACATACATAAAGTCACGCCTTTTTCCCATAGTGGTAGGCAGAGACCACTTCCTTTAACTTGCTACGGTTCTTACACGCATCTTTTGCTTCCTCTACTATCATCAGTGCTCTCATACATGCTCGTCGGTTGTTGGTACTCTTGACCTGGCCTTTCTTTAAAACAATGTTGATCTGATCAAGATATGTTCTCCGAGGTCGACCTCTACCGACTTGTACATTTACACCTGCCTTCTAAATTTGTTTCGTCAATATTTCTTCATCCTTTCTACGTGTCCAAACCATCTAAGCATTCCTTTATCTATCTTTGTAACCACATCTTCTTCTTCTTTTACACCACAGCGTTCTCTTATCTCACTAATCTTGACTTTATCCAACCGAGTCACTCTGGCTATACTTTTCAGACTACTCATCTCCGCAGCATTAATCTTATTTTCATGCCTCTTCTGCCAATAAAAACTCTATACATTTTTTTCTTGTAAATTTTGCAAAGGAAATAAGGCTAAAGGGTTTTATGTCCAGGTATATTTAGGAATGACTCTGTTGAACTTGATAGACTGTGGTTTGATTTATATTCGGCTCATTCCAAATCTTTTATAATTTACATATATATTTATATATATATATAGATATATATATATATATATATATATATATATATATATATATGTATTATAAATTAAAAATCTTATAATAATAATAATATAAAAGTAAAAACTAATTTTAACAAGAAAATTGGCAGTTTCCTGATACAACCACCTTTGCTGCTTAACACATAGATTTGGAGAAAACAATCATTAATATTATAAATAAGAAGGGAGAAATAATGAAATATTAGGTCTAAAAATTTTTTTTTTTAATAAACATTTATATATCACAATTTTGGACAAAAAATTTAAAAATGAATTCAGTGGGTTATTATTATTAAAAATTGGCTGTTTGATGAAGATTTTGCAACAATTTTGAAACAATTACTTTTAATTATTTTACATATATGTTGTTTGTAAAATAAAGAAAATTTTATGTGATTTAAAATTTTATACAATACGTATAAAGTAGGTATTCATCTTGTTGTAACAATACACAAACAGAACAAGCAATAATAATCTCAGAAATTCACCTAATCCAATAATGGATATATAAAAATTTAATATTGTGGTACAGTACGATAAGAAGATATAGAAAAAAATCCTATTAATAAGGCTTTTGACATGACTTTATTTGATCCATCGTCTCAAGTATGCCAAAAGCATTAGTGACAAAAACCTTTAATGCATCCCTATTAGGAAAGGCATGAAAGTTTAAAATCCTTTTTTCAGAAGATCATTTGTAAATACAGCAAGTAAAATTTCTTTTTCATAGTACTTTGTTTATTCAATTTTCTTTTGGTTTTAATCTTAAAATTTTAAAGGACTATAATAAGCCCATTCTTATTCTATCAAATAACTTACTAACCTAAGATATTAAAAAAATCCTATTTCTGTAATTTGATATGGCATAATTTTGGACGATTAACAGTCTTTTATAAAATACGTTCGCCTAGGTCGACCTCTATCAACTTGCCCACTCACTCGCTTTATAAATCTGATTTGTCAATCTTCTTTCATCCAAACCATTCCTTTATCTCTTTTTATAACCACATCTTCGTTTACACCACAGCGTTTCCTTATCACACTATTTCTCACTTTATCCATCAGAGTCACTCCACCTATACTTCTCAGATTACTTATCTAGGCAACATTGATCTTTTTTACATACTTCTTAAGCCAAAGACAGCATTCACTTGCATACATAAGTGTGAGTATCAGCACTTCTCTATGCGCAGACAGTCGTGCCTTTTTTGACACGTTCTAGCTGCTTATGTAAGTATGTAAGTTTTGTAGAGCCTCATGCATTTGTTTCTCTGCCAACACCCTTTACTTAATACTACAGTCATACTTTCCGTCTTTCGTTAAACTTTGAACCCTAGTATACAGGCTCATTCACTTGTTCCACTCTTTCTTCTTCAATCAGCACCTCGCAGTTTGTCAAGCTTTTTTTTTTTCAAAAACCATTACTCTTATCTTGCTTATATTCACCTTATTCGTCTGATTTTTAGGGCATCATGCATAGTATTTACCATCACCTGCAAATCCTCCTCAGATAATGCTAATATGACCTGATCATCAGCGTAAACGAGGCATTTGACGATCAAATCATTTATTCTCAATCCATACGCACTACCTTTTAAATCTTTTAAACAATCCACCACCACCACCTTTTTTGTAACTACTAGTTTTATAAATTATCTGTCCGTTGATGTGCAAACTTTTGCAAACGCGAACATGTATTTTGTTTTAACTCCCTTAATACATGCATCTAAAATATGTACCTATTTATTTATTAAAATCTGTTGCAGAGTGGTATTATACCTATAGACGAAAAAATTGTTTAAAACTTGTTTATCTGATCGCCATGTAAATTATGATTATTTAATTTATAAAAGAATTAATATTTCTGTATGACACATATAGCTCGACTGTAAAAGATATATCAAAAAAAGAATAAGAAAAGTACTTCAGTGTTTTTTTTTCGGATATAATGCTTAAGTTAACATCGATTAATCAGCTCTAAGATGTCACTGAAGAGTTGCTGTTATTCTGTCCGGCAAAAGTAGAGTGATCGCTAAAAGATAAATAGTAAAAAAGGTTTTAAAAAAAAGTATGATATTTTTGGTGTTTCAGTTCGGCTTTATATATCTATCCAGAATATTAAACTCACCGTTTTATTTCCCAAATTTCTGACTCGACAACTGAGATACGCCGATTTTCCAACTAGTGCCGTTACGTTGTTAGGAGTCATTGCATCAAAGTATGGATCAAAGCGATTATGTGGAATTAAAGGTGGTCCTATAGGTAGCGGAGAAAGGGTCTCACTCTCTGGTAGAGAGTTAAATCCAGAAGCAGACGAGGCCATGCCACCATTAACTCGAGGCATACCTGTAACAAAATAATACAATTATATAGGTACCCAAAATAACGCATGTCTTAAATAAACATATCTATATATAAAAAGGTCAAGACAAACCAGTTCAGTCCCTTTTCTTTCATTGTTTTCAAACGATTTTTTTAAAACTTCTTTAGGTGCGTTGAGCAATTTTTGGTAGAAAAAAAACTTTTGGTAAAGGATCACCACGATGACGTCAGCCTCAATAACATCAACGTCAGCGACGTTTAATATATAAGGTGACAGCGGCTGTCAAAATAATGTTAAACAAAATATGAACATAATTTAGTAGTCACTGTTGTACTGTACAGTGATCCCATAAATACCTAAACAATTAAAATAATAATTAAACAAAAGCACAATAAAAACAATACACTTTCCACGTAATCAAAGGGCTCAGAAGCAGAAGCTTCTTCGGCCTATCTGTCAAAAAGTGGCTTCCAGCTGACAGCCCACTTTTATTAGGTTATTAATGATTCAATGACAAATTATGAAATTTTAATTTTTAATACTATCTACAACTAATTTGAAAAACGTTCTCAAGTCAGATTCAGGGATCGATTATTGAACTACAATCCCTGCCCGAAATATGTGGGTGTCACCTTGAACCGGTCTCTAACATACAAATAACATCTCATAAAGACGGCTGCGAATATTAACTCAAGGAATAACATTCTGCGCAAGATCGCGGGAAGCAGTTGAGGAGCGAATGTTGGAGTCTTGAAAACAATGGCACTGACATACTCAGTTGCAGAATACTGCAGCGCTGTTTGGATAAACAGCAACCATACCCACCTTGTTGACACTCGCCATAATAGTGCAATGAGGGCCATAACGGGTACCATCAGAAGTACCCCGACCCAATGGCTCCCAGTGTTATCAAACATCACCCCCCCGTACACCAGCAATGACCGGCTTCCCATTCACGAAGACTGTAATGATCACATGAACCACCTTAAATCCAGAAAGCCCCCATGGGTACTGGGGCAACAACTCTTGACAAGTAATTTTTGTGCTGAGGACTGCTAACGTGACGAAAGGGTATATAGAAACCCCGACACCCACCATCTGATAACGGATCCAGTACTCTGTCCTCCCGGTTTCAATTTGCCAAGGACCACTAGTAAATTTTAATACGTCCAACTGTAAAAGACCCGACTTCTTCAAAGACGATTTTCTTTGGTGTATTAACAATCATTATACTATCCAAATAATTAGGAACAGTTAGCATTCACAATATTAATTATATTTTATGCATCCAAACATATTTAACTGCTATTCATCTCCATTAGATTAGGCTTTTAATAATATAAAAATAAAAAAGGGGGTACAATATTACAGCCGTCAAATTTAAAAGTTCTTTTATAAAGTTAACTTGTCTGCAGCGCTGCAAATTCACTCCAGTATTCAAAAAACCATTAATAATTAATATAAATGAACCATTTTATATGGAAATTTATGGGTTTTTAAGATTATATCGTAAGAAGCATCAATTTGTGCAAAAATATCTTTATATACAGATAAAGAAAAATAATTGTGAAATATATAAAATTTCAATGCAAAACAGAGAGCTGGACGGAATCCAGTCGACCAGCACAAAATATATAATAAATATTTGTAATAAATAGTCAAGTAATTAACTACACGACTCTAATTTAAATTGCCCCCACTTCGTCGACATGTGTTTTCGACGTTACTTATTAGAATGAAACTGTTAGCGACGGTGTGTACGTCTGACTTATCAGAAAAGAGACTACGACGTATGTACAAGAGATCAAATAATTTCTCTTCCAAAAATGTGTTCTTATATTTTACCAAAACGGCTTTAAAAATAAGATAAATATTTTACGAATTAAAAAACATAACATTAACTTCTGAAAAATAAACTAAAAATTTGAGTTGTAAAAAATCATTGTAAATCTAATGTTATAAAGGTTGAAATAAACATCTTTATTGTCCCAATGAATAGCCAAATCTATAAAATATCGAATTTTGTAAAACCATGATGGAAAAGCAAAATAAAAATGATATTTTTTTACAAAACATATTATTTACAGACAAGTCATCGTTTTTTTACATAGGAAACACTATCCATTCGTTGTAAGATATTGGTCTACGAATAATCAGCATTTAAGTATTTTTGTACGTACTCAATACCCACAAATACTTAATATTTGGACAGAAATTTTAGAAGACGACTATTTATAGGTCGCTACTTTATCGATGGTAACCCAAACGCTGTCAAATATCTGCTCTTGTACGCTCAAATTATTCCGACAGTTCAGCTACTTTCCATTCATTTTGGGACATTTGGTTTTAACATGATGGTTATTTAAGTCACAATGCACGAGCAGTGACACAATTTCTTCCAACGACGTTTCCTGATCGTTTAATATCTATAAGTGATAAGATCACGTGATCTCCCAGATCTTCAGATTTATATCCAGATGATTTTTTTCTTTGTGGATATCTGAATGAATCCGCCTATCGACGAATTTAAAAAAGATTAAAGTTTTATTGGCTTAAGGGAGAAAATTATTCAACTTTATACCAACGTTACACCAAATCTACCTAGCGATATGAGATTATCTCTGTTTTACAGATTTGGCTATTATTTGGCAAAGAAATATGGTTTATTTTGACCTTTATTACATTAGATGTGTAATGTTTTGTTTTAAGAGTTTACATTTTTAGTTTATTATTCAAAAGTAAACGTTATGTTTTATTATTCGTAAAAAATTTATTTTATTTTCAAAACCATTGTAATAAAAATAAACATTAAAAGTAAAATTATTTGATCTCTGGCATGCGTTGTAGTCTCCTGATAAGTCAGACGTACACACCGTCGCTAACAGTTTCATACTGATTGGTAACGTTGCAAACACATGTGGAGACAGTTCAAGTTAGTGTCGTGTAGTTAATTACTTGATTATTTATCATTAATAATATATTTTGTGCTGGTCGAATGAATACCGTGCAGCTCTCAGTTTAACATTAAAATTTCTGTTAGTTAAATATTTTTTCATATTCTGTATACCTTATTTAAAGAAAATTTACCGTTAGTTGCTGTCTATTAAATTTGCACGCTACTGTAATATTACAATGGCACTTAAACAAAAGTCATTTTATTGTATATCTATACAATAATAACGATTAATGAGTAAGGGTTTTTCTGCTCTAATAACTACTTTATAAAAAGACTTTATTTGAACTAAAAATAACTTATTGTATTTCTTTACTAAAATAAGTCTAAAACTATTGTGGACTTTTTTGCGGTTGCAATATCAGCAGATAAAAAAACACTGCGAAAAGATTATCTTGATTTTTAAATTCAAAAAAAAATATTTACAGTTTAAACAACAATTTAAATAGAAAAAAACTGGATATATTATCGGTTTGTAACGATAAGCTGATATGTAATAAAAATGACAAAGAGAGGTGAAATTGTGAAATCAACTAATGTATAATCTATAAGCTTATCAGTATTACCAGGATATTTGTTTAAAATGATTTTACGTCAGGATGCAATTATAGGTTATGCCGAATTGGTTGGATATTTCTCTCATTGAATATTGTGGTATACATATGAGTTCAGAATAATGGCACATGTTATAAATATTCTTTTAATTAATTATTTTATAATTTTATAACCACCAGCAACGTGGTTTATTTAAACCTTTATTACGTTAGATTTGTAACGTGTGTTTTTAGAGTTTAAATTTTTAGTTTATTTTTTATTATATGTTTTTTAATTCGTAAAATATTTATTTTATTTTTAAGGGCGTTATTGCAAAAATGAACACATTTTTAGAAGATAAATTATTTGAACTCTTGCATACGTCGTAGTTTCTTTCCTGATAAGTCAGACGTACACACCGTCGCTAACATTTTTATATCGATTGCTAACAGAGCAAACACATGTCGCCGGAGTGCGTGCAATTTAAATTAGAGTAGTATCGATAATTACTTAATTATTTATTATATTTTGTGCTAGTCGACTATACCTTCCAGATCACTGTTTTGTATTAAAATTTCCATGTTCCCTAAATATTTTTCCATATCTGTATATACATACATATAGTCACGTCTTTTTCCCATATAGGGTTAGCTTCCTTTTGCTACAGTTCTGACAGACATCTTTCGCTTCTTCTACTTCCATCAGCGCTCTCTTACATGCTCGTCAGTTGTTGGTACTCTTTACCTGGCCTTTCTTCATAATAATGTCAATTTGATCAAGATACGTTGGCCGAGCTCGACCTCTACCGACTTACCATCCTTATAAATATGTTTCATCAAACTTCTTTCATTTAACTACTCTTCGTGTCCAAACCATCTAAGCATTTCTTTTTCTATCTTTGTAACCACATTTTCTTTCACACCATAGCGTTTTCTTAATTCACTATTCTTCACTTTATCTATCAGAGTCAGTCCGACTATACTGCTCAGACTACTCAACTCTGCAGCATTGATCTTAATTTCATGCTTCTTCACCCAAACCCAACGACAATGACAAATATAGCTATTATACAACCTGACTTTTGTAACAATAATATCATTTATGAATTGTGGTCGACATTGTCTATGTATGGGGTGAGCGATAGTGATACGAGCTCTGTCACTTTATGAGAATTCCACTACTTGTGTCAGGGTAAACGGAAAATATACGGACTGGTTTAACATCCAAAAAGATGTTAAACAGGGATGTGTGGCTTCGCCATGGCTGTTTAACTTATACATAGACACTTGTTTAAAAGATTTAAAAGAGAGTGCGTATGGATTAAGAATGAATGATTTGATTGTCAGAGTTGCAGGCAATGGTGAATTTTGGTTCATAATAAAATTGTTGCTGAATATAAACCATCAAACTAACATTGCAAAATATGTAATCTTTTCATTTTTGTAAAAATGTTGGAATCTGTTAGAATACAACTAGTCTGGAGTGAATTCTTGTTTTTATTATATTACTTATTGGTCGTAAAAAAAATAGTGTATGCAACGATCAGAAGCTGTCGCACACGGTTTACCTCGCACCCGTGTATTAATAGCTATCATTACATGATCGTTGCATAATATACTATTTTGTGATGACTTAATGATTTCGTAAAGATTGCAAACTGCTTTTATATTTATTAGTTTTCTGAAAGTAGCCTACTTAAAGTAAACAAAAATATTGCTTTCAACATAATTCCAAATGGGTCTTTTCGTCCTCTAGTGGTAAGAGTAAAAGTAAAATTATGATTTAAATTAATGCCTTAGAAATGCTTAAGTTTACAGGACGTTGCATGTAAAAATTTAATTTCATCCATGATTTTTCGTTTATTTTAAAGTACTTACAATCTTTTTCCCTACATGAACTATATCAAATAATAACAAATTGTTAAAAGACTTGTAGGGTGATTCATTTAAAAATTTTAAGATATTGCCTGATTTAAGTTTTGTTTAACCTTGTATAAAGAAGCTACAGATAAAAAAAATAATTAATACTGAACACAGCTACCGATACATCATTAATAAAAGAAGAGATATTGATCTGAGTGGTTTTATACAAATAATATTTATAAAAATAAATAATTAAATTCAGGCAACTATAATACTTAAATATTTACACTTCTCATATGTATTTAAATTTTTGACATTCCAGTAAAATATCAACTAACACTGTCTAATTATTTTAAATTTTCTTTCAAAAAAACATCTTATGTTCCTCTTTGTAATAATTTTTTAAAAATTTCATGTTAGTAGGTATATATTTTGTAATTTGATTTTTTTATATTAATTAAAAATATTTTAGAGCTGTCTTGAAAGGGAAAATAACCATTTTTGAAAGATTGACTAAAAAAACGAATAATTTCTTTGAATTGGTTACTCTTAAACTGCTACTTAAATTAAAAAAAAACCTCTAATATACAGAGTGTTTCAAAAAAAGTTGACTCCGTTTTTAGGATAGGTAGAAAACTGAAAAATAATTGGGGTTTACTTAGTAAAAATTTTTCGTAACTCCATCCGTATTCAAGATAAAGGGCGTTGAAGAAAAAAATGTATATACAATTATTATGATTTTGCCAAAACTACTGGAAACATTGTAATAAAATTTAATACGAATATGTTTTAGAAGCTCATAGATCGTCTGGCAAGAGATTTTGAAATTGTTTGTAATGATAAAGATGTAGCTGCTGCTTTTTAAGTATTCTCCAAGTACTTGAAATAGACGTATTTGTTTGTCTTGCCATATTCCTTACGTTAACTGTTGGATCTCGATTAACTAAATTTAAAATAATATTTTCTGTATTAATGGTTCTTGTTGTTCTTGGCCTACCAGATTTTTTTTTGGTTTTACATTTCCAGTTTCTCGACAACGTCGTTCAATGGCTCTAAATGTATTTTAACTTGGTAAGTTTCTTCTAGGAATTTTTTCTGCATAACGCGTAACAGATGCACTAGAGTTTCCTAAACCCTCGCATAAGGTTACTAACATGTCGGTGTACATAACATTTGAGTACATTTTAAATAACAATATCTAATTTTACAAATAACAAGGTTTTAAAAATCTAATTATTGTTAACTTATCGTCATAACTATCAATAAATGTCAGTTTTTCATGGCAAACTTAGTGAGAATTAAAATATACTGATTAGAAGGATTTTTGTGAAACGTAACAAGAAAAGAAAGCCTCCAATCCCAATATTTTAACATGTATCCGTTTTATCGATGAGGTGTCATTAACGCGACAAAAAAATTTAATTCACCTATTGCATACTAATTAGTAATAATAATTAATAACTTTATTATTACTTTATACCAGCATCGGTTATTTCTTCATAAATTTCAAAATATTCCGAAAACGGTACACAGTATCGAGCATTACCAAAGTACCTTTTTGGTGTAAAATTGAATGATGTTTAAGTTCATTTAAGATTTTGATTAATAAATCTAACCTTAAAAAGTTATGTTCAATACTACTTGGTACGAACAGTGTAACTAGCGCCTTCTATAAGATTCAGATATAAAAAAAAATTCATGGGATGTATCAGCATCTAAAAAAATACGTATAAAATTTCATTACAATGTTTCCAGTAGTTTCGGCAAAATTGTAATAAATGAGTTTACATTTTTTTTCTTTAACGGCCCTAATTTTGAATACGGATGGCGTTACGAAAAATTTTTACTAAACAAACCCCAATTATTTTTTAATTTTCTACCTATCCTAGAGACGGGATCACCTTTTTTAAAACACCGTGTATATAAATAAAAGCAAATTTAATTTATAATTATAAATTTAATTATTTATAATTTATTATCCATTGCCGAGAGTTAATAGATTAATTAAAATTTTTCATTTCGAAAAATTATATGCCATTCGATACCAATAGGGTTACATCCATTAAACAAGTAACGTGTTTGTTTTATTATTATATTTCGCTAATTAGAGAAAACATGTAATTAACGTAGGGATAATTTTGTATAACAAAATACCGTACACTACTACAGTGTTATATACAATTTTGATATATGGTAACAAAGTAGCACGGAATGATGGATGAAAGCAGTAACGGATTAGAACAAATAACGATTTTTCAAAAATAATTAGATGAAAAATATAAATTTTAATTATATTTGCTGATAATAATTTGTACGTGTAACTTTTATTTTGATAATAAAACACGTAATACCATTGTAAAAGAAATATCCATAATGTGTGGTTTTATTTACTATTAAAAACAAGTAAACTGCAAATTAAAATAAAATTGTACCAAAATTCTTATTTTATAACGAAATTATACTAGACAGCAGCCACAAACTTTTTTTTTCTTTTGTTTTTTTCGTACTTAGAATGACTACTTCTGAGGTACATATTATGCTTTATCAATTGCAAGTGTAGGCTGATACTAATTCTTTTAGACTTATCTAGAACTCCATGATTACAAAAAGGGAAGAGATAATCATATTTTGGGTTGTTAGGTTAGTTAAAGGACTAATTTTGTTTAATGAGGTACGTTTGTGATAAACATTTTTTTTTTGGCGAGGAAGGAAAACTTCACATGAAAACAAACTTATAAATGGCAGTGTTTAAGTTGGGAAGTATAAGTGCTGCACGGTGGAAGGGTGAGTACATCCAGAACCACTTGTGTTTCTTATCAGTAAAGAGACTTCAGAAGATCTACGATGGGCCAATATAAATATTTACAAGTCAGGCAGGAGTTAATCAAGAGTTAGTACATATTCAAATCGATTTTTTGCAGTTTTTTATTGCGAATGTATTTTTACGTACAAAAGTAGCAAACTGCAGAAAATTTACTAACAAAGATGCTTTGAATATCTAACCTCCAAACAAACATACTATTTATTGTTTAAGTATGCTATAAAAATGTTAATGTGCAAAAAATGGACATTTCTACGGTACTAAGAACGTATTCTATTAAATTCGGATATAGAGTTTCAGACATAGTGTTTGTAGAGAAACTCTAGTGAAGGTATACAACAATTATTACATCTAAATAAAGGTTTGATTTTATGTTTTGTAACAAAAATAATATACAGGACACACCGTATATTGATAATTTATATCAGTGGTGTAGCGCAAGGCTAGAATTGGAGTAGGGCTGAAGGGGGGGGTAGTAGGGTTTACATTGCTCTCTATGTATGTGTTAAAAGTTAAAAAATACTTTAAAAGTTAATTAGCTTTAATATTTTTCTATACGATTGGAATTTAATTTTTAAGACTAAATAACAAAATTGTAATGTTAAAAAAAATAAATAATGGTGTAAATAGAACATAAGTAGCGAAATTAATGGTGTAAGTGCGACACTAGTAGCGTGTGCTGCCTCCTCTACTTCGGATTACAGCATTTAGGCATGCTTTTAATTATATTTTGGATGAAATCTTAAGGGATTTGTTCCCATGCTGTGATAAATGCATTTTCAAGTTTTCTCAGGTTTCTAGGTTTACCATTTTTTTTGAAGTTATCTTATAAATGCTTGATCCAATTTAGATCCAGACTTTTTGGTGACCACTGCATTACTGGTATACTACCAACTTAAATAAAATAAACGAATACTATAAGAGGTAGAGTGCTGACTTGCATAAAAAGGTAATTGGGTCCTAAAAAGGTCAAAAAGGCATCATATGTTCCATATAAATAATTCTCAGGATAATAACTAGCATTCATGGATCTTTTACGAACAGGAACTAATTCTGTGCAAGCGTCAATGCATATAACACCCTAGAAAAGAGATATTGCAAGAAGCAAACCTCTTCTCTGGTCTTGGCCAGACTCTGTCACGAACATCTGGATGTTTTAGGCTGACCCTACTTTTATTTGTAAATAAAACTTTTTTCCAACTATCCACAGACTTATTTTGATGATTTCAAGCAAAACGTAACCTGGCAGCTCTGTTCTCTCTAGTTAGCATGAATGCAGTGACTGGTTTCCTACTGTTTGATTCAGCTTTATTTAACTGACTTTTTACTGTTTTAGAAGAAATTGTGACATTGCGGACAGCTTCGAGTTCGAGAACCAGCGACGTCCTGTTTCCCAAAGCGTATTGTCCAATAAAACGTTTATCTTCGTCGTTAGTGCATTGTTTTCGCACTTGCCCTAGCCTTTTAGAACAATTTCCTACCCCATTCAAGCGTTTTACCATACGACTTACTATGGAACGGTTTTTGTCTAACAAATTGGCAACATAACTTTGACAATATCCCCTATCCAATAAAACTGAGGCCCACACTACCTCTTTTTCAGTTAAATTCCTTGCTAGATAAATTTTTCTTATTTTTCGTGGTAAAAAATTGAACAGTCTACCACAAAAAACGTATTACTTTAAAAAAAGAAACAATTTATAAGTTTACTTTTTACGAAAATCTATCGCAAGTAGATATTGCTAAAAACTTTTTATCTTCTAACAAATTCTTTAGAGCTGTAAATCTAAACGAATTGTTTTGATAGATGTCATTAACAACGGAACAAAATATGCATAGCCTACTATTCAAATACTCGATAAATTTCAAAAACGGACAAAATAAAATGATAAATTAATTTTTTGAATAATTTTATCCGCTGTATTAGATCAAAAATATGTTTATTTTGTAGCTCATGTTCATTATTATTTATGAATTAAAGACTAGATTGAAGATTTTTAATAAAATAAATTACAACTTAATTTCTTTCTATTACTTTTTTGTTGGGAAACAACTAGGAGAATGGTTTAAACCACAAACCCCTTCCGGCGCTACGCTACTGAATTCCGTTGAGACGAGACTGAAAACTAAGCGTTGCAAAGTTAAAACAGTAAGACAAGAAATTCAACAACTGAAGGGATGCTAAACCATGTTCACAATTGAAAGTTTCTTGTATATTAATATCACGCCGAGATCGGTACAAAAGAAAACTTTTGTTATTGTAACGGAATAATTTTGTCATTCTTTATAATCAGCTATTATAGTATAAAGAAATAAAATATTTAAGTCAGTTTTAATTGTTTGAATGAATTTTAAAGTTTGTTTCTCATTAACAGCGATATATTTAAAAAAGTACCAATTTAATTGTTTGCTAATACATATTGTAATTTAAAATAACATTGTATTCCCATAGAAATAGCAATAAATTGATATTCAAATTCAACAAATTTTATCTGCACAATCCAATTTGTCAGCAATTGCGTAACATTTGAAACATTCACAAAAAACTGTTATCGGTTTTAAATCAAACATTCTATTAATTGAATACAATTTTAAATATGAAAAAAGTATGTATTTTACTTACACCTTTACTTTTGTGATTTTATAAAAAATTCCAACGACGAAATATTAAAATTTTGGCGAGAGCGCAGGTTTTTATTTAAATAATATTTCTCTTAACTGATTATGAGCCTGGAAGGTAAAGAAAATACATTTAATACAACACCAAATTCGATGCACAACGTTGACAAATTGTTATTATAGAAGTATCTGGAAATTGTAAAAAATTTAAGTTTAATTTTTCACTTGAAAATGTTGTTATTTTAAATATGAACCTACTTTTGTTTTTTTTAGATAACACAAAACTAAAGGAAGTTGCATTGAATTTTATTTGGTAACTTATTTGGTAACTAAAGCACATTTATTTCTGTATAATATTATTCTGCACATTTAAGTTTGCGGTGGTTTTGGTGATTACGTCAAATGTGTCGATTTATACTTCGGTTACAATCCTAATACAATGCAATTAATTTTGTTAGTATTGTAACAGGTATTTTAAGTGTAAAACGTCTATGGTATAAGTGGTATGTAGTTTCTTAAGGGTCCATAGCATCACACCTAATAAAGAGCAGGCTAAATATCATAAAATGATGAATTGGTAAAGTTCCTGTGTTTTTATCATGGAATGCTTGTTTGTTTAAAGCAAATTTTTAATATTTGAAAATTTAAATTCACAACATGGTAACAATAGTTGTTTATTGCTTACTTTGTCAACAATAGCGATTGTATTTATAAGTAATAAAGTCTTTAGACTATTAAATTGTGACATGTAAGTATTTTAATAAAACTAAAAAATATTTTTCTACATTTACGGATTTTATAGCTGTTCTAATAGGTCTATTAACTTGATTAGGAATATACACTGACGTGCAAAGAAATCGATTAACTTTTAACTTATTATATATTTATTTTTTTTACAAACTATGCTAAATTGAAAGTGAAGCTGTGTGCATGTGGCATAATCAATAAAATATCTTTGTATTTCCTGCAAAAAAGTGGGAGGTTACTTGATTTCTTAAAAAATTATTACACTTTTCAGTAATATCATAGACTTTGTTCCTTGGTACATTAAATAAAATTAATCGCCAATGAATTTGAATGTTTAAATTTTATATTTACCTACTTTCACCAAAATAGCCTACAGTTAGAGTATCTTATTAGATTCGTGATAGTTCCTGGGTCGTATACCAAAGAAAAGTATTTTTACTTTGCTGTTGCAAAGATACTCGGATTAATACCCAAAACATCTATTTTAACGAGCTCCATTGTTAAAAAAGCTGCTTTAAAATTCTGGTTTGTATTATAATCTTTTAAAAGGACGCGTAACTGCAATTATTAAATTAAAATTTATTATTCAGAAGATTTTTATTTGGTTTATTATATACAGTGTGTAACAGCTAAGTAAAATAATTTTATTTTAATTATCGTGCATATTTATAAAAAATCCTAAAACAAGTCAATTTTATGACATACTGCAACAAAAAAAATTTTGTCCCTACATTGAACTCCCTTCGAGTGACAGTGCAAAAGAAGAAGCTTGGCGGGCGAAGAACACACAAATCTGCGCACAACGAAATACGATCAAATCGGCGACGACGAAATTTTCAGTAATCGTGAGTCTCAAGTACAATCGGAGGAAGAAGTTTACGTATGTGAAAAATATTCAGCCCGCCAAGCTACTTCTGTTGCACTGTATGGGCTAGTAATACATCATTTAAAAAATCTCTTTATTTAAAAAATTTTGTTTGCAAATTTATTGCGCGGTGGGAGTGAACACAACCGAACAAACAAACGGTTTAAATGAATTTTATGACCTTGGATATTGATCTTAACGCCGCTATCACAATTTACGTTAATTGTTAAACTATTCTTGAATCTGGTGTCAAAATAAAAAACAATATTATGACCTAAAAATGATGTTAAAAATGACTTCAAGTTCAGCACTGTTAAAATCGTTGTATCCTCAAAGATCGTTTTTTAATGAAGGTACCTTGATAATGTTTAGACTGCCAAAAAACTTAGATAAACAGCTACCAGACAGTATTTGACCTTAAATTGACTTATCAAGGTCACAAATATCAACTTGAGAAAATCATTTTAGACGTATAATTTTTCGATCTTTTCGAATCCGGTAGAAAAAAATGGGGGTTTTATTTTAAAAAAAATCAAGTTGAAATCAAAATGACATTCAAAATCAACTTCAAGAATTTCATCAGATGTCCTTCTCCAAACGCAACGACTTTTGGTTTAAACATATAACCTTAAAAAGTTAAATTTAGAAGATATTTACGAGGATTGATTAAAATGGGACACCCTGTATAACTGTATGACTTTATTCTCCAGCAAAATGGAACATTGCCTTATTACCCAATCAATGTCCGTCTGTTTGGAAGTTAAAGAAAGAGACCTGTCAAAGGTCTTTATTCTTGACTGAATTGGTTACCAGCCAATTAAAGCTTTACTTCTAGTACATGATTCCATGTTCCCGCTTAACAATATACGCGCGAACTTCTTTATTTATTGTAAAGCAGGATTATTTGGCAATCACCTTGTTTTTTTGTTGTTTTATCCTACTCTGACTGATTTAACAGGAAGTGGTCCCCAACAATAATAATAATTAAACTTTACCTCGACCTAATACTTCCAAATCAGTGGAACGGTCAGCACGATCACCTGATTTTACGCTTTAGACTTGGGATAGGTAAAAAGTATGGTTTAAAAAACTACACCACTAGATTTAGCTGGTTTAAGAAGAAGAATAACGCTTACGATTAAATTGAAATTCGTGTTTTTTTATAATTATCAAGAACTAAACGATATTACTTATTAAGTTTTTGTAGGGAATTTAGATGATTTCATTTATTTTAATGGTAATTTTTGTAATAAATTTTAAAATAATAACTTTTTTAAATGGACAATGAAGAAACCTTTTAAATAATGTATTATAATCCCCTACTCCCCATTTAAAATGTTGGGGGTTATAACTTTCACTCGAAGGAAGTTTAATGTAGGGCTGAAATTTTTTAGTTGCAGGATTTTATGTTGCAATCCAAAATAAATATGTTTTGAGATTTTTGATAAATATGTACAATAATTTAAAAAATGAATATATTTCATTTTGCTGTTCCACACTGTATGCACCGTCATAATTCCATTTGACAAAATTTAAATTATGACTATTATTAATAGTAAAATAATATATAAAATAAAAAAAAAAAAAAAACTTCAGATATACATTTATTATAAATTAGGTTGAATATATTGGGGTTAAGTGTTTGAACCACGAACAACACACAAAAAACCATCAATTTTTTGGATACAGACAAACAGAAAAAAAATACTTTTAAAGCTTTATTTACGATTATTTATTTATTTAACAATCTTAGTCATATCCCATTTTAAATTGTTTGTCTCATATCTTTTAGTTAAGTTTCTGGATCTCTAAAGTTATTAAACCTTTAATCTAGAATTTCTGTTTTAAATTTGAGATGTAGGTATTTTCTTATCTTGCACTGTAAAACTGAGAATTCTAAAGAAAGTGACAGAATGAGATTTATGTTTCTCTAAGTTGCCTCATACTAAAAGAAAGTCTGGTCGAGGAAATGTGAAATTTTAAGAAGAACCAGCAAATAAAAGTTTTTTAGTTTTATTATATTATTTACAAATTAAAACGAATTTTAAAAGAGTATTTGTATACGTTTTTCTATAAAAGCTTTTCAGAAAAGGTATAAATTAAAAAGCATACTTTTATAGAAATATAAAATCGTGTACATTCGAATTTTCAAACTATTTTTACCCATCCTTTATGAATTTTTAAATTAAAGTATCTTCAAAAATAGTCGATAAAAGTTTTCGCTGAAGTGATGTGTTTGTACAAAAAATAAATATTGACTTTGAAAAATAAATGATAGTCTAAATATGTTGTATACAATATAGTAATAATACGACATCACATTTAATTGAGATAAAGCCTGCTTCATATTTCATTTTTAATCTTAATGAACGCAGGAAACTATTTTGTGCTGATACAAGTAATGAAATCGAAGCGGAAAAGACTATGTGTTGAATAATGTGTATTATCAGATTGATGAAACAGTAACAAGTTAATTCCCAAAATGAAAGGAATCCTTGGAGTTAATAAGGAAAGCTATTAAATGCTAACCATTATGATTATACTGCAACCTAACATTAGACTAGAAAGCTTCAAGACAATGAAAACTAGCGTTGGCTTATAATAAAGGAATATTTTGCAGCAAAAGACGGTAAATAAAGAGTGTCGACAAAAGCTTAAAAAAAACTGACTAAGACGGCATTGTCTAATATTTCATTAAATACACTTTGATGAGATTCCCATTATCGACATACAACTATATAATTGTGCCGTTGCAAAACATAATAAAAAAAAGACTCAAGCGAAATACGAACACAGTTCAAATAAAGTAACATCCGAAGTGACAGGAAAAGAATATTTATTAAAGTTTAGTCACATTTTGTTGTAATATATTTTTAAGTTTACTGCAAAGGTTTATTAAAGGTTATTTTTACTTAAAAACAATATGTTTTTATTAATTTTAAAAATAATAAATAGATGAAAATTTTAAAAAGTATTTTAATACACACGTTACAGAATAGTAAAATTTTATCGAAACGTAACGTTTTTATTATCGATGTTCCAAAGAAGTACTTAATTAATAACTTTTGTAAAATAAAAAAGTCGTTTCAATACCAAGTAGGTCCATAAAAATTATAGCACACTCGGTATAACTTTAAAAAGTGATGTTGAGTATATTTTTGATAAAGTTACAGAAAGAAAGAATGGCAGTAAACGTATTAGACAAAATAAAGTTAAAGATAAAATAAAATTTAAAAAGGAAAAACAAAAAACATTTCAACTTATTTTGTTTGCGGTTTGAAAATTTGGAAATAAACATTTTTTCTTATCAATTAAATTCATTCCGATTACAGTTGCTTAATGCACAACTACAAATCGCTCATCCACTCCAAAATTGACTATGGATGTATTGTTTATGACACAGCAAAAAAACCGAGCCTCAAGCAATTGGACACAATTTAGAACAAAGCAATAAAACTAATAACAGGAGCTTTTTGGACGACTCCAATTAAAAGTCTTCAATGCATAATAAGTGAACCTGCATAACGCTTCAGTAGAAAATACCTTACTCTTTCTTATGTATTTTTAGCCAGCACAAATAGAAGTAACCCAATGCAAAACAATATTTTTGTTAATAGATATAGTTGCTAATATCCAACAAACAGAAATATAGCTTCTCCAATTTATGAAAGGGTAAGAAGATATATAGAGTTATTGTGGATCAAGAAACCGAATTTATACCCTAATGAAATAAAAACCCCTCCGCCATGGTCAATCAATCTTTCTCCAATAAACACTTCTTTATGTTATTTTAACAAAGCAGATACACCTCACCTCCTAATTAGAAAATCTTTAACTTCTATCCTATCACAATATTCTGCCACATATATAGAGATATCTCAAAAAACACAACTGGCTTAAGTGTTGCTATAACCACAATGAACGATTGTTTACGTCAATTTCAACTACTAAATATTAGTAGTATTTTTACTGGAGAACTGTATGCCATCCTACAAACGCTCATCTACATAAAAAAGACGCATGTCGCAAAGGCTCTTATAATAACCGATTCTTTAAGCACCATTCAAACTTTAAATGATTATATCCCACAAATCCAATAGCTCTTCAAATCAAGATTGAACTTTCCCACCTAGAGCGATTAAAAGCTACCGTCCAACTACTGTGGGTTCCTTCGCATACAGGTATACCTTGAAACGAAGAAGCAGATCATATTTCGATGCAAGCAACAAACAGTGAAACCTACAGCAAAGCAACCAATGTAGTGTATAGTGATCTAAAATCGTACTTAAAATTAAAATTAGAAGCATTATGGCAAAGTGAATGGCAACGTTGTGACTAAAAATCACTTGAATTCAAACCAGTGGTAAAACCGTGGCAGCATACATCAAGTAAACGTTTTAATCAAGTTAAAATAACGCGCTTACAAATTGGACATACCAATCTTACACATAGCTATTTAATAATTAAAGCTGAACCACCGTATTGTAAATCGTGTGATACAATAATTACTGTAAAACACATAATAGTTTAGTGTCCTAACTACAAGCAAGCCAGAGACAATAACAACATCACAGGTGACCTAAAATAAATACTAGGACAGGGGTGTAATAAAGATAATACTGTAAAATATTTAGAGGATATCAGTCTAGTAGCAAAATGTAACACTTATTCGATGTATATCAAATTATATTGTAATTTTGTCGCTAATAACCTAAATGGTTGATGCAGCGTGTTTGTAAATAAAAAAAATTAAATTCACTGACATTTTATAAACATTTGTAAAAATATTGAAAATAAAAAATGTATACCTCTAGCAAAGACTAAATTTTTTAGAATAAATAAAAATGAATTTTTCATGTCAGCCTTAAATCCTTAAATATTTGTTATTATTTAGGTCACAGAAAGTCGAATAACGAACTAAACCTAATTTGCGCATTTTCATATGTCCACTATAAATGTTTTTAATTGGAAATTTTTCGAATATGTATTGTAATGATTTTTGATTTAGCCGAAGCAGATGCATCTAGGTGGGAGATTGAATTTTACTTTTTGCAATTTGTTGCTAGCTATCCTGTAATAACTAGCAATACATACACGGCACGTACACGTTCATATTCAGCAAAACCTTGTTCTCTGGTCCCGATGAATTTTGAGTTTACAGTTGGTCATATAATGTGATGTACTGTGGTTTGAATGTCACGTATATATGTACCGGATGTACCACCAAACTAAATCTCTTTGCGACCATTTCACGAATTTAAAAATAATTTATATTTGTTTTTGTTAACTATCACACGAGAAATAAAAACATAATAGCTATTAATTGTCGAAAGACTTAAATGACACATGTGGTGTGGTAAAAGAATTAATATACAATCGTTCACAATGTTTAAATAATATTTCATAAATTTAATTTTTTACTACTGATCTATTAAAAAGTGCTACTTTTATAAAGTTGTATATCAAATTGAGATTTACGGTTTATTCTTTAAATCGTGTTCCACCAATATCGTAACAAAAATGACCTACAGGCATATATATTTTCCTTGAATAATCCCAGTTAACTCTAAATAAATCAAATTTTTATTTTATTACTTTGCAGTTAGAATGTGAAGTTTCATAATTTTAAAGTGATATGTGTGTATCCCAACCATGCGATAAAACAAATTCTTTTTTTGTTCTTTGTACTAAAAAATGACAGTTTAATTCCTTTAATGGAAAAAGAATTTACCCTTTAACTGATTGTTTATTATTCCTACAAATAAAATATGTAACTCTTTTGACCTACACAATCTTATTAATTTTGTTTTAAACCACAGTCTACACATTGATTTTAAAAAAATCAGGTAATACAGACTCTAATAAGAAATGATATAAATATGCAAAAAAATATATTAATGGGTGTAAACTTTTTAATTTTATTTTATAAAAAAGTATCTTTTTAAATTTTTGTTTTCCTCAATTTAAAGCAATGTTTTGTAGCGATTTGTGCTTAATATATAAAGTCACCGTTAACAAAACAATTACAATCCTTTCGGTTAATTTAAAAAGAAAGGCAAAGATAGGATCTAAATAAGGAATTCATATCCGTCGTTATGCATCCAGACGACCTAATGCAACTTCAGCACGGGAAGACAGAGTTTCCACGACACGGTCGATTCGAAATGCTTTGTTGTGAGTATTACAAAAAAAGTTTCTATGGCATAAATATATTGCATGATTGGCTTCGTTTGTATAGACCATATTTATTTCTCCCACTATTACCTCCTCGACATCGTGCTGCTCAGTGGTTTAACGGCAAATAAAATTGGGATGTTGTGTTGTGTTTCTGACAAGTACCAATTCGGTCTTTGGGTTCACGATGGTCGCAGCAGATTAGAACGATTACGTGGGGAACGCAGCTTTTACACTGAGGGTGATGATTATATACGCAAAGTAATGAAGCCTGCTGCATTGTCGAGGGTTAAGTCAACCCCCTTTCCAACAAGATAACACATGTTTTTATAAAAGGGTTCTTGCAAGTAAATAACGTGACCCTGCTTTCATCACATTTTCTCTCCCCAGTATTTTTTACAAATTAAACATCTGTGGATATGATCGGTAATCGACTAGGTAATTTACCCCAACCACCAAATAACCTAGTTTACCTTCGTCACTAAGTTGGTAGTGTTGGTAATATAACGAATTAACTATATAATAAAAAATAAAACATATATTCTTCTTTATGAATAACACTAATCAATATATATTATAAAAGTAAGTTACAATGTGCGTGCCGCTAAAATTCGGAAACGAGTCCCGGTACGATCAAGTGAGTTATATGGTGTGGTAGCCCTCTTTTCCCCATCCATAAAGGTTTCCGTTTTTACCTGAAGGGCATATTTTTTAAGATATAAAGGCTGAAAGTTTCATTCTCTAGAAATTTATAGAACAGTCCAGAACATTCGAGAGTATTCGAGAGCATTCCACAACATTCCAGAACATTCCGAAACATTCTAGAATGTTGTGAAATATTCAGAAATATTCTGGAACGTTCGGGAATAACCCGTAACATCCCAGTTCATTGTGAAACATTCCAGAACACTCTCGAATGTTGTGGAATATTTTGGAACATTGTGGATCAATCGAACAGTTATCCCCAAGTCAGCACTAGTAGATGAAATCAATGAATGCTAAAAAAAATCACATTACTGGCCACACATGCAAATACTGCGACTAATAAAGAATATGAGAGTTAAACTATCGAAAGACGAAACAACAGAACATTTTGCTCAAAAGCTTTTACAAATAGGCAAAGGCACATATTCTACGAAATTGACGACCAGCCTTATTGAACTCAACATTAATTTCTACAACATAGCCACTGCTGAAAACGAACTTATCGATCAAATTTATGAAAACATTGTTAACAACTATACCAATCCGAAGTGGCTATATCAAAGGGCAATTTTGGCAACTAAAAATAGTATTATCATCTTTAATATTTAAAAGAAAATTTCCGGTGAAGAAATAATAAAGAAATCGATCGACATGATGACAAACGTTAAAAAAAGTGTCAACTTCCCTTCAGAATTTTTAAACCCATTGCAAGTACTATCAATGCCTTCGATTGAAAATCCAATAACATAATCGAAGCCGAACTTATGACTGGGAAGGACAGAAGACACACAGTATTTATCCCCAGAATACCACTGATCTCTACTGAACTGCCATTCCAATTTAAAAGACTGAAATTTTCAATCAAATTGACCTATAGTTTTACAATTAAAAAGCGCAAGGACAAACTTTTCGAAAAATTTGTACATATAATACCACGGTTAACAAAATAAAAAATGTGTACAAAAAAGTATTGTTAATAATTAGAATAAGTTTTCAATAAACATTTTTTACCTCTTATATTTTAAAATTTATCCTTTTATTCCAACTACCACACAATCTTATATCAACTCTCTGAGCGGGTACCCCAGCTAGTTAGGAAAATAAAAATGGTTTTGTAAAGAAAAAGTAAAATAATTAAATTGCCATATATAGGAAAAGCTCATGACGACAATGTGGTAATATGTATTCACAGCTTCAGTAAAGAATTTCTATTCAAGCATGTAATTTCAAAATTTACAAACATTCACCAGATTATAATTGTCCCAAATGTTTCCACAACACACGAAATTTCTATTGTATAAAGTCTTTAGAAATGTCTATGTCTGCTATTAAACAAGCCTTGGGTTGTTCTTTGTTTCTGTGACATTGTGGGTGTATAAATATTTATGGATGTACAGATAAAGAAATTAAATTTTTCTAGTCTATTAAAAGTTTAAGTAGTTACTTATATACAAGTATCTCTAACTAATACCACAATATTATCTGTATTACTCTAAGAAGTCTTATAATAATTTATTTATAATTTTTAAACAAATATTGTGTAAAGCTATAACTATACGTATTTTAAATATTTTGAATCAGTATAAATTAGAGTGACTCTGATGAATAAAGTGAGGAATAATGAGATAAGGGAACGCTGTGGTGTAAAAAAATAAATAAAGGAATTCTAAATGGGCAAGTCGGGAAAGGTCAACCTAGGCGAGTGTATCTCGATCAGATCAAAATTGTTTTAAAGAAAGGCCAGGTCAAGAGTGCAAGCTACCGACGAGCATGTATGAAAGCGCTGATGAAAGTAGAAGAAGTAAAAGACGTGTGTAAAAACCATAGCAAGTAGAAATAAGTGGTCTTTGTCACTATATGTATGTATAAATTAAATTTTTTGGGTATTTATAATAAAGTAGCAATTGTCCATTGACACACATATACTTGGATATATTTTATATAAGCGATTAAAGACAAGTATTTTGTGCATAAACATATTGTTTCTATACTGGTTAGTGACGTAAAAAAAATTAAAAATGGTGAAATAATATCTACTCCCACATCTTTAAGACAAATATTAGAGTTAATTTGTTGGAAAATGTGTAACTCTGTGACAAAAATAATTTTTTTAAGTGTTTCAGAAACTAAGTGCCAAAAAATAAATTGAAAGTTATCTTCGTTACCTAGGAACAAAAATCTCGATTAAGTATCTGTATCTGTAATGTAAGAAGACTCCTGCTAACGTTAAACGTTAGCTACTATTTAAAAAAAACTAGTATAAAAACTCTACATATTTAATTCAAAAAATTTGATAAGAGACAATAATAAAATCTTAAACCCCAAAAATAACTTAAAAATCAATATTGTTTTGAAACAAAAATATATACTTTTATTTTATACTAAAAATACCGTTCCGTGTTTTAATTGTTTATTTGGACCAATTCACTTGTCATAAAAGTAGGATTAACTTCACAAAATAAAATGTTTATTTTAGTGTTACATTTAACAATATGGATATGTTTGTCATAATGAAAACTAGGACGAAGTAGCTTTGTTACTAATCCCAATAAAAAAATCTTTTTCAATCTATAGACCGATAACAATATTGTGAACACATTTTTAAATTTTTACATATTTACACATTTTCATTTCATAATAAATATTTAAGTGTTTTCTTTATCCAATTTTCATGAATAACTTTATGCAACCATTTATGTAAGAAATGTTTACAAATAATAAAGCTTATTTTTATTAAGGTAGTATTACCTTTTGTGTAAGCTTTTGTGCTCGTTAAATATAAAATATTTAGTAGCTTTTAGCTTCAAAAAAGTTAGACAAAGGAGAAACTTTGTTTTTTTATAATTTTTAACACTCTTTTAAAACGTCCTAAATAACATTTATAACAATTGAAAGTTCATAGTTAGCTACAAACTATAAAAAATTGTTATCTAAAGGCACGAAGCTAAACAGTAAAACGTATGTTTTTAAAACTTCTTTTTTAATTTTTTGTTGCTTTTTTAATCAAAGCTAAAAAAATCTTAAAGAAGTAAGTTTATTTTTAAATATTAGTTTATAAATGATTTGGAACGTTGGACATCATCTAAATTTTTTTGTATGCGAATACTAAAGAATAAAAAAAAAGTTGTCTGAACGTTAATAGGCTCATCTCATTTAAATTTATACAAACTAATTAAATAAACAATGGTTTGGTAGTAATAATTGTTGGTGTATACTTTTAAATTTACATTTTACCTTTGGTAAATTTATTTAAAAAACTTATTTGCAGCTGTCGATGTAGCATGTAGACAGTTTAAACTATTTTAAAAGAAATGTGTCACGGCAGTCTGTACCCTGAACGTTTGCGACAAACCGAATCATGGCATATCGAAAATGCATGTATTTATCTTAACTGACATTATTTCTAAAAAATCACAATCCTGTTTCTTTGTTACTGTCTTCTGTTATCTGTGACTTATTAGCCCTCACTAAATTATGTTTGGTGTTCATCTATTTTTTAATTATTTAAAATTTACAGATACTTTTACTGTACAAGTCAAAATTTAATACATCGATTTTTATTTTAAATTGACCAACATAATTTTTTTTTAAAAAAGTCAAGTCCAGTCCTGATAATATATGTAGATGAAATATTTTAAAATACGTTTATGGAATACCATTGTTGTTTAATATAAAGAGTGAACACATTGTGAGTTGTCGACACATGTACAGTCCTGCATTTCATTCTTTATAAGAATTTTATTTAGCTTTATGAAAATGTTTGCATACATATTTCCATATATCTTTAGCAGGAATGTATGCAAAAATATCGAAGGTAATCATTGTAGCTACATATTTTATGCATAATATACACATTTTTAAAATTTTAATATACAGGATAAAATGTTAGGGTTATTTAAATTTTTAAAACTGGAATTGCAATTAAACTTTTATCTATGCTTTATTGTAGACCATCGAACAGCAGCATATGTATCAAATAATGAAAATATTGACTATGGCTCATTTAAAAAAAAAATAAAGTTATACAAAATAAAACACAGTCTATCTTGGTTTTAAACAAATAAATTCATTTAATATAATTAACAAAGAATCACTTAAGTGTTTTATATTTGCGAGTTTTAAATCATCATCATCACTCAGCAATAGTAGTCCACTGCTGAACATAAGCCTCTCGTTTATTTTGCCACTCTGCTCTATCTTGAGCCATTTGTATCCAATTACCACAGATTCTTTTGATGTCATCGGTCCATCGTGTGGGGGGGCGCCCTCTACTACGATAAGCTTCGTGCCTCGGACGCCACTCCAATAGTTTTTTAGACCATCTTCCGTCAGTTCTTCTAGCTACGTGGCTAGCCCAGTTCCACTTTAAAGTTGTTATTTTTTCGATTACATCTATAACACCTGTTCTTTGGCGAATAATCTCATTTGGTATTCGGTCTCTGAGGGAGATACCCAGAATAGCCCTCTCCATCGCCCGTTGGGTGACATGCAGTTTCTTTGCTGACTTTTTTGTAAGCGTCAATATTTCGGCTCCGTATGTCATCACTGGTAATATGCACTGATTGTATACTTTTCGTTTTAGACTGATGGGAATATCTGACTTGAAAACATACTTTAATCTTCCAAAGGATGCCCACCCCAAGCCTACTCTCCGGAGAAGTTCGCACGTCTGGTTGTCCCGTCCTATTCGGATCTCATGACCCAAATATTTGTAGGCGGTAGGTAGTTTTAAATAAATGTCAATATTTGAAATATTGCTGTAGTTTTTTGTGTTTAAACTTTAATTGTTTTAGGGAATAAAATTATTTTAAATAAATAAAATATCTGGATTAGTCTAGAAACCTTAATTTTTTAATTTTACCTTCTTTATTTTTTGTACAACTCATTCGTTACCAATAAATGATAATATATGCAGTGGTATTTTTAAATTTATCTAATAAGATGGATGTATAGACATACATACATATAGTCACGCTTTTTTCCCGTAGGGGTAGGCAGAGACCATTTCCTTCTAATTACTACGGTTCTTACACACATATTTTGCTTCCTCTACTTTTATCAGTGCTCTCATACATGCTCTTCGGTTGTTGGTACTGTTGATCTGATCGAGATATGTTCGCCGAGGTCGACCTCTACCGACTCGTCCATTCATACTCGCCTTATAAATTTGTTTCGTGTAAGTGTAAACACTTTTTCTATTTGTAATAAACCTGTATTTATACTTGTAGGATTTTTTATTGTTTCTGAATGATAAGAAAGAAGTGCTAACAGCCTTGAATCCGAAATACGTTGCTCGTTTAGATCGTTTTGTTGGTACTAAATTAAACGATTGAATTTGTTTAAGGTTTAATTTATTTTTAGTTATTTTCTTATAAAATCACTTGGCGCCCTTAAGTGGTTAAGTATTTTCAGTTTTTCAGTTAGTTTGGTGTATTAAGAATAAAATAAGGTTGTATAGATCCTTAAACTGATTTATACATCCCCTCAAATTTAATTCAATCGGGAAATCAAGAAGTCACGGAAACCTGAGTAGAATACTTTATTTTTTAATTAAGTTACTTTAGTTGCTAATTAATAGTTTTGAACATTAAATTATATTTCAAATACATGAAATTTTATTTGTACACTTAGTATTAATCTTTGAATGGTAACTAAAGTAATAATTATAAATATTTAATTCTTTTTCATTTCACAGTTAAAATAATTAAATATTATTTTCTAGATACATAAAACTTGAAATAGCTTTATGATTTAATGTATTTATTATTTCCTCACACATATTTGGCAGCTCTTTAGTTAAGAAAAATTTAGTTCAATAAAATATTCAGTTTTATAAAAGTACAACAATCATAACTTTACGTAACACATTTGGCAGCTCTTTAGTATTTTTATTATAAAAGTAACTTGAAGAGAACTATTTACGTTACATTATGCAGTGCCCCATTCATTTGTTTTCCCGCCAACACACTTTGCTCAATGTCACTGTCATACTTTCCGTCTCTCGTAAACTTTGAACCTAAGTATACAAACTCATTTACTTGGTCTTGGATGTATGAGAACACTTCTTGTCCAAAAATATACGTACACACTTTTTATTTCAAATGTTTTAGGTAACAGTCAAACAAAATAACAAAATTATGTACTTTTATAATATTTTTAATATTCTAATTATTCTGCTATTATTTTAACACTTCAATAAATATCAAGTATTTTGCTATTGGTTTTTATTAAACTTCTAGCTTTAGAATTGAAATGCAAGAGTATTATTAAAAAAAAATTTAATTAACAACCATAAAATCTGTACAAATTTTAATCAAATACGTGTTTTTAATAAATTTAATACATTTAATTTTCATTTGTAACAAAAACTAAATAATTTAGGCTGTGGTGTTGATAAAACTTTTTATTAATTTAGTTACTCAAAACATTAAAATTGTTTGAACCCTTAGCTATCTCTTTATCAAAGCCTTTTGGTTGCTTAACAACTGTTTTGTTTGTTGTGTTATAACAACAATTATACCTTTGTAATATGCTCATTATATTTGGTATAATTTTTACAAATATTTCGTCACACTTTCGATTTAAAAAGAATATTTATTATTTATCTTAAATTATTTACTTAAATTTGGCGGAGGAGATGAGTAAAAATTGAAAAATTATTTAAACGTAATTTAATTTCCTAAAGTTACGAAATTATACTGTAAGACAACTAAAATAGATTAAAACGGATAAGAAAAAACAGAAAAGACAGCTTTTATTAAATGACATATTTTCTAAAGTTGGCTAATACAAAAATACTGCTACTGCTACTTATTATTATTTCATTACTAAACAAAAGCATTTTTTAAATTTTTTTGAGCAAAACCAAAAAGTAACTAAATTTTAAATATTGCTGTCTCCTACATTTTGGAAAAAAATACTAAAGTAAATCTAAATCGACAATGGAGCTTCATCTGGAACAATTTGAACTTCTGTTTTTCATTAGGAAAATCGACCGTCATTAATTCATTCGCAACGTTTCAACTTGATTTCAATTACCAGATGCGCGTTTTCTGTGTCTCTGTTTGTTTCAAGTTTTGCAACAAAATAATAGTAAAGAGAAATGAGAAATAGTTTTCACCTGTTTACTTTTTCACTGTCACGCACGCTTTTTTAATGAAGTTCAAATAGAAATTAATTGTAGCATAGCTGGAGTACCCATTAATCTTTTTCAAAAAATCTCCCCAATGACCACCACTGAGCATTTGCTTTTTTCATCTTATTTTTTTAAATAACAAAAGTGCTGTGCCGTGACACTTGATAACAAATATTTTCATAATGACATCAACATAATTTATCTATTTATGTTGACTGAAAATTTTTTTATTTCTAAAATATTTGCCACCTAAATTATCTGGATCTCTTTGTCAATAAGTTTTTAGCCAATTAAAGATTTTACCAATTAAAATTAGTTTATAACATATAATAAAAACTTTTAAATAAGATTAATAATAAAGGACCCTGTGGCAATAACATTCTTTTTAGATCGTGAAGATCTGCTTTTCTTGCATGGAGGCTATTTTAGGAAATCTGCTCCATGGGATAAAAATAAAGATTCGATGGGTAAAGACATTTTGCATCGCATTAGGATTGTTTAAGATCCTAATATCGATTTTTTGCTGAAAAAATATAAAACGAGGCCTTAATGAACAACAGTTCGATATGACCTCTTTTGCTACTTTTGTTCCTAATATGAGTAAATTCTCACTGCTGAACAAAGTAATTTAAACACAACAGGCGGCACAGGCAAAACATTCCTTATCTCACTGATACGTGCATTCGATCACAAAATTATATTGTATTGGCAACTGCTTCATCAGGCATTGCAGTGACCTTGATTTATCGTAGGCAGATGGCGCATTTAGCACTTAAGTTGCCTTTGAATATTCATACAAATCCCGACGCAATGTGTAACATAAAGAAGCATTTAGGCATGGCTAAAGTTTTGATAAGATGCAAAATTATTATCTGTGATAAATGCACTATGGCCCATAAGAATTCACTTGAAGCTTACGATAGAACGCTAAAAGATCTCAATAATAATGACAGCTTTTTCGAAGGTACACTACCACTGCTGTCTGGTAATTTTAGACATTCCACGTGCTACATATGCGGACAAAAATTAACGCATGTTTAAAAGAATCACACCTATGGCAAAGTGTCAGTAAATTAAGCCTTACCATAAATATGCGTGTTTAACTTCAAAATGATCCATTAGTATTGACATTCTCCGAACAATTGCTAAATATTGGCAACGGAAAAATACACAATATATATATATATATATATATATATATATATATATATATATACACTGCATAAAAATACACAATCTAGCCGATTACCAGAAAATTTTTGTAACAATGTGGCTACCAAAGATGCACTGATTGATAGTAATTTTCTGATTTACAAGCTAATTTTACTAATCTTACATGGTTGGCCGCAAAAAATATAGATATCTATGCAAATAATTTTAAAATATGCCCTGCAATAAAATATCATTCAAATCGATCGACACTGTTGTCGATCCAAATTAAGTTGTCAACTATCCTGTTGAATTCTTAAATTTACAACATAATTTGCTATTTAAAATTTCATCATCAATCATTTTGCTTCAAAATTTAAATGCACCAAAGATATGTAATGGCACGCGATTGATCATAAAAATCATGGACAATGTTCTTGAAGCTACTATTTTAAAATAAGTCACAAGGCCAAACAATGTCAATTTGTGGCTTGGATTTAAAAAATCTGTGCTTTTCGCTAGGCCAATTATATCAAATTTGTTCATTTTTACCCCTCAGGGATGAACTAAAAGTATTGTACGATAAAACGATAAATTGCACTATGACAGAAAAAAACAAATTTCATTCCTGTTAATATTAAGATTTTTTTTTACTGAAAATAGTCGCAATAAGGGTAGACCTATCGTGTGGGCCGCGGACGGTCCGCACTGCGACTATACAAAGGGGGAGGGATTATAGAAAGGAGATGATTGTGAACCCGCTTTTTAAAAAGTTGCAGGTCATAGTTCTCTGAAAAAACTGATTTTGGAAGCTTGTTCCATTCTGTAGCGGCCCTGTAAAAGAAGGATTCTTGATGAAGATTGGTCCTTGTAGTGTCAATCTTGAGAGTAAATGGGTGAGACTGATCAGCGTGCCGAGTTCTTTGGCCGAATGTGGCCAGTGTTGGTACGATAGTTTTTATTTCTCTGGAGCATTTGCCATGGAAATATCTGTAGAGTAATGTCTGGTATGACACCTTTTCTTCTATGTTCTAGTAGGAAAAGGGTATCTGTGAGAGTTGAGCTGTTTATCAACCGAACAGCCCTTTTCTGAATGGAAACTAGAAGACGAAGAGAGTGCTAAACCCCAAATGTGAGAGGTAGAGGTCGGATTTGAGCCTTGTACGTTGTCAACAATTAATCAGGGGTAAAAAACTTTCTAGCTTTCCACAGAAAACCTAGCCTCTGGCTTGCCGACTTTGCGATGTTAGCAACATGATCATGCCAAGACATATTATTGGACATCGTGACTCCCAAAATCGAGATAGGGGGACTTAATTCAAGGGTATTTGTGGACATTGTGATGGAATGATTTGAGTAATTCACTTTCTTGGAAAACGTGGCGCTTTGTGTTTTCTGGGCGTTGAACTGAACAAGATTGTTGGTTCCCCACTCGACGATTGCTTCAAGATCTTTATTGATGGAGTCAACCTGTTTCTGCCTAATTCTATTTGTATCATTCACCAAAAGTGATCGATAGGATGTAAAAGTTGAGACAAGTGTGCTGTCGTCTGCGAAACTGTAAATGGGGGTCGTGGTAGATTTCAAGAGGTCGTTGATGTGTAAAAGAAATAGGGTGTAAGGATGTAAGGAGCGATCTTGCATGTAGCTTATCAGCCATGGGCGCAGTTTAGTTGGGAGACCGTAGGCAGATAATTTGCTTAAGAATGCCTGGTGCCAAACGCGGTCAAAGGCTTAAGATATATCTATGGCTATTGCACGGGATTCACCAAACTTCTCAATAGTGTTTGTCCAGAGCTGAGTGACATAAGCCAGCAAATCTCCAGTAGACCGAAGTTGTCGAAATCCATATTGTCTGTCATGAATTATCAAAAATTTCTCCAGATATTTGAAGAGTTCTATTTAATCGATTTTTCCATAACTTTGGATATGACTGAGAGCAATGCAATAGGGCAATAATTCGCAGGAATAGTCTTCTTTCCTTTTTTCGTAGGATTTTCCTGATAGTGCGATGGCGGATAGCGACCCTAGGCATTGATGAGTTTATTCTAGGTATCGTTGGGGGTTGTTTTCCATTGGTATCGAGGGTTGAGTTAGAACTGAACATTCCGGCCAGCAGATCCACTCTCCGTACCTCTTAAGTGGTGGTAAAGAAGTAGTTGTGAAATTCTTATTTATGGCCTTAGCCAAAGACCAGAAGGTCTTTGATCCAGGAGGGGTCATGACAAGCTTATTGCATATTAAATATATATCTAAAGATTTATTTGTTGTACATTAAAATAAATATAACTGTCATAAAAATGATTTGAGTTGTGTTTCTTGCTATTAAATAAAACAGTTTAAAGTTTATATTTTACACATTTCAGCTTATAGTATACAGATATACTCATGCGTAATTGATAGGTCAAGTTGTGATAACTGTACGCGTGATGATTTTTTTTACATGTTTTCATCAACACGGTCCAAATAATTACAATCCATTTAAATTTGTTTATAATTTTTGGATTTTAAAACGTTTGAACAGGACAACGTCTATTTTATTATAAAACGATAGTATATTGTATGTACACATACTTCCAAAAATCCAACTCAAACATATATGTAGGTATCTAGGAATATATACTTTCAATATTTTGTGATAAAGGTTAATTGGAAATTGAATTATGGAATTTTATAAAGTACCTAATATAATTATATTTTTGATAATAAAACTATAGTAATAGCTCTTACTTTATATTTCTATACATTAAACTTATTACACAGAAGTGTTTTGGTTAAGTAAATTATTAAATATACAGCACTAATTTGCGAATTGTGGAATTTAAATTTGCTGTGTTACTGTTTCATAATTGTAGTGTTAAGTATATTAGAGTATACTATAAATAGAAATCAGAGTATGAGTGCTTTTCGTAGGCATAATAGAGGGTGGCCAACCGAAAAGGAAACAGAGCCATTTGCAGGAACCTCGTTAGAAAAACGCTTAGACCCGTCGATTTTTGATTAAAGGGGAACATTCTTTTTCGGTATTTTTGACTCCACTTCTTTTAACCCCAAACGAGGTAAGGAATTAACCCAACATTTTTAAATGGTATTGGGGGTTTGAATAAGATGTCTTTCAAAAGCTCTTACAATTATCTATATAATGGTCTTTAAATTTTTACAATCCGCCTATTAGTTTTTGAGAAATTAGATTTTTAATGTGAACCTAATCTACAAACAATCACGAAGGGTAAAAATGTCAATCATTTCAGTTAAGTACGCCAATTGTATAAATTTAGTAGTTCCTGCAGTTCCTTTTTAATATCTGTTTTTCCGATGAATGCAGTTTTTTCTTGCACAGGACGGTTAATCGCCACAATTGCCGCTATTGGTCTGATTCAAACTCAAGAGTTTTTCACGAGGTGCATACATAGCAACCTGAGAAATTAAATGTGTGGGCTGGCATTTGCGGTGACCGACTGGTGGTTCCTTTTTTCTACCAAGAAATTTGACTGGCGAAATGTATTTGCAATTACTAAAAGACGCTATTGACCCTGCCTTGACTGATATATTTGAAAATAATCCACAGTATAACGAAGATCATTTTTATTTTCAACAGGACGGTGCGTCAAAGTATCGTTGCGAGTGCTGTAGAATTACTCCGCAAATTCTTCGGAATGTGCGTGAACGTTTTGAACAAAATCTTTATTATTGTATGGAAGCGGGCAGCTAACAGTTTGATCAATTAATCAATTAAGTAGTAAGTAAGCAACTAAAATAATTAAAATTTTAACATGTAATTTTTTTCAAAGTTATGGGAGGAAGTGTAAAATTTAAAGACTATTGTAAAGAGAATTGTCAGAGCTTTCAAAAGACATCTTATTCGACCCCCAATGCCATATAACAATTTTGGGGTAATTCTTAATCTCGCTTGAGGTTGAAAGTAGTGAAGTCAAAAATACCAGGAAACAGTGTCCACCTTTAATAAAAATCGACGGGTCTGAGCGTTTTTCTAAAATGTTGACGAGGTTCCTGCAAATGGCTCTATTTCGTTTTCGGTTGGCCACCCTGTATAACGGATACACTGTACGCAGAGGAAGCAGAACATCCTTTCATATTCCGGTCTTGGTCGTAGAATGAAGGATGCTAGTAGGGAGCACTTTTTTTTATTTTTTAACTTTCTTTAAAATTGGTATCGTGATCCTTAGTTTATATTTTTATTAACTGTAAAGTTTTTTGGTTTAACCAATAAAATATAAAAAATACAAAATTTTAAAATTATTATTAAAAAAAACTCAATCCTTGTTATTTATAAAAAGTAATATCCATTATGTATAATGTACCAGCAATATAAAAAAAAGCGTTTTCTTTGGCTTTTACCCCCACCAACATAAAAGCTCATTTAGCAAAGCTGGTATTTGGCTGTGTAATGAAGATGTGTTTCAAGACTCGTACTAGACTATGGACTATTTTTTAATATAAAAGATATTAAAAGATTGTGATTTTCTATTAACGACTAAATATTTGCCAATTTATATTTAGTAATTAAGGTCAAAGTAATATTATATTGTTCAGTTGATTATTTTTAATATCATTATTACTACTTAATAAACACTAACTATAAAAAAATAATTAGCAATAATTAAAAAAAAGCAAAGATAATGCTAAAATAATGGCCCGTGTAGGCATTAGGATTTGGTAATATTAGGTGTTTTGCTATTAAGCTAGGCATCTTTCCAATACTATTTATTCCAACAACTTGGTTAAAACATCTCTTATTTTGATACTTCAAAAACAATCGGCGACTGGTAGCATAACTTGGACGAAGAGCCGCATATTTTTGGTAAATGTCAGTATAATCTAAATTTGAAACTGTAAAAATTCGTTGTATATTCGTTTTTGTATCGGGTACTTTAACTATCAAAATGGAATTTTTATCTTCTATGTCATCGACCATCATTTTAGTGAGTTCCTTACGGTGGTAAGCACCCGAAATACCCAGTATTAAGACAACCTAAAAGGAGATCAGTAATTTAAAAAACACATAAAACAATCATCAAAAATCTACCTTTACCAAAAAATAGGTTTCATCATCTGGCTCTCTTATGAATTGTTCAACTTCCTCTCTAGTCAATACCTTAGATTTCTTAGGATGGTTTCCAACTGACAATTTTTTCAAATATGGAACCAACTTGGTAAATTTCTTAAAATCCACGTTTTCTTTAACATTGAGTGTTGCAGCCCATAACGTGGAAGACTTCAGCTTCTTAGACTTCTCTGCAAAATATGCCAACAGCACATTTTCGGATATTTTTCTGGCTTTATTTGCTTCACACCACTCTTTAAATTGCTGATATGCATTTTCATACTGGCGCCTCGATTTCTCCGGTAAAAGATTTGAAATTACTGAATTGGCCGCATCTGTCAAGTTAGGTGGGGTACTTCTTACTTCATCGTCGCTCGAAATTTCCATTATTTTACAGTTATAAATATCACGCACGAAATTGACGCGAATAAAAAGTCACTTCAAAATAATTATCAAGAACTGTCACTTATATATAATTTATATTAATAGAATTGTGGAATACCATGGCAGAACTGGGCGTACCGAAAAAGTTGATCAGTCTCACAAAAGCTTGTGTAGAGGGATCTACAAGTGCAGTAAGACTTGAAAGAAAATTGTCAACCTTTTTTCCAATCAACGGTGGTCTCAAACAAGGAGATGCGTTATCCCCACTCCTCTTTAACATCGCCTTGGAAGGCATCTTACGAAGGGCAAACATAAAAACGCTCCTATTTGGAAATCAGGGTCCGCGCATTGTAGTAGCTTTCACTGACGATTTAGATATAGTAGGAAATACAACTATCAACGTTAAGGATGATTCGTTAAACTGGAAAATGCTACAAAGAAGGTTGACCTACAAATAAACGAAGATAAAACAAAATACATGACTACAACAAGAACAGAACGAAGAGACCGGATAGGACAAAATGTGACAATGGACCACTATAATTTTGAAAGGGTCCATGAGTTTAAATATTTGGGAGCTACAATCACCTTAGATAACAATATAACACAAGAGATTAACAACAGAATTCAGGGAGCCAATCGCTGCTGTTTTGCACTACAAAAAATAATGAAATCGAAAAATGTAACCCGCCGTACGAAAGTAACAATTTATCATGCAATTATAAGACCTATAATGACATATGCATGTGAAACATGGACGATGACAAAACAAAATGAGGACCGATTAAAAATCGCAAAACGAAGAATTCTTAGAAGGATATATGGACCAATCAAGGACAACGCCACACAACAATACAGAATAAGAACTAACAGAGAAGTGCAAGAACTATATAACCAACCAGATATAGTAAAAATAATAAAGGCAGAGAGATTGAGATTAGCCGGACATGTGAAGAGACAAGACTAACGTGTCGTAAAACTGGTGTGGAAAGAGAAGCCGGTAGGAAAGCGGCCGCTGGGAAGGCCAAGGATGCGGTGGAAAGATAATATTACAGGGGACTTACGGACCCTAAATGTCCAACGACCAGAAGATGAACCGCAGCAAGTGGAGGAAAATTGTAATGTCAGCGAAGTTCCACCCCGTGTTGTAAGCTACAGAGAGAGAGAGGCTGCTAATCTATGGAAATATTAATAATATGGCATAAAATATAAACAAAACAGGTCAAAGCACACTTAAAATATAAATCTGTCTATCAGGTCGCAGGCTTAAAACGGTTTAGTCCACGCAGTCGACGTCTACGTTATTGAACAGTTCTGTGGCTGGGATGTTAGGGTGTGCACTTATTTGATCACTGTATTTTACACTGTAGCTTTTGATTTCTTCTTTAACTGATGGCACTTGCAAGTCCTTTTATATGACTACATTTTTTGGTCGGTACCTCTATTTGTAGTGGAGTGTCTAAAAAACTGTTGATTTCTTGATAATCTATGGTAGGGTCTGCTTTGTTTGGCTCAACCACTTTTGACAGGTGATCAGCAAAGGGCTGCCTTTTCTGTGTTGTTGCTTGCCTAATTCCCATTAATGTCATTTACAGGAGGGTAAAATTGGTTAAATGTTAAATTAATAAATAAGTAAAAATTTTTAGTACATGCACCTGGCTCCCCTACTTATTGTTTACAGTAACACTATAATATCAACGACGTTAATTATAATTTTTATAGTGCCCTTTTAAAATCCTTTTTTTTAAATTATATCAGAACTACAAATTCTACAAAATAATGACATTTTAAGAAAACTTTAAAAACTTTTAAAACGCTATAATATATATTTATATATATATATATATATATATATATATATATATATATATATATACTAAATCAGATATTAAAGATAAATCTAAAATAAAAAACCGAACTAAACATGTAATAAAACATTGGTTTTTAATATTATAAGCCTCTTTATTTAGAATTTACATTTCGAACTTATCAAGTCCTCGTGCACATATTATAAATAATGTTTTTGCTAGTTAACAACGTTTATTTATGCTATCAACTCTCTGAATATTTTACCCTACGGACTACAAATTACTAATAAACGGGACCTTTCCACAGGTTAACTTGTGAGAACAATCCAGAAACTCTCATTTGGAATGTAAAGAGGATAATAATTTATAATATAGGTATATGATAACCACCATTCCTAAAAAACTCTTCACCTTATTATTTTTGCAGAATTCGTTTTACTACTTTACATTTTTTTATGGTTGGTAGTATAGTGTTAGTAACCATATTGACTCCTAGACATATGATTGCAAAAATATACCGCTTTATCGATGCTGCAGAGTAACAAACTATGTTCCACAAGGTACTTAAAATATAAGTGTCAGATTAAAAGAAAGAAACAAGTAACAGGAGCTCTTTAATGGTTCTTTTACTAACGCGAGGAAATCGACAAGCCCAAACTCATTACGCGGAATAATACGATTTGTCAAGATAATAGCGTTCGAAAAAGAACGAATCTCATTTGATCGGAGAATTTCATGACGGGTATGTGATATTGAATTGAACTTCTTAGATGAACACAACAATGTTTTGAATGGCACTCTCAATCCTTGGATTTAAATCCAATCATGTATTTGAAATGTTCCAGTGATGGGTATTTCTTATTAAATATTTAGGGGGCTACTAACAAAAATGTTCTCCAAGAAATCTGGATTATTATTTCCCAATCAGACATAAATATGACCTTAATATTTTTACGACAAGAGAATAAGCGAACTAATTTTTTCTAAGAATATTCTATTCTGAGCTGTTAGTGGTCTACAAAATAAGCTATTGCAGTCAATAAACTAAAACAAATAAATTTTGACAAAGTTTATTCAAACCACAAGCTCGATTATTTATAACACCTTTACATCGTATTTGCATGAATAGAAGCAAGTAGTAATTTATTTCTTGTTGAGATATGCTATCCATGCTGCAAAGCCCTAAATAGAAATCGTTGGTGGTTCTAAAAGTTGCTACCATCGTTTAGAACTCTTCGTTGAAAGTCCCATATAGGCTTAATTAAATTGAATAAACCTCTTAAATGTCTTAAATCAGGATGTATCCCAAATCTTGACTCGTCTGAAAAACAAAGAGGACTCCATTGGACATTTTGCCATAACACACGTTCCTCATCCTAAGCTAAACCAGCATCTCGATTGTCTCTCGTTTAAGACATTTCAGGGGTCTCCTTGATCCTAAGTGAGCTTTGTGCAAACAATTTATGAAGGTGGTTCTAAAATAATCTCGCTTCATGTGTTTTTTCAGCTGCATTTGTAACTCAGGGGCCGTTACTATAGGGTTATTTCTTATAACTTATTGCAAAATCTTTATTCCTGTGTGTCTCTCAGATAGATCTTCAATTTCTACATAACGGGAATTTTAACGGGGAATTACGCATTGAGATGTGCCAAACGCTCACGCTACATCTGTTTGTCTAGCGCCATTTTTAAGCATGCCAATGGCTCTCAGCATTGATTCGCGGTTTAAATATGGTGTCTTGTTAGGTTAAATTTAAAAATTCATGTAATTTACTTTGAACTCAAACTAATATTTAGTGTTTAAAACCTATAAAATATAAACAATAACATAAACAAATTTTTTTTTAAATTACAATATATTTATTGAATCAAATTAATAATATTTAAGTATATAGGTATAAATATTTTTGGATTATTTTCATGTGTTTGTGTAGTAAGTCTGGATTTCAACCTAGAAAGTTTAAGAAACGACATTGATTTGGTATAAATTTTCTCAATTTTCATTTTTTTACTTTATTTCTTGTGGTTTTTAATTTTCTTAATCATTAACAATCATAATAGAATCAAGACAAAGTTTTAAAATTTTTTGATAAATTAGTGTATACAAACATAATGCATGGGTGGCAGGAAACTTATTAAAAGAGAAATAACTCCTCCACAGAACATCGTTTTTTGTGTTATCGTATTAAAAAAGTTCAGTACAGTTTCACAAATTTGTTCAAAATTTAAATATCATGTTCTTAAGCTCTGTTAATGTAAGTGTACATTATCACTTCATCTTTGTGATGCCTTTTCTGTAAATACTATCTCAGAATGGACAAAAGAACACCTAAATTAGTATTACGCAAAATATATTGTTTGGTTGTTTAAATTTAAATTACTAAGATAACACAACCTGTTTCGTAGACTAAGGCAGAGTTGTAATTCATAGGAATTATTTTGGAAACACCTAATATAATGAAAGTTATTTAACGGTTGGTCTCTAAATCGAGTTATTTTAATTAAACAGAGCACTCAGACTGTACCAGATATTTCGGTAATACGGGGTGGGCCATAAGCCACTTATTAATAGAAATATTTAAAGTTTGTTTTGCCTAGCGTAGTAGTTGTCAGTTGTGAACTTGACTAGTGTGTAGTATACATAAGTCAGTTTACACTAGCAGGGTTAACTAACCACAGAAAAAGTGTATTTATCTAGTAAACATGGTGGAAACATGACTAAAATTTAAGTGATGTTTGTTATTCATTTCCGGAATGTTTAACAAACATCTAACCTTTATCTCAACAGGGTATTCGAAAATTAAGACTTGGATTTAAAGAGAGAGATTAAAGCTTCCTCGTTCAGGTAGGCCAAAGTCTGTTACTACAGAGGAGAATATTGCATGTTGCTGCGTTATGTTTTGTGCAATCCCCGACTATACTTTAAAAAATAACGTCCAAGTAGTATGGAATTGCAAAAACAAACCTACGAATGATTCAGAAAAATCTACAATTGAGTCCATATAGGCCAATTTTACTACAAAGGCTGCATAAAAATAATACGCACGGGCATATGGAATCCTGTGAGTTGTACACAATCGGATAAAAAGCCGATTCCAATGTTTACAAAACCATTCTTTGGAGCGACGAAGCGGCGAACTTGGAACAGACACGACTACGTTTTCTGGGATTCTACGAATTCCTATGAAGTGATGGAGGCAAAGGGATTTTAAGCGGTGGGCTAATCGGACCTAACTTTTTTTAACGTTACTGTAAAGTACTGAGATATGCTTTAAGAAGTGTTGTTAGACCTAGGAAATGACCCATTTTATCTGCAGTCGGTTAAGAAATAGTTGATATGGCAACAAGATTATGCATTATGAAGTTATTGTGAGATACTTTGTAAATGAAAACCTTAATTAATTGATTAAGAGAAGGGGTACGTTTAAATAATTCTCAGATATCACAGGCATACATTAAAAAATTAGGTTTATATCTTTATGATTCGTGATGTTGAGCATTTAAAGACACGGATTTAATCAAAGTTAGAAAACCTACGGACACAGAATATTTGTGGCAAAATGTGAAAATCAGTGTTCAAAAGATGCAATGTTTGATTATAACAACATGGAAAACACTGTAGGTTCATTAAACTTTTTACTAGTTTTTGTGTGTTAATAAAAAAATGTTGATAGTTTGTATTTTTGACAATTGACTTATGGCCCACCCTGTTTGTACAAATACCCATATCTTATTCTTTCCTTTTGTTATAAAATTTTCCACAGATTTATTCAGGATATGCAATTTGACTAATAATAATTTCGTTTCGTAATACAATGTCATATAAAGGTTTTTAAAGGTTATTTATATGAAGAAAACCTAGAGCGTATATGTGATCAACAGATTAAGGACTTTCTAGGAAACATTTGAATACTTTAAAAGAATGATTAACTTTTTTAAATTATGGGATTAACGTTTTTAGAAAACCCTCTTTTATACTTATTATTAAGACAGTAATAAAAAAATTATTCATAGTTTAAAAAAACCAAAAACACGCTTTTAAAGTTAAGGAAACTAAAAAGTAAAAAATAATTAAATAAAATTACTGACGAAAAAATTAATGTCACCGTTCTAAAAGCGTTTGTATGACATTTTTAAACTAACTCTGCGTTTCGGAATGAAAGCACCCCACGCTTTTAGAACAGTGACATTAATTTTCTCGTATATCAAGAATTATTTTTTACTTTTTAGTTTAATTTACTCTAATAGCGTGTTTTTTAGTTCTTTTAAACTATAATTTATTTTTTACTTTTTAGTTTGATTAACTCTAAAAGCGTGTTTTTAGTTTTTTAAAAAATTAACACTATACTTTTATGTAACACAAAATACATACTACCATTTAAATTACTGTAAATTGCTAGTGGCGCCATCTACTAGATAATAGACAAACTACTTATTTTGGAAAGTAGAAAACTGCAACACTATTGGAACTGCGTGCATGCGTGGATTACGCACTAGCTCTATCTCTCTTACTCTCATATGCAAAGGATACATGAAGAAATTTATAAATCCTAGCGAAACTAATCAGGATAATTGGATATTTTGATTAAATTATTGCATTGTCGTCGGTATTCAACAAGTGTGCGAAGTTTAAATTAAATCTGATCGCTTAAAGTAGGGCAAAATCGGGGCCAAAGAGTCAGTTACAAACAAACATACATGCAAACATACAAGTGAAAAAACAAATATAAGCGTATTAACAACCCAAGCTTAAAAAATACAATATTTTTTCATTAAAAATAAGAATGACTAAAAAGGTATGTTAAATTTTTAGTCACTAGAAAAATGTTTGTCACGATTAATCGCAAAGTGATTCGTTTTTACTCTTAGAAATTCAGTTTTCTAGAAATAAACTTCGTTTTCTGAAGACTGAAAATAAAAACAGAATGTAGGTATCAAAACAATAGTTTATTTTTATCAGAAATATCACGTATTCAAATAAATTCAAGGACGTATACGTGACGCTCGTGGCGACAACTTCTGCTGCGAACTTGCAAATTTATTTTGCTTTGTAAACTTCTGGAAATGCTGATTTAATCATTTTATTATAAAATGTCGCACACAACGTCAAATTTTATTTAAATACGCACTCGTTAAATACAAAAGTAATCACCCGAACGAGAGATATTCTTCCACCTTACTGGAATAATGTTTAAGTTTACAAAATTTTAAATAAACTTTAATTATTAGCACATATAATTGACCAAAAAGAGTGTTTTCCTTAGCAAAAAGCTCTTAGTACTCAATACCCAATAAAAATTCGATTCTCGTGTGTTTTTCTTCTGTTTTTTTGTTTTCATTTGATTCGACTGTTTAATTTAAAAAAAAAAATTTATTTTCTTTTTATCCATTCACTATAAATTACCCACATTTTATTAACGTCATTATTAACTACGACATGAAAAGTTTTATAAAAAAGTTGGACTGGGGCTGGTCAACACCCCTTATTGTGGATTGTGTGGAGAGGAAGAAACCTCCATATCCTCGGTCAATGCCCGGCGTATGTCGGACTAAGGCTGAGTTTGCTGGGCTCAGCTCTTCTTGATTTCGAGCAACTAAGGCAGTTACCGATCGGAGATCTGCTCTTATTCTAGAGTAAGACAGATTGCTAATTGCTATTACGGGGAGACACAATGGAGCCTTAAAATAATTATTGCAAATATGCAAAAGTTAGCATTATTATAGTATTAAGCGGAATTTATTTAATAAAATAATTTAAATTGTTTACACAAGCATAAATATTTTTATACAGAATTTTCCGTGAGCCAAACTTAATGAGCAACTCTGCATAGTATCCTACCCGTCCAAAATCATATAAATAATGTATTCCCAATATGGATAAAGAATACTGAAACTAATAAATGGCCAGTTGATAGTCCGGATTTGATTCAATGTTTTGAGGATTTCTTGAAGACATTGCAAATAATAATTGTATTCAAATCTTTAAAGACAATATTCGACAATAAATAATCTGAATGTCTGCTAAAAAACATTTCCAATAGAATTATAAATAAGAGAACCTAACCTAACCTAACCTAACCTTGTTTTTATAAAGACAATTATAATGATGATAAGGGGTGGATAATTTATTGTGAATAACTCTGTACATTCTTTTAAATAATTATTGTATTTTTTCACTTGGATGCTTATATCAGTTTGAACATGTACATAAGGGATGATAAGAAAAAAATAAATGTTACTGTATCAGAAACAAAGAAATTAAATGAAATCTAAATCAATAATCTCTATTGAATAATTCTAAAAGTTAGATTGGCAAGGAAATTTAATAGAAATATACATACATACATACATACATACATATAGTCACGCCTTTTTCCCGTAGGGGCATGAATATAAATTACTCATTAGAATATTTTGGGCCAAATGTAAAAAAAGAAGAGGCAAAGTAAAAAAAACAATGAGCACAAAATAACCAAAAAAACTAAATAGGTCATACATTAAAAAAAAAATTGAAAATATGATTTTAAATTACGTAATTAAACTCTTTCACAAATACGCGAGCAATAAAATTTTTTTTTGAGCTCACTTAACTCTCTTTTAGCATCGATTAGGTACTTCTGTACATTAACTAAATTATTGCCATTATTTTTTTAGGTTAATTATTTGTTTATAAATATTATGGTGTAAAACAAGATGTTGTAACAAAGATAGATAAGGGAATGATTAAATAGTTTAAACACGTAGAGAGGATGGATGAAAGAAGGTTTATAAGGCGAATGTGAATGGACAAGTGTCGGTAAAAGTTGACCTCGGCAAAGATATCTCCGATCAGATCGAAATTGTTTTAAAGAAAGGCCAGGTCAAGAGTATCAGCAAACGACGAGCATGAAACCGCTGATGAAAGTAGAAGAAGCGAAAACATGAGTTATAACCGTAGCAAGTGTAAAAAAGTGATCTCTGTCTACCGCTATGGAAAAAGGCGTGACTATATGGATGTAAGTATGTCTTTAGAAGAAAATGAAAATTTAAGTGGATTAAATTTCTTTTAAACTTTTCTCATTACGTTAAAATAGCATTATTTTAAAAAATGGTTTATTAAAAAAAACCAGTATCTTTAGCAACTAGAAAAGAACTTATTAGTAAAGACATATATTTAGATAGTTTAAAACTGGCGAATAACAAAAATAAAGAAAAATTATATATGAAATACTACTAATAAAAAAATAGTTAAAAGCTCAATTTTTATCTCCAATCTAATTAATAAATTGTAATTTTTAACTCAAATAAATATAACTTAGAAAAGGCCATTTGGACTGGCAATACAGTGGGACAACAATCTTTTTCTTCTAAATTGGAAAAACCTAAAACTGCTAGTTGGTATCACTACAGATTACCACCTAATCAATGAAAATCTAAAAAATATGAGCAAGGTGGAGAATGATTTCTGCAGACTTTACAGCAAGGATATAGAATATGTACACCAACTTCTGATTGAGTGTGAAACAATATCACAAAAAAGAGTACGATCGAATGAAGATCTTAGAAATTGTAATGCTAGATTACTTCAATGGGCTTAAATTGGACCCAAAAGACACAATAAATAACCCAAGGGATGTGATTTAAAAAGAGCAGTTATTGATAATACTTACTCTCTCGAAAGAAGTCCTTGATGTTTTAGTCTTAAAGGTGAATATTTTCAAGTTGGTTTGAAACAAAAGAAAAATGGTTCATAGTTTTAGTTTCTATACAAAAAACAATAGTGTATAAAAATTAAGTATAGAAATCTCATAATCTCGATCAGTTGATTCTCGTTAGTGTTAATAAGTGTTAAATAAAGATATCTCTCTCGCATACCCAAAAGTGCTCTTTTTGGACTCAAAATAATAATTGAATTAGAATTTTTCTGTTTTCCGTTGTTAAGTTTTTGTTTTTTTTTACATTAAAAAAAGTAATAAAAATAACTTGTATTATTGGAACTGTGATCCAAAATAAAAAAAAGTGCAGGCTTTTTACACAGTCAACCAGCTAAACCTGAAGAGATATAAAAACCCCTATGGTTGAGCGAGGATAGCAAAACCCCTTTCTCCATCACTGTATTTTAAAGGGATTACATTGGACCTAGAAGACACATAATATAAAACCAAGGGATGGCATAAATATCTTAGGGTCGAGGTGCCCAAAGGCTTTTGTCAGGCCCAACCCTATTGTTAAATGATAAACAATAATAATAATCCAAATAAAGACCTTTGACTTAATAATTATGTAATGTGAGAATAAAAAGTGTTAAAGAAATAACAATAGCATGTTTTGGTTTATCTTTAAACAAAGGTGTATTTAATAATCTAATTCGTTATTAATAAAGTATAGCGCTTTTGCTGATTACAGCATGTTAACTAATACATGATGTCAAACACATAAGCAATCACCTAGATATATTGTTCAGTAAGCAAACTAATGAATCACTTTATGCCATTTTCATTCGAATACTGCGATCGTCTATCTGCGATCATAGATTTATGTCTTGTTTAAACGTAAACTCCTAAACGAAATAATGGCTCCAGGCTAGTTATTAAGTCATCATTTAATCTTTCAACGGAAATGATTCCGTGACGTTACCCGGAAAAAAGATATCGTATCAATAATCAGTTTTAACGATAACGATAAATGACTTACATTATTTTTTATTATTTTTTTAAAACGCAATATATTTGCCTTACTTTACCGTGATAATAAAACATGGGTATAAAGTTTTAATGCTTTCGGTTCCAACACTTCAAAAATTACATTTGACTTGGCTAGTGAAATGTATTTGATTATTAAAAATTATTAAGTCAAATCGTCTTAAAAATGTTACTTATATCGAGTTTTTTTCTTTTTTTTATATTTTAAAATTCAAACGGTAGATACGTATCTTTGTTGTCACAGTCTGATTTCGAATTTTACAAAACATTTATTTTAGCTTTATAAAAAAAAAAACAATTTTTTTAAAAACGTCAGTTTGGCTGTTTTTATTATTATTGACTCTAAGTAACAAATTTGATCTATTGACACAGATGCAGAAATTGTTAATATATTGTGGATTCCGTTTTAAATAACAGAGATAGTAAAATCCGCAGCCAACAACCTATTACCCGGAAAACATACAAACTGATTTATAGTTAGAAGGGTAAAAAATTATGCATTATTATTTTCTGGAAACGTTTGACTAGCTAATTTTAAAAAAAATTACAAAACAAAAAAACCAAGTTCATTATGGTAAAAAAATGACGAAACCGAAAATATCGTCAAAACTCATATATTTTTTTTATTTTAAATATAAACAGTTGGGTTTAAACAAAACCATTAAAAAAATTAAATATCTAATTTATCAATTGGTTTAATGAAAAACCAACTTGCCTAAATATTTTTTATGTACCTAATTGTAGTATCACAGAAAAATACCATACATAACATAAGCTGTAAAGAATTACCCGGTCATGTAGTTGTACTTATTGCAATGTGAAATTTGACTATTATAATATTTTAAAATATTTATCTAAAAATTTTTAAATTTTATATTTTAAATAGATGAAAATGATGCCCAAAATTAAATTGTATGTTTTTGTTTTATAGAGGGTATTTATTGATAATGAATGACTTGATCGTCAAATGTTTTCTTTACGCCGATGATCAGGTCATGTTATCATCATTCGGAAACATGAGTAAAAGTTGCAATGAAAGTGAAATTGCTACGACAGGAATTGTGGAAGCGGTAAACAGTATGAAATTGGGTAAAGCTGCTGGGAACGACAGGATAACAGTTGAAATGCTGAAGGCTGGACAAAGCGTGGTAACTAGTCTGCTGTAACCTTTGTTGAAGGAGTGGTAGCGTACCAGATGACTGGTGCAAGGCCGTTATTGTGTCACTTTACAAGGAAAAAGGTTCACAACAGGACTCTAAGGTATTAGTTTGCTCAGCATAGTCGGCAAACTGTACGCAAAGATATTGATTAAAAGAGTAACGAATGAAACTGAGAAGATGATATGGGATGTGCAAGCAGATTTTAGAAGAGGAAGGAGATGTATGGATCAGGTCTTTTCATTACGAGGTATAGTCGAAAAATTCTTGGCTAGAAGTCAGAAGGTCTATTGCGCTTTTATAGACATAAAAAAGGCTTATGACAGAGTGGCGAGAAGTGAATTGTGGTCGACATTGTCTATGTATGGGGTGAGCAGTAGTTTAATACGAGCACTGAAATCACTCATAAAAGTGAATGTAAGGAAGACGAAAGCAATTATTTTTAAAAGAAAAAAAGATAACAAACTGCGAGGTGCTTTTTAAAAAAGGAAAAATGTAACAAGTGACAGAGTTTGTATGGTTTCGTTAACAGTTTACGAGAGACAGAAAGTATAACTGTGATATTGAGTAAAGGATGTTGACAGGAAAACAAATAAATGGGCCCTGCATAACTTTAAGAGCAAAAACGTGTTAAATAAGGCACGTCTGGCTGTGCATAGAGGTGTGTTGGTTCCTACACTTATGTATGGTGGTGAATGTTGGGTTTGGCGGAAAAAGCAAAAAAATAGGATTAATGCTACGGAGATGAGTAGTCTGAAAAGTATAGCTGAAGTGACTCGATTGGATAAAGTAAAGAATAGTGAGTTAAGAGTTAAGAGAACGCTGTGGTGTAAAAGAAGTTGTGGTTACGAAGATAGATAAAGAAATGCTTAGAAGGTTTGGACACGTACAAAAGTTGGATGAAGGAAGATTCACGAAACAAATTTATAAGGCGAGTGTGAATGGACAAGTCGGTAAAAGTCGACCTCTGCGAACATATCTCGATTAGATCAACATTGTTTTGAAGAAAGGCCAGGTCAAGAGTATCGACAACCGACGAGCATTTTATAATAGGTTTTTGCATTTCCAAATTGGACTGCTCCAATTATTTGTATATTAATTACCCAGTTAGTAAATAACATTTTTAGTTCTTGATGTATGTGTGTATGTATATGTATGTATGTTACATGGATGTTAATAGAAAGGATTTTAAAGCTACATATAACATTAGTGGTTATATTTAATATTTAAAATGGTAATAAAATAATTAAACTTAGTTTTAGTTTATTAATTTATAATAACGCATACATTTTCAGATAATTGACCACGGAAACATTAAGTTAGAAATGTGTTTTAGAACTAATCACATGCTGCGAGTAATTAAGAAGTTTATGGCACCGTCCCCTCATGACTTTATTTACATTTTGAATGTACGTTGCAGTCTCAAAATAAAGATCGTCGACTAATTTAAGGGTAACGCTCACACACACTAAATTGTGTAAGACATCTTTTTGAATCTAAATCCAAAATTAAATGGTACACAAGAGACAAGGTTTGGATCCTTGTCATTGGCTTGCAACAGAAATGCTTTTAATAAATTATAAAAGGTGTTATAACTGGATTTTAAACAAAATAATTTTAATTTAAAATATTCTTACAAGATATTTAATCTTTTTAAAATATTTCTGCTTTAAAACCAAAATACTTTCTGAAACATAAAAATAATTATTTCCTTTTATCTGTGTCTTTAAATGGATTTAAATTAAAAAACAAACATTAAAGACAAAGATGTAAACATTGTTAAAAGAAAATTGAAAAAATAAAATAAATATTTAATAAAATCAGCAACATTTATTTGGGTTATCCAAATGTGCCGAGTTTATGCATCAATGATGACATTAAAATTAATTAAAGCACAACAAAAATAATAAATAGAATCCACTTGAATGCCAGAAAAATACGATAGTAGAAATTTTATGGTAAATCCGAATAGTAAATGTTGCATTCTTTCACAACCACCATTTTCCATCACTATTTCTACTGATATATTTCCACTTCCAAGCATACTCGTGTTCAGATGCTCTCAGCTTTCTCTTTATCGTGATAAATCAGCTGCAAATCTCACTTCTGCGTGTTTTATATGAAATATATTTCAATAGCTTCCTTTTATGACTATTTTTATTGTTTGCCTGTACGCCCTTCTATTGATACATCGACCATTTTGTTAAATATTCACAAAAAATTATTTACACTAGACTCATTTCGAAATAATCACGTATATTTTCATATTCTTTTTTGTGGAAAAGGAACTGTATATATGTATTGCAGTTTTTAAATCCATTTTAAAATTTTGTTTTTTAACGACAAATAATTACTTTCATTTGTAAAACTTTTAAGATAAAATGGCATTTGTGTTTTTTTTCCATAAATAATGTTGTAAATTTCTTAAAATTAAATTATATTATATCGATGCTAATTTTGATTAAAAATGGCTTTTTCTAAAGAAACAACGACGATTGTTACATTGCAGCCCAATTAGCAAAAGTTAATGCAGTGTATATAGTTTGGTTCAATTTAAAATAAAACTGACTTTTAAAATACAAATCCATTTTACAAACATATGCATTTAATAAAAATTTAATGATAACTTATGAGCAGCCAGAACGTGTCAAAAAGGCACGTCTGGCTGTGCATAGAGAAGTGCTGGTTCCCACACTTATGTATGGTAGTAAATGTTGGGTTTGGAAGAAAAAGCATAAAAATAAGACTAATGCTGTGAAGATGAATAGTCTAAGAAATAGAGCCAATGTGACTCGGTTAAATAAGGTGAAGAATGGTGAGATAAGGAAAAGAAAATATGGTTACAAAGATAGATAAAGGAATGCTTAGATGGTTTGGACACGTAGAGAAGATGCATAAAGGAAAATTGACGCAACAGATTTATAAGGCAATTAAAAAAGGCACGTCTGGCTGTGCATAGAGGAGTGTTGGTTCCTACACTTATGTATGGTAGTAGGGTTTGGCAGAAGAAGCATAAAAGTAGGATGAATGCTGCGGAGATGAGTAGTCTGAGAAGTATAGCCGTAGTGACTAGTGAGATAAGAGAACGCTTTGGTTACAAAGATAGATAAAGGAATGCTTAAATGGGTTGGACACGTAGAAAGGATGAGTCAAGAAAGATTGACGAAACAAATTTATAGTTCGAGTGTGAATGGGCAAGTCGGTAGAGGTCGACCTCGGTAAACATATCTCAATCAGATCGACATTGTTTTGAAAATTGGCCAGCTCAAGAGTACCGACGAGCATGTATGAGAGCACAGATTAAAGTAGAAAGAGCAAAAGATGTGTGTAGGAACTGTAGCAAGTGAAAGGAAGTGGTCTCTGTATAGATGTGGTCTCTGCTTAGATAAGGTAAAGAATAATGAGATAAGAAAACGCTGTGGTGTGAATTAAACAGATTTATAAGGCAAATGTAAATGGATAAGTAGGTAGAGATCGACCTAGGCGAACATATCTCGATCAGATCAGCATTATTTTGAAAAAAAGCTAGGTCAAGTGTAACAACAACCGACGAGCATGATGAAAATAGAAGAAACGAAAGATGTGTTTAAGAACCGTAGCAAGTGGAAGAAAGTGGTCTCTGCCTACCCCTACCGGCAAAAGGCGTCACTAGCATTTTAGTTGGTACAGAAAAACAATAAATTTAACATACCATAGATTAAAAAAACCAAAAACAATAATAATAGAAATATATCTGAATTTATGTCAATTAGAAAATAGCCATATACCCTTTATTTTATGAGCAAGATAAAAATGTTTGTAGAAACCCGGAAGTAAAGATGGAATCTTCCCGAAGATATCTGGTAAACGTAAACTTGATTACAAAAAACGAGACACACTATTAATCCTTTTAAGTCGTTTCTCCATTTTGGGACGTGTCCATGAAATTCTTAAGGTGAGCACGTAAAATCAATTAGATAAAGGTGCTTTTCCGTTTTTGTTTTCTTATACTCTCTAAAACGCGAAAAGTATCAAACTAATACCAGAAAAAACAATTAAATTACTTAGATATTTTTTTGTTAAATGTCCAAGGTTTAATGAATATCTTTCATTACATTGAATCGTGTATTATGTGTTCAATATAGGTATAGAAATAGTGATAAGACTCAGTAAAAATTAAAAGTATGTTTTTAAAAGAAACCTTTTTTAAAAACTTGATGTAGAGGTAAAGCTGACATTAAAAAAAATTGGCAGTCATTGGGACTGCCGACAGAAGTAAAAACTATGAAATAACAGTGTTTTATTTGGATTTTCAAATTAGTTGTAGCATTAAAAATTAAAATTTTATAATTTTTAAATTAACATCATTGCGTTATAAATAAGCTAATAAAAGTGGGCTGTCCGTTTAAAGCCACTTTCTGAGAGACAGATAAACAAAGAAGAAGATGTCACCGTTACTTCAAAACCCTTTGATTACGTGAAAAGTTCAATGTGTGTATACTGTGCATTGTTTAAATTATGTTTTAGTGTAGCCTTACTGAATCGGGTTTTAAATATGCAAAAAACGGTTTTTATTTTATTTGGTGTCTCTTAAGTGCTTTTTAAAATCCAAAACATTTTTTGACCAAACATTTTTTTAAAAGATATAGCGTTAAAAATTTTTTTGCCAGTGACAGGCAGCATTTAAGGATTTCTAAATGGCTGATTCTAATACGTAGAGACAGAACTCGTAAAATTTTGTAAAGACCTAACTGCTATGGATTATACAATGGTTTTTCCTTGAGAATACAAGTGAATAAAATTTTCATAAAAGAAAATTCTATATTTGGTCCAAAATAACAATGTGTGTGTGCGTAGCATTGAAAAGAGTCTGGGGGGATTCATAAAAAGCGACAAAAAGTCACACAATCTTTTTATTACCGACGACTAAAAAGGTAAAAGGATGCGAAAAAGACTTTCAGATTCATCTTTACAAAGAGAAGGCAGTTCATATCGGTTGAAGTGATTGCCCGAATAAATAAATTTTACAAAAAAGACAGAGGAACAAAGAAAAACATCCGATGGAGAAAACCTGCAATTATTTTTTTAATTAAGTCATGACTTTGAGAGAATTTCCAACAATTGCAAGATAAAGCAATTGTTAAACGAAAAAAAGTTAAACATAAATATTACGTTTTGTAGGTTTTTATAATGAGCTTTTCAAAAAAATCACTTGTCAATTACAATGACTAGAAATTTTCAAAACATAAATTATTTCGTAAATATAAAGATTTTTTTATTTAAATTTAGAAGGTTACCGAAAATCAAATAAAATAACTTATTTTTTTTCATTTGGATTATAATCACATATAAATATAATTAAAAAACGGGTATTGTTAAATTTATTATGACTTTGTTAAACGTCAAAAAAAATAATAAAATATTAAACCAGTTATTATTATAACTAGTTTTTTTACCCTCTAAATACTGACATTGGGATTAATTAAAAAATTCAATGAAAAACATTATTACAAAAATTGCGGTTATTTTGGTGATTTTACTTACCAAAGTATCAATATTAACATTTATATTTGTTGTTGATAAACGAAGCGACTGAATAAATAATTTACCAGACAAGAAACACATATATTTTGAATTTATAAATTTTATGTTGGAAAAGCTGTTTTCGCAAAGATACGTGCTTCTCAGCATTGAGCTCATTATGGGGCCTCAATTTTGCAAGTTGGAGTAACGTTTTCTTGGAAGTAACATAAAAAAATCCAATCCAATTCCGGTTCTTTACTGGTAAAAGGATCTGACTACAAATCACAATTTCAGTTAAAGTTCTACTCTGCTTACGTTGTTAATAGAATTAGTAAGTGGCTGAGTAAAAGTAACCTTGAATAATTAAATATTCGAGAGCGTTCCAGAAAGATCTCCAATGTTCCAGTAACTTCGTTGATACCTTATATCTATCGTAGTGTCACATATCCTATGTATGTGTTATTTTATTTCATAGTTGGTGTAGGAATGACTCGCTTTTGTATATTTTCGTTTGTTAGGCATATTTCTAAGCAGGCCTCATTTTGGACAGTGTTCTAGACCATTAAAATAATTAAAATTTTAGAAAACGAAAAATACAATCAGTACCAAACATTTATTACAGTTTAAAATTTTCTAATTAATTTTTGAGTAAAATACTACGTGTTTGTTTTTCGAGGATTTCTCATATATTATTTTATAATCGTTTTTTTTAAACTATTATTGGAGCGACAAATCTGCTGTGTATTATTGTTTTGTGTGTGTAATTTTAAAATAAATTAAAAAGAAAATGCAGAAATTATTGTTAACTATGTATAAATATGTTACAAACTATTTTTACTTGGATAAACATATTTAAACTTAAGTAGAAATTTTTAATACAATGATATTTATTAAACGTGATCGAGAAATATCAAATTGGAGACTGATTATATCACATTCTGTTTCTTGTTATGTTGTCTCCATTAGCGGTACTTGGCGACCACCTGTCTAAATGCCTCTTTGTCTTTGGCTTCGCGAAACAGCTCTTCTACTGTCTTATTTGTCCATTCCCTAATATTTCTCAGCCAAGACTTCTTTTTTCTTTCGTCTGCTCTCCCTTGAATTATTACTGGTAAAAGATGATAATTATCATTATGCAGTAAATATCCAAGATATGCGGTTTTGCGCATTTTTATTGTTCTCATGAGTTTTATTTCATGACCTATTTTTCTAAGCACTTCTTTGTTAATTATTTTGACAGTTCACGGTATCTTAGGCATAAATCTGTCTTTCCCGGAATAATATAGTTTCATCTTTTTTGTATTTTCCTGCTTCTGGCCATCTAACTTCGGAAAGGCCTAGAATTTGTATATCTAACCTCTGCATTTCAAGTATTACTGTTGTAACTGACCTGCTTCGAAAAGGTTTCTATTGCTTCACGTTGCTAAGCGTTCTAAATTAAATTTATTTTTCCTTTCAGGGATTCTTTGCACCTCTGTCTCATTTAAGTTACATTGGTATTCGGGGCCTTTGCTTGATTTATATTCATAATGGTTATTCTCGAGAGGAATAGTGCAGAAGTTTCTTCTTGCTTTCGCAGTTACACAACCAGTAGAATTATAATGTGGCATCTACCTGTGAATGTCTGGAATTAAGCCTGCTCGAGAATTTTCTAGCAGCTTTGATCCAGTAATGACATAACTACTTCTCTATGTCATGCTAGTTTTAGTCCGTCCCGGGTATTTCATTTACCCTATATCTGGGTGGCATTCTCATATCCGCCACCTGGGGAGCCGTCCGTTGGAGGACTAGTAAACTCATATGATAAGTCCAAATGACTTTAATAAAATGGAGAAAACACTAAATTATAAAATACCTATTTTATTGTTATTTTATAACCAATGATCGGTAGAAATAAAATATCTACAGTAATGTGTCGTAGTACACACACGTCCGAATTATAATGTGAGCCATAGAAATGATAAAGCGATTCGAAATAACCGCATTCGGCAAATATCGCATTACAAGAAGTATCTTTTTAACTATCTATCTATATTTTTAGAAGCATTTAGGAGCAGTTTTAGTCTTGAAAGAGGACATTTAATTTACGTTTAAGTCATAACATAAAAAGTATTACATTGAACTTTAGTTAAAATAAAAGTCCACTTTGTATTAAGTGAATTATATAGATACCTACAACCAATATTGAAATGTATATTTCCAAAAAAAAATATTATATATGTTTATATATAGGGTGATTGATTAGTGTGATAAAGCTTAGTAGCTCTGTTATCATAAGAGATACCAAAAAAAAATGGTGCATAATATTGTAGTCAGATTTAAGCCTCACATTTTAAATTTAGTTAAAATTAAAATTCGCTTAACCTCCTCATTACAACAATATAAGGTTATAGTATGTTATACAAGGTATTTAAAAAGTTATAACCAATTTTATGTGGAAATCATAACAAGTTCAACGCCTTATATAAATTAAAAGAAAAAAGAAAAAAAATCTATTGAAGCCATAATTTTTTAATAATTGTTAAATTTTATAAACACGAACGAATTTGTGATTACTTATTAAATCGAATACAATATAAGTTAAAACTGAAAAACATTATTTTCTCAGTAATTAAAAATGGTATCCTGTACTTTATAGCACTTGCGAAGACTACTGTAACCATACTTCTATTTTTATTAACCATTCCCCACGCCTAAAGTTATTAGTTTTTAAGCTATTTTCATTTTTCTATGCAAAGTATTAATTAGGGATCTAAACGTATTAATTTTTAGTTGGCCATGACTGATTTGTCAGTAACTGGAAATTCATCATTACTGTTTGTTAATCCATTGGTGTGTTACACTCTAAACTAGCAAATATGAATTTTACTCGTGACGAAATGGTAGATAAGAACAAAATCTACTGAGACAAAGGTAACCAAAATGAATGTACTTGTGGCAGTTAACGAAAATCCACATACAAGGATTAGAAATATTTTAAAAGAACAAGAACTAAGTTATCACTATGTTCTAAAAACAAAATGCACGCTTATCACATTTAATTGCACCAAGAATTAACTGATAATAATATTAAGAAGAGAGAAGAAGAGATTTTTTTGACTTTGTATTATTCGAAGATAAAGCTACATTTAATAAAAATAGTTTTGTTAACAGGCATAACTTTTACTACTATTCAACAACTAATCTATACCACATAATTACACTCAGTCAAACTAGATGGTCGCTAAATGTATGGGGCGGAATTGTTGGTAACTATGTAGTGGGATTAAAGTTTACGAAAGATGGAAAGTATGACAGTGACACTGAGCGAAGGGTGTTGGCAGGAAAACAAATGAATGGGGCACTGTATAGCTTTATGAAAAGCCAGAAAATGTCAAAAAAGGCACGTCTGGCTGTGCATAGAGGAATGTTGGTTCCCACACTTATGGGTGGTAGTGAATGTTGGGTTTGGCAAAAGAAGCATAAAGGTAGGATTAATGCTGCAGAGATGAGTAGTCTAAAAAGTATAGTCGGTTGAATAAAGTGAAGAATAGTGAGATAAGAGAACGCTGTGGTTACAAAGATAGATAAAGGAATGCTTAGATGGTTTGGACACGTAGAAAGGATGGATGAAGAAAGATTGACGAAACAAATTTATGTTGCGAGTGTAAATGGACAAGTTGGTAAAGGTCGACCTCGGCGAACATATCTCCATCAGATCAACATTGTTTTGAAGAAAGACCAGGTCAAGAGTACCAACAAGAGCATGTATGAGAGCACTGATGAAAGTAAAGGAAGCAAAAGATGTGTGTAAGAACCGTAGCAAGTGGAAGGAAGTGGTCTCTGCCTACTCCCATGGGAAAAAGGCGTGACTATATGTATGTATGTATAACATACTACAACCTTATATTGTTGTTATGAGAAGGTAAAGCATATAAAATACAGGGTGTTGCATTTAAAAAAAAAATAACTTTGATCTGGCACCGCGTTATGAAACACCCTGTAATATTGTAACTAAATTTAAAATGAGCAGCTTAAAGTTGCCTACAATTTTTATACATAATTTTTTTGGTATCTCTTGTGATAAAAAAGTTCTTGAGCTTTATCCCACTAATTAATCACTTTGTACATAAACTTCAAAACAAAATCCAATGCCTTTAAATTTGTGTATTAAATTATTAAAAAACTTTTCGAAACGAAGGTAGGTTCATGTTTAAAATGGCAACATTTTCAAATAAATATCTACATAAAAACATCCTATAATAATTTGTCAACGTTGTGTATTGGATTTTGTGTTGTATTAACTGTATCACTACTTTATTTTACTGAAAAACATAGTCTAAAAGAACAATGATTAAAACTTTATACCATCACTTTTTTTCGTAATAAAGAACACTGGAAATTTGATTTAAAAAATGGATATGATAAGTAACGATATAATACAGAAAAAATGTTTTAAGAATTGACTTAATCATCTTACAACAATGGCACGAGTGTGCTGGTTTTATTTCGTGAATTTTCCACACAAATATACTAACTTTTGACAAAACTACTTTACCAATTACACGAGTAAAACAATAAGTCCTTTCAAGTCACAAACATTTTACTGTGAGACAGAAACTTTTACACATTTCGTTATCTATCAAATAATTTTAAACATTTCTAGTAAAGTTGTTATCATTAAAACTACAAAACTTTGCAACTAACAAATTTAAAGAAAAAAAACGATACTGTAACAACTTTTTAAGTATTTCTTCCACAAGTACTTCTTCGACCTAATTAAGTGATCACTAGAATAGAAAAATATCCACCCACTCATTTGAAAAAGTGTGGCACTGGAATACAAATTTAAAATATTTGCTGCTGCAAATAAACCAAATTTTTTGCTCGTACATCTTCGATAGACTCTTCAGAATTAAACATGGCCAAGGATACTCTGACCTCTAAAAAATGTGTGCTGTAGTACCTCAGGTAAGTGTCTGTAGATCTATTTTTCACATGTTGTTTAAAGTCACCATTGAACTAAAAATGGTGCATTAGATTAAATGAGGTCGAGTCTGACTATCTATTTCAACTTTAACACGCTGCAACTCAAAAATAATATAGTTTAACCTTTAAATTATAGTTTTAAAAAAATCTAACACTGCCTTAAACAAAAAATATTAACACTGTCATTTTTATTAAATATATAAAAATAAATAAAGTATTTTACTTAAAACAAAGTATTATGTTTTTAAATTTTTATGGGTATTAATAATTTAAAAATCATGAAAAAAAAATTGTGCGAGTAATATTATGACCAATTAAAATCACAGAAGGCAAATATAGTATTAAAAGAAATGAAGAAATTGAACAAGAAATAAAAGAAGATATTGTAACAAGAATAAGGCAATCCAGAGTTAGAAGGTAGGGCACGTGTGGAGAGCAGGGAATGAAATATTGGTTTATTCAATGCTACGATGGAACCCAGGAGTTAAAAGAAGACGTGGAAGACCCAGATCGGGATGGTTAAAAGAACTGGAAGATCTAAGTAGTAAATAATTGACAAAGAAGGTGTAATAAAGAGACATTGTAATAAAAGCTGTATAACAAACTGGGATTGATCCACCCAAAATACGGATCTAGAGAGCGAAACCGAGTGGCCAACCCATATAAATATATTTTTCGGTTGATATAGAAACTAAACTTCTACTTAATTTACGATAATAAAAAAATTCATGTCACTAACAAAGTAAAAAAAAATAAGCCACTTTAATATCAATAAAAGAATAAATTAGAATAGGTAAATATTTTACCGGCTATGTATTTAAACAATGTCAATAAAAGTTGTAAAAATTAATAAAGATGCGATATTATGGTAGTTGATGTGTGTCTGCTAAAAGAAATAAAAATACAAAACGTTTACGAAGAGACTCTAATACCTCACATGTACTATTTTTCATAAAAATAAAACCATTTAAAGTTATGTATGTATACTTTTCTTACTTTTATTACAGTGGAAAGTGCACAACAATATTATCTTCGTTTTCGTATACTATATCGGCACCGCAGGCGATACGCCTAAAAGGTAGGTTAGGCACAAAACGTTAATTTTAGTCGAAATTCTTAAAATGCTCCAATTTCATGTTGAGATATACAAAACTGTCACCTTCACATTTTCTAATAACACGTTCAAATTATTTTGTCGGACATTTGTTATTAATTATACTTTCTTTGTATGAAACAATAGATTGTGTAATAAAAACAAAAACAAATCTTAATCAAGGTAATTCAGGAGATTTAACGAGGTTGTCGTGATACAATATTGTCAGAAATTTTTTTGATTATACGCGCGGTAAAAGTAGCGAAGTGAGTCATAATTTTTATGCAAGACTGTACACGTGGAGACGTTACCCATACAGTTTTTATATGTATGCATACACCAATATTCCACAACATTTTAAAAGGTCTAACCCAGCATTGTCGCTTATGCCTCACTAGAATCGATGTTCAATATGAGCGATACGGGAATTCACAATGGAAATTTTCGTTTTATTATGTTGTGTTTTATTTATATTTAATATAAAGATTATATTAATATTATTTTTTGTGTTACCAAAAAAGCATATTTTATCTGTAATAGCTGCATATTTACTTTTACGTAAAATTCTATTACATATTTATTCTTTTTTGTGTATAAGAGAGCACTAGAATTAAGCGTATCGATGCGCATGCAGTGCAACAAAAGTAGCTTGGCGTGCGTCTGGCCTCTAAAATAACAAATATTCGGCTGAATATACTTCACATTCGTAAACTTCTTCCTCCGATTGTACTTGAGACTCACGATTACTGAAAATTACCTACAATTCTTAAAATAAGGAAATAAATGTGATTGAATGAAATATTTATAGGTCACGTAAAATTTATATTACTTACTATAAATATGTATTAAATATAAGCTTAAATTAATGCAAAAGTAATGGTTTAAAAAAAAAAGAAAGCATGATAAACTGTGAAATTATGATTAAGAGAGAAAAATTGAAACAGGTAAATAAGTTTGTATACTTAGGTTCAAAGTTTACGAGAAATAGAATGTATGACAGTGACATTGAGCGAAGGGTGTTGGCAGGATAACAAATGAATGGGGCACTGCACAGTTTTATAAACAGCCAGAAAGTGTCAGAAAAGGCACGTTTGGCTGTGCATAGAGGAGTGTTGGTTCCTACACTTATGTATGGTGGTGAATGTTGGGTTTGGCAGAAGAAGCATAAAAAAAGGATTAATGCTGCGAAGATAAGTAGTCTGAAAAGTATAGCCGGAGTGACATGGTTGAATAATGTAAAGAATAGTAAGATAAGATAATACTATGGTGTAAAAAAAGATGTGGTTACAAAGATAGATAAAGGAATGCTTAGATGGTTTGGACACATAGAAAGGATGGATGAGGGAAGATTGACAAAACAAATTTATAAGGCAAGTGGAAATGGACAAGTGGTCTTTGCCTACCCCTACGGGAAAAAGGCGTGACTATATGTATGTATGTAAATTTCAGATAATTCTGTAAAAGTTGTGTATGTTTACTTTATATTAAATAAAAAAGATTGTACTATTTGTATTACTTAAAATTTAAAAAATTTACCCGTAATAAATATATATATATATATATATATATATATATATATATATATATATATATATATATATAAATATATATATATATATATACTAAATATAATTTTGAATAATGATTTCTCCATCAGTTCATTTGAATTTACCGCGCAAGTAATATCTATACTCGCTTACAGCGTTGCCAAGTTGTTGTCCAACTCATTAGTATGTATAATTTTTTGTAAATTGTTAAAATTTACACGGTTATTTATTATTATATAACTAGCGCGTCAAATTTTTTTTTTAAATTTGGAACAAAAACATTAAAAGGCTGTTAGTTTTTTGAAAGTTTCTGACAGTTAGTTTCTTTTCTAGAACTAATGAAATGGTACAGAACTACAGCGAGCGTATACTTTCCATGTTAATTATCCAATTTTTAATTGAGTTTTTCTTGGGTTAGAGGAGGTCAATTGACTTTAAATTTTAAAGATAATTGTATTATCATGTCCTTAATAAGTATAGAAAAATTTAGAACTTTCCAACGGTATGCCTACACGACGACAACTACCTTCAGTCAAAATTTGGAAGTAGGGGCATTTCATATGATGCGGACAGCGACAAAAATGCGAGGTACTAAAATTCGTTCCTAAATATACTATACTTTTAGGTGGTATGAACGTGTACTCACACTTTTTTTATGAGGCTTTGTTACCAAAAAATTGACGTTTTTATTAAAAGGATTTTTTAAAAGTTGTTTTCTGAATTAAACAAACTTACAATGAATATTATATGTAGTGATTTGTATAGAAAATTTACTGTTCTTTTTAATTTATAAATCAGAATATGTTTAAAACCGGAAGTAAACATTTCAATTCCTAATTATAATAATATTTTTTTTTAATTACAAAATAAAGCCAAAAATATAGTAATTTTACCAAAAATGTTTCGAAATGGGATCTACATCTGTTTCGGAGATACATAAATTAACGAATTGTTCTTCAAAAGTCAGTTTAAAAATATATAAAAAACATCCCATTAAAAGCCATAAAATCTTTAAATAAAATCGACCAGTGGCGCATCAATTTTATTTTTAAATAAAATTTATTTTCAAATATTATTTAATTATTTATTAAACGACATCGTGAGTGTCGAGGCACGTTTCATTTAATTAAGCTACATATATTTCTATGACTTTCTCTATAACTTAAGATCTGTCTTAATTAATTTTGACGAAGCACCACAATACAAGGCGATCTCATAATACATATTCGACTATCTAACTTCTTATACTTAAAATCACATTCTATTAAAATTTTTTGAAGTGTTACTAATGATTTATATTTAAAATCGTTAAAATCTTGCAATTTGTTGGATATAATTTCTAATGTTGGGACTTAATTTTCTTTGTACGTATTGTAAACCGTTTTTCGATTCAAATTTTTAGATGTATCATTTACACGACAGCTGACGATACGTTTTCGTTTTTATCGTGTTCAATTACATCGCCTCGTTTAATATGTCGCAGTGCCCTGGTAAAATCATCTTTTTTAAACTAAGACTGGAAATACTATAAATATGTACACCTGGCGCTTGCTTGTGTCGGCTGGTTGACGCGAAAACGATTGAAAAGTTGATATGTTACGTTCATATTTATATGTATTACGTACTAACCAGTTTAAATTTATTAAGGGTCTAACCATTATACATAATTATTACAAATTTATAATATAGAGAATATCTTTGAACAAAAATATTAGTAAGGAGCATTAGTAAGAAGTAATTAATATCTTTACTAAACTGACAAAGTTTGTAACAAGGTGTTTTTGTATGGCGTTCTTTTTCTGTCATCTACTTTAAGAAAATGAAATCTTTTTCACCAGGTATTAATTAACTAATTTCTTCTCAAAAACAAAAAGTTCACGAAAGACGTTGACGTTCATTTCTTCGTGTGTCTGTGCACGGCTTTTGTGAACCTGTGTATTTATTTATATTTTATGAGGAATTTATTTACTTCACCCTTTTTAAACTCAGAAAGCCACCCTACCTATAAGTACTCATTAATGTTGTTTTCTGTAGAGTGTTTGATGCGTTTTATTTTTTAACGATTGTTATTTTACATAATTTATTTTGTTTTTATCAAAACTATATTCTAGAATCCCATTGTAATATGTATTTTTTTGTTTTTATACCTCAGATTCCTGAAATTGAAAAAATAAAGTTACGACACGTCGACAATTTAACAATTGGTTTTTTTTAACATTTCGACCGAATTCTCGCTAACTTAACAATCAAAATAAATATCAATGCAACATATCAACTTTTAAATGCGTCTTCGCGCTAACCAGCCGACCTAAGAAAACGGTACCTACCACGTTCAGTTTGTGACACGTATGTACTTTAATTCATGTAGATATCTCCTAAACTAATGGAGATCCCATTTTAAATTTTTTTTTGGTAAAATTAATATATTTTTAGCTTTATTTTGTAATTAAAATATTTGAAATTTTTTTTATAAAAATTATGATTTGAAATGTTTACTTCCGGTTTTGTACAGGAAAAAAAAAGTTGTTTTTTTACTTAAAATAGTCGCAAAAAGGGTAGATCTATCGTGTGGGCCGCGGACGGCCCGCACTGCGACTATTAGAAGGGGAAGGGATTATAGAAAGAAAATGATTGTGGACCCGCTTTTTGAAAAGTTGCAGGTCATAGTTCTCTGGAAAAATTGATTTTGGAAGCTTGTTCCATTCCGTAGCAGCCCCGTAAAAGAAGGATTTTTGATGGAGGTTGGTCCTTGTAGTGTCAATCTTGAAAGTAAATGGTGAGACTGATCAGCGTGCCGAGTTCTTCGGCCGAATGTGGCCAATGGAGTTTTTATTTCTCTGGAGCATCTGCCATGGAAATATCTGTAGAGTAATTACTGGTCTGCAACTTTTCTTCTATGTTCTACAGGGTGAAGGGTATCTGTGAGAGTTGAGCTGTTTATCAACCGAATGGCCCTTTTCTGAATGGAATCTAGAAGACGAAGAGAATGCCTCGGTGCTGAACCCCAAATGTTCGAGCAATACTTCAGTAGAGGTCAGATTTGAAGCCTTGTACGTCGTCAACAGTTGATCAGGAGTAAAAAACTTTCTAGCTTTCCACAGCAAACCTAGCCTCTGGCTTGCTGACTTTGCGATGTTAGCAACATGGTCATGCAAACACGTCATGTAATTTTGAATCCGATTTAAAAATTAAAAAGGACAGTAAATTTTCCATATATATATATATATATATATATATATATATATATATATATATATATATATATATATATATATAACCATGTTTAATATTTCATTGCAAATTTGTTTAATTCGGAAAACAGCTTACTAAAAATCCAATCATTAAAAACTCCAAGCTATCTCGGTAACTAAGCCTCATAAAAAAAATTTGTATTTATGTTCATACCATCTAGAAGTACCCATATCAAGTCAAATTTGAACAAAAAAATTGTTGGCCTCAAAGTGATTTATCATTTTTTCAATAACCTTACAAATATAAATTATAAAATATAGTAGTGTACCAATGTATTAAAATAAATAATTGGGTTTCTGCATGATTTTTTTACCATAAATATTGTGTTTAAACTCTTATACAAAAAATTGTTTATGAATAATTTAGGCCATTCAAATGATAAAAAAAGTATGCACGCCATAATCACGTCGTTATCGTAACAAATAAAATATACATTATTCTTATATTACATCATTAATGATACCATTATTAAAAGTAATGGTAAAGTAATTTTAATAATAAAAGATAACAAAACGATGTGCTGTCTAAGCAACTTTAACAAATTTTTAAATTTAATTTAAATTGCTTAACTAATTAACCAATTTTAAACAGATACTAGTGGAAATTTGGATGCGTTTTAAAATGGTTATTTTGGTATCGATTAAATACGTTCTCAAAATATTTCAGAGTTTATTAATGGTTATAAACAAATTGCAATAACACGTAAACAATGATCGAAACTTTTCCACTGCATAGTTGTTTTTTAAAAACTGTATCACCTAGGTCTTTTTAAAATTGTAGGCGTTTAAATAATAACTTTTACTTAAAAATTTGGTGCAGCGTTTTAGACTATTAGAAGTCATTTATTGTTTTTTTTTCATACTTTTTTATTGTTTATAAACGCGAAAAAAATTAAAAAATAACTATGTTACAAAAAAACCTGACTGAATGCAGATTTTTTAGAAAATTTTTTTGTTGATTCGCACTAGATTAAAATATTTACGAAGATATATAGGGAGGAATTTTAAACGAAAAATAATTGTGAACTGGATTAAAGTTAGGCTATGTGAAATATAAGGAATAGAATGCATATGTGATGAGATATGTAGCGTACTACGTGTTGTGCTATAATAAATTTTTTTTTTCATTCGTATACGTGTTTTATTTTATTATTTTTAATAGAACAACGAATCCATATGTTTTAACAACAAAATTAAATTAAATTTATTCAAGTTTAGAGTAATTTTTAATTAATATGTTAACTATATTGTATTATTATTTCTATATCCGGTAAAATTATAATAATACTCTTAGTATGCATGCATCATACATCATCCATAATAAACGCAAAACCGTGCATTATCGGGACTTTATCTCACTCCGGCATGCTAGGTAACGGCTTCAATAACAAAGATTTATGTCAAATTTCATTATAAATTCTCAAATATAGCATACGTTTTGCAAAATCTAAAAAATTAACCGGACCGGATAATATTCCAGTGGAATTTTTGAAAATTATTCATAAAGACAACATCGGGATCTTAGTTAAACTATTCAATACAGTGTATATCACTGGAGCAATACCAGAAGATTGGCTGAAGTCCGTGTTTATAACATTGCCTAAAAAACAATGTGCAAAAAATACAGTGATTACAGATTAATAAGTCTTATGAGCCACACACTAAAAGTATTCCTTAGCATTATTCATAGAATAATACGCAACAAATGTGAAAGTGATCTGGACGAACCCAGTTTGGTTTTCGAAACGCTCTTGGTACCCGGAAAGCAATGTTTGCCTTAAATATACTTCTTTAAAAGTGTCGCGGTCAACGTAAAGAGATTTTCGTATGCATTATAGACTATAAGAAAGCATTCGACAGGGTACAACATAAAAAACTTAAAGATATATTGAGGAGTACTGGAGTTGATGACAGAGACATAGGCATTTTTAAAAAACTGTATTGGCGACAAAAAGCAGTGGTTTGGGTCAATGGAAAACTAAGCGACGAATGCCAGATTTGGCGTGGACTGGGACAGGGATGTATACTGTCTTCACTGTTGTTCAACCTATATTCTGATAAAATAGGCATTGCATAAACAGGATTGCGGAGTTAAGATTAACGGCGAACTGATAAATACCATTCGCTTTGCCGATGACACTGCAATCTTATGTAATGATCTCCAGGACCTTTAAAGTCTTTTAGAATTGGTCAACGTGATGGGACAAGAAATGGGTCTAAACATAAATGTCACTAAAACTAAGTTTATGGTTTTCAGCCGTCATCCGTATAATGATGCTGCACTGCAAATGAATGGTCAAAACATTGAAAGGGTTCCATGTTTCAAATATCGTGGTTGTTACATTACAGAGAATCTCGACTCCGATAAAAAAGTCAAGTGCAGTATCGAGTCAGCTCGTGCAACCTTTTAAAAAATGAGATTGCTGTTCTACAATAATAATCTAAATTTAAAGCTCCGCCAGAGAATGATAAAGTGCTACACAAGGTCTATACTGTTCTATGGGGCAGATATTTGCACCTTAAAAGCAGCAACCATTAATCATCTCGAAGCATTTGAAATGTGGCTACATAGACGTATGCTTAATAACAGTTAAATGCCGAAAGCTGTCCTATCTAGGTTACATACTCAGGGGTAATCGTTACCGTATCCTTCAACTTATAATGAAGGGCAAGATAAAAGGCCGTGGAGAAGTCGTTAGAAGACAAGCCTCGTGGTTAAGGAATCTTAGAGAGTGGAATGGAATTCGAAGCGCAGAACAACTCTTTAGAATCGCCGAAGACAGAGCACAGCTCGCCAATGTGATTGCCAACATCAGGAGGACCTGATATAGCACCAAGAGAAGAAAGAAATATATTGAATTGTGTACAAGATGTAGATATACCTTTAACACGTTAACTGTTGCGGATATTTTTAGGAAAGGTCTCTTAGGCCACACCAAAGAATGATGTATTTTGACCTATTATAATTTAAAATAACATTTTTTTGTAATTTTACCATCTTTCACCCCCGTGTGACTCAGCAATACACGCGGCGTAGATTTGTTATCATGTATTTCTGCGCCATGTGTATTCCCTGAAATACACAGCTTTCAGGTTTCAACTTGCATAAATTAAATAACAAAGTATTGCGAATAAGTTTATCACTATGCTCAGTCACCATTTACATTACGTAGAGGCATAATTGCGTTTGTGGAGGTGTATAAAATGTCTTACGAACGTAAACAGGCCTATTTTGGATTTGGTAAACAAAAAAAAAATTCCTATTTCTTCTGATGGCTGTGCCTCAAATAAAAAAAAAATACTGAAGATTGAACCCAATTGATAGCAAAGTCTAATAATGTTGAAAGTGAAGATGAGCTGGAGGAAGCAAACGAGAACGATACCGATAGTAAAGAAGAACAGTAATGGGGACTAATTGTTGGTAATTTTGCAGAATTTTCTTTTAAAAAAGATGTTGAAGTGACAGATAATGTTCAAATTAAAAATCAAAATAAACTTGCTTACTAAGTATAAATTAATCATTGACAAAAAACTTCTTCGCGATGTCAAGCATGCACAGATTCATGCCATTGCTTTGCTTAGAATATATTTTTTTCCACATTTAAGAAATAGAATACATTTTTTATTTAAATTTTGTATGTTTTGTATGTTACTATACCACAAGCTTTTTTATTTTTGTTCTCGATGTAACCACGATGTTTGTATTTTTGTAATAATAAACTTTTTCACATAAAAACCTTGTATTTCATATACTTTTTCAAATTTTCCTTGGCTAAGTTACTAGACGTGTAACTCTACGCCATGCCAACCATTCCGCCATAAGAAACCTATCCTAAGCGTGCCCTAGTAGAATACACACGGCCAGAACCTAGTTATTGTTCGGGTATACGGAATTATACACGTGGTGTACAGAACCAAGCTTGCGTGTATACTTTTATATGCACATGGCAGTCAACGAGTTAACCAACTAATACGAATAAAAAGATTAAAATAAATATTAATTGAATGAATACACCAGTGACATATACACTAATATTACCGTTTTGACGATATTTTGAGTTTGCTTCTGCTTCACCTGTTATAACAATATTTTATATTATTTGTAATAAAAATACCTGGATTTTACCGAAATTAAATTCAGCTATGCTTTACAGCTAATTTTTCAATTTCGTACGTAGCAACAATGACGTTTAATAATTAAATGAAGTGTCAAATAATATGAACCTATCCACTCGATAAAATGCACTAAAATTATTGTGATAGAAAATATTGTATGAAAAATATATAATTGCCTTTAAAGCATGCAAGTTCGTTGCCCATGCATTAGTGTCATCTACTATTTGTATTTCATAACAGTTTTATTGTTATATAAATAATTTTAAATTTGCACGATATTTGTAGTTGATTATTGTTTTAAGTATTTTATAACATACATTAAAAATTAAAATGTCATCTATCATCTTTTTTTAATTAAACATTATAATTTTTAAGAAATCTTGGTATATCTGAAAAAAGTAAATTATATCACGTATATATTTCGTGGTAGTTCTATAAATATATCATGTGTTAAAATGTATAATATGTTTTTGTTTAAAATCAATTTTATATGTATCTATTACAAATATTTTATTAAAAGTAAGTATATTACTTCTTTAATATACCCTAATACATCTACATCTTTGTATGGGCATATTTATTGTCCATTATATTCAATATTGTTCTCCTTACATTCGAACGCCGAGCTTTCACTAGTTATCATGCACCAGATGCGGATATTGATTCTCTCTGTTGGTTGGTCAATTTGTCAAAGTGCATAACAATCATGAATTATCCTGTATTGCTTTGCTAAGAGAATAGGATAATTATCACATTTTGAAATAAATCGACTTCATGGGAAGCGTCAAATTAAGAGCAATTTTATGATACTTTTTAATTATTTTTATTACAACAAGCAGACGTATTAAAATAATAAGTTACTGAACGTTATTTTGATTTAATCTGATTCATCAAAAAATATATTTACTTCTCTAACTAAAAAGCATCACTGGATTTAATTGCTTATATTTTCGTATTGAACTAGCCAGAGAAAAAAAAAAGATAAATTTAATACATAAGTATATTGTTAATATGGCGCAAAAGAACTTAAGGTCGAGGTGCCCAAGTGCTTTTGTCAGGCCCGACCCCATCGTTAAATAATAATTAACACTTTCTTAAAAATTCTAATAAAACATTGTACTCTTTTTCAGAAAAACAAACCGGCCAATCTTACAACAAATTTTACTTTATTAAAAATTAAAAGCTAAGCTGCTTAATTTTAAGTTAACAGTTTTATTTTTTATAGATTATTATTAATATTTTATATATTTGCATCCAAATATAAAAATAGAGCACCTATTGAAAATCAACTGTATTCATGTTTTTTAAAATTTTTTTTTTTAATATAAATGCTATTTAAAAATTAAATAACGGATTTGATAACAGTATTTCCTGAAAATAACATCTAAGAAATGTTTATTTGTGATGCAGTTCTGGCAACTAAAATCAAGCTAATTTAAATTAAAAGATTAAAATTTACACTATATTCTCTTCTTCTCTAGGTGCCGTCTCCAGTCTTCTCATGTCGGTTACCATTAGTGTCCAGGCCTTCATCCCATAGTATAGTATGGACAGCACATAGCATTTCTTCAGTCGTATTTTTAAATCAAGGTTTAAATATCTGCAGCAGAAAAGCATCTTCATTCTTGTACTTCTCGCCTGTTCTATTCTGACTCGTATTTCTTGGGAGCTGTCATTGTTCTTATTATTAATCATGCCTAGGTATTTGTATTGTCTTACTCTTTCAATAGGCTGGTTCCTCACATATATCTTACGATTGTCTTAAGTTGTTTTTGTTATCAGCATATATTTTGTTTGGCTTATGTTTAGTGATAGTCCATATTCTTCGCTTACTGTGACCATTCTGTTAATAAGCGTCTGTAGGTCTTCGTTTGTTCCAGCTAAAATAACTGTATCGTCAGCGTACCTCAGATTATTTATTCTCATGCCGTTAATTTTAATGCCCATGTCCTGATCATCAAGTGCCCTATTTGCTATGTCCTCCGAGTAAGGTTAAAGAGGATTGGTGATAGTATACACCCCTGATGAACACCTCTTTGTATTTATATTTCCTCTGATGTCATGTTTTCTATTCGTACTGCTGCTTTTTGGCCAAAGTATAGGTTTGAGATTATTTTTATGTCTCTGAGATCTATCCTTCTCGTGACCAATGTTTCTATGAGTTGGTCATGCCTAACTTTATCAAATGCTTTATTGTAGTTTATAAAGTAGGCGTATATGTCTTGGTTTATGTCTAGGCATCTTTGTAATAGGACACTTAGTACAAATAGTGCTTCCCTTTTTCCTAGGCCTTTACGGAATCCAAATTAAGTATCGCTGATATCTACATCCAGATTCCTGAATATTCTATTATGGACCACCTTCAACAGAACTTTCAATGTCTGAACCATCAGGCTTATTGTGCGGTAGTCAAAGCAATGCCTGGCATTTTAAAAAGGTTATAAAAGTTGATATCAACCAATCATTTAGTACCATTCCTGTTCTATATATGAACTGCAGCTTTTCCGTTCTTGAGCATACCCAGTGCATATGATACTTCATCCTTAATTATGTCCGGGCCCAACTACTCTTCTTTATTTTCAAGTTTCGTGTGCCGTCTTTTATCTTCGAATAGCTGTGTACTATATTAATGTGATAAAACTATATAAAAATAGTCGAAATCCCTTTAAAAACCCAGCAAAATAATACAGCCAGCCATTTTAGCCATTTTGGACCGATTTGGTTTGAATGAAAGTTAACCCATCTTCAAGGTCCATTTTTTTATGGTCTCTAGTGTTTTACAGAAAATTATAAGTACACAATTTTCAATTACTAATAAACTTTGCTTACTTTAGCACCCCGTATTTATCTTTCGGAAAGTTTAATTTCTTTCTTGACTACACTGAAGTAACCCTATCACCGAAACGATGGAAGGCAAATAGTTATCTAAGTTTGGTTGTTTTGTTATTAGTAGCAGTGTTAATTTAAATCGGAACTTGCCTACTTCTCACTTTAAATTAAAATTTTTTGGTGTTCATTGTGTTTTCACTCCTAATTTATTTTTGGAAAGATATGTTGTATGAAAGTGTAGTAACATAATAATACATTTTACATATAGCCCATACGGTAAAGTATTTTATCTACATATTATAATATGCGAATTTAATAACTGTCACCGATTCATTAATGAGATCCATTTTAACACGGATTTTAATTATGTTACAAATTTTGGCCCATAAAAAAACGTATTTTTTATTATGAAACAAACTTTTGGCCTATAGAAACATGCACTTGGGACTAATGAAGTAGGTAGGATGTTTTCACATATTTGACATTCAATTTCTATCGAGATTTACTCACAACGCGTCAAAGAATTAAAGTGTAAAGTAGTGATGAAGAATTATCTGGTACACCACCAAAAATTTTTTAAAAAACAAAAACTGTCTGTAAAAATTTAGTGCCAAAAAAAATGTATTACAAATATTATATACAATTCAGGGATTGGAGAATTACGAAGGATATTTCATCTTTTTTGGAAAATGTATTATTGGTTTATTTTAAATCCTTATTTTAATTTTTTTTATTGGTTCTAGATAAAATAGTATATCCAAGGATGTAATGGCTTTTAATACATGATCGTTGCATTATATACTATAAATCATTTAATAGGTACTAAAGTTTTCTTAATAAAAACCTTTCGTAAATTATTCATTTTGTTCTGCTTTTTATCGAACAATATTTCAAAAAAATTTTAACAATGAAATTATTAATTTGACTTAACAAAAATTCTACCACAAGAGCCCTTGTAATCCTTGGCTACGCAATTGACATGCGAGCCGGTTACTATGAAATCAATTTTTTAATAAAAGAGAAGAATTTGTAACAATTCGAGAGGTTTCTATAGGCAAATAATTTTTAATATCAACCGTTAAGAATACCAACAATGATGTACTTATTAGCGATATAGCGCTTTGTTAATCAAAATAATGTTTTGTTGGATTAAGTATCATCATGTCATTTTTATCTAATAAATAGGATGACATAAAATGATTGAGATATAACAGCATTGCATTTCAGTGCAAACCAAACAAATTATCTACTCTACGACATTTGACATTTTCCTATTATCCAAGAAACAAGTTCATGAAGTAGGGGTAGAGGGGAATGGTTTGAACAATGATGAATTGTAGAGATTACCGAGAAGTAGTCTAGAGTAAAAATGGACATTACTAATGGTTGGTTTCTTGGTAACGACTTTTCTTCTTGTCGTTGTGAGATAAAAAAGTTTTTCTCTTACCTTTACAGATGAATTATTTCGGCAAAAACCAAAAAAAATCGGTAACAACTAGAGAAATATATGTAAATAATGTATGTGCCTTTACGGTATTTTAATAATTTTGCGAAAAAAATATACTAAGAATTAATTACAAACAAACTTTTTTACATAATTTAATGGATAATTCAATAATATGAGTTTTTTTTTTAAAGTTTAATTAAAAAACAATTTTAATATTATCTCTGTTTTTTAACGTCTTTTTTATATAACGCTTAATTAACTAATTAATTGCTCAGATTTTAGACAGTTATGTTTAATGAAATCCTCGTTCTAAAATAGCTTTTGAAAAATGTTCGGTTTATCTTTGTACCACTACATCAGCTGAAATGTCGAGATCAGTAAATATTTATACTTATGTTCCAAATTTAAATGGTAATGGCTAATGATTTAAAATTTATTGCAAATGAATTAAAAATCGTTAATCAATATCCCTAAAAGAACTCTTTTAAATGTACTTTTAAATAAGATAATATCTTAAAAAAATAAATTATTATTTGAGTTTGTTTCTTGTTGTTTCACATTTCTTAAATTTTTAGTTAATAAAAGATTAACTCATACATGAACGATTGTTAAGAGATTTGAAATAGAGTACGTAGGGACTAAAAAAGAATGATTTGATCGTCAAATGCCTTCTTTACTCCGATAATCAAGTCATATTAGCGTCATCTGAAGAGGAGTTGCAGGCGATGGTTAATGTTATGCATAATACCCTGAAAATCAAAAGAATAAAAATAAATGTAAGCAAAACAAAAGTAATGGTTTTTAAAAAAGAAGAAAGAATAACAAACTGCGAGGTGCTGATTAAGGTAAAAAGAATGGAACAAGTAAATGAGTGTGTATACTTGACTTCAAAGTTTACGAGAGACGGAAAGTATGACAGACATTGAGCGCAGGGTGTTGGCAGGAAAACAAATAAAGGGGCACTGCATAACTTTATGCCAAAACGTGTTAAAAAAAGTAAGTGAATGTTGGGTTTGGCAGAAGAAGTCTGAAAATGGGATTAATACTGCGGATATGAGTAGTCTGAGAAGTATAGCCGGCGTGACTCGGTTGGATAAAATGAAGAATAATGGGATAAGGGAACACTGTTGTGTTAAAGATATAAAGATAAATAAAGCAATGCTTAGATAGTTTAAACACATAAAAAGGATGAATAAAGAAAAATTGACAAAACAGAATTATAAGAAAAGTGTGAATGGACAAGTCGGTAAGAAAGGTTAGGTCAAGAGTACCAATAACCGACGAGCATGTATGTATGTATGTATAAAAAAATGTATAAAAATCCTATTGTTTACTGTCATTCATGGTTATTCTAAGAATATACCCCCAGTTGTAAAGAAAATAATATTATAATTTTTTTTATTACAGGAATGTTATTAACTACAAAAAACATTAATAATTTTATTTGCACAAGAAACTACGCAAAATTATTAATCACATTTTTTGATTAATTTTCTTTTCTGCTTTTTCTTTAATAATGAAAAATTAACTCGAGAGAGGAAACTACTTAAAGTGCTTCATTTAATAAAAATGAAATAATATCAATACTGAATTTTAATAAAAATTCTTAGCTTCAAAGCATTGGGAAGCCGTTTAAGTTTAATTTAAGGTTTAATAGACATCTTGTACTACGGGAAAATGTAAAATGATTAAAATATGTACGGGGATAGTTCCAGAATTACCCGTTTAAAGGGTTTAAAATGAATGATTATGGTAGAAAGTACTAACTTTATAAAGTTAAAGTTTCGCACGCAAATCCGCAATAATCGCTATCGCCTTCTCCAATTCAATTCAATATTATAGTGCTAGCACCGCCAATCAACGTCGGTTCAACAAAACAACCGCCGCTTTAACAAGACAATTCAGAGGAAAAGCATTTTAGTAAGTGCATATTCAACTTACGTCTCTTTTTTCTTTGTTTAAAATTTGTATAAAATATCACTACAAGCAACATGTTGGTCCTTCAGGTCAAGATAACGTAACAAGTTTTACAGCAATAAAGCCGAGTTTTTGTATTGATACATTCTATTTTATTGACTCCTGCCTTTTTTAAGACAATAAGAATTTGATATGGACGTATCAAAGATGACATAGAAAAGTGGCATCCACTGATACCGCTTCTAGATATTATTATGATGACATATAACTTATTAATTACAGAATTAAATTTAATATACACAAGCACTATCGTCTGTAGTGTAGGTCCAGTGGGTCAAATATCTTCAGTCTTTTCGTTAGCTGATAAATGAGAAGATTTGCAGCCAGTTTATTTGGGTGAATACACTGTATATCTTTATGACATTCGATTCACTTGCTGATCCCCGGAGTTGTATTTCATATGACATTATTACGGTTTTATACACCAGCACTTTGTAAGAGATAGTAAGGATGAGCAGTACATCGGCCAGTACATTTTTCTGTAAATCAGGCCAAGTTCTAATCCCTTTTGCCGTATATGTTTAACCCAGCTTAGGCGCCTGTCTAAATAGATATGTATACATAACCATGGATAAAGCATGGGTTCCTCACTTCACACATGAGACGCATGATTAGTCAAAACAGGAGACTAAAAAAAAAGAATAATAGGATAATATTTTAATGATTTTCTTTAGAAAGGAAAAAATACAATTAACGTTAAGTATTTTGCAAACTTATTGTGGCGTTTTAATGATAAAATCAGAAAATACAGATGCAATCGGCGAAAAAGAAATTTTTGTTTCATCAAGACAATGTACCAGTTCACACATCCGTTATCGCTATGGCAAAAATCAATGAGTTAAAGTCCGAACTTCTTTATCACGCACCCTTTTCTCCAGATTAAGACTCCTCGAAATATTTTCCTTTTCTAAAATTGGTTCGTAGGCTAAATATTTGTTAACAATGAAGAGGTGATGTCTACGTTTGATGGCAATTTTGAGAAAATAACTATAAATGGGTATTGAAGTTATTGAATATCACTGAAAAAAATGTTTCAAGTCAGAAGGTATGGGGGGTAAAGGTAAGGGGAATTGTTTTATATGGAGGACAAGTTTAAAAAGTTTCCAGCTGTAAGCTTTAAATAACACCCTCTAGAATGGCACTAGCATAACTAAAGGGTACGGTATGAATGTAGCAGTTGTAGACGGATTGAAGTAAATATAACATAAAATAACTGATGTAAGAAAATGTCGAGAGTGATTTAATTTTTGTGAACTTTAAATAATACGTTTAGTGTTTTTATAGTGCTTACTGTTATAAATTTTTTTTTATAATAGGACAATAATCGGCAAAATTTGTGTTATGAAAAATTGTCCAAGTGGGCGTAAATTGAAAAAGGTATTCATCTTAGTCTTTGTCTTATTTCCAACCAACAGTATATAAAATAATTGTTTAGAAAATATTAACCTTATTAAATATTTTTTATTTTCATAATTTTTTTAGTCAATCAACACATTTACATGTTTTGTTTACATAAATTCACAGACACCGATATTACAAACTTGGAAAAATTCTTTAGGTATTGAATTGAATGCTACTGATTATATTTGTCACCTTCATTTTGAAGAGGAGGATATAAAAATGTACGATAAATTTAACATAAAAAGAGAGCTTAAGATTTTTCCCACAGGGCAAAAAATAATCAAAGATTAAGCTTAACCAACGATCGAGCATCAGTTTATTCCCACATCAACACATTAGCCCATAGCAAGTATCGTAAAGCATATTTCACGAATAAGCGGCGGTATCGGATCTTTAGAAACTCGATAACCAGTATTTAACTGTACATTTAGGAAGTACGTAATAATGTTAAACAAACTTCGTGGGCAACGAATTTTATTGTATGAGGGATATTATGGGGAAATATTTTTATTTGTGAGCACGATTAATTTTTTAACCAAATCTGTTCTTAATGCCTTTATTAATTGTACATAATAAGAGTGGTAGGTAAGTAATCCAAACAAATTTCACCAATTGACTAAGCTGTTGAGCTTTAATTTTGCTCGTTCAATCATTTTTGTGTTTTTATGTTTACTAGTCCAAACCAATACCACAATAATTAGATTTATAGAAAAGTAATTAGTAACCCTGGGTTATTATTGTAGTGGGGTCGTTGCTACCAGTTTTATCAATACATAAACGTGTGTGTGATGCTATGGGTATTGGAGAAACAAAATTAACCTCAGTTTGAAAAAGTGTAAGAGATGAAAATAGTGAACAAAAAGTTGAAAAATATAAACCCCGCCGACATCAAAGGACTGTTGACTCATTTGGAAGCAAAAATCCAATAGAAAAAGCCAACCAATTCAACAAACATTTCGTGAGTATTACATCTACTATGTTCTTGAATCCTATCTTCAATGAACAGAATGATTTCTTCAGTCTGATTGACTTTTATGAAGAGGTAGTAGCCAACATCAAGACTATGAAAAACAAAAAAGCACAGGTATTGTTGAGGTACAAGTTTATGTCCTGAATTCCTGTGCACAAAAAATAGCCAAAATTTAAACGTGTTTGGTAAATAAACCATTTATTTAAGGAGTTTTTCCAAAATTTTTGAAGTTTGCTACAGTGAAACCACTATATAAAATGGGTAGCACAGATACTTTTTTCAACTATAGGCCTGTTAGTTTGCTAACTTGTTTTGCAAAAATCTTCGAAATCCTGATGGCACGAAGGCTAATATCATTTTTTGAAAATTTCAAGTTATTCTCAGTCAACACGGATACCTGAAAAACAGATCAATAGAAACCGCATTGTTTTATTTTAGTACCGAGGTACTGGAAGCTTTGGACGATGGCGATCTGTCCTGTGGAATTTTTGTAGACCTCTCTAAATCATTTGACACCATTGACCATAACATTTTACTTGATAAGTTATTTAAGTATGGTATCAGAGGTATGTATGGTAGTGAATGTTGGGTTTGGCAGAAGAAGCATGAAAATAGGATTAATGCTGCGGAGATGAGTAGTCTGAGAAGTATAGCCGGAGTGACTCGGTTGGATAAAGTTAAGAATAGTGAGATAAGAAAACGCTGTGGTGCAAAAGAAGATGTGGTCACAAAGATAGATAAAGGATGGTTTGAACACGTAGGATGGATAAAGGAAGATTGACGAAACAAATTTATAAGGCGAGTGTGAATGGGCAAATCGGTAGAGGTCGACCTCGGAGAACATATCTCGATCAGATCAACATTGTTTTGAAGAAAGGCCAGGTCAAAAGTACCAACAACCGAAGAGCATGTATGAGAGCACTGATGAAAGTAGAGGAAGCAAAAGATGTGTGTACGAACCGTAGCAAGTGGAAGGAAGTGGTCTCTGCCTTCCCCTATGGGAAAAAGGCGTGACTTTATGTATGTATGTATGTATCAGAGGTAACTCTCACAGCTGGATAAAATCCTATTTAATACAAAGAAAACAAATAGTAGAATTAACAATTAAACAAGGCACAGTTACGTCAAGTGCCTTGGAGATGTCCATGGGGGTTCCGTATGGCAGTATCCTGGGTTCAATACGTTTTCTAATATTTATAAACGATCTAAGAAACATAGCTGATGACCATAACAACATAAACATTTTAATCTAATGAATATCATTGATAAGGATACCTCACTTTATAAAGAAAACAGAACAACATGTTTGTGAAAATTAATTGACCATTAAAAATGAGAAAACTGACTGTTTGTTACTGACGATCAATACCATACACAAGCCAGACACCATACAAATCAATAAACAAAAAAAATGTAGTTCTTCGGTTCCATATTTGGAAGTCCACCTCAATGACACCATGACAGGGGCAACTCAAGTGGAGGCGCTGTGCAACAAATTGTCATCAATAAGTTATGCAATTCGAGTACTGTAACCAAATCCGAATATAACTACCACTATCGGTCTATTATGCAAATTTTTACTCTAGAATGAAATTTGGTATTGCAGTATGGGAAAGTTGCTCAGGATTGATTAAAATTTTCAAGTGTCAAAAAAGAGTTATAAGAATAATATTTGGCTTAAAACATGATGAGTTATGCAGGGGAATCTTCAGAAAAACAATATGCTGACAGCACCTGCAGTTTTTATTATGGAGTCAATTATATTTTTGATCAAACATAAAGAGCATTTTCATAATTATAGAATCGCCCATGGTCACAGTACTCGGTTCAAAAACTGGTTTGAAAACGGTCCGCTATATAAAGCAATTCAATTTTGCAATTATATTCCTAATGAACTTAAAAGCTTTCATGACTCTAGAAGCTTGCCGAGATCTCTGCAAAAATATGTATGCAATATTGAACCGTATTGTATAGATGATTTTTTCACCTTGATCGATATTTAAGCATCTTAGTATTATTATCCATGTGAATTCCATATTCTCATATTTAACTGCCTTTATTTTATTGTATTGCATTTTATTTTATATCTTGTGTTTTGTTTGTTTTATAATTTTTGTAATTCAGTGACGTATTTCTCAGACTACAACTCTGCTGAAATAAATAAATTATCTATGTATAATTTACGTTTAAGTTATGACTGCTTTCGCAGTTACATTTACATTAGCTAATTTCAAAAGACTTATTATTTTTTTAAGCCAATAAAAATGTTTTAAAACGTTAATTCTTTTAAATTTTTGATGAATTATTTTAATTTAATTTAAAATCCAAAAATTATTTATTATTTTTTTTTATCATTCTGTTTTTGTTGTGTAACTTTAAACATGCAATTTTCTCATCTTATTAATGTATTTATCTTTTTAATAATTACTAGTTTATTTTTTGACAAATTTGAAATTTCTTTATATATATCATTGTTTCCTATTTTATATTTATTTTAAAAAGTGCGCGATAACGAACCAAAGGTTTTCCTTTTTTGTTTATTTCTCTATCATACTGTAATAGCTTTTGGCGCTTTCTTAAAAATTTACCCTGTTGCTACTGTCCTTCTTACCTCTACCCTCCATACCAAAAGAAGAAAAAATCTATATCCCAAATTTTTTGTGTTTTCTTTGTTAGGTCGGGTACTTTTGGAAATATCCTTGCAGCTTTTAATAATAAATTAAAATATTGAATGTGAATTTGGTCAAATTTTAATATTTCCTTCCTTACGTAATGGTAACACGCATTTTCGTGAAAACACGGTATAAATTTTAGTAAATCTCTATATCGCAATATTACGTTTGTTGTTCAAATTGAGTGCCAGACCCAGTCATGGTAATTTACCGATACGATTAATAGCCAAATTCTAAACATGAAGTCAAATTAGCCGGAGAGAATGCTGTTCAACCACCCATCAAAACACTTACACATTCGAGGACCACGCATATCCACGTTCGTATTACCTTACCAAAGAATATCATTAATAAATAGTGGAATTAAGAAAGCAATTACGTTCCATGCACTACAAATAAAAATAAACACATGATTTAAAAATGAAATAATAACCTTTGGGTAAAATGGTTAAAATAAAAAACTTATTCTAAATAATGGGTCAAAATAATATAATTAGGTATTGATATTAAAAAAAAATGAGAATATTAAACATTTATGCTCAATGACAAGGTTGGGAGAATTCATCCACTATTCATGCAAAGGCTATGTTGCACATTCTCCCAAATGTCCAACTCTCAAGAAACGAAAAACTCCGGCGGCAATTATTGCGGAATTCGTCTCCTACATCGTAAATTCTCTTTACTAAAAGCAGATAATGTTTTTTCAATGAAATAAATTACAATTTTCAGCAGAAGGAAATGTGTGTTTGAGTCAGTATTTTTTTTTTGGATTTTGGTCGGAAAGTTATTTATTACACATTTGAACTTAAGGTCGGGACTCAGTGACGTAGATACGATATTTCGTGTCCTCCATCTAAAATAATTGTGTATTAAAAATATACAGTTATATTATTAAACGTAACCATATTTTTTGATTGGATCTTTAACGTTGAATGCGTGTTTTGGAAAATTCGATCCAAAGCATTAATAAAGAACTACGATGTACTTTACATGATAACGTAGAGAGCCTGGAACTAAGTCTGCTTATAAGTTATATGCACTTTAAAGAAATTGAGTATCTGACATATGATATATCTACGCAAAAAAGACAGTACATTTTCAAATTCAACTTTCCTCTCTAAAGAAAGGTAATTTGTAAACTATACTCAACAACATTATACATTATACTCTAGAGAAATTATTTTAGATACTTTTCAAGCTGCTGAAATAATTTTTAAAATGAAAAATTTAATAAAAGAGTTTGCGAATTTAGAAATTCTTAAAAAAAAGCAATATGTCAAATAGCAGGCTCAGTAGCTTAATTCTTTTATTTAATAATGAAAGCATCTTTTATTTGAACATTTCAATTGAATAATCACTTATAATGATGAGCTTTTAATAGACTGTGATTGTAGTTAAATAATGTTAACAATATTTTTTGGTTATAAAGGATTAAAATGAAAACATCGTTATAAGATTAAATGTCTGTGTTCTTCGTAATACTCTTATCGTATTTATTTTCATGCTCAATATTTGGTAGCCTAACAATGATAAATTTTCAATGAACTAATAAATGGTACAAAATTGGGCAAGCACCGACACAATAATTGCCCAGGTGAATATTGACGGAACATTTGACGAATGTTCACAAACTAAATTATTAGAAACTTTATTCGAGCAAGTGGATACTTCGAATGTTTTTGAAATGAGCTTAACTAAAACTAAGTAAACTATGTGAATATATTTAAATGGTTAAACTGAACTTTACGTGTATTCACTAAATTAAGTCGAAAATTCAATTGTATTTGCATTGAAAAAGCTCGAATTTTCTTCGGTTTCAATGGAAACAATTATTTATGTCACTGTCAACACTTAAAAAACGAATTGATGGAACCTGGTTTTATGATCGTTAACAATCCTCGCAATACGGAAGGAAAATGGAGATAAATGTATTTTTTTAAAACATTAATACCAGCAATAGTTTCATACGTTTGCATGTTGAAAATTTTTAAAATTATATCACAGTGTATTTTTTTTTTCGGTCATGAAAAATACATTTTAAAAAATCTAAATCAAAACCAGTACTTATTAATCAAACAGGTACAATTTCTGGATGTCCATTAAATTATTGAAATGGTTTTAATATCATAGAAAAGTTTGTACTTTTATCGCAAGTATACAATATAAAATTGTACTTAAATAGTAAATAATTAAATGATTACTATATAAAATAATATGATTAAAATTGTATTTTTCTCCTACAAAAGTTTAAGCCTGTCAATTAAAGGATTACGGTCTCGTAACTTATTGTGATATAGCAAAGTACTTATATGTGTCTGTTGTATCAAATTTTATCATAAAGTAAATGCCAGCACATCGTTATACTTAACACACAACGACGCTTTTAACATCAGAATTTAATCAAATGTCGGTCACTATTTACGGTCCCGAAATCCCTTAACAATTATGCAAATGTTCATAGAAGTTAGTTGTTAACGTGTTATTTAAGAGACTTCAAAGAAGCAGTTATTAACACATCTCTAACAGTTAGATTGCAGATTGCTTGTAAATGCTCCAGTGTTACCAATCCCTTTTTATTACTTCATAAAATAACATTCAACGAGAAGCTCGATATGATTCAATCAATTTGTACATTTTAGCAGCAGCAGTGACGTATTCGGTATTTTACAAACGTACGACTGGTATCTATTTGAATATAAATTATTTTTTAGTTTAAAATTTCTTACTTTATCGATACCTACAGGGTGACACAGTGATGCGTGCAAGCCTCATAACATTTTTTCTATCAAAGCTGACTTGATCTTTTTTTTTATACAAGGCACTTTTAAACAAAAATTTATGTATGTAAAAGATGTCCCAAAATAAAATACACAACTAAGTTGCAGCAAAAACACGGAAAAAAATATATTAAAGGACCGTGTCACAAAAAGACGGCAGAACTGTTAACAATGAACAGGAATCAGCTAAGAATAACTACGGGGCTCTTGACCGGTCACGCACCAGTAAAGAAGCACCTTAACAAAATGGGACTGTAAAATAGAGACCTGACCTGTAAATTGTATGGCAAGGATCCGTAAACAGTAAAACACATACTGTGCAGCTGCGGGGCACTGGACCGCAAAAAAAGGCAATTTTTGGACAGGCATTCGGCGACCCAGAACTATATTGCTTCCGCCCAGTACAGAGCTTGTACAAACGTGTACAAGGTACAAAAGTACTGGATTGAGTACAATGATATAAAACCATATAGGCAGAATACAATGGGCCAACAGGCCCAAGTGTCACCGGAGGCAATAGCCAGACAGACCTAAATAGGGGAGTTTTCAGTGAGTAGACCGGACACAGTCAGTGGAGTCTCACAGTAGACCTTGAGGTTTCAGACTCATAACCTCTTTGCGATGTCCATCACCTGCTACAATTTTTTAAAAATGATAAATTACAAATGGCAATACCTCAATTTTTTTTAATTTCTTGCCATTTTTTAGTAGGTTTTTGCCGATACAGGGTTTGTGGGGTCTGCTTTGTACAATTGCTAAAATTTGTTAGCAAATTTTGATTGTTTTTTAAAGAAAACAAGGAATCGGGTAGGTCACTGTGACACCAGAAAGACCATGTGGTTAAAACACGATAGTAATCCATTGCATAACTAGTGCTAGAATTTTTAGATTAAACCTATCCTAATTGTTGTCCTATTTCTTGGCCCACACGATCCTTAAACCTTACTTCTATAGACTTCTTTCTTAGGAAAAACATGAAGGAAGGGGTTTTCGGAAATCGTCCAACAACTGCAGATGATATAAAAACAAGATCATAAAAGACTTCCTTTTAATGAAGCAATGCTAACTAGAAATCGGGGCTTATTTACTAGAAGACTAAACCTTATATGTAACATAATGGTGACATATTTCAGCATTATAAGCAGCATTTTCTCAAAACTTTTACATTGTTTCCTGTTAATCAACCTGTTCTGTTTTTGTAAAAATTGCCATAATTGTTTTTTTGTTATGTATCCTCTTTTCTATTAAAATTTTATTTTTTTGAAACATATTCTATTCAGAATTGTATGGCTCTGTCAAATTTCACGACAGTGGTTTTTTTTTAAAAATTATCAAACATTTTTATTTTGTAACAAATCTCAGTAATGGCACAAATTCATTTTTAAAAATCGTTAGTAAGCTCGCCTGCATCTCAAAAGATGCACTTAAGCTTAAATCAACTGAAAAAAGTTGGTTAAGTTATCTTATATGGTTCTGAAGTTATAAATTTTTCTGTGGGTCCATGCACGACACTATTTTTACACATAAATTAACATAAGTCAAAAAATATTGCATATAAGTCTAAGAAACCCAGGTCTGTAAAAAATTTAAAAAAAATGGGATTGCCATTTAAAAAGCAGAACTTAGTTGTGTATCTTATTTTGGAACATCCAGTATATAAATAAAAATATTTTTAAAACATGCCTCATTGAAAAAAAAGATCAAGTCGATACCTTGGATAGAAAAAAAATGAGCGAGCCTTACAGTAGGAGCATATGATGTGTAACATTTGACATCTCACCTTAACAAGCAAGTTTAAAATTGTATTCTGAAAAAATGGGTCAGGTATTATTTGAAATGATTTTTCATAACAAACAATAATTCTTTTTAATGAAAAATGTATTTTATTTAATTGACACTAGGAGTGACAGAAATCAACCTCAACATTTAAAAAAGTTAAATACTGGAATTTTTTATTCATATAATCATTTATTATTATTTACTTGTTTATTTAATTGTTTATCAATGATCTGCACTTTATTAAAACTTATTATCAACAGTAAATATTTATTTATATAGTTTACGCATATAACAGCAAACTTTATACACAACACTGTAACTTAAGTGCACAGCTGATGGCTGACAGTACTGACCTCTAGGAAAATTGGTTGACGGCTATCTGGCGGCTAACTCTACCACCGCGCGCTCATTCGTCAAATCGAATAGCGCGTCCTTCCGCGACTACACACTTCCTGTTACAATTTACAAAATCACTCTCACAAATTGCAAGAAAACAATAGGAAAAATGTTACACATCTCATACACACTTCCGTCCCATTTTATAAAATCACTCCCACAGATTGCAAGAAAGTAAGAAGATGTTACACATCAAAAAGTTAAGGACCTTGCACGCACACCTAGGTATATCTCGTATAACCATTAAAAAGTTTACCAGGGAAATTGCTGCAATAAAATGTTATTGTGATTCTAACAAGAATTGTGCGAAAAATGGGTCTTTTTCATTATAACAAAATTAGATTTGCCAAGTCTATCGATAAGCTCATTTCGTTTCCCCTTTAAATTTTAAAAAATGACCTGACTATACAATTCTATCCAAGAGCAAAGCTGAACCCAATATGCAACCTTTTCTGCTTTTCATCCACTTGACCCCAAACATTTTTTAAAAGTGTCACAAAAGATGCGTAAAACAAAAATAAACGTCAAAAACATATAGCGAACTGGATTTAGTCTTAACTCGTTTTTTCAATACCCAGAACGCTGAACAAACCTACCTATTTAACTGATTATTAAAACCAAACATGGAATTTTTTTTCATTGGCATATCGTAAGGCTGTGATAAACCTTTCCCTCTTTTACAGATACTTTCTTGGAATTTGATCTTAAGAGCTGTCTTTCATAGTCTTCTTGTGCTTATAACAATAATAAGGGACCCTTGTCCTATGCACTGTTTCATCAAGCAGTTTAAAATACCTAGGACTTTCAAATGGAACGATCGTTTATTTGCAGAAATATAGTAGTTTTTTTTTAAATTAATGGTTCCCAACAATTTATAAGGTATACAGGTCTGAAAAGTGCTTAAAGACACCAACACAATCAATACTTTAAATAAAGATACAGTAGTTGAAATAGTAGATCGATCAACTCACAAACACTAATTAATTTTACGACTTCCTAAACTTAAATTGGTTCACCAATTCTAAACGTGTGCGCACAGTTTACAGTTTGTTATAAAATGCGAGAGATCTTTAAGAAAATAGCTGATCTACTGTTTCGGTTTACTTGTGCTAGCGAGTCACTGGAAAATTTACCGAATTATGCTTGTTGAATGATCGTTTATTTGATTGTTCTACTGTTTTATATAATGATTTATTGCGTTCGATATCTTTATACGTATTGCCTAAGGAGCAGTCGAGCACTTTTCAGAACTGTACATAAACTATTCCAAGAATGGCGCCAGTTACCATTACGTCGTGACGTTAGATTCACTTTGTTGTGAAAGGAAAAAATTCTTATCTAAACGCATTTATGAGTAATCAAATCTAAAATTGCAGTCTGTTTAACAAATTCTGACACAGTGACATTTTCTCGATTCGGCAACGGGTACATTTTTAAAAGACTGAGAATATCACATCCTTAGGGAATAACTCCTAAATATTTAAAATTCCATTACATCCATAATGAAATTCTGAACAATACTCTTAGTTTTGTTGTCACACTGAATAAAAATTTAGCATCAACAGATTTTTTTTGTATATCGCAGCTTGAAATATATATATATATATATATATATATATATATATATATATATATATATATATATATATATCTTCTTATTGGTCCATTACATCATTTATAATGTGTGGTGGTTGTTGTGAATTTCTGTCATTATCCAGTCTGTCTAGGACGTGACTAATAATTTGTTGCCATTGTTGCCTCTCTTGTTGCTGTCTCTAAATTTAGGCTAGGTAAATTGCAAACGGTGTCTGTCCATCTCGTTGGTGATCGGCCTCGTCATCTTTTACCAAATGGCATTCTCTGTACAATGAGGCGCTTTACATTATCGTATCGAATTATGTGGCCGAAGAACCTTAGAGCCCGCGCTGAAGTTTGGCTCGACAAACGGTGCTCTATTCTTACTTGTTTTTATATGGATGCATTTGTTCTTCGAGCAGTCCATGGGATTCTTAACATTCTGCGCCAACACCACATTTCAAACGCATCGATTCTTCGTTGATCAGCGGCCTTGATCACCCACGTTTCCGAAGCGTACCAAAAAACTGAGAATACCAGTAATTTTACTAGAGTTTTTTTTGTTTGGATCGAGATGTTGCGATCTTTTCATACTCTGGTGAGTTGGCTCATAGCTATTTTACCCAGTTGAATGCGTCTACGAATTTCAGGTTCCCAATCCCCATTTAATGTTGTTATTATTGACCCTAGATACACGATCCTTCCGTAATTTGCCACCTTGTGTGGTTGTGGAGCACCTTCTTGTTCTCGGTTGATAATCATGATCTTCGTTTTTTGTAGTTTATTTGCAACCTATATCTTAAGCTCACAGATTCGAGTCTTTCGAGGAACATCGTCAGTTCTTTTTCATTACTGGCAACCAAAAGGGTGTCATCTGCAAATTTGAAATTTTTTGACCTCCCACAACAAAACCGCCGTCCAGCATTATTCTCATTAAGTGTTCCGAATATAGCTTAAATAGCAACGGAGATAATAAACAGCCCTGTCTAACTCGAATGCTTTTGTAAAGTCTACAAAGCAGAGGTAATGGGGGCAATAGTGTTCTCTAGCTTATTCGATCAAAATAGGTACATTAAGAATCTGATTTCTTGTACCCCTACCCTTCACAAAACCTGCCTGCTCTGGGCTAATTTAAAATGTTGTAAAACGTTGCAATCTTGAATGGATAATATGGAGCATGATTTTACTGGCATGGAAGATTAGAGCGATGAGTCGATACTTATCGCAATTATGTTTGTTGCCTTTTTTGTGAAGAGGTAAAATCACAGAAGTGTACCAGTCACAGGGCTATTGACCTGTTTCCCATCTGTCATCTGACAGAGATTTTGTAACGTTGGTAGACAGTGTTCAGTGACAGTGACAGTGACAGTGTTTTAATATTTCAGCAGCAATGCCGTCAAAACCGACTGCTTCGTTGTTACTTAGGTTACGCACAGCTTCTTTAACCTCGCACAACAATATGGCTGGTTCCAGTGTATTGCTCGTGATAGTCGTAGAAGCAATATCGTCATCATATAGGCTCTGACAGTACTCTCTCCATATTTCAAGGACTTGATCTAATTCCGTCTATATTCCGTTCTGTATATATATAGATCGAATATAGTCAAAAACTTTTTAATGTATTTTGTTTTACACACTTTCGGAATATTCAGAAAATACTACTTTTGCACTCGAAACTTTCCAAGAAAAACATAAGTTGTTGGATTCGGTGTAAAATTTAAGAGTTATAAAGTTTTTTCGAGTCTGCTATGTATAAGTGTATTATATGAACCATATCGTTTATTCATTTAATGTAGACATTTCTTAGTTGGTGCCTCTACCCCCTTTTTTATTTACCGTCCATTCCATATTATAACATTGCAAAATAGCAGTGTAATATAAATAAGAGTCATTAGGTCATAGAGACATTTTAACATTTTAAATTTTCTTTTTAAAATGGAAACTATTTTATGTTGATATTTATATTTACTGAGAAAAATGCCGAAAATCCCTTTGGTTCGCAGTTATCGTGATTATTTTCTTTTGAGATTGTAATTAAAAAAGAGCTCTTACAGTTACACTTTCTTTTTTCTAAGCTTAATTCATTTATATCTCTTTCACTTATAACGTCTCTCTCTATCTTTTTACGGATCTTTCTTTAAAATTGCACCCACATTAATTTTTTTCGCTTTTTTTCTTTAATGTAAAGTTGTTATAGTAAAATTAATATCTAACAATGTTGTATGTTGGTATTATTTTAAACTAAACTTTTTTCATTTATAGATATAGTCACGCTTTTTTTATCGTATGGGGTTCTTTCCCCTTGCTATGGTTCTTACACACATCTTTCTATTTTTCAACTTTCATTTGCACCTTTATACATGCTCGTCGGTTGCTGGCATTTCCTTAAAACAATTTTCATCTGATCGTTTAGAATTTAGAAAACGGAAGGGGTCACAATATATGACCACACAATATACCGAGTATCACACAATTTTGTATACCCACAGAATATAATGAACGAATGAACGATATAGTTAAAACAAATTCGGAGAACAGCAATAGCACCGATTTTATTATATTTCGATAATTGTTTAGTGTCAGTGACCAAATTTTATTCATTTATCTTCATTCGTTCCAGTATAATTTCCAGTCTAAAAAAATTAGTATTATATTTATTAAAGCTATTAGTATAATTTACACAGGAAAAACTCTTCAGTTCTCGTACGTCAGATCATTTGTGAAAATATATAAAACTGATTATTCTATGCATTAAAAAAAATAATAAATACTTAAGGCTCGTATTCTTAGTTCTAATTCCTTTTTTTATCTTCAATCAGTCAGTTAGTCAAGCCCTCTTAAATTCTACTTTTTTGTTCCGACTTTCTTGTACCGTAATTCATCAATAAGAAAAACCTTATTTTGGTCGTTAGCAAAGAACACGATGAAAAATAGTCGGTAGTCAGTCACTAAATTCTTGCTCTAATAGAAAAAAAAACAAACATATTTTTCCACATAGGGGTGAATATGGTGGTATTGGCATTCGAATAATTTATGTCGATCAATTGAGTAAATAAATTCGATAGCACAGATGCGTACATTTTTCACTAAATGCTGCAGTAGACGTAAACATAATATAATGTATTAAATATATGTAAATAAAATAACATAATTTCTAGATTCATGAAAAAATATAAAAATTTCGGGAATAAAAGAAAATTATTTAAATAGGTATTTCTTAAATTTAGGGGTAATGAAAAACAAATGAAATTTTTCAAATAAAATACACCCATAAAGGATTTATTACACATAAATTAAAAATTTCATTTCAATTTTCTGTTTTATTTAACAACTTTTTCAACACCTAACACCTTTATTTCATGTTTCCATATTACCTCATATTAAAAAAATTAAGATCCTATAGTAAATGCGCTGAAAAACTATTTTAAACAAAATTTTTTTCCAATTTCCAATGACGAATCACGCTTAAATTTTTTTGATTGAGTTAACAAACATCCTGTATGTAAAAATACTGGAGAGATAAGGAATGTGTTAAAAACAGAGTTTTACTTAGCAATTTTGAACTAAATTAAAACCAGTTATCAAATAAACGTAAAACATTTTGTTATGTTAAATTCGAAAAACTTTAAACTCCAATTTACATGTTAATAGAAAACTTTTTTTGTAAGAAAGAAATTACCACATTATATTTTATTTGTAGAAAAACACTTGAATGTGCTAATTATAACAGTATATTTAAAACCAAATATTGCGTGTTAACTGTTGTATTTATATGATATGTAAATTATTTAAAAAGTTTATGAACGGTTTATTTACTAAAAATACACACAATTTATGCGAATACCGTAAATCAACATAATCGCACTGTATCTTTTTTTAGCAGCGAACGGTTTTATTCTGATTTTTTATAATAAGACAATGCAATGAAAAAATAGCTTTATACTTTTTAATAGAAGCAATGGATGTTTATTTTTTTGTTTATAAATATAATATTTAAATTTTTATTTTCCTACTTCTTGACAACGATGAGAAATTATTCTTCGTGTTTAAAATATTTGGTAGGAATATATTTTATTGTTGTATTCACTTTATATTGACACAAAATTTTTTCTTGATTACATTAATGCAATTATTTGCAGAAATTTTTCGTTTTTAGTTTTAAAAACTTGGGAACTTAACACCCTTGTTTTTTTTCTTCATAATTTTTTTATGTTTACATTTAGTCTTAGTCATTTAGTCATTTCATCTTGCAAAAAAAGTCATAAGTGTGACTTAGATTCTTATGGGAGGCTTTTTGTAAGTATGAACTGATGAGGCGTATTGTGCCCACCCTGTGGTTAAAGTTCCTTCTCCAGCACTAGTTATTTTAACAACTTTTCCTTAGCACAGGAACCGGGACAATGTCCTGTCAGTATGCCTACAAGTGTGACCCTTATAATAAAACTAATTTTATTATTTATGTAGTGCATTATATATTATAAAATTACAATAATAAAAATGAAATCAACGGTAATAAAACATTTGTGTTACTTCATAAATATGAACTACATTTTTAATAAAATTAACTATCAGGTGAAGTGCTACAGTTTGGGGACGTAAAAGAAAGGTGGTTAATATTTTACAAAAAAAAAAATATTGGAAAAAATTATAATTTTCATAAAAAATAATATATTCAAGTTGTTGGTTTAAATCTAAAACAAACTAACAAACATCAGAATGGTGTGCTTGGATTGGTACGCATTTTTTTAAAGGACAAAAATTTATCTCTTAAATAAAAAAAAGTTTGTATGTAGATTAATACAAATCATTTCCAATAATGTTTAGTAAATATTTACTGGTAAAGTGTATTTTGCTGCTTATTTAAGTAGATTAAAAGAATTTATTGAAAAGGAAAATAAATAAATTGTAAATGAAAATAAATTGATAACGTCGAGTATGCGCACTAAAATAAGATGCAATTGTAAATATTAAAGCTCGTTCAAGGCAAAGATATTTATTCAAGGGACTCCAGCCGTCAGGATTTCAGTGGGATATCATTAAGTGAAATGAAAAGAGCTTTACTGGGGCTTCGGGCCGCTATATCTACGGTGCAACTTTACTTCACAAGTCTCATGCGGTTACTTAATCTACTGTTAAACCATGTACATAATCCTACAAAAATGCTGCATACTTATGAGCTCTTTAATCTCGTCAAATGTACTACTAATCTACTGACGTACAATTTAATTAACTTTAACATACTAAAGAAAAACGTTTAAGCTTTTTAATACGAACATTAACGAGATAAGGGGTTTTGGGACGTGGAAAAAACTTCACATACAAAAGAAGCAATTTTTAAATACAAGATAAGTAAAAAGGATAGTAAAGTATGAGACATATCTAGCTTAAGGATTCCTACAAATTTATTTTTATGTATGTATTTTTAACCCACATATTGTATTTTATAATGTTTTTACTTTGGTACAACAAAAAACAAAATATGATTTTGTTATTGTTCTTTATTTTATCGGTGTCAAACAATAAAGAAAATGTGTTAATACTGATTTTAGTTTAAAGTAAATAACATGAATTTTTCGAATGTCAAAAGTCTTTTGCATGCTAAAAATGGTACTCGGAAAACAGATGAGGCGCAAGCATTTAAAACATTTTAATAATAATACTTTATTGCGTACGATCAACTGATAACTCGGCAAATGTCAGGATTTTTTTTTTTTCTATGAAAATAGTCGCAAAAAGGGTAGACCTATCGTGTAGGCCGCGGACGGCCCGCACTGCGACTATTAGAAGGGGAAGGGATTATACAAAGGAAATGATTGTGGACACGCTTTTTAAAAATTTGCAGGTCATAGTTCTCTGGAAAAACTGATTTTGCAAGCTTATTCCATTCCGTAGCAGCACTGTAAAAGAAGGATTATTGATGAAGATTGGTCCTTGTAGTGTCAAGCTTGAGAGTAAATGTGTGAGACTGATCAGCGTGCCGAGTTCTTCGGCCGAATGTGGCCAATGGTGGTACAAGAGTTTTTATTTCTCTGGAGCATCTGCCATGGAAATATCTGTAGAGCAATGACTGGTCTGCAACTCTTCTTCTATGTTCTAGAGGGTGAAGGTTATCTGTGAGAGTTAAGCTGTTTATCATATTACCATATTGTCTGTCATGAATTATCTCAAATTTTTCCAGATATTAGATGAGTTCTGTGTTAATTTACAGTACAAAAGTAGGAGTACAGTTTAAAACTACATTAAAAAAAATATTGATATGATACAAACACAGCTACAAAATATACATGCAGGGAAGTTGAATATACTACAATAAGATGCTTAAAGCAACTAATAGTTGAAACAATAGTAGCATTTTTGTTTCAGATAGCTGATATTTTAAATTTCTTCGCTTCTCTGATGCTTTTCAGTTTTTGGGGTAGGGAATTGTACGCTATGATTACCTGATAGCATGTGCCTTTCTCATGGTAAGTTGATATGTGGTTTGGTTTCGCCAATTGTCGCATTCATGTTTACAGAATATTGTACACTGTTCCTTGGAAGCAAGTGAGAATATTTCTTTACAAAGCACACAAGACTTAGAAAGTACAATAAAAACACTGCCAAATTTTAAAGTTCAGCAAAATGAGGTTTACAAAAAGTATATATTCCTAAGCTCTTGGTTGATACTTGAACAGTCAGGTAGCGAATTATACCATAAATTTAGATCAGTCTGCAATTTAATGAGTTTCCCAGCTGAGTGTTGAATCTAACGTTACGACTAAGAATTTAAAGTTAATTGATATTGGGATTAATTTATTTTGTAGTTTAACATACAAGGATTTTTCATAGAAATTTGTTTTGATACAGATAATAAGACCTGTTTTGGTACGAGTATTGACCCCTGTGGCACACCTTGTTTAATGGTAGCTTTATTTTAGGACTGCCTGTGTGTGGTTCCTTAGAAAAAAATAAATAAGTTGTTGACATATGCCCCTAAATCCATAGCATTCAAGCTTGTTCAACAGTTTGCATGGTTTATCATGTCACAGGTATTAGAAATATCTAAATATAATTTTAAAGGGCTATTATTTTTTGAAGCATTTTAAAGCATAATTTGTAGAAACTGAATATGTATCTGAAAGACTCACGGAACCGACAAGATCTACTATCCATAATGAAGATCTTTTTTGCGATTAGCTGCAAGAAGGAACCCAACAGTAACACCTCCTAAGTTACAAATGCAACTGTTGCAAACACAAGAAACACTAGTTTCTTCCAAGACAAATACATGAAGCTCACTTAAAATCAAAAAGAGCGCTGAGATATCAGTCTTTAATGAGAGGCAATAGCACTATTAGTTTATTTTGCGATAAGGAAGACGTGTTGTGGCAAAATATCCAATAAAGTCCCATTTTTTTTTCAGACAAGTCAAGATTAATGGTAAGACGTGGTAAAGTTTGGAGAATACCGGACAATAAAGCACGATTAAATAATGTACAGGAGGTTCATTCTTATGTAGGATGCACAGTAATGTTTTGGTTTGTGACGGAACCAGCATCGGAGGTACGATCGATCTAGTTTTGCAGCAAATTTTTTAAATGGTATCCGTTACATTGATAAAATACTTTGGCCAATTGTGCTTCCATATGCCGCAAACTTTGGAGAAAATTTTGTATTGATGCATAAAAATACACATGTGGCAGCAATAATGGCTAGCTTTTTTTATCATAATAGTATCGAAGCATTGCCGTAGCCTGCGCGGACTTAAATTCAATACAGCATAAATGGGACATGTTTTAATGAAGAGTTTTGAGAGGTGGTAGGAGTTTTTAAAATCGCCAACAAGTATTTGAAACTTTGCAGGAGTCTGGATGGCTATAGCTCAACAAGAAATAGATAACTTAATTCTATCCATGCAAAGACGATGTAAAGCCATTATAAGTTTTTTTATTTTCCTGGAAAAAATATTAAGAAAAAATCTTTATTAAATTCGTGTCAATAAGCAGATTCCTTTAAAAAAAATTATTTGGAGATAAATCGACAAAGTAGGGACCTATAAATAGTCTTCTAAAATTTCTGTCCAAACATTAAGCTTGTGTGGGTATTAAGTACGCACAGCAATACTTAGATGCTGATTTTTCTTAGACCAATATCTTACAACGGATGGATTGTGCTTCCTATGTAAAGAAAACGATGCCTCGTCTGTAAATAATATGTTTTGTAAAAAAACATCATTTTCATTTTACTTTTCCTTCATGGTTTCAAAAACTTTCATGTTTAACAGATTTGGCTATTGTTTGGGTTTATTGGGGGTTTATCCTTTATTACATAAAATTTGTAATGTTTTTTCTATAGATCAAATTTTTAATTTATTTTTCAGTTATTGTATTAAAATTCGTAGAATATTTAATCTATTTTTAAAACCATTATGGTTTTTTAGAAGAGAAATTATTTTATCTCTTGCATACGTCTTTTCTGACGTACACACCATTGCTAATAGTTGAATACTCATTAGTAACGTCGCAAATACATGTCGACGAAAAGGGGACAATTTAAATTAAAGTGTTGTAGTTAATAACTTGATTACTTATCGCTTTTTGTTGGTCGACTGGATACTGTTCAGCTCTCTGTTTTGCATTGAAATTTATATGCACAAATATTTGTGCATATCTGTATACCAACATAAAATAAAAACGAGTGAGTATTTATAAAATATTTTATTGTGTAAATTTTACCTTCAATAAAAAAAATTGTGTAAGTTATTCATTTAATTTTAAAAAAATTTTAATTAACATTTGTGGTCCTTAAAAAAATTGAAAAGTAAAAAAAATTACTTTTAAAAAGAAATATACATTTTAACAATATAGAGGTATCTTTAAAATAAACAAGTGGAGCAAACAATTCAAGAAGTCTTACAAATTGTTTTTATAATTGTTTGGAAATATAATACTGAATTCTACCGTAATTTTAAATATAAAACCGTGAAAATGTTTCAGAAGTAAATCAAAAACATTGTTAAAACATTTTACAATATTATGTTACATTGTTTGGTAGGTATATTATTTTTTTTAGGCAGCTTTCGGGGCCAGAGATGTGAACTGGTTAAATAACTATTTTTTGATTAAATAGCCGAAACAAAAATGGTTAAATAACCATACTTTCTTTTAAATTAGGCAGACCAAAGTTCAATAGTCTTAAATAATTTAGTTGAAAATTTTAAGAAAAATACCTATTATTGCAAAAATGTTTTTTGATGAGCTAAATCAGTCATGATATTACAAAAATGATATTGATTTTCCAGAAAAATCATGATTGACCAAAATTTATTTTGTACGTCAGTCAGCTTTAATAGTTTCGTACGATTGTGTCAATGTACCTGTAGCTTTAATTAAATAGAGAATAACACTGCTAGGACTTGACTTACTAATTTATAGATTTTATTTATTTTAATTAAATGTGCTTTGTTTAAAAAGCTATTCAATTATAAAAAATAAGGAAACCAACATTACGCATAAAATTTGCTTCATTTGGTCTCTTTTACTTTTGTGCCACCTATTACAAGAACTTACCTATATATGTTTCTCCAAACTACAGCAAAAATACGGGTTGGGAAAAGGTTTCACAAAAAGTGATAGCCATCCTTAATTTGTAATAATTTATAGAAAAAAACATGGTTAAGATTAAATAACCGGTTATTTAACTGGTTATTTAAGTTATTTAACCGGTTAAATAACTTACATTTTAAATAACCGGTTATTTTGCATTACTGGTCGGAAATAAATTTATTTTAAAACAACGGCTGTGCTTAAAACTGCGTTCATTGGTTCCGAAACGGTAAAAGGATTATTCGGGCACTTTCTAGAAAAAGGTCCAATAGTTTCGAATGGTGGCGATTCTTCTAGAACGATGATTTGAAAATATAAGAAAAACAGCAGTCGCGAAAAAGTTTAATTTTAAAGTTTAAGTTGTTAGTTTAAAGCCAAGTATTTTAAAGTAATTGTAAAGTGAATATCCAAGTGATTTGTAAAGTAAAATTCATTGTGAAAAAATACTAGAATAAAAGTTGTTAGTTATTGTACTACGAGTTTAGAATTACCGAACCCCAAGAAGTAAATATACATTAAAAAACCATTCTTGAATATTTGCTGTACCTATATTGACACGTAAATTGTGTTCGTGACGAAATCCGTGGGCTGCAGATACAATGCAATGTCGAATTAATCTCTATTTTAAAAACAACGCCAAATACTGTTTACAAATGCCCGTATGTGCATGACTAAACAAATAAAATAATTTTGTTGGGATTATGATTACACGCAAACTAATTTTTAAATCCATTATTCTTAAGTACTATTATCGAGCACACATGATCTACAATTCTATTTATACATAATAATTACTAAGCATTTTATTATGTATATTTTAACATTTTATTTTAATAAAGCAATTATTTTTTCTATTGGTTTTTAAGTAGTATTAAAGCGGTTTGTAATGAATAGATACAACGTTGGGTAAATTCAATTCGTTACGAAAAGTCTAATGAAATTCCTTCAAACAAAATAAAAGGAGCTATTTATCAACCAGCCTGATAAAAAATTTATTAACAATTGAAAATATTTCACGAATTTTGATATTTATGGTAAATGAAGTATGAATTTTTAATAAGTTTCAATGTTCGTGATCACACCAGAGTTTCTTCTCATTTCTTGTTATAGTATACTCATTGCACTAAAAAGTTTTTAATTTTAAAGAAACTCCTGTCAAATTTATTCATGAACTCGACAACATCCCGCATAGGCGTATAAAATCAATTATTAAATGCACAAAAATTAGAATATATATGCAAGTAAAAAATTAAAAGGTATTAATGTTAAAATTTAGAAAATAAAGGATTGCTTTTAAATTTGTCATAAATGACTTAAGAACATACCTAACATCTAATGCATGTAAGGCAAACTAACCAGCTTAACATGATTTTTTATGCTACTACTAAAGGGTGCTCGGAAAGTAGGGACAAATTTAAAAAATGCCATGAAACATAATAAATTTTATTGAAAAAAAAGTATTTTTTTAATCATGTTGGGAAACATCTTCCATGCAAGTATGAGAAATTATGTTGCCTATATAGCTACCCGAGTCGGCGCGACATTAAAAATCTGTTTATTGAAGATCGTGATAAAGCGCTTACAAACATCTGGTGTGATGCCGTTGATAACCCTTACAATTTTGGCCTTTACGTGCGGTATTGTTTGTGATTTGTTCGCGTATACCTTGGATTTCACAAATCACCACAAAAGCGCACAGCAGGCCATTCTTGATTGTCAAGCAAAGAGCAGTACGTGGTCGCCTGGTTTTTCGAATGTTCACCACAGAGCCTTTGGTCTTAAATTTACAGATCAATGTTTGAACAGATTCCTTGGTTGAAGCTTCCTTGCGTCCAAGTATCACGTGCAATTCACGAATAATTACCATGGTGCTTTTATTGTTTTTGTAATACGTATTTATTACCATTTAAGAATATGTGCAGAGGTTCAAAAAGCAGTGTCGAAAAAACCCTGGTTGGATTGGTTGGCTACAAAAATCAATTAAAAAAGACAACGCAAGATGAAGCTAGAAATAAGTATAAAAGATTGAAAGGTGTGGCAAAAGAGGTTGTGGCAAGAAGAAAGGAGAGTAATAAAGATGTATTGGATGGAAGGTTATCTGACGACTTCCGTAACAACATTAAATTCTTTCTAAAGTTCATAGGAACAGCCAGAGGTAAAAATTTGCCCCGGCAACTGAAAAAATTAGAAACCAAGATGGTAGTATGGTGAGAGAGAAGAAATGCGTTTTAAAAAGATGAAAGAAATACTTTAAAAGTTTATTTGAGAAAGAGGAAACACAAGCGCAAGCCCAATTCGGGGATACGAGTAAAAGTTGCAATGAAAGTAAAATAAGTATGAAAGAAAAGCGTTAAACGGTAAAAAATTAGAGAAATCTGTAGGGTATAACAGGGAATTACAGTTAAAATTCTTTATAAAGGAAAAGGTTCAAAGCAGGACTCCTACCAAGGTATTAGTTTACTTACCATCGTCAGCAAATAGTATGCAAGAGTATTGATTAAAAAAATGACGAATGGAACTTTTAAGCTTTGCCATGGTTGTTTACCTTAAACATAGAGATTTGAAAAAAAGTGCATATGGATTAAGGATAAATGATTTGATTTTCAAATGCCCCCTTTACGCCGATAATTAGGCCATTTAAACATCATTTGAAGAGGACTTTCAGGCGCAGGCGAAGGTTAATATTATGCATGATGCTCTAAAAATTAAAGGGATGAAAGTGAATGTAAGCAAGGCAAAAGAAATGGTTTTTTAAAAGGAAGATATCATGACAAACTGCGAGGTGCTTATTAAAGAAGAATGAGTAGAACAAGTGAATGGATTTGTATACTTGCATCTAAAGTTTACGAGAGGAAAGTATCACTGTGATATAGAGCGAAGTGTGTTAGCAGGGAAACAAATGAGTTGCACCCTGCATAACTTTATGAGCAGCCACAACATTTCAAAAAAAGGCATGACTGACTTTGCTTAGAGAAGTGCTGGTTCCTACACTTATGTATGGTAGTGAATGTTGGGTTTGGCAGAAAAAAATTAATTCTGCGGAGATAAGTAGTTTGAGAAGTATAGCCGAAGTAACTCTGATAAATAAAGTGAAGAATAGTGAAATAAGGGAACGTTGTTGTGTGAAAAAAGATGTGGTAACAAAGTTAGATAAAGAAATGCTTAGATTATTTGGACACGTAGAAAGAATGGATAAAAGAAGATTGACGAAACAGATTTTTAATGCGAGTGTAAATGTCGGTAGAGGTCGATATAGGCCAATATATCTTATCTCTATTTTTTGAAGAGAGACCAGGTCAAGAAAGCCAGCAACTGACAAGCATGTATGGAAGCGCTAATAATAGTAGAGGAAGCAAAAGATGTGTAGTATCTGCCTTCTCCTACGAAAAAAAGGCTATGTACAACAATATTCTTCACAAAAACGCTTTTAGGCGCAATAATAACGAAAAACGAAAATAATGAAATCACGGCTGACAACTATCATGAGAAAAAAAAATGCCTTACAATTTAAATTCGTACCCATTTTTCGAGCACCTTTTACTATAAAACGAGATAAAATTATAGAGCCATATTTAAAAACTAAATACATACAAAACATATACGAATAAGTAAATATTAAAAGCAAATTTTTAAAAAAGATATTTTAAAACCTTAAAAAGTAGGTACATATTTGCAAAAATATTTTGTTCAATTAAGAAATATTGAACTACAGTGGACAATTAATATACGAGAATTCCATTAGAGTCGCAATAGGAATCACCTTTACTGTACAGACAAGGGTACAATGTTACTAAAATGGTTGAAATAAGTAAATAAAAGAACAAATAAGCCGTAAGGCTGCAATGTTACCCTGGTCCGATAGTTTGCAGGTTGCTACGAATATAAAAAAGCAAGAAAGTATAATTTGTATTCATAGGACAAGTACTATTTTCGTTTTATTTATTGAAATATTGTGACGATTTTATCTTCTACATGTTAAGTGGCAAACAGCTTTCCCCTTATATTGAAGAAAAGAGGATTTGCAAAGAGATTTATTAACTGTTTCATAATTTTCATGAGAGATTTTATCGCTTATTTAGAACACAGTTCAAACTTTGAAACATACAAACTTCTCGATGAAAGTAAGTTATAAGTAAATTTAAGTTAACTTTCTAATGCTATATGTATGTGTTTTAACATGTTTAAACAATAATAATTAACAAGAAACTCTATTAATTAGCTATATAAATGACTGTAGCATAATAATTTAAGCATTAACCTAACTGTAAAAGACTGTTAATGTAGTTGAATCTTTGATTATCAAAAAGCACTTTATTTTAGTACACATTTTATTTTGTTTATTAAAAGTTTAAAAGAAAGTGACAAAATTATTTATACTTTACCACTTAACAAGGTCACTTTTCTCTGGGTTCCTGGTCACTCTGGAATCAAAGGCAATGAGAGGGTTGATAAACAGGCGATAGCTTAATTTAATACTAGGTTCGTGGGCCCAAAGCTGACCAAATGGATTTCCTTTTGTCTAGGCAGAAGGGAAATCAGGGAAGAACTTATTGTACTGGAAAAAAAAACCTGGAGCAAATGTACAGTAAAGGGCAGTCATAGTGAATTATCACAGAGGGAGAGAAGGAAACCAGCCTTTATATTCTTGGCCAATGCCCGGCGGAATATTGTCTGAGTGAGGTTGGTGGGATTTGGAGGAAACCCCTTCCGCAGTTTATTATTTTTATTATTATTACCCCTTCCTTTTAGTTTTAAGTAAGCTTGTTGTCAACTTCGCTGTGTGCAAAGTCAACTAATAAATAAAGATAATAATAACCCTGTATATTGTTTATTAGGGGGCCAACGGCCTTATTATGAGGAAAAAGACTCTAGTGATCCGATTTCGTGACGTTAGTTACTATTTGATTAAGGTATATGGCAAATGCTAGAAACAAAAACAAGTGTGTTCATACCGTGATTATACCAATAGTGGTATTTATTAACAGTGAAAGTTTAAAATAAATAAAAATGGATGTCTGCAAGACTGTTTTTAATTGCTTTGATTTGCACACCCACCACCAAAATGTTTGTAACATAATCGCCCAATAGGCGTAAGATATTTTTATTAATCTAAACAAACAAGAAATTAATTTGAATATTTAACGAAGCTGTAAAATAAGGTAAATATCAAGAATATACATATTTTAAACAATTTGTAATAATATTGAACACTTTAAAAGTTACCTTTAAACATTTAATAAAAAACGATTAGAATTTTTTTTTAAATCATTTTAATTAGCGTAATTGTTAATTGTTTGTTGTTAATTACAAAACCTAACCCAACCAACCCAAATAAAAATTAAAAAACAATTTAGTATGAAAATTACAAAAATTAAATAAATTTGAAAACTAAAACATATGGAATAGCATAATTGGTCGATACTGAATAAATCAAAAACATGTTATTCCTATACGATTTCTTCAGGCATAAAACATGTATATCAACTCAACAAAAAACAAATTTATAAACGGTTTAATAAATAAAAACAATCATGTAAAACGAAATTTTTTGGTTAATTAGGAAAACTCAAGAATATTAAACATAGTGAAATCACCATAAATGTTGAAGTTTGTGTGATAGATGATCTTAATTCCATATAAAATCCATTTTTATCGACGGGAAAAATTTTCATTAAAATTAACCAAACACAACTTTGCATCCTATTAATAGAAAATAAATATATTTTCTCTAACCAGTTGAATCAGGCTATATGACCAAAATTATATCTACTACGTGATAATACACAATTTTTATGTAATCCAAAAACCCATTTCGTTTATACATCGGAATGGGGTTAAATATCAAACCCGGAAAATATTAAAGTGGGGGTGGGAAACCGCTCCAAGAACAAGACAAACTAAATTTGTAAGTGCCTTAGTTGTTGTCGAAACAAAGACAATTTAATGAAGGTTGCCTGGACGCGCAGTTCCTTAATTCGAAGATGGTCAAGAATCACGTAATACCGCCGTCCAACCCCTTCGAAACAATTTTTTTCCAGGACAGGCTTTATCGACACTTGATTTAACAGTTTGCTGCTGACAGGTGCCTGTACGAAACGAATACACTGGGTTTTTGTACAAAGGATATTCATAGAATTAACTACCTAAATTCGTAATGGGATACTTAAATGTTTTTTTACTAGTTAAAAAGTCATATTTTTCTTATATATGTAAAATTTAAACGATTGTTTACATTTTAAACAAAAATTTTTGCCATTTGAATTCATTCAACTCTTAATATAAGTTAATTAACTCGCAGTTTTGCGACCATAAGTCTAAGGATGTTTAATGGTTACAAAACTGTATACAGATATTTGAAAAATTTAAAGATTCAAATTTTTTTTTAAAATTGGAATTAAAATTATTCTTAAGACTTTATAACAAAAATGTATTGTTGTGAAATAAATGGTGTAAATGCTATACTAGTAGCGTGTGTTTACTCCTCTACTTCGGTTCACAGCATTTATGCGTCTAGGCAACAAGCTTTTAATTAAATTTTGGATGAAATCTTCAGAAATTTTTTCCCATGTTGCGATAACTGCATTTTTAAGTTTTCTCAGGTTTTTTATGTACATGTATAGGACGTTTAATATTTTCAGGTTATCCCATAAATGCTTGATCGGATTCATGTCCGGGCTTTTTGGTGGCCACTGCATAACTGGTATACCAACTTCATTAAGATAATCGAGTAACTCCACAGATATGTGAGGTCGAGCTTTGTCTTGCATAAATAGGAAATTGGGTTCCAAAAAAGGAACCAAAAGACATCATATGTTCTATTAAAATATTCTCAAGATAGTAATTAGCATTTATTGATCTCGCACGGTCGGGAACTAATTATTTGCGAGTGTTAAAGCGTCTACCACCCTGGAACATAATAGATCCACCGCTGAATGTTATCCTTGCAGAGATATTGCAAGGAGCAAACCTCTCTATTGATCTTCACCAGACTTGTTCACGACCCTCTGGATGTTTTGGGCTAACCCTAGTTTCATCTGTACTGACTAAAACTTTTTTTTAATTATCCACAGTCCAATTTTAATGATTTCAAACAAAACGTAACCTGGCAACTCTGTTCTTTCTAGTAAGCAAGGGTACAGTGGCAGATCCTCTACTGTTTAATCCAGTTTTATTTAACCGTCTTCTAAGTGTTTTAAAAAAAAATTCTAACATTGGGGACTGCTTCGAGTTCGTTTCTGATCATAGAACTAGTGACCTATTTTTTAAAACGTATTATCATCTCGGTCGTTAATGCATCGTTTTCGCCCTTGCCCTAGCCTTCTAAAATAATTTCATATCTCATACGCGACTTACCATTCGACTTAATGTGGAAAGATTTTTGCCTAACAAATTGGCAATATAATTTTGAAATTACCCCTTACCCAATAAAACAGGCACGCACTACTTCTGTTGAGTTAAATTTCTTGCTCGACACATAAGCTTACTTTTAACGAAAATCTATCGCAAATTCTTTAAAACCGTAAATCAAAACGAATTGTTTGTCATTAACAACGAGACCAAATATGCATAGTCTACTATTTAAATAGGTAATTTATTTTTTGGATAATTTCATATTGTTACATTAAATTTGGTGAGAAGTTTAGTATTATACAATAGTAGGTATTTAAAATAACTAAAAATTTTCACTATCTATTTTTACCGTATTTTTTTTCGAAAAATATTATTTTAAAAATAGCTTTAGCTAGCATGGGTTCTTAGGGCAAGCTTCCGATTTTGGTATTTTATACCCTACAATCAGATTTTAAAAAAATTACCCTATAACGTTAGATTATCTTTTTAAGGACAACTTACCAATAATTTTACGAAGAAAATATTTATTTTAACAACTGTGTCAAAGATTTTGCAAAGGTTTTAGCGTTATAAAAAGTACATTTTTTTTTTATTACAATTTAATAAAAATTTTAAATAAAGTTAGCAATAAAATTAAATATTAATAGTGGAAAAAAATAATAATCCAAATTTGCAGAAAGATTATTGCATTTATTTTATTTTTAATTAACTAAAAATCCGTAACTTACTTTGAATTTGTAGGTTAATATAATTTGACAGAGTTCTGCCGACATTTAAATGCTAGCACAGTTGTCACATTTAAAACGGCCTACACGAGTTTAAAAATATTAATACTTCATTAAAATAGTATTTAAAAACATTTTATTTATTTAACAAACGATTAAATAAGTAATTTTTATTAAATATATTAAAATGTTATTATTTAAAAACGTTTTAAATAATTTTTTTAAAATAAATGTTTGTAGTCCTGCTGATGGTCTACGTTAAAGCATAGAGTACCTTCTTTACCCTCTACCACTTTAATAGTACCCTTGAACATCCTTAATGATGCAGTATTACTATTTCAATAATTACTGAAGAGGAGAATTAAAATTGGTGTAAAGAAGAAGGGTAAAAAATAAATGCTGACGAGTGCAATGCAATAAATCTAAATTTACCATTAAAATTATTGCTTTGTGCTGTCGTGGCAGATATCAGATAACAAATATTAGGTACAGAAAGAAAGAAAACAATAACGTTTGCAAAAAAAATACTAAAGAATTTAATATAAGTGTTCAAAGTAAATTCGATTTTAATTTTAAAAGTCTGTTTTACTTTTATTGTGAATTATTTTTTTTATCCAATTTAAGGATTTATTGCTTAAAACATAATTTTTATTTATTTTGATCAATACATAAATAAAAAAAAGTTAAACAGCTAGAAGATGCATTTTAACCCTATTTTTAATGGTGTGAGTAGGATATTAAGCAACGGAAAATAATGCACGTTTAAGGGACTATTCATATTAAAGTTCGAACGAACAGTAATACCATGAAAAATGGCAATAACGTTTTAGTTTATCCAACACTTATATCGAGTTCATATTACCGTATACATGAATCTGACAATTTCATTTAGTCTTTTCTCAATTGAATTTGCCTTTCATTTCAATTGCTATGTAGTAATACAATTTATTGTTACGAATGGCAGATACAATTGCACTATTCTTGCAGGTTTATTATTTTGCCATTTTATCAGAAACAGGTTTTAAAAATCAGAATGTTTTGAGATGAACTATAAAATACTTACTTGGTAATAAAAGTTTGACAAAAGAATTTAAAAAAAAACATTAAGATCACATCCTCGGAAACAATGATCGAGCTTAATAATGTTTAAAAATAGATGATATAATATTTTTTAACAATAGGTTTAAGACTAAAATAACCCTTGAGCAGTTTTACTATTTTGCCATTTTTATCTTGCAATAATTTTGTCTTGACAAAAGCTGATGTAATATCAACACCATTGTTTTCAAGTGCCATTACCATTGGTTCGTAGTCTTCTGTGAGTCCTTGCAGCATAATAACGCCATCCATGAGTTGTTGTGACAATGCCATAATTTTATTTACATTATCCTCCATGTTGTTAAACCTTTAACTCTTGATCGAACACAAAATCCGCAACAATCGCAATTTACGATGCAGTCCTTTTTCCTCGAATGCTATTTCAAGGGCAGCTTTTGATTGCTTAACATGTGGGTATGTTGACTTGTCCAAGAAAAAAATTATTTTGGACAACGCCTTTTCTTTATAGCGTGCTTTTACAGCAGCATTCAAATTTGCAGGGGCATTACCAGACACGCAGTGCCAGAGTCCATCCAATTTTAACAAGGCACTCATCTGGAATTTCCACTCTGAGTAATTGTCTTGACCTTTGAGTTTTTCTATTGAAATGCTAACACCGTAGTTGCCATTAGTTGCCATGGCCTTTTTTTATTAATATATTTTTTTAATAAAAAAACAACGTTTTTTGTTTACGCCGGCTGGGCCCATAACCTGTTGTTGGAATGTTGGATTGGTCGCAGTGGCAAAAACTCATTAATATCAAGTCCCAGATACTTAAATACAAACTAGAACACAAATAATCAAATAGAGAAAACTCCTTTCACTAATAGAAAATAGACGATGTCAAAATTACACCTTTTATTATATTTATATCAAACCACGCTCTGCTACCATTAAAAGCTCCTTATTACCAGTCATATATGATGACGCACAACTGCCAATGTACTAATTGTGTCCTTTTATGTTGACACCAAAAGCAGCAGCATATAAAGCTTTATCTTTGTTTGAAGCTTTATTCTTTTTGCCAAAATCATTTGTATGTTTTTTAAAAATACTCAAACCTCAATGGTTATTCTGGCGCTTTATGTAGACAATTTTTTTGTTTTTTATAATAATTCTGATGTAGTCTTTCTAAAAGATAAGTCGGATTCTACAAAGAATGATGTGAAATTACAAGCTGTTGTCCCAAATGAGAAAGAAAATCATTCCAATGAGGTCTTGAATAATACTGCTTCTATTTCTTCAGACTCTCAATCTTATGTAGATGAAGAAGAAGAAAGTGATGTAAGTAGATGTGGAGACTGCTTTTCTGAATGGTGACATAGATGAGGTTATATATATATATACACTGCGGTTCATATGTATGGAATAAATTCATTTTTAGCGTTATTATGTATTTGTTTAATAAAAACTGAAACGGGTCGATTTTAATTGTCAATTTGACAATTTACATTATGAAAATATTACCCCCTTTTTGCACCCTTCTGAATTATGAGCACCCCTTTACCTAGTTCGGAAGGGATTTTCATTTTCTTTTCAGCTAAACCAAGTTTTTAAAATTTGGTGCAATTATAGCTGAGAAAATTTGTTTTAAAAATGTAAAATTTTTATACTTTACGTAGAATGAAGAAAATATTTTTTAGCAAGTGTTTTTTAATTTATTTTAATTAACTGAAATGTTGAAAATGACCACCATTCACTCCTTGACAATAAGCAAGGCAATCTTTTTCAAACAAGGTGCCTCACAACCCACCTTCTTATTTAAAATTTTTGAGGGGATGCTCATAATTCAGAGGAGGTGCAAGAAGGGAGAAATATTTTCATACTGTAAATTGTCAAATTAAGAATAGAAATCGACCTGCTTCAGGTTTTTTTAACGGATACATAATTTACAGTGTCAATATTTTTAAATTTTATTAACAAATTTTCTCAGTTATTGTTGCACCAAATATAAAAAACTTAGTATTGCTAAACAGATAATGAAAATCTTTTTATAACAAGATGCAACACGAACTCCCTTCTCATTTAAATTTTTTGAGGGGGTGCTCATAACTCAGAGGGAGTGCAAGAAGGGGAGTATTTTCAAACTGTAAATTTTCAAATTGACAATAAAAATTGACCTGTTTTAGGATTTTTTGATAAAATACATAATAACACTAAAAATGAATTTATTTCATACATATGGACCGCAGTGTATATATAGCTTAACCAGATGGCTTTGAGGAACCAGACTCTGCAAATAATGTCTGTTTGCTCAAAAAGGCCATATATGGTCTAAAACAATCACCAAGATTGTGGTATCAGAAAACACATAATGTACTATTAGGTTTAAAGTTTAAACAATCTAAAATAGAACCTTAATATTTTTCAAAGCATGAATTAAAATTAAACCAAAAACAATATATAGATAAATTCTTCAGAGATTTCAAATGCTAAACATGGAGTAGGTGTAGTGGAGGTAGTTGTTTCACTTTAATTTATATTTTTTTTTTTGGTACTTGTGCTTCACGTTTTTTTTTATTCTACCATAAATATTGAGTGAAAGTGTTATTATTACAATATTAAAAAAGAAGAAATTGACCCTACTGCCAATTTCTGACATATGCTAAAAATAATGCAAAATCATATGATATAAATTTCTATTTCTATTCTATTTCTATTAGTGAAAAGTATTTTCTTCTCTATTTGATAGTTGTGTTCTTGTTTGTATTTTAATATCTGGGACTTGATATTAATGAGCTTTTGCCACTGCGACCAATACAACATTCTAACAATTCCAACCAGCAGTTTTAGGTCTTTCCTATTTAGGAGCAAAAGGTTGTTGTCCCCATAGTGTTGCAAGTCTTGTAGGCATTTGGCCTGTTTGGCCTAAAAGGTATATACTCTAACGAACGATTTTTTTTGTTTCTTTCCTGGTTTGGCCAATAGTCATAGTTTTACCTGTGTGAACCGTATATCGTTTACATTCTAAAACTCGGATTCCATTTATTTAAAATTCGTATTAAAAAACCAATACTTTTGTACCACGATAATTTTATGTAATCAAGCATTGCCTAAAAACTGTCCAGCTCCACTAAAAAGGGGATACAAGACTTTAACAAATGTTTTTTGCTGCATTAAATTTTTTTTTTAAATAATAATAATAACAATATAATAAAAACTTTAAAAATTTAATACATACGTAAATTTATTTTAAATTAATAAAAATATTGGCTTCATTACTAAATTATATACTTTATAATTTGCATTACATAAGTTAAATTACTTTTTAAAAATAAATAAAACAGTTTAATAGAGCTTTAGTTAATTTAATTTAGCTATTTAATTTGTTACTAAGCACCACCCACTTTAACCCCTACTTAAGTGTAATTGGTTAGGCATATCTATCTTGTGGCGTCAATTGGTAACTGATTTCAGTTGGTATTATGAACTTTATATAAATGTAACTTTGTTTTGTTAGGTATAGTGGTAGAAGAATTAGTTTTGTCTTTACATCGGTTAATCGAGCAGTTATTCAAAGCAAAAGGTATATTTTAAATAATTCTTTTTAGATTAATGCATTTAACCTCCTTTTGTTTTATTAATACAACTAATTGTTAACGACTTTTAAAAATTACCTTAACAACACTATCGATAGTCAGATTAATTTAATATGCTGGCAGTTAATCATTATTAGATTTTATTGTTATACACTGACGTATAAGGAAAACGACTCACTTTCGACTTAAATATTTATTTTTATACAAATAAATTATGCCAATAATATGTTTTTTTTATATCCATCGGAAAATGAAAACAAAAATAAAATCTGAGCAAAAGTGGGAGGTGAATAGATTTCTTTGCACGTAAGTGTATTTAAAATTTAAATTTTTCAAATATTGTAGTATAATTTTAACAGTTTAATATAACTATCATAGAAGCTGATATTAAATTATTTGTAATGTTACCATATTTAAGGCATATTTTAATGTAGGTATTTAAAAATATCTATTTTTTTATAAAATTATGTTAGTTAAGTAATAAATGTAAAGTAAATAACAAAAAAAATAATTGGTACTATTAGTTACAACGCCTTATCATATAAAAAAGTAGCTGTATCTGCTTTCTACGAAAATTCTTTTTGCAAATATATAGTTCCCAATGAAATATCCTGATTTCCTTTATTGAATTTTTCCCAATAGTGTTGTAAAGTTCTTGCATCCCATTATTATAATTGATATAAAAATTATAAAAGTAAAAGTGTTAAGCATCTTTAGATGTATAATCTAAAATTATTTATGAATATACAGCATACTTCATAACTTCAAACCTAACCAAACATACCTTTTTTTTAAAGCATCACATTTTTTATTTTATATTTGAACTCGGCTCGGTTTTACGAGTCTCCTGATATGATGTTTGCTTGGAGTATACCGAGAATTTTAAGTTATGGTCACTTTAAGGTTAATATCGCCATTACTTTAGGACCCAGTATTTTTTTCAAAGAAGGTAATCAATTTTCCTGATTTAGGAATAAAGATTATTTTTATTTATTTTTGCTAAGTCAATTACCTATAGTTCGCAATTATTGTACTCTGTATAAAGGGTAAATAAAAACGTGAATCTATAGTTTTTTCACTTAAATTAAATAGAACACCTTATATTTTTTATGCTCTGTGGGAAGCCATTTAATTTTTATTAACAATTTTCTATACCTAGCTTCGACGGTTTCTAAGATATTTTCATTTTACAAACAAAATCCAGTTTTTTTATTTTATTTTATAAGGTAAGCTATGATCCAATCAAGTTTGTTACGATCTTTTTTGGTACAAATCAAGAAATAAATACCTTTTTTTACCTGCCATATTTAAATATTTAAAATAAAATTGTAAAAATCGTTGACAAATAATATGAATTATTAAAAAAATCCGATAAAACTTTTAGTACAATAATTGTTCAAAACGACCTACACTGAAATCAATACAACGTTGTAATTAATCTTCTTCTTCAAATAATCGTTAAACGTTTCAAACCAAACGAACATTAATAGATTGAATAGTTTCCTGATTTGTACTAAAATAAATTGTAAGAAAGTTTGATAAAGTCATAGCTAATTTAATAAAATCAAATAAAAATAACTTAAATTTGTTTGAAAAAAAATCTTAGGTATACTCCAAGCAAACATATCAGGCGACCCTGTATGATTATAAATAATTTTGGATGATTGAGTTGATTAACATTTTTGCTTTTAAATTTTTTTTGAATGTGCTATAATATATAAACATATATATATATATATATATATATATATATATATATATATATATATATATAATGAAAAACGATGTATTTTCGACCGTACTATAACTTAAGAAGTGGGTAGTTTCTTATTCAGGTTTGCGGTTTGTGACAAATAAAACTCATTCGTTTTTTTTAATTCTCTCAATTTCGTCAATATTTATTGACTTCATCAGAAAAAGGCTAAAAGTAAATAAAATTAAAAAAAAGGGACACAATAAAAAATGAAAAATTACTTACAAAACATAGTCAGTCAGAATTGTGATAAATGTTTATTTATCAAAAAGAGAAAAAGAAATTTTAGGTAAAAAAGCCAAAAATAAAACAATTATTTCTTTCTTTCTTTTACAATGTGATTAGTATATATATATACATATACAGGGTGTTTAAAGCAACCCAGGATAAGAAGGAAATAACTAAAAAAAACAACAATTTCATCTCAAGTTTATGTGAATTGTGAATTGCAAAATGTTACAGTATATATTGCTTAAATGTCCTGTATCAAATTTATAATTTACCGTTGTGCTCTTGTTTTTATTTATATGGTTAATTTCTAAAAATAATCTGCTTTTATAATTGTTTTCATGTTCAAGTATTTTAACATTATTGTAATCAAATTGACGACCAGTTTTTTGGTAGTGTTCAACCACCGCACATGAATTTTTTCCTAAACGACAGTCACTTTTATGTTGGGGTATTCTTTGTTTTAACCTCTGTGAAGTTTGTCCCACGTAGCAACTTTGACATTCTAGACAAGGAAGTTGGTAGATGATATTACTGTTAAATAACATAGGTGTCTTGTCTTTGAATTTGGAAAATAAATCTAAATTGTTTAAAATGTTGTATTTAGCAATCTTTATATGTGGAAGGTTTCTGAAAATATTAATAATTTTTTGGGATAAATTGTCTATGTAAGGCATTTTCTTATATTTTATTCGTATGTTAGCATCTTCAGTTGGACCATCAAACCAGTTTGAACTGTGTAATAATCTTTTTAAAATATGTTTGGGATAGCCGTTGTTTTTATAAATATCAAGTTTATATATATATATATATATATATATATATATATATATATATATATATATATATATATATATATATATATTCTATGTTTTCATTTATACTTTTCTAATCACTGCCTAAAGTTATGAGTAATCAATATGCTTTCTATTGATGTACTTTTTATTTATTATTATTTATATATTATAGATTGTTCAAAAAGGTTTAAATTTTTTTATTTATAGTAGTTAATTTGTTTAAACAAATAATACAACACACACTCAACTAAGGGACAGTAAAAAATATTAATATTAATTTTATAGGAACTCTGGCTCTATGTGGACCAACGTTATTATTCAAAATAAAGATTCGTATTTAAAAAAAATCATCAACAATATTTTGGAGTTCTTTCTTTTATAAATTAAGCCATTATCACTGTATGGTTACAAATACATAACTTCAGAAATAATTTTATTTCATATTATAACAGATTCACCTTCAAAAGCTTGTTTATATCTTTTAAATAAATTTGAAATCGATATTTAAATTTTGCAATCTCTGGACTTAAAACAGCTCTCGTCAGTAAACATTCCGTTTTCTATTTTATAATCCAAAATATGTTTTTAACGCAAAAGTAAATATTAAGCGCTGTGCCAATAAGATATCAGCAAAGAGTAGGTATTTACCCATTTCTTTAAGTCAATTCGCGTTGGTTTTTTAGTATTTCCCTAATAAAATCCTTCTAGTTGAATCGGTTTTATTTTATTTATTAGTTGCACAAATTAATACATTGATTTGCTTTATTTTTACGTAAATTGCGCCTGTTTTAGTTGTAGATTAATTTTTTTATCTCAATTTAACTGACATAACAAGTTAGCTGGTTTACTTTTACAAAATGTGAAGAAAACTTTTAAAAGTCCGTAAAATAGATAATTATTAAACATAATCAAATAAGATGAGATTTTAACAAATACATTATTACTGTCAAAATCCACTTCTATATATTTCAGATGAATAACGGTAATGATAAAAAACAATCTGCTACAAGCTCTGGCAGCGGCACTTCAGGCTCTAAGCAGAAAGAAATGACCGCAAAATTCGACAAGCCAGGATGCTCTGGTTGGAAGTCGGATACATCATCATCTTCCAAGGATTCTAAAAATTCAAAGGAATCCACCGGGGCTACTCATGGATCTGACAGTATTAGCTCGAGCTGGAGCAACTGTAGCTTCAGTTCCAGTAGCAGCAGCAGCAGCAGGTCTTCGTCAAAATCAGGCAAAGAATCTACCAAGAAATTTAAGTAAGTGCTTTAAACGATAATAATTGCATTATTGAAAATTATTTTTTGTAATAATTAAAAATATTGTAATATTTGGAGCCGAAAAAATTTTTAAAAGAATATTAATGAAGAAAAACATAAAAAAAAATATAAATATAATTATTAGGTTACTGTCCCATTTTTAAACATCAAGCAAATAAAATATTACATTTTTCTTACAAACTTTAAAACGAACAAGGGTATTTTTCAAGATTGTTGTTATTATTTACATACATACATAAAGTCACGCCTTTTTCCCATGGGAGTAGGCAGAGACCACTTCCTTCCACTTGCTACGGTTCTTACACACATCTTTTGCTTCCTTTACTTTCATCAGTGCTCTCATACATGCTCGTCGGTTGTTGGTATTTTTGACCTGGCCTTTCCTCAAAACAATGTTGATCTTATCAAGATATGTTCTCCGAGGTCGACCTCTACCGACTTATCCATTCACACTCGCTTTATAAATTTGTTTCGTCAATCTTCCTTTATCCATTCTTTCAACGTGTCCAAACCATCTTAGCATTTCTTTATCTATCTTTGTAACCACATCTTCTTTTACATCACAGCGTTCTCTTATCTCACAATTCTTTACCTTTTCCAACCGAGTCACTCCGGCTATACTTCTCAGACTACTCATCTCTGCAGCATTAATCCTATTTTTATGCTTCTTCTGCCAAACCCAACATTCACTACTATACATAATTGTAGGAACCAACACACCTCTATGCACAGCCAGAAGTGCCTTTTTTGACACTTTCTGGTGATTTATAAAGCTATGCAGTGCCCCATTCGCTTTCTTCTCTTTCAAAAACCATTACTTTTGTTTTGATTACATTTATTTTCATCTCTTTGATTTTCAGGGCATTATGCATAACATTAACCATCGCCTGCAACTCCTCTTCAGATGACGCTAATATGACTTGATCATCGGTGTAAAGAAGGCATTTGACGATCAAATCATTCATTTTCAATCCATACGCACTCTCTTTTAAATCTTTTAAACAATTGTCTATGTATAAGTTAAACAGCCATGGCGAAGCCACACATCCCTGTCTTACATCCTTTTTGATATTAAACCAGTCCGTGCAAGCTCCGTTTATCCTGACACAAGCAGTGGAGTCCTCGTAAAGTGATTTCAGTGCCCGTATTAAACTACCACTCATCCCATACATTGACAATGTCAACCACAATTTACTCGTCACTACTCTGTCATAGGCCTTTTCCAAGTCTATAAAAGTGCAATACACCTTCTGACTTCTAGCCAAGAATTTTTCGACTATACCTCGTAATGAAAAGACCTGATCCATACATCTTCCTCTTCTAAATTCTGCTTGTACATCCCATATCATCTTCTCAGTTTCATTCGTTACTCTTTTAATCAATATCTTTGCATACAATTTGCCGACTATGCTGAGTATACTAATGCCTCGGTAGTTTTTACAATCCTGCTGCGAACCTTCTCCCTTGTAAAGTGGCACGATAACGGCCTTATTTATATATATCATATTTATTTTTAACGAAAATAAATCTAATTTATTGTTTTTTTTGTAGACATTTTAAAAAGGACAACTGAACATGCATTTATGCCTTATTACGTCGTTTGGTGGAAATGTATTTAATTAATCATGTATTTAGTAGTTCTTAAAGTAATATTACACGAATTGTAATATTTAAATATTATTTTGTTTACATTGTAGTTGCTATAATAGTAATGGATGATACTTTTTAATTATTAGATAATTAAAAATATTAAGTTAATGCATGCTTTATTATCGTAACACAAGAGAAGTTTATGTTGAAAAATTAGGATTGTTTTTAAAGTAAAATTGGTCATAAGTAAAAACACTTAATCTCACTATCTAGCTACTATAATTTAAACAAATTTTTAAATAAATAACTGCTGTTGGTTACATAAAATACAAATACTTTGTTATTTTTTCTATATTGACGTCTAAATAAAACTCTTTATAATTTAATTCTTTAATTCTATTTTTACAAAACTTGCTAAATTAAAATTTTATAACAAAACTTAAACCAGAAAAATCTTAGTAAAATTATAAAAATTAATAACTTCACACTACAATATATTACGTTAGTGGCATTTTTTAAGTGAAAACTTTGTAATTTTTGTTTTCGAGCTGGTTTTTAATATTTTATTTTATTAGTACTATAACCACTGTTCATTACAACACTGACTTGTGTTGTGTGCTGTTTATGGATGAAAATCTATTTCATGTACCTACTTGATTCTATGTTTTTTAGCTTTCTCAACAAATTAAACAGAAAATGATAGTTTAGGTTAGTTTAGATATCATTTGAGTGGGGCGTAAGTTACCCTTTTACTGCGACCTTCAGTAGGTCTATTGTGGCTCACCCCTAGAGGTTACAGCTCACCGCACAAATCAGCGCTTCTGACGAAGTGCATGGTTGAATGTGGTGAGATTTTCTTGAAATCGGTATGTTATAGGTTGATATAACCAAATATGTTGAACCTTATTCTTTCCAGGCCGGGGCATAAACGTAATATATTTTCAGCAGTTTCGTTTTTCACGCAGCAAAACCGACAGTCCGTTTGTTGATTCAGTTCTATCCTTCCAAATTGATATCTTAGACGACAGTGTCCTGCAAGCAGTCCCGTTAGAATTCGCAGGTTATTCCTGCTCCATTCTAGGATCTGCTTAGTTGTGTTCTTGATGGTTTAGGTAAGAATGCCTTCGAGTGAGTCAACCCTGGTATATCGGACCAGTACGTGAGTATTTTCCTCTCCACCCAGTTCGAAACAATTGTTTTGGCGGCACTTGTAGTGACTCCAAAGACCAGTTCTGGTCCAGTAAACGCAGATTCGGCCCCCTGTTTTTAAAGGGATTTTGTTTCCCTCCAACCCCTGATGCCCAGCTACCCACAGCAGGGTCACTTCATTGTTCACATCAAGATATAGAAAATGATAAATTTTTATGTTAATTAAAGAGAGAATTAAAATATCGACAATTAAATGGTGGTGTTTCTTAATAAAGCTTCTTCTTCTTCTTCTACTTGTTAGAGATCTAGATGATCTGTTGATTCCGGACTTGCCTCTGTAATATGTGGACTGCCAGCTGTCTCTCCGTCTCTTTGGTGGTCTTCCGGGTGGACGGGTCCCTGCTGGTTTAATAAAGCAAAAAACCCAAATAATTTAAATAATTTTACATGTAAAGAATTTATTAGTGGTGGGACCTTAACGCAAAAGACAATTTATTGAATCTTAAAAAAAATGTCTGTTTACCGGTAACAAGATAATTGAAATAGAATAAATACAAATAATTAAAACAGTAAAAAAGCAATTTAATGTTGTAATTGAGAAATTATTTTTCTGATGAAATAAATAAATACCAAATATTAGCATTTCGATCTAGCCTGTCTAATCATCTCAATGTAAAATGCCGAGATTATTATCGGTGACACGAAGATTAGACAGCGAGAAATTAAAAAACTTCAACGCGAAGAGTTGAGAAGGGAGTTATTACCTAAAAGTCTTATTCGAAAGTGCCTATCTTGTTTTCTTAAAGGAAAATCTAATCACAGCGAATAGGGACCGACCACCTCACTCGTTTTCCTCGAAATGTTTTAATTTTTCCTCTTCATTATTTTGATTAAGTCTGTGAGCGAAAAAGTTGATATAAACAGACATAATTTTAGCTAGAATGAAAAAGTTACCGAGCTGCAAGATGGTTTTTAACGGTATTTTTCGAGCATTTAGACCTTAATAAGAAGAAATCAGTTGCGTTTCGGAATCTGACAAAATGTCTTATTTAATACTGACTAATATAGCAAGAAAAAAATGTGGTCTTATTTCATAAAAATAAATGAAAACGTAATTAAGGCTACTATTTACGCAACTTTGAGCTGAACGTGCTAAGAATACGTACGTAAAGGAACGAAATATTTTAAATATGTATAATGAAAACTTTTTTCGTATATTATAGATTTTTATGGATACAATTCGACAAAATGACACATAAATAAACTTGTAGTTTTTTAAGAGACTTTTAATTATAGTAATAGTAAGAATATTTGCTAGTTTGGGTATAACGTCATTGCATTAAATAAACACATAGATATAATCTAGTGATATTATATTCTGAGCTGAACATTTTTACTTAAATTGAGTTTTGCTTTCTTATAATTAAAAATAATTGTGGGGGGGGCTAACTTAACGGATAGCACCCCAATATGCTTAACATTTGCACATATTGTGGCACACGTCTAGCACAATCGGGCACAACCAATTAAAGAGCTAGCACAAATGAACTTTTCTCTTTTTTTTAATTACTTTATCATTACAGTGAGACGCTATACTCATGTGTGGATTGTATTCTGTGTTTTGTCCTATGTAATGATAAATTGGACCTGGACATTTTTACTCTCTGTCTTTCTAACTTAATGGCAGTGGCGCACCCAGAAAGAGGGAGTATTAGAGCTGAAGCTTCCACCCAACCGATAAAAAAATGGGTTTTTTTTGTTATTTTGTACTACCAAAAATAACAATTTTTTTTTATTTTATTACAAAAATGTGTTGAAACATTTACAATTTGTTTTTCAGTACTTTCCGAGACAAAACAGGTAAAGGTGTACTATAAATAAAAGTTAGTAAAAAAAAAAATAAAGTAAAAAATTGGCATATTGGGATTTGATCTTAAAAGACCAGGGCCCTGCTTTTGTTTCTGTATGACGGTTAGTAAATTAAACTTGTTTCGAAAATTATGCTAAAGATTTAAAAAAATTTATTATAATTAATCACTTATGCTTTCTTTGTCGTTGTTATGAATTCTTTGTCGTTGTTATGAAATTTTAGAGAAAGATCGCGAGTCGTAAGTTTCAGTATCATTTGTAAGTCTTTTTTTTTAATAACGTAACGTTAGTTCGATTATGTCCCTGTCATCTTGACATTAGTTTAAGACGTTTTTAATGTGTAACATTTTTGATCTTTTAACTACAATTTTGTGATTAATAAAGCCTTATTTCCTTAAAAAGGTACTTCTCACTACAAACGTTAATATTTTCGAATACATTTTACTGCACATTTAGTTTAAACATTTTTTAAAAAATGTAGTTGTGTATTAGGTGTAGGGGGTAGATATTGTATTGGTATGAGATAATATATTATAGGTATAGTATGCAACGTATATAATAATCGAAATAAATGTGCCAGCAAACTACCACTAACCACTTCAATCTACTACTAGTTCTTTAATAAGTTTTAAAGAGGACCCTTTATGCAATTAATTAAATTAATTTATAAACAAATTTATAAAAACTGTCCTTAGAATTGTGGTTTTTATTGTAAAATTTATTAATTTTATTGCAATCTTAAAATCCTACTTTATACACATATCATGTACATTATACTTTAATATGTCTTTCTTTTGCAATTAACCTGTTAAACTTGTTAAGTAAGAACAAATCTGTATTTCGTATAAAAACGAGTTTTTCATTACGGATATTCAAAATTAGGTTAACAATTACCTATTTTCGGTTATCTGGAATATGTATGTACTGTACAATATATAGCACCCTTTTTGGAAATTGGAAAAAATTGTATGTTTTTCATTTATGTAGGTATGCATTTTTATTTTTTATACAATTAAAAAAACCAAGAGAAACTGCTTTTATTGTTGCAAAAACTTTATATAAAGATGAGTCCAACAGAAAATATTGATGTTTTAAAAAAGCTACTATCTAAAAAATAGGCGACTTTTAACCAAATAGTATAAAAATACCTGATAATTTTAAAATTTTGCAACATATTGTTTTCTTTAGTTAAGACAAATTAAAACAAACTATTTAAATTCTCCAATTTTTTAATTATTTATTTTTGTAACTTAATTTAGGTACCCACCTACGTCTAGGTAGCGTTTAGTTAGCACCTTTAATAATTATTTTTAATTATTAGAAAAACAATGTTTTTAGATGGTTGTGCCAGATTGTGCTAGATGTGTGCCTATACTTAACACTAAATTTATGAAAAAATATTAAATGGGGGCTTAATGGAGCCAGAAAACAGGAAAATTTAAACAAACGTCGTTTAAAGTTATTTATATAAGCCATATAACATGAAAAGGAAAATATATATTGTCTTAAAAAATATAAAAAAAAGCTCTTTTTTTCATAATAAAAAAAGTTATCATAATTATTTTTCCCATGTGTGTTTTTGTGTGTGTTTCATAAACTTGGTGAAAACTTTAAAAACAATTAAAATTTTGAAAGAAAATCCAGCTTTTTATGCGCTCGTAATTTTTCCAAGACGCATTAGAAATACACTGGCAAAAGATATTCAATTTCACGGTATATTTACCTGATATAAATTTTCTTTTCTAGGGCATTTTTGGGAATATAAAACTTTTCGCAGGTGTCGCAAAGACGATCTATACGAACATTTTATTATATTTTTTATCTGTAAAGTGAATAAATATCGTTCCATGTGGATATTGGGCAGTTTTATAACTCTTTTTATCAATACTTTCATTGACAACGTTTTTATTTATGATTCTTGAATTTCTTGAAACCATATCAATAGGTATTTTTAATTATATTATGTTTGGGATATTAGTGATATTTTTAATAAATTAATAGAAAACAATTTATACAATTTGAATATTATTACAATTAAACTGTTTAAAAAACTACTTCATTTGCGCTTATTTAAAAAAAATGTTCTAAATTTTGGTTATTTATATAATTAACTTTGGTCATTTTTATGATAAAAATTGGAACAGCCAATAGAAGTGAAAACTTAAAACTAAGAAATAAAAGTGGTTTTTTGGATTTTTAAATTTATTGTACCATTAAAAATTAATATTTTGTAAATTAAAATAATTAATACAAATAACTCGGTAAAAGTGAGCAGTTAGCTCGAGTTCACTTTTTGACAAACAGATAGAAGAAGAAGAGAAAGTTATGATGTCCCTGAAAGTGTATTGAATTAAGATAGCGTTACTGTAACTGAAGACCGTCTTTAAAAAGAGCGCCTAACAAGGACGAAGGACGAAGATGAATTTTTATTGCTTAATTGTTTTATTTAAAAAATTTTGCGTATCTATTTCCCTTTGACATACTTTACTTTATCTAAAACAGCTTAGTTTAGTCTAACCTCACAACTACCAGCGCTACCTATACATGCCATATTTTGATGGACACTTTTTCAATAAAAGTTTTATATTATCTACCATCCATATTAAAATCATTAAATAATAAATAACCCAATAAAAGTGAACTGTTAGCTTAAAGCCACTATTTGATAGGCAAATAGAAAAAAAAGAAGCTATGAAGCCATGAAGTCACGCCAGGTGACACGAAAGTTTACCCCCTACCAAATTTTGCTCAACGCGCCTAAAGAAATTGACACTTTAAAAATTTCCTTTAAATAGTGTATAACACACACCATAATAAAACGGGAAACTCTTAGGCGCTCGTATCGTATTAAATTCGGTTTCTATTAATTACTCCTGCAGGTAACTAACTGTAGCTTATCTCTCGAACAAAAGGAGGGACAACAAAAATAATAGCCGTGTGATCGCAGAGAATGTTTACTAAACGACTTTTGTTAGATTACAAACGGTCTGATAGTGTAAATATGTTTCCTGACTCTTCCTGACTTGTTTTATTTAAGCTTATTAGAGTAATCCATATCGGTTTTAGGTAATTTTGAGAGCGCTTCGAGATTCGCGCTTGTCGTGTGTACCGACTCGCTTTTACTTACTTCCATTTTAAACAGTCAATCCATTATGTGTTCAAAAGGCAAATCCTATACTTACATATTTGCACAATTTTGAAAATTACACGTATACAAAAAAGGAGAATCGTAAAAATAATTCAAAATAAAAAAAGTCTTCAAAATAAAAATAGGTTAAAATTATTTTTTGTGACAAACAACATTGTTAAACGTTTATTATTATTGCTACATCTTACCATTGACATGCATTATTATTACCACATAGTTTGCTTTGTGAATACCAATTCAAAACAAATATCTGTTGCAAACTCTCGGAAATTGTACAGCTGACATGAAATGGTTTTTAACGGCGTTGATCAAATAGATGTCTCATTTATTTTCCATAAAAATCAAGAGTTTAAATACAAACGAAAAAGAACTTTAGTACTTTGTAAAGAATGTAACATATAACAAGGACGTTAAAGTACAATATTAACTTTTTAACATTTTTGGTACAATTTAAATTTTTAATTAAACATTTTATGCCAAAATTAGGATGACTATCACATTTCTTAAAAACATATGGATTCATTCTTTCGTTTATTAGAATTTCCAATATTATAAAAATCAATAATTAACTCTGTAACCCCAGATTTGTTTGTAAATAGCTAATGTAAAAACTTTACCTAAAGAAACAAGCTTATACATGACCGGTTAATATGGCTTTCGACATCAAAGAATAAGCAGTATAAAAATCCACTTTATTTCTTTTTTACATTAAAAATCCATTTTCCATCACAAACATACGTACATCTGTTTCGTCAATTTTTTTTCATCCATCCTCTCTACGTATCCAAACTATCTAAGCATTCCTTCCCCGGTGATACGGGGAAAATAGAATAGATCCCAGGTATGGTCTGCCTGTCGTAAAAGGCGACTAAAAGACTCCCAATCCAAAGTGTTATAAGACTGATGGATGCTGATGGATGCATGGCAGTGGGGAAGCACCGTCGCTAACGAAGCCTACAGGAAACCGGGCGAAATCCTGTAGTAGACAGCCTTAGTCCTGTGCAGGGGGCACCTCAGGGTCGGATCTCCCCTTCTCCCATACTCGTTGACTGCAAAGAAGAACTGAGAACGCTGGTAGACCGTAATCACGTCAAACTGATACAGGTCACAGGACGCCAGGAAGTTGCAGGTAATGAGGAAGTAGACGAACTTGCAAGAAGAGGTTCGGAAAAACACAAAAACTACTGAAAACGTATACCAGGAAAAAAAACACAGGAAATAATACATCAAAGGACCGTGCCATAAAAGGACGGCAGAACTGTTACCGATGAACAGGAACTAACTAAGACTGTATAATGGAGGCCTGGCCTGCAGGCTGTGCGGCGGGGATCCGGGGGCGGTGGAGCGCTTGCTGTGCTACTGCGGTGCGCTGGGGAGAATGGGCAGTTCTTAGGTGACTACATTGTTCCCACCCAGTACAGAACTTGTAAAAACTTGTTCAAGGTACGAAGATACTGGATTGGGTGCAGCGTGGTTCTAGGTCCCGGGAACTGCCTGTCTTTTTTGGACCAGTGCCTCGCGGCGGTGCAGTGTGTGTTTTGCTGTTTTTGGGTCCTTGCCGGGCGGTTTGCTGGTCGGGTCTCCATTGTACAATGATACAAAAACACATAGGCAAGATACAATGGGCCAACAGGCCTAAGTGTCACCGGAGGCAATATCCAGACGGACCTAAATAGGGGTGGAGTTTTTAGTAACTAGTCCTGACACAGTCAGTGAAGTCTTACAGTAGACCTTGAGCTTTCGGACTCATAACCTCTACATAAATGATTTTTTTCACCTCTGCAATAAAAAAAAGCATTCCTTCATTTATCTTTGTTACTACATCTTCTTTCACACCGCAGCGTTTCCTTATCACACTATTTCTCACTTTATCCATCAGAGTTACGTCAGCTTTATTTCTCAGACAACTCATCTCCGCAGCATTGATCTAACTTTCATACTTTTTCTGCAAAACCCAACATTCACTACCATACATAATTCACTATTGCAACAAAAAATATTTTATGTTCTATTCTATGCCCATTTATTTATAAATTTCATGTTAGTAAGTATTGTGTGTATTAATACAATATAATGTTTTAATTATTATACTACTTTATAGATTGTATTGAGAAAGAAAATAAAAATTTTCGAAAGCTTGACAAAATAACGAAGAATTTCATTTATATTGGTCATTACTGACTGCAACCCAATTAAATAAATAAATTGATTAGATATACAGTCAAGAATTTAATTCAATCATATATATATATATATATATATATATATATATTACTGTATAAAGGGTAATCTATTTCAAATAAATATTCTTTTTTACACAATATATTTACCAAACTAGAAAGAAATTTCTTAATCAAAAATCGTTAATTACCGTTTTTGTTTTGTTTTTTAACTATAATCGAATTATTTACTGATAAAGTAAGCGGTAAATAATTTTTTTACCTATTGTATGTAATTATATTATTTTTGAATATTTCATTTTTTTAATAAAAAAAGCAAATAAATTTTAATGCATTAATTTTACTAGTTAACGGATTATATTTAATTTTTTTTCTTATTTAGACCAAATATATAAAGTCTTAAAAAAATAAAAGAGTAAAAAAACTAAAAGTAGTTTTAACAATCTGAGGGTGCTAGGTAAAAATGGCAAGTTTTAGATGTCATATCATGCTTGGCATAAGATTGGGATAGGGGAATACGAAAGATAGTATTTCAAAGTACTTACAGATAAGGGTAATTTGGGTAAATGTTTGTTTTAAATAAGTTTGTTCTTTTAAGGACTTTCTGGTTAATAATTTTTTTGATAATTGTGCTAATGATATAATATACGGAGAGATGAACTTAGCAGTAGTGGGATAGAGTTTAATATTTTTAAACAATTTAATAAATGATGTTCATTGTATATTTTGCAACATTATGCATTTTAATTAAAAAATAATATATTTTTAAATAAATAAATTGGTATGCTTTACTTATTAATAAAAGCTAAGTAATTTAAAAACAATAAAATAACCAAAGTCTCTTTTACGAGATTTATGTATTATAACAACATTTATGATTTTAGCAATGATGTTCATTCGATTAAATAAGTTTGAATGGTCAGTATAAATTGCTAGATTGGTTTTATTGAATCCAAATTCATAAACAAAATTCAGTCTAAAAGTTACTTTCACGAATTTTGTTATAAATTCGTCAGTTTTGAAAACATGTAAAAAACTGACAAAATAATTCTTAGGTTAAAATAATTGGATTATGTTAATAAGTAATGTATACTTTTAATATTTTTTTACACAGCTTTAAATATAATACAGTCACCAAGAAACTCCCGGATTCCGAAAAAAAATCTTTTTTAGTAATCCAAGTAATTATAAACCTAATATCCATATAATTTATGAGGTACAAACACCTGGGACTTTGTACTTGTTTGAAACATAAATTCGTATCACTTGGGGCACAAACTTTTAGTTAACTAGTAAATGATCGTTATACTAAAACTGAAATTAAAGGGTAATTACAAGTAGTTTCAATTTATAAAGGTATTTAATAAAATATAATTATTTTAATTATAAGACCTAAAGTTAAAACTAATCGGATAAGTCAATGGTTACTTAGTTTCGAGACAATAAATAAGTTAATAATTAGTAATGTCTTTTAGGTTTAATCGACCGTACAACACACATATTTATTAGAATGTTACGATAGAACTTCGACTGATAGGTGTAATTAATAATAATATTGTTTATTTATCAAAAGAAATGTAGAAATGTGTTAACATGAAGTTCAAAGCATTAAATAAACAGGAGAATCGCAAAATATATTACTTCTACGTGATATAGTCAATCTTCCATAAAAAAGTTACAAAATAACCAAAAAAAATATAAATTTATATATATATACATATATATATATATATATATATATATATATATATATATATATATATATAAACACACACACACACACACTCACACACACACACACACACACAAACCCTTCAAACATAACATAGATATAAAGAAAATATACAACATAAATATCAGGAAACAAGTGCAGGAATCGCTGACCCACGATTTAAAAAAAAAAACAACGGCAACACGAATAAAGCACAAGACAAATAAGATAAATTCAAAAACTCTATACAAGCAATATGTAAAAAATATTTACGTCAAGATAAAAACAAAAAACAAGAGTAGATGACACAAGAGATCCTTAACATGATGGAGAAAAGACGGAAACACAAAGGTAAAAACAACACAAAGTAGCGTAAAATCCACAACAACATAAGGAAAAACATAACAGGCAAAAAAAAATGGTTCCCTGAAAAATGCAAAAAGATCGAAAAATATGAAGTGGAGAACGACTACCGCAATATGCATAAGGAAATAAGTAAAATGACAACAAAGAAAAGAAACAACGACAGAAATACGTTCATACTGGACACTAACGAAAATATTATTTCGGAACCATCAAAATGTCTAGAGGTATGGAAATCATATGGCAAACTTCTTTTTGCTTCGGAACGATCTAATAAGACAGATACGGGACCCCCAATCATAAAATCCGAAACTGAAAAAGCTATTCTATCTCTCAAGAACGACAAAGCTCCCGGACCTGATACCATTCAAATTGAAATACTGAAACGTATGTGTGAAACTGATAATCAATTTTTCGATATCCTCACGAGTCTATTTAATGATATCTATAATAGAGGCGAAATACCCAAAAAATTGCTTTAATCAATCTTCATCACAGTGCCGAAAAAACCAATCGCAAAACCTGTGATAAACACCGCCTTATTAGCCTCATCAATCAGAGACCAAAAATCTTCACGAAAATAATCCACAACAAAATATACAATAAATGTGAAGAAAATATCAGTGAATCCTAATTTTTATTTCGGAATGTCTTTGGGACAAGAGAAGCTATCTTTAGTCCACAAGTTCTTATCCAACGATGTAGAGATGTCAACAAAGAAGTATATCTTTGCTTTATCGGTTTTGCCAACACTTTTAATAACGTAGACCATGAGCTATTACTAAAGATCCTTAAATGTGCCACGTCTTTTTCGTTCTCTATAGAGTACTCTGCCAGCGGTCTCTCTACTGGCAAATTATGCCCGAGCTCAGCCGTAGAGGGTAGAAGAAAAAATATATATATAGGTGAGCCGCGCCACTGACTTAGACGGTTCAAGCCGAAAACCCCTAGGTCTTATAGGCACTAGCAGAGCCACACGATAAACAACTGAGATTATGGTGAACTAAATAAATGAAATTATAGCTAAAATATATTGGATACTTTACTCCTACAATAAATCAAAGTACACAGTTCAATAATAAAATTATAACAAATATAGTCAAAATTAACAGCCAACAATAAATCAAAGTACACAGTTCAATAATAAAATTATAACGAATATAGTCAAAATTAACAGCCAACAATAAATCAAAGTACTCAGTTCAATAATAAACTTATAACAAATATAGTCAAAATTAACAGCTAACAATAAATTAAAGTACACAAAATAACCAAAACAAAAGTAAGAGCAACAGACTTCACCAAGTCACCAAAAAAAAAACGTATAAAAGTCAACTCCTCAATAATACTAAATCAAACGTTCACATAAGGCTGCTAATTTACTCATGTTTTTACCATTTACATAAAGATTTACACTGTTAAAACAATCGAGTTTATTTAAAAATATCTTTACAATGGTTGTCTTTTAAAATATCAATATTGTAGGATATTTACAAATAAGTATGAAGAAAACATTTTTACTTGGACCTAAAGAATCATTGAGAAGATTATCCTAATCAAAGATCAGCCTAGGCACATTATCCAATGCAACAAATAGTTTCCAACAATGTACTATATTAATAAATTAAAACAAAACTTAATCGTGGTGTCAAAAATAAGTCACGTCGTTAAATACTCAAAAATAATCACTTGTAACCTTTGGGTATACGAATGCACTACTCCTGTGGCCGGTTTGGTTATGGAATGGTACCTGCTAATTAACAATGGCTTCTCTCAAATAAATCCCGCATGCGGTTATTTTAACTCGACACCAAAATCCAAAATATCAACAACAAAGGTAAGATAGAATGGTCAAGTTAAAAAATTAAATGGTTTTTCTTCAAAATCCAATCAAGATGGCCCAAATACAGCTAGATATGAAAAGAAAACCGTAGAGGCTCCGCACACTTGTTAATATCACACCGTCCCAAAAATTCTCACCACACCACTCCCAAGACTGTCACCACACGACTACCTACCTCCCAAGCCGGATATCAAGAAAATGACACGGAACCGACGTCAACCAACAATATTCGCAAGTCCATGCTCCACACCAAGAATCGCGCTCGTCCGTGTTGATAGCCAGCCCCATCCACACAGAAATGCAAACCAAACAATAATATAACCGACAACAAACAACAATCGAGGCCAAAAACCAAAGCAAAATCTAATAACGAAAACACCCCACTCAATCTCCAGCGATCAACAAAAATGCCACAGCCATTAACAATCGAATCCTATCACAATAAGGTATGCAACACTATTGACAACGAATGATATATTTAAGTTACAACAAAATACGGCACGCGACACTATTTACGAGTACCTGAGGAATACAAAACTATCAGAGACACAATTATAATGGAGCTGTAGAAGGGAAAAAGTAGGCACGTTACAAATGTACCGGCATCGATAATAAAGATATCCGCATAATAGCAAACATGTATTGGGGGCAAACCACTAAGATAAAACTGAACAATATATTAATTCCAATATAAACTCCGTAAACATATTTGGAAAAGCGTTGGAAAAGGCAACAGAGGGAATATACAGATAAACGGAGAGTGGATTAACAATGTGCGATATGCTGATGATACAGCCAACTAGCCAACAACATAGACAAACTGCAGCGCGTCATGGAAAGAATACCGAAAGTGAGTGAAGAACACGGTCTTAGCCTAAACATATCAAAAACAAAGTGGATGGTAATAAGCAAAAATCAGACAATAAACGCATTACTCTAAACAACCAGATGATCAAACGTGTGGAGTCATACAAGTACCTTGGAACGCTGATCAATGCAAAATGGGACGAGGTTACCGAAATCCGATCAATTATTAAAACAGCTTGAGCATCGTTCAATAACATGAAAAGTATATTTACAAGCAAGGATCTATATCTGCCTCTAAAAATAAGGTTCGCAAAGTGCTATGTGTTCTCAATTCTGCTCTACGGAGCAGAAGCATGGACAACGACGGAAGCCATAATGAAAAAAGTAAACGCCTTTGAAATGTGGATATACCACCGTTTTCTCAAAATTTCGTTAACTGATCATATAAATAATAAAGAGGTGCTGCAGCGAATTGGAAAAGAAAGAGAAATTACACTCACAGTTAAAAAAAGGGCAACTGGAATACCTCGGCACATAATAAGACATCAAAAATATCGTCTATTCCAGTTGATAGTCAAGGAAAGATCAACAGTACAAGAGGACCAGAAAGAAGAAGACACTTATGGCAATACAATTTACGCCAGTGGTTTGGACCTACATCTATACAGTTATTTAGAATTGCTGTCAATAAAATAAGAATTGCCATGTTAATAGCCAACGTCGTGACGGATAGGTCACGCTAAGAAGAAGATTACTAAAATTATATGGCATGGAAGTTTTTTTTAAAAAAATTATAATATTAATTCTTGCAATAACAACAATTCTAAATTGTTTAATTAATTGTTGAGTAACAACCTAAGTATTTATAGAAATATGGTGCCGAATGCCTGTAGGGAAAATGAAAGAATTATCGTTAAATATTCAAGATATTAAAGAGACGCTAGGCACTGCGTTCGTTATACGATTAATGCCAGTGATGAATTTGTGGTGTGACCGGAAATTCCACTATCCTTTCGGCCGAAATTGCACTATAATACATTTATAAGCATACTTTTACATACTTACTGATGGTTTAAACCACGAAATCCTCTACTGAATGACGAAAATGCCTCCGTTAGACAATAAAACCATAAACAGTAAAGTGTAGTTCAATTCGTTGTCACAGTTTGTACTTTATTATAATAAACTCCTAAATATTGAGTCAAATAGATAGAATTGGAATTTATTAATTTTGAAAAGGTCTAATATTATTTAATGATAACTTATTATTGCTAAAAATATTTTTTTTATTCTTTACCAATAATCAATGTAGCCTAAAGTGATATAAGGCAAAAATTTGGTCAGATTTCTTTTTAAAAACAATCACTAAGTTTAAAGAGTTTATTTACACAGTCGAGCAATGACAATATGTTTCATGTTTGGGAATATTTTAACAGTTTAGCAGAAAATTTGATGGCGATGATCACCCGGAATTTGTATGTTAAAAGTGCAGAAACAACATTTATAAAAATTATTTTATAAGATATCGGTACTGGTATGATATATTTTTTTTAATTTAAATTGGAAAGTTAAAATGTAGAAACCATAAAAAATAAATGAAAGGTTTATTAAAGTAACTCTAAAATGTTAATGGATTTTAAATGAATTATAATTAAAATTAAGTTTATTTTTACCAGGGCAAAACAAAAGTGTGTTTTTTGGAGTCATGGGTGATGAAAAATAAACAGATCTTGCTATATTAAAAAACTTTTTAACTTTAAATAATTATTTTTATCCTAAGAAAAATAAATGAAACTCAAATAAAGAACAACTACCTTCTTGTCATGTGTGGGAGAATGTTTGGCAAATTGAAAAAAGGTCAATGCTTATCCCTGCGAGTTCTGTTTAATCTACACAAAGAATATATTTATATATATATATATATATATATATATATATATATATATATATATATATATATATATATATATATTTCAATAATGCCAAGAAATCTTATTTTTGTTGTTGTCTTTTAAAAAGCAAAATGTCAACTTTTTGGCAATAAGTTTAAACCAAAATAGTACAAATATCAGAAAAAGTGGATAAATAAATTTTTCATAATTCTAATTTTAAGAATAAGCATCATTTTACAAGAGTTAACTAATTCATGTATAATTCATGAATTCACACGAAATTACATAGAGAAAGATGAAATTAAAACAGACTTTTATACTTCATTTACATTGTTCGGGAAGGAAACTAACATTGACTAAATTTCATTGAAATTAACTTTTAAAAAATTTAGTTTCTTTGTATTCATATGGTCTGAAATTCTTTCATTTACAATTCTTTTCATCACTATTATTTTTCATATTAATATGACAGGATAATAGTTATATTAGGATTAGAATATTTAAAAAAAAGCGATCACAATTGTTTAAATTATGGTACAGGGTGATTTATTAAAAATGTCCAATATCTAAATTGTAGATGTTAGATCTCAAAATATGATGATTTTACAAAACATGCTGGTTTCCGAGATACCGGGTGTTTAAAGTTTAAATATGGATTTTGATTTTCGCAATAATTTTTCATGTTTTTACAATTTCTATTTAAAAATTGAAATTTTACGTTTTTTGGCATAGGGATTGCCAATTTTGACTCTTATTTAACATTGCTAATAAAGGGCGCTAGTTACACTTAGTAGATTAAAGAAAATGTTTTTTGTAGCTGAACTTTAAGTAAAATAATACAAAATATTAAAAAGCATTAAATTCTACATAAAAAATTACTTCCGTTTGATTCATGTAACTCGATCGGTTATCGAGTTAGTTGTCTAAAAAAAGTTCAATGAATTTTAATTTAAAAGAAAATTATTTTCTAAATGTGTAACAATCTCAAATTAAAAAACAATAATGAAAAACTTTAAAGTAAATGTTCAAAATGCCCATCATTTACTTCAATATACTTTATGATCCGCTGTCGCAAAGATCCATTAATATCACATTTGCGGCTTCTTTATTTTTTCCGTCGCAATTCTGAAAGAGAATTAATTTTTTTTATTAAATAATGCCTTCTTTGCGACCAAATTAAAAAATCCAAAAGATTGAAATCAGGACCTCTCGGTGGATAAGCTAACTCACTTCCACGACCAATCCATTGATGCGGAAACTGTTCAATTAATAATACGGTGCAATTAGTCCAAAAAACGACCTAACCTCAACATCCAAAATAAAAGTTTCTTTCCAACTCCAAACTGTTCTATACAATCCACATATTGTTTGGTAAAAAGTTACACCATTTTTAGCGTCGGGTTTGGAGTGGAGGAGAGGGAGAAGTTGGTAAATTGGTAGTTTTCATCTATTTCTTTAAATATTTTAAAAACTATGCACTTAAACGCAAAAGTTCCATACACAAAAATAATCTTCATTAATTGCGAACAAAACTGGTTATATCCATGATCTTGCTAAAGTAAACGGTTCCAGAGTTACAGAGGGTGTAATATAAGACAGTTTTTGTATTTTTTAGATTTTTTGAAAAAATAAAATAAGTACTATGTAAACAGAAATAACTAAATAATTTCATTAAGAATGAATATTGTACAATTGTACTGGAGTCCAAAAGAAACTAAGAGGCACGAGAGATGGAGAGAGACTTTTTGGTTTCAGATTCAAATGAATCATCAATAACCCCATATTTAGAGAAAGTGTACTACATCATTGATGGAGGTCACCTCCTTCATCGTGTTGTTTGGCGATGCTTAGCTACATGTAGACAGATTTGCGAGCAATACACAGATAACATAATTACTCATTATGGGCTAGCAACTATTGTTTTTAATAGATACGAGCAAGGAAACACAAAAGATGAAGAACACTTACGTAGATCACGTTCCACCACTAACATTGAAGTAAAAGTAGAAGACTCAATCCATGTAAATATCAATCAAAGTGAATTTTCAGCTAATGCTAAGAACAAAATAGGACCTATTTCCCTCCCTATAGTACACTTGCAAAGAGCTGGTTGTACAGTTCATCAAGCATCGGGCGAAGCTAACTTATTAATAGTTTTGACTGCGATTGATGAAGCTAAGAAAGGAGTTGAAGCTTGTGTAATTGGTGATGACACGGACTTACTAGTATTGTTGACGCACTACCAGAAAACAAATTAAAAATGGTGGTACCCAAGAAAGCAAACAGCAGGAAAAATAGTACACTATTTTTGTCATTCAGCGAGGCATTGGGGACATGAAAGGTGTACTGTTAGCAGGATGTGACACTGTAATAGCTATCTACAAGAAGGGGAAAATTACACCGTATAGGAAAGTGCCAACAACGCTCTTCGTACGAAAATTCTAGTCTTCAACGATCCTAAAGCTGACCCCAGTGCAGTGGCTGACGCTGGAAAGCATTTTCTTCTTGCGATGTTTGAAGCCAAGAACACTGAAGATCTAGATGATTTTCACTACCAGTGTTACTTGCAGGCTATTGCAAAGCAGCCTGTACATTCATTGATAAAGTTGGCTGCAATTTCTCCCACTTCAGCAACTGTCATACAGCATTCATTTAGAACCTACCACAGTACATCCTGCAGCTTCCCAGGAATTACTTTTCCTAATAGTGTGTGCTTGCAAAGAAGAGTGCGTCCGTAACTGCGAGTGCAGAAAGAGTGGTCTAAGCTGCTCAAGCATATGCGGTAATTACTCAGGAATAGGATGCGATGACAGGGACACGAACATCATAGACGAAGATCTAGAAGAAGAGGGTGCCATGTTGAAAGAGGACTAAATATTGATGAATAATTTACAATTATTTAAGGTAGCATTCAACATTCTTCTTTTTTATTCAATATTACTATTGAACTCGGGTATGAACTTTAAAATTTTTAATAAGATATAGTTGCAATATACAGCCAAATATGCCTGTTTTCTAAAGAAAAATATTAAAAAGTTACAGTTTTAAAAATGTAATGATTTAAAATGATATAATTATGTATCATAATTATTATACAGATAATATTCTATATTATAAAATCATTTATATTTAAAAGTTATTCATTCATAATGTGGCATTGTCTAAAGAATGTTTAAAGTGGGTTTCTCCGTACCACAGGTTTATGTGGCCTAGGCCTGTGGAAGCTTTTTTTCCACAGGTGGTGACGTTGTCGTTCCTTTAAGGGCTTATCACTAACCTACCACCGGCCCCATTAAAATCGCAATTTGGTTTTACAAAACATAATCCCATATAAAAAGATAAATTTCTTTAGTGATAATGTAATTTTTTTTCAAAAAATCTAAAAAATACGAAAAATGTCTGCTTTTACACCCTCCGTAACTCTGAAACCGTCCACTTCAGTAAGATTAAAATTATTACCATTTTTATTTGTAATTCAATGTAAATTTTTTTTGTATATGGCTATTTTGCGCTTAAACGCATAGTTTTTGAAATATTAAAAAAAACAGATAAAAACTACTAATGTACCAACTTCTTTTCCCCTCCCCCTCAAAACTCGACGCTCAAAATGGTGTAACTTTTTACCAAACAATATGTGGACTGTATAGAATAGTTTGGAGCTGGAAGAAAACTTTTACTTTGGATGTTGAGGTTTGGGTCTAATTGCACCGTACTATAAGTATTGACGAACTTATAGAGAATAATTTGGTAGTGCCCCGTCAATCAAATATCACAATCATGTATTGTCTTAAGACGAGAGGTATATCCCTTAGTAATCAGCAAAGAAGGAGACCATTAGGAAGGCCAAGATTGAAATGGCGGGATAACATCAGGAAAGACCTCACACAGAAGACCGCCTCAGATGAAGACAAATGGTGAAGGCAGCCAAAACTACGGAAAAGAAGAAGAATATGCGAAATATTCTTAAAGGAAATCTAAATAAAGAGGTCAATTTAAATTGGTTGGCAGAATCATCATTTTTGGTGTCTACAATATACAATTCAGAGATCTGACATTCTTAATGAATCACCATGTACATTAAATAATTTTTTCATTAAGGTCAATAATCTCCAATATATTTTTTATAAAATTATAACTGATTTGAATTTGAATTGAAGTAAAAGCTAGTGTGTCACTATTGCTGATTAGACTTTTGTAGATTTAAAACGCTTAGATTTATTTTACACTAAAACGTTTTTATCTATCGAACCTTTTTTATCTATGCCATTATTTGAAAAGTCTCGTATGTGCTATTTTAAGCAATATCTTCTGTTCATAAAAATAATTTACCTTTTTTATAGTGGACATTTTAAAAAAGTAAATCCTAAATAATGCATAAGAAACTGCGAGTAAGAAAAATATTAATTTATAATTATTAAAATATTAATGGTTTGAAAGAGAAGAAAACATGACAAACTGTGAAGTTTCCATTGAGAAAGAAAGAGTGGAACAAGTAAATAAATTTGTGTACTTGGGTTCTAAGTTTACTAGAGATGGAAAGTATGTCAGTGACATTGAGCGAAGGGTGTTGGCAGGAAAACAAATTAATGGGGCACTAAATAGCTTTATGAATAGCCAGAAAGTGTCAAAAAAAGGACGCCTGGCGGTGCTGTAGCATTTGAAATTGCTACCTGTTAATTTTGTTTTTTATATATAATAAATTTTTCATTTATTGGGCATTGTAGCATTTGAAATTGCTACCTGTTAATTTTGTTTTTTATATATAATAAATTTTTTATTTATTGGGCATTGTACTTACAGAGAAAATTTAGTTTTGATATCAAATTCCTGAATAAAACATCTATTAAAACCACTATTTCAAAACAAACATCACATATAGTTGAATACTAGTAAATTCACAGGTTTCCAACACTAGGTAGAACTCTTGCTTCTGACATTCTAAGGGCTGTTGAAAGTGATGTAATTAAGCTGCAGGAATCTTATGATTTCTGGCTATCTGTCTGATCCTAGGCCTAAAATTGAAGATAGTAAAGTCAATAAAAACATACATTCACATGTGAGCAGGCGACATACCGTTGTGTTCTCTAGTGTGATGAATTCTAGGCTATTTAAGGTTGTCCCAGGATTTTGTTGATTCTGAATGAGATCTCTAGGTATTTACTGGGTTCTTTCTCTATTTTTCATAATATAATCTTATAGGTTATATTTATTTTCTATTTCTATTTTTCGATGTCATTGTTTGGTTGTCATAGTTCTTCTTTCATAGAACTTCTGTCATCGATCTTCGGTCTCAAGTCGGTTAGCCGTTAATGTTTCGAGCCCATAGTAGAAAAGAAAGAAGAAGAATGGCCTTTTAGATTACATTCGTTGGAATTCATTCTGTCAATCAATAGCATTTATGGTTCTGACCAATGAGAGGCTAGGAATTCAAAACTGGCGGTGATTTCATACAGGATGTGCAGTTTTTTCTGGCAATTGTTAGAAATAGAGGATGGTATCCGTCCTCGTGGTGGTCGGAGCAGTTCTTTTTCGGTGCGGCCATGATGAGGTGCGCTTGACTCGTTTTTAGATTCTTTTTCGGTATTTAACCGGAAATTAACCCTTTGGGGGAATCTACGAAGTGCCGTTGGGGCCGAGTTCAAGTCGCACCCATCGTTTGTGGTTTTTGGAGCCTTTATATGGAGATTTGTGCCAACCACCGGTAGACTGCCATGCGGTAGGAACGCCGCCATTTTGTCCTGATGTCCTGTTAGTCCTGTTAGTCCTGTTTGCTGTTTTGGATATCTTCTAGTTTTACCTCCCTTCTCAGAAGGGTGTTAGGGTACAGCTTAGCCCTCATCATCAGACTCCTGGCAATAGAACGACGACTCTTGTGGCAACTCTTGACTTTGGTCAAGATTCCCACGAGAACCAACACCGAGTCGCTTTTAAATCCTGGCCAGAGTCGACAGACAACCACCGGTGAGGACCAGTAGTAGCCGGTAGAGGCTGGCGACCTGCTGAGCTGCATCATCGACCCCTGGCTGACCTGGAAGGTTGAGCCTTTCTTCTTATCTTCTCTTTTGTTTCCTGTCTGTTTCCTGTCTTCTTCCTGTCGTCGTTTTTGCTGTCTTCAACTACATCAAGTGGACCTTGGATAGAGGTTACATATATGGACCATTGGACCTTAACACCAGGTTTTTTTACACCTTCAGTGTTCTCTTACTTTTTGAGATGTATTTATAACTAATTAATCATATTAGTATTTGTCATACCATCATTTTTGTTAATAACTAATTATTGATATCATATATTATACCACCGTGATAATTCTATAAACTATAATCTAAAGAGCTTTTGTGAAGTTCTCACATAGTACTATGTGACAGCAGATTCAGTCACAGGTTTATTTCTTACCAATATACCTCATTTTGGTTACTTTGAGCGGTATAACACTCGGGATATAAATGTATGTATTTTGATATAATACATTAATTAATATTGTTATATATATTATTTAATTGGTTAATTATTACTGATATGATACTCTGGTCCATGACATATTTGTGCTTTGTCCATTTTGGTGTTTTTATTATATTCTTATATGTGATATGGTTTTTTAATTCTCCTATTTGCCCAGCCCGAATATCTAAGAAAATTTAATTCTATATCATTTCAGGTATTTGTTGAAGGTAGATATTTGGTTTTCTCAATTATCCAAATATAGTATAGCAATATCCAAATTGAGTGGCGCCTATTGAATTTGAATTTTCAATCTTAGAGCCATAAACAATTCGAACTCACTTATCTGTTCTCCGGCAAACAGCTGCCGTCAGCACATTGTGTTCTATTTTTTTATTTCATCTTATAAATATAATAAAGTAGGCCACAGTGCATAGAGGTGTATTGGTTCCTACACTTATGTATGGTAGTGAATGTTGGGTTTGGCAAAAGAAGCATAAAAATAGGATAAATGCTGCGGAGATGAGTAGTCTAAGGAGTATAGCCGGAGTGACTCGGTTGGATAAAGTAAAAATAGTAAGATAAGAGAACGCTGTGATGTAAAAAATATGTGGTTACAAAGATAGACAAAGGAATGCTTAGATGGTTTGGACACGTAGAAAGAATGGATGAAGGAAGATTGACGAAACAAATTTATAAGGCAAGTGTGAATGGACAAGTCGGTAGAGGTCGACCTCGGAGAACATATCATGATCAGATCAACATTGTTTTGACGAAAGGCCAGGTCAAGAGTACCAACAACCGACGAGCATGTATGAGAGCACTGATGAAAGTAGAGGGAAGCAAAAAATATGTGTAAGAACCGTAGCAAGTGGAAGGAAGTGGTCTTTGCCTACCCCTATGGGAAAAAAGCGTGACTTTATGTATGTATGTAAAATTTATTTTTCCTCTTTGCCTCGTTTTAGATGAAAGATATTTAAAATAAAAAATATATATACGATTTTGTGTAAAATTAATCACTTATATATAACTTCTAATAGATACCTACGCAAACTTTACTACTCTTACTTAAAAGTTTAGTAAAGAAGTTACAAGAAATATATTTGGAGAGTAAGTATATTCGTAGATAGAGATGGTTTATTAAAGAAAGAGACCTATCAGGGTCTTTACTATATTCCCAACTAAGCGGGTGTCGAGCAACAATTTAATCCAAATTAGTTACCATTCAACCACAACTTTACTTTTTCAACATGATTACATATTCCCGTTTAAAAATATAGGCGTGAAATTTTTCGTTAATTGTCGATTGTGATTATTCGGTAACCGTCGTGTTTTTTTACGTTTTATCCTACTCCAACTAATTAAAACGAAAGTGTTCCCTAATAATACTTCAACTCTACAGTCATAAAAAGACAAAAGTGACTTTTTGTATATGAAAGTTCAGCACCTTAAATATAATAGATAATAAATACAATTTGGGTCTAATTTGAGCTATGTTTAAATTGACAAAAAGTTTAGTTTGGTAAAAAGTGTTTTTTTGCTCTAATCAAGAAATCAAATTTTAAGTGGCTTTTGTGGCTACCGTACGGACAAGTAATACTGACGAGTCTACCTTCGTTGGTAAAAACATGCTCATGCCAAATCAAATATTGTGTGCGAGCAATTTCAAAATAAAAGGAACTAAAGGCTTGATCATAATGTTGTGAAAGTTAATTTGCTGAGTAAGTTAGCTTCACTGTATTTTATACTAAATTACTAATTTTAGATCTAAGGAAGATCTAAGGAATTATGTTTCGAAGAGCTCAGCTCTTCCACGGCGTTCTTAAAAGATTTACTTTTATATAACTTTGTGCAATATTAATTAAATTTTAAGCTATGTAATGTGTTCTCTGCGTAAATGTTTTTTGTGTTTCATTCTTATTTTTTTTTGCTTTTTTGATACACATTATTGAACGGAAAACAGTGGCAACCGAAACTTGTTAAATCGTTTCACGCAAAAAAATCATTTATTATAATTTTTTTAACAATGCACGTAGGCATAGGAGTTATTTGATAAATGATATTGGATAAATAATAAGATAATTAAACAGTTTTTTACATATTTAACCAATGTTCGCAGTACCTGACCAAGGTATTGACAACTGGACATTCGTCAAGGACGCAAATCTTCTCGACAAAAGACACAATTTAATATTGGTTAGGTTAATTGAAATTTAATTATAATTAACAGTTAAAATAGTACCACAAATAAATTTTATTTATTATTGTAAATTATATATTACATTTTTACTGTTTTAAAAAAGTATAATTCTGGAGAACTTTAATTACATAAATATTTTTTGTAATAAAATAATTATTTTAGTATATTTTTACCATTTTTTAAATTTAAAGGACGTAAAGGGGTGCTTTTTTATAATATTTGCCAAGGACGTCAAAATTATAAGTATATATTTTTGAATATTAATTAAATTGCCACTGACTTTGTTTAAAAAATCAAACTAAAACAAACTCATCAAATAAGTAAATAAAGTACCTAAAAAAGAACTTTTATTCTATAACAAAATATTTTGCAACAAGAATTATTAACGAAAATTTTCAAAAATGACTGAACAAGAACCTTGTAGTAACCCTTGCTATAAAAGGACGTTTACTGTCTTATTAAAAAAGGGGTTAAATGAACCCTCGTAATCATTTGCATTTAAATTTCTGTAAATAAAAGTTAGAGTTGACCTGCTACCCTAAGTTATAGCACCCCATAACACCGCCCCCCTCCGTGTAAGAGCTATATCCCGTTCCGTAGCAAATTTTAAAGTTCTGCGTTATCCTTTGCGACCATCGTGGACCTAAAGAATGGGAACTCGTCAGAGAAGACAACATGATTTTATTTACCATTTGCAATTTGATCTGCCGTCCAACCACTCTAGCCAATCAATCAATTCGATGTTGAGGTTTCAGTGAAAGACATACAAATAGTACAAACGAAGTCTAAAAGCGCGTATTCTGCGATATATCGATGCCGTATGGACTGTTTGTAGTAAAACATTGAGCTATGCATTACCAATCGACTGTGTTGTGGAAACATTGTCAGCCGCAATCCTGAAATGACTATCTTCTCGCGGTAATATGCGCGGTCGAAAGGATCCATGACGGAGGTTATCGATTTCTATTTTATCCACCTGGACCAACACTGTAATACTGTTGACACACTAAGTCCTATGCGGTCGAAATTTTTTTATCATTTCTTATTAGAGTCTGAGCATGGAAAATAAGATTGTGTTTGTAATCCATAGATTTCTTTAGGTTGATTTTCTTTCAAAATGTAATCTTTCCTGTGTCTTTTTTAAATTTTGCGCAATATTAAAAAACGCGCCCAATTTACTTGGTATCCAGGCATTTTCGCACTTGAAATGACCGGCACACTCATTCGTTCTTCAGTATTTAACCATGCCAGATGCATAATCTTCACAGGGTTGTTCTAGTTCTTATTAAAACGTATCCTTTTAATACTTGTTAAATATAAAAATTATAATGAACCAGTTTTAATCTATAAGTGCTTGAGTGAATCTTTTCTTGGTAAGAAATATTATTTCTACAATTGATAATCACAATAAACACTACATTCGTTATTTTGACAAACTGTTTTTATTCCTCAATTGTCCTACCTTCTACCGTTCCCGCTTTTTAGTGTAATCTTCAAAACTTTTCTTTTGGATTTTCATTTTTTATGAACGTAAATAGTTTGTTTTTGAATCTAAGTTTTTTTTTACATTCTTGAACTAGTAATTCTTTATTTAATATTGAACAGTTCTTAGATTCTAGTCAATTACAAACACATTGCAATTGTTTGACTCTTCTGGGTGTTGGGATTTATTTAAAAATCCAGTAGGTATATATGTTATTTTTATTATGGAATACATTATATATAATCTTTTTGTGATTCAAAACGTCAAAAATATTTATCACATCTGCTTTGGCCGCAATAATATATCATTTAAAAGGTAAGTGAAACTCATTTATTTCAAAAAGCTGGGAATATTATCAAGTGTTTTTAGCATATTTATGTTTGTCTTTGCTACGAGCAATCTGTTGCAAAATTAAACATTGAAATTTTTGACTTATATCTAACATTTTTATGAACGTTTAGTTCAATTCCGGTATACATCACAGTATCCTTTTCACATTATTTACGTCGAGGAATCTTCTCTCTTATCTCTTTCGTGTTCTTTTTCGGTCGTAATATTAATTAGATAGACTTTATAACTAGAGGGTTTTCCTTAAATTACTCTTATTAAAATTCAACACGAAACTTTTACCAATTTTATTCTAAACATGAAGGAATATAAAAGTAACATTTTTTTACGAGCGTTAAGATCCCCAAATATGATTTTACAATATTAACCGCCACTTAAATATTAGCGTCATCTGAAGAGGAGTTGCAGGCGATGGTTAATATTATGCATGATGCCCTAAAAATCAAAGAAATAAAATAAATGTAAGCAAAACGAAAGTAATGGTTTTTGAAAGAGAAGAAAACATAACAAACTGTAAAGTTTCGATTGAGGAAGAAAAAATGAAACAAGTAAATGAATTTGTGTACTTGAGTTCAAAGTTTACGAGAGATGGAAAGTATAACAGTGACATTGAGCGAAGGATGTTGGCAGGAAAACAAATGAATGGGGCACTGCATAGCTTTATGAATAGCCAGAAAGTGTCAAACCGGCACGTCTGGCTGTGCATAGAGGTGTGTTGGTTTCTACACTTATGTATGGTAGTGAATGTTGGGTTTGGCAGAAGAAGCATGAAAATAGGATTAATGCTGCGGAGATAAGTAATCTGAGGAGTATAGCCGGAGTGACTCGGTTGGATAAAGTAAATAATAGTAAGATAAGAAAACGCTGTGATGTAAAAGAAGATGTGGTTACAAAGATAGATAAAGAAATGCTTAGATGGTTTGGACACGTAAAAAGAATGGCTGAAGAAAGATTGACGAAACAAATTTATAAGGCGAGTGTAAATGGACAAGTCGGTAGAGGTCGATCTCGGAGAACATATCTCGATCAGATCAACATTGTTTTGAAGAAAGGCCAGGTCAAGAGTACCAACAACCAACGAATATGTATGAGAGCACTGATGAAAGTAGAGGAAGCAAAAGATGTGTGTAAGAACCGTAGCAAGTGGAAGGAAGTGGTCTCTGCCTACCCCTATGGGAAAAAGGCGTGACTTTATGTATGTATGTATTAAAAAAAATTACCAATATATACTCTCACTTTAATGTTATTTTCGAAGAAGCGATACGTTGAAATCTGAAAAATCCAATATGATAATGGGATAAGATCGTTAACCGTATAACAATCATATAATTCATGTAACGGTTTGTCATGGAAAGTCGGAAAATTGGTTTTTTCCGATATTATGCATTCTAACAAGTGCAAAACAGATTCGTTTCTTTTAGAAATTTAATATTTTACAAAAAAAAACATTTTTTATCTTTAAAAGTAATAAAAAGAGTTCATTGCAATAAAATTTTTCTTTATACAGACAATGTGGACTTCCTACCAAGAAGCCAATAGTGTTGTTTATATTAAATGCCTAGTTCTTCTCTTTTTTTTTTGTAGATACATTCCATCGTAATTTGGTATTTAGAGTCATGCCAACGTATTTTGCGTTTAGCTCATACTAACGACTACTGATTTAAATTCGTTGAGTTTAATTCTTTACTATCTGGTCCATTTCGTAATAGTAATGCTAGCCAATTAAAGTTTGTTAGTAGATGTTTTTTGTTATTTGTCTGCTGCAAGAATAACAAAACATCAGCAAATGTAGCCAAAGTTGTATTTTATGGGATCGATATGTCACTGGTATAAAGCAGGTACAGGATGGGGCCTATGACGTTACCTTGAGGCACTCCAGCTATTATTTCTTTTAGATCAGAATATCCGTCCTTCTGTGTTTAATCCTAAAAAGTCCGTCCTCGATATATGATATTAGAAAATTGAAGTTTATTCCGTCAGAATTCAATCAGAATTTTAAAATCTGCAGTCCCGAAACATTTGCGACAAAACTTGTAATCAGTAATTAAAAAAAGCAATGTTTGTTTAAAATAGCATGGAAAACACTCTAAGCATTTCTAGTATTTGTGTGTTAATAGTAAACTTGTAATTTTAACAACTGACTTACGGCCCACTCTGTTAATGAACTTAGTTAAGGTAATGCAAAACTTAGTTATTAAATGTATTTATTTACACATCTAAATCAATAAAAACCAAAATTAGCGTAAAGAAGGATCCAGGGTATGAGGAGCAGTGAATCCATTATAAGTATAGTATAATTATAATAACAAATAAGTCAATTTCGTTGTTTGGTAAAACAATGGCTAAAAAATTATTGGGTGAATTTTTGTTATCATCTAAATAAAAACAAAAGATGGTTTGTTTATATATATTGTTATGATATGATAATTTGCTTAAAATAATACTTTTAAATTTTCTAAGACTCGTAAATAATAGTAATAAAAAAATAGTTTACGTTGACAGTAATTTGGATATTAAAATGAAAAAAATAATTTGATAGACAAGTATGGGGATGACATATATACTCAAAAATATAAGTCTGGTCTTGTAAAAGAAATAATTCAGTCAGAGGTAAAGACAAATTTGTAAACTATAATTGATTTTGTATATTGTAGTTGTAACATGTATCAAAACATTGTAGAAACGTTGTTTAGTAAAATAATAATTTGCCAAGAGAGCAGACGTATTTTAAAAATGGCTGTTTAGTTAATAATTGAAAAAGAGAAAAGAGTGTTTTGAGAGTATAAAAAGTATCGCAAAAAGATAGTAGTAATTTGAGTAATAGTTATAATAATAAAGAAAAAATATACAAATAAATATCTAATAATTATAATAATAGTATAAAAGTGAAAACAAAATTCATTCAGAAAATATATATATATATATATATATATATATACTTTATTTTCTTTAACCATGTATAATAATTTATTTTTATTTGTTTTCTTGGGTTTTTGGGTACAAAATAAAAATATATAATTTACTTAATTTGACGTTCCGCCCCTTGATTGGGAGCTTCACATAAACATGAAATAAAAGAAAAACATGAATTCGACTTTAAAAATACAAAAATACTAGCACAAGACTCAAATTAAGTAAATTATATATTTTCATTTTGTAACCACAAACCCAAGAAAAGAAATAAAATTAAATTATAGGTTGGACAGAAAATTTAGAAATTAATTTAGTGGGGTTATTATTGTTAAAAATTGGAAATTTATTTCTATATATATATATATATTTATAAATATATATATATATATATATATATATATATATATATATATATATATATATATATATATATATATATATAAATATAATTTTATAATGCACTTTTCTTAAGATACGCTCTTGTCGCTATATTAAGCAGAACTAATTAATAAGATGCGAAAACTGAAACAAGTTTTTAATTATCCATAATACAAAGTTGTAACTAAATTTTAATTAGTTTTAATGTCTACATCAAGTGCTTGCAGCACTTAAAGAGTTTATTTTGTTGGAACAGAGACAAGAAGCTTGAAGCAACTCTAAACGTGACCGAGCGCACAAAGTCAAGTTAGGCCAGGTTAGGCTTAACTAAATTAGATAGACATTTATACAAACAGTTTAAATATTTCCCAAGTTTTGCTTGCGGTAACAGTTTCGTTTTGGGACTTTCATTATAAATTAATGAGATATCACGTAATATTAAAGCTTTAATCAATTAACTGTTATTAATTTATAAGTACCTATTTGTAGCGATTGATGAATTAATAATGTTTTTACCCAAATTTAAATTAAACTTGAATAATATTTAAATAAAATTAACAATTACTTGATGTTAAACCGGAATTATCATAAAAGCAATTAATTTAAAAACTTTTTACACATCGGAAGTTTTAAACTCACTTTATTTCTTTAAAAAATTTAGTTAAACATTTGTATAAATATGTTAATTAAAATATACATAAACACATTTATATATAATATCACATCAATTTTCCAAGTAAATAAAGATTTTGAAAACCTCGTACACGTGAAAAAGAATTTTAAGTTAAAATTAAAATAAAAATAATATTGCCTTATAATGTAGTATCTTAAATTAATTAGTGAGTACGGTTTTACAGTACCTAACTGACAGCTGTTTAATTTTTAAAAATAATTTAATAATGGTAATTTATAAAGAAACATACTTTATTAAATAGTGTCAAATAACATTAAAACAATTACACTCTACAATTTGTTAAAAATAAATAATGAGACTTTTAAATTTTCTCTAACAAAAAAAATTAAAAGATCAAAAAATTTGGTAAAAAAAATAAAAAATCTGTTTCAGTTAAACAAGAGATTGTAAAATAAGTTGGTTTTGACAAATTTTAAGAAATAATACTATTCATTGATGTATAATATTAAAAGTTTAAAGCGAAAAGTAACGATTCCATCAACTACTGGTATTAAAATAATATAGGATATAGGCTATATATCTGTTCTATCTATCTTATAACGATATTTGAAAGACATACATCCCAAATTGATGTTAGTTTAATTTCGGTGACAAATCGATTAGGAATAATTTCAACTACTACTTCCACATCCACGTATTTAATACCAATATTTAAAACTTACAGGATAATTCAATCAAAAAATGCACAAGATTTTTTAAAATACGTTTTTACCTTTATAACAAAAATGACAGGTAATTTGTGATTTTAATAATAATGATAAACATTATTTGGTATTAAAAAATTTATATAAACTATGTACAAAATAAAAAAAAATAAGATTTAAAGTATATTTTATTATTAACAAAAAATAACATTATAAAGCATTGTATAGTTTGTATGTGCTAAAACCGAATACATTTAATTTCTTTATCAAACTGATTTTACGACGTAGTATCTATCGATGATCAAAATACTGCTTACTTGCATAGATAATAGTATAAAAAATATTCGTCTGTATTGATTATAAAAGAATGTATAAATCTGCAAATTTTCGATTTATCAGCTCTACATCAATATTTTCAACGGCTGATATAATTCAAATAAATGGATGCTTACCAAAGATTAATAAATAAACACATTTTACCTGTCAAATCTAAACAGAAGTTTTATCCTGGCAAAAAAATCAAATTAGTATAATACGGAGGAGCAACCAAGAAAAATAAAAAAACTTTAGGGACCATGGAAAGAACTAAGCTTGTGAATAGGGTAATAAAAAGTGGAAACAACAATAAAAGTGTTTCTGCTTTTTGACACATAAGGTTCAATTATATCTTGAAATGGTTTTCCACATGTTGACCTATATTTTTTTGATGGATCATTTTAGAATTCAACAATTTTCAATTGAGGATCATTAATGTTGTTATTTTATTTTAACAACCGTGCGGGGATGTCCTTAACCCTAACACGGCGCGTCCCAATGGCTGATAGGGAACTTCCTGGCTTACAGGAAAGGTGTCTAATATTAAAGAATAAACACCCGCGGATCAACTAAGGACATGATATAGGGCAGCGGCTATATCATTACTACCTTTGAGTACAAGGGAGTTCACTTCCTTGTATTCAAACTAGACAGGTGCGGTTGGTTTGTTTTAAGCCAGCCAAGCTTACCGCGATCATCAGGCTTTGCTCAAGGTGTCATGCGACCCGTGCCAAGGGGCGTACTATATGTATGATATCTGTGCCTGCCCCAAACAGATATCGCAAACGGAGCCTCTGGGATACCAGGCAACCTCCCGGTAGTATTTTTGGCTTGCTACGGTAATGCAGAGCTCTGCCGTAGTCGACCATTTTTTCTCTAGCTACTCGTGGGAACTATATGAGTAACAAAAAATATAAAAACATTAAAACCATCTGCGACGAAGGCAATCTTCTCGCAGACGAACAAATGCAAATGGAGACCCTCCTAGCAACCAAATCTCGCAGGAAGCTGAGAGGGTACTTTTAAAATCCCCCACTCCCGAGAAAACGGACCTGACAACAGGGGGCGAGGCTAAGCAAACGGCCAGCATAAACCTGGACAAGAAGGTCAAACTTGCCGGCGCGACGAGAAAACGTCTTAGCCGATTGATCAAGAGCGGGGTACCTTACAAAACCGCCTTAGATCAAATACTAAAAGAACGGGATGAGAAAAGGAGCGGGGATCAATCCCCCCTGCTCTCACCAGCAAGCGAATACGCTCGGATGGTAGCACTCCAGAGGCGGCGGTGAAAAAGCCACGCACTATGGAGGACTCAAACGAGCAAAAACGCTCCTTTGTAACTGTAACTCAGGGCATCAAGGTGGGCATAATCCACCCAGAACACCCAAATGCTCAGCTGTCAAACGAACAGCTACGGCTGCTACAGCGATCCATTATAGACACTGTAGACAAACTACCGGACGATGGTCCACAAGTGCGATTCCAGAGCTGCACCATTCGACCTGGAATCCTCCTTCTGTCCTGTACGGACGCTAAGACGGTCAAGTGGATGGAGGAAGTGATATGCTACCTTCAACCCTGGGAAAACGCCCAGCTGAAGTTAGTTCAGAAGGAAGACATACCGAAACCCCACATCTGTGTGGCTTTCATCCCAGACGATGAGGGACTACCCAGACTGACGGGAGAACAGGTAACCAACCGTCTGCGGAAGATGAACCGTACCCTGCATACCCAGGAGTGGACCATTCTACACAGGGAAAACGCAGGACCTGGTCAAATGTGGACGTTCTCAATGGATGAGGTATCCATTAAAGATTTGGAGCGGCTAAATTTCCGCCCATATTTTGGCTTTGGACAGGTGCAATTCCGGTCCAAGGAAGCCAAGAAAGATCCATCATCGGTGGAAATTCCAAAGTCTTCGGAGGTAACCGTTAGAACCAAAGAGGGAGGTAAATCTACCTCGGCGGCGACAGAGGAACTGAAGAGGCCGGCCAAAACCAGCAAAAAAGCCGGAAAAGTAAAAAACCCCTTCATGGTAAAGCGCCGACAAAACGACCTACACCAGGAAACAATAAGGGGAAGGAAAGTAAACGTTAGAGACTCTCTTGCAGACCCACTTTCCCGGCAGTCTGCTTCTGAGAGACCAGGAGCAAATTCCACTCTCAATGGGATCGACATCACGACCCAAAAGGGAGGACTGGAGAAAGGTTTCAAAAGTGGTCACCCCAACATCTGTACAATGGGCGGTGAATTATTTCTCCCCATTCAAGTCTTCAGGGGAGGATGGTGTTTTCCCTGCCCTCATTAAGAAGGGAGTTATATTCCGCTGGGCTGGTCAACGGCGAGAGTTGTATACATACGTAAAACGGGTACGGTGAATCATTCCCTACCCAAATCCTTCCGGCCGATCAGCCTTACCTCATTCTTAATGAAAACTCTGGAAAGAATTATTGATAGACATATTAGAGAGGGGAATCTTAGGGAACATCCCTTAAACCCCCACCAATATGCCTACCAAACAGGCAAATCTACGGATTTAGCTCTAAACAATCTAGTAGGAAAGATCGGCCATTCCCTTAAACATAAGGAAATTGCGCTGGCAGCTTTTCTAGATATAGAAGGAGCGTTTAATAACGCCTTACCACAGTCACTCTATACATCAATTAGGGATAAAGGGATAGACGGTAAAATCTGTAACTGGATCAAAAACATGATTGAAAACAGATATATAATATCATCACTGCATGGAGAGTTGGTTAGGTTCAGGGCGGCGAAGAGGTGTCCACAAGGCGGGGTACTTTCCCCCCTAATGTGGTCACTTCTAGTCGACTCTCTGCTGAGCGAGCTTTTTATGCAGGGAGTAGATTTTCAATGCTATGCGGATGATCTGGTTATAATAGTTAGAGATAAATTTGAAGCGACGATCTCAAACGTCCTCCAAGAAGCTCTTAACACAGTATACAGATGGTGCGAGAGGGAACAGATGTCTGTAAACCCCCGAAAAACTGTAATTATTCCTTTTACGAAAAGGAAAAAGCTAGATAAGCTTCGGCAGCCTGTCCTATACGGAGAGAGCATTCCATTTGCGACGGAAGTGAAATACCTGGGTGTAGTTCTGGATAAAAGACTCACCTGGAACGCCCACTTGGAAAAAACAATAAACAAAGCCAGGTTTTCTCTCTGGAATCTCAGAAGAGTATGTGGCAAATCTTGGGGAATGAACCCCAAACAGATTTACTGGATTTATCAAACAATGATAATATCTATGGCCACGTATGGTTCAGTAGTCTGGTGGACCAAAGGGTTACAACAGACAGCTAGAGTAAAGCTTGCTGGCCTTCAGCGGCTGGCATGCCTGGCCATAACTGGAGCTATGTCCAGCACACCAACGGCAGCGATGGAACACCTCCTACATCTCCCTCCCCTAGATATTCTCTTAGAGAGGGAGGCCAGGATAGCTTCCTATAGATTCCTGTCTTTGGAAAAGCAAATAAATGGAGAGCAACTCGGAGATCACTCCGGGATACTGAGTGAAACAAAAAACCACCAAATTCTCGGGATGGTTCCTGACTTGCTAGCCACAAAAATACACGTAGGAAAGTCGTTCAAAGTCCTCTTTCCGGAGAGAGACGAATGGATGAGGGGACAAATCCTCTTCCCAGAGACTGAATACGTAATGTACACAGACGGCTCAAAAACCCCAGATGGAGTTGGGGCCGGTGTTTTCAGCAGGAAACCAAAGATTGAAATATCTACCAGTCTTGGCAGGTATGCCACAATCTTTCAGGCTGAAATATTCGCTATCGAATTGTGTGCAAGAGAGTTGACCAACAGACCTCTAGCAAACAAAAACATAAATATAATATCAGACAGCCAGGCCGCTTTAAAAGCACTGAGCTCCAACAAGATAAATTCTAAACTTGTATGGAATTGCATCGAATCCTTAGAGTACCTTGGTGCGAACAACAGGGTGACCCTACTGTGGGTACCTGGGCACCAGGGGTGGAAGGAAACGAAAAAGCCGACACCCTTGCAAAACAGGGGGCCGAATCTGCGTTCACTGGACCAGAACCGGTTTTTGGAGTCACCACAAGTGCCGCCAAAACAATTATTTCGGACTGGGCGGAGAGGAAAATACTCACGTACTGGTCCGACTTACCAGGGCTAACCCACTCGAAGGCGTTTTTACCGTTACAACCCTCGAGAAACACAACTAAGCAGATCCTAGAATGGAGCAGAAATGACCTGCGTATTCTAACAGGACTGCTTACGAGACACTGTCGTCTGAGATACCACCTCAGAAAGATAGATCTGACCAACAAACGGACTGTCGGTTCTGCTGCGTGGAAGACGAAACTGCTGAAAATATACTATGTTCATGCCCCGGCCTGGGAAGAATAAGGTTCAACATATTTGGTTACACTAACCTAGAACCTACTGATTTTAAAAAAATCTCACCCTATACAACCATGAACTTCGTAAGAAGGGCTGGATTGTACGGTGAACTGTAGCCTCTAGGGGTGAGCCACAATAGACCTACTAAGAGTCGCTGTGGAGGGGCGACCACGCCCCACTCACATAAAACCTAACCTAACCTAACCTATTTTAACAAACTTTTTTACAAAATTTTTTATTAAATTAAAAATTATGTTAAGGCATTTATATATTGTAAACCTATTATTGCTATCCCATACCAAATGTGGATAATTCTTGAAATTTACGACTTGATTACATTTGCAGGAGGCTTTTTATGCAATTATGATAAACATAATTATGCATACATTTTCCAAAAATCGATGCATCCATTACAACTATAATAAATCTACCATAAATTACAACTTCAGTAATGCTTCATGACAAAAGTTACGAAAACAAGTGAAGGTCCGTAATGTCTGGATTTTAAACCAGTTACACATACTCACCTAAATGCACTTAATTTGTTTTTAGAAGTAATTTAAAAAAAAAAACTTCGTAAACAATAACTTGACACAAAAATAGTTAGTATAATAAACAATAAACATTAAAGTAATATAATAAAAATATTTGTATGTAATGAAGCGTTTAATTTTATGTTTTTAATTTTTTTACTATGTACAAGGGTTATTTACCATAAATTACCCACTCACTATAGTTATTATAACCCAAAAAAAAGTTTTGCATAAAAGTTATGTGGTTGTGACTGGATTTCGTTAAAATCCTATTAAAAGAAAGTAAAGTAGGGAGTAGATTTCAGAAAAAAAAACAAAAAAGTAATTGGAATGTCCTGTATATTTTAAATTTTTGGAATATTCTTTTTCCTGATTTTAAAAATATACTAAGTTACTAAACGTCGTATATATCTTTGTTAAAATAGTTACTGTATTTATGCAAAAGTTCACATTATTAAAGTAAGCTATAAAAATGACAACTTGTATTTGATAGGTTAGTGACTTTTTTTAATAAAATGATTAAAATGATTTACAATAAGAAAGTGACAAAATAAATAACGTAGCGTAGATGTGATCCTGATCATTTTTGTGGCCAGCATAATTGATAAAGTTTATTTATATTTTTAATTGTATTGGAAATGTTTTCATTATTATTATTTAGATTGTTATTTCAAGTAAATTTCTGTCTTTAGTAGCTTAAATACTATTAATGTTATTATTGACAATGTCCGATTTATTCCAAAAAAATCCATAGAAGTAAAATCAGAACTGTTAGTTGGCCTTGACTGGAAATACATTATTGGAAGGATAGGAAATTAGGTCAATCTGCTCCACCATGTATCCAAATAATATTATCAAGTTCGGCGTCTGGACAATTCTGGATAATAATTTTTTTTGCTTCAGAAAACCACTTTATTTTTTTTCATTAAAGAAATGTCATTTATTAAACAGGGTAAAAGGGTAATCTAAGATATATTTTTAAGTATCAGAAAAAAATACTATTACAAAATTTTTAAAATATTTAGGGTATGCCATTTAAAGAAAATATAAATTTTTGTGTATTCCCTAAAATCTGCACGTTACTGTATCTACTTTAAATAGCATTTTAACAAAATTTATAACCACACAACTTTTATGAAAAACTTTTTTTCTATAGGTAATAGTAACGATAATAAAGGGTGGGTAATTTATAATGAAAAACACTGTACAATTAACAAAGGAATAAAAAGGTACCGTAATTGTCTTAAAAAATCTGTGATTTATGTGGGTGTTTTGAGGAGTCAAAGTAAGGAAAAAAACATTACTTTAAAGTAATTTACACAATCTTGATGCTTTTTGGATATACATATTCATTTAAAATAAAAATATAAATTGTTTAATGGTATTAATCATTAAATAACTCATTATTTTTATATATTTTTAAAATGATCTAATAGGACGCTAGTGATTAAATAATAAAAAGATTTGATAAAAGGTTCTTGTTAAAATAAAAATAACTTTGACTTTTAGCTAAAAAAATCGTCTTTGTGAAGAATTTTATTCTTTACATTCATGCAGCAAATTATTTGAGTGTTTTTTTTTGTGGAAATAACAAAAAGAAAGCAATTACTCTATAAAACAAATATACTGGAAAACTAACTTCTTGAATGTGACCTCTATCGTTTACATTTTTAAATAAATATGACATTACTTTGATGAATTTATTTTATAAAGATATTTTATAGAATGCGATAATGAAATGTCAACACACGAACTTGAATTAATTGGGAAGCATAATTATAATACATAATATAAACATAATGCTTCCTGACACATACTAAATTAATAATGTTTTAAACTTATGGTTAAACAAAGGTAAAATATTATTATTAGTTAAAAATAACAATAATTAAATACCTAATATAAAATATTTACCACAAAAAAAGCAAGAAATAAAATTTATAGACGATATTTTGGTATTCGTTTATCCATCATGTAATGAAAAAAGAAGTCTTTTTGTTTACTATGCATCTAACGTACCATCTGGTTTGTAAAAATTTGTCAATTTCGCAATTATTGATTTAAACACATACAAATCAATGTAATTTTGCAGAAAGTCTTACTCATTTTGGAATTCAAATAATGATCACAATTATTTTACCTAATTGGAAAGTAAACAAAACCCAGTTGACTGTATGAATTTTCAAGATGTGAATTAAATACGAGTATTATACAATTGCCTTAGTCTGGATTTTATTTAGAAGGTATCAATACGAACATAAAAAACACTCTTGACTTGAAATAATACTAAAATTTCTATTTAGTTTTGCTGTTTTAACTAACTTTTTTAAACAAATTTAATTATTTATTTATCGTTTCATTAATTTTTTCAAATTCTTTAACGTTAATAAATAATAACATATATTTATTTATGTATTGATGTAAAATTATTTTATACTTTATATGATCACCACCACCACCATCACCAAATTGAAATGTAAGCTAGGCATAAAGGGTTGTAAAAAGAACATAAACCAGTATCAAAATATAATTTACATGCAAATGGTAGAATCGTGATGGAAACAGGGTTAAGTTTCAAGCGCCATTCTACACACATTTAGCAAACACAAAGTCGTGTCAAAAGCTCAGTATTGAATCAGCTGCCAACTTATCCATAACTCTCGATGGTCGATGGATGCATTTCATCCTTACAAATAGTTTCCAAGCCCCCACTCTACTCGCAATGAAATAAAATTACCACAGAAATGTTTATATAAGTATATAAATTTTTCATCAACGCTACAAGAAATATTTACTGAAACTTAAATTTTCAATACCCACTTCTTACACCATAAAAGCTCTAACTTACATTGGTGACGCTTTAAAATATCAAGTCCTGGATTTATATGCATAATTCTAATTGACTCTCCTATCGAATTACAGCTACAAATTTTAAGATTTCTTAAATAGTTTTAATTTAAATTGACTTTGACACAAAATTAAATCCCGTAATTCAATTAAAAATCAAGTATTTTTAATTTTTCGTTATAACAGTTATATTATTTTAATCTTATTTTGTAAAAAATAAATAAAACAGTTTAGATTAAAATGCAATTTTTGGTGTACTTCTTTAAATTTTTATTTTTATTTGAAAAAAAGCAGAAATGGATAAAGAATTTGTCTTAGAATAAAGTAATTATTTAATTTCATTAAAATAATAATGGAAACTTTTGTATTACTCACCTTGATGTTTATTCAATGAAATCAATTCTGAGCAAGTAAATTAGAATGTTAAACCAACATTTTCGCTGATTAAAGAGGATGACAGTGGACATTTAAACAAAATGAGGACCTAGACGTTGATTGCTTTAAATGAAATAAGACTTAATTACTAAACTGTAGACTCAAACTCAAACCGTTTCAATTTGTAACGCGATTGATCGCTCTATTCCACTTTTACCAATTACACAAAACTTAAAATAAAGGAAAATTTCGCGTTACATTGTCAAGATTGCTAGTACATTAACGGACCATCACTTGATCAATCCACTAAAGAGCTTTATTGTGTGCTTTAGAAAACTGAAACCACAACATGACGTCAATTAAAAACTTAACTTTTTAAATAAAACAAATGTACTGCCTTTAATGGTACACAAAATTATGCAAATATTTTAAAAGCTATGGTCATATTTCTTTTCACTTCGTATTTTTATTGTTGCCAGTATTTAAAAGTGTTTTTTAACTCGTTGCTTCTTACTTTTGTTCTTGCTTTTTTAAAATATATTCTTTTTATACAAATATTTTTAACTTGGCTCATTTGATGTTATTCTAAAAAACCACTATAAAAATAAAATATTACTATTTATTGTATAAATTTATTTTATTTTATGGAACATGTAATCAGTAATGTTGCCCAGTTTTACCTAAACAATTATGCCTGATTAACTCTATCAACTTGCCACAATTTTTAATGAGCCATTCAATTTGTTAAATGTTAATTATGCAAGTGTCCATAAACTAGGTCAACTGAAGTCCCTTCGGTCAACTAGTTGTGGATGGACTTTATCCGGTTTAACACTTGCTTTCACAAAATGCTTTAGTGGTCATCTGATATATGATCAAAGCTAAATGATATTTCATTGACAAAAGAAATAATTTTAAAGTAGCTCGTAGAATGCACAGGTTAGTTAATAAGCGTTACAAAAATACGTTTGGTTTAAGTCATATTTTATTTAAACAATAATAAAATAAAAATATTAACAAAAAACTTGTTAAATAATGTGTTTTATTTATAAATAAATACAAAAGGTAACCGATAACTTTAACCTTTTTAATAAATTGGGACTTTGATGTTATAACTCAAATTCTTTACAAATAATATCAATAGATATTAGATATTACATAATATAGATGCTTAATAAATGTTAAAAAAACACCAAGGACAATTTTCTATCTCGTCTATAAAATCAAAAATTGAACCATAATATTATGAAAATTCAAAAAAGGTACATTCAATTTTTTTGTTGATTTGAATAATACCAATACTGTTAGCTTTGTTGTCGTTAACAAAATATTATCCAATTCGATTAATCACATTTTTGAAAAAGCTTAAAATAATTAATAAAACGGTATTATCCAGACTTTAAAAATATTGTTTTAAAACGCTGCAAGCATGTCATTTTATTTTCACAATAAATAATAAAAGTGGACATCATTTTATTTTCACAATAAATACTTAACGTCACACACATAGACACAAAATTTCTACAAAATAAATACTACTAAAAGAGCTGCCAATTTTGAAACAGCATAAAGAATTTGCTTTTATTTCCACTTAAAAAACAAAAAAAGTTGTATAATTGTATCTAAAAAATTCCACAAATTCTATAGGGATGTTCATTAGGGTGGAGCAGAATTTTTTTTTATTTAACTGTAATGTAAAAGTCAAATTTTAGTGCCTTTTGGGCTAAAGTTAAGTCATGGTAAAAATATTAATCAATTCGGTTTAGAGTAATTGCCTCCGCAGCGGCACTGATTTTATAAAAATAGTTGGTTTTAGACCTTACAATATGTCTGTACGAAAAAATGATATAAGAAGCTCTAAAGAAACAAAGTAGGCAAATAAATTGGTAGGAATGACGGGTACCTTTAAAAATTATTTAGTAAATATAGGTACCAAAAAACGTTTGTTGGGGTGTCTAATCTTAAAGATTTGTTTAGGTAGGCATTCGGTCAACTTATTGGCTCGCTGTACATTTCTTGGTACGTGATATTACTGTAAAATTTTAGTTAACCCTATTTTCGAACACGATAAATGGAAATTTTTTTAGGAATTAAGTTACTACTCTGTAATTATATTTTTTTAATTTTCGTATGTTAATTTTAATCGTAGGTATATTTCCACATATATGTCGGCTATTTCCTTATTGGTAATTTATGTGCATGTACTCCTATGTATATCAGACGCTGCTTGTTAACATTGTGCAAGCGGAGGTCTAATATGGCTTTATTTTTAGGAAATATACACAATAATTTTAGTTATTAATGTATTTTTTATTCAAATTAAATTTTGCAGTTAAATTTTTATTATTTTTAAAAGCAATTTAGAAGAATAATTATACAGTAATGAATATTCATAAAACGACAATCTTTTTTTGTAGGGAATAAACAGAAGCTTCCATATTTTATAAATTTATATAAATCATAACAATTAAATACTATTTTAATAGTAATATTCTTAATTCTCTACCGTAATAATAATATTTAACTAGCAAAATCCGGCCACGCTTCGCTGTGGCTTATTCTGATATTAATTATCAGGAAGGGAAATAAAGATTAGATTTACCGAGAAAACAGATTATTCATTTTAATACCCCACTTTGTGTTGCTGTGGCTAGCTGTAGAATTAAAGCAAAGACAGATAAAATGTTTTTCACTAAAATTGTAAAGCTAGTGAACGGACTACATTTTCTGTTTGTCCGTGTGACATAATATATACCATTAGAGAAGCACGCGTTTTCTAAATTCAAACCACTTACTTTTAAATATTACAATCTGAATAAAAGTAACTCACAATATGATTTTTGAAAACAAATAACTAAATCATTTCCAAAAGAAAACAAATTAATTAAATACGGCATTCACTATGAAATTACGGCACCTTTATTTTTTTTCAAAAACATACATACATATAGTCACGCCTTTTTCCCGTAGGGGTAGGCAAGAGACCACTTTCTTCCACTTGCTACGGTACTAACACACATCTTTTGCTTCCTCCACTTTCATAAGTACTCTCATACATGCTCGTCGGTTGTTTGTACTCTTGACCTGGCCTTTTTCCAAAACAATGTTGATCTGATCGAGATATGTTCACCGAGATCGACCTCTACGGACTTGTCCATTTACACTTGCCTTATAAATTTGTTTCGGCAATCTTCCTTCATCCATTTTTTCTTCGTGTCCAAACCATTTAAGCATTCCTTTGTCTATCTTTGTAACCACATATTCTTTTACACCACAGCGGTCTCTTATTTTCCTATTCTTTACTTTATCCAACCGAGTTACTCTGGCTATACTTCTCAGACTATTCATCTCCGCAGCATTAATCCTATTTTCATGCTTCTTCTGCCAAACCCAACATTCATTACCATAAATAAGTGTAGGAACCAACACAACTCTATGTACAGCCAGACGTGCCTTTTTTTGACAATTTCTGGCTGTTTATAAAGCTATAAACTGCCCCATTTATTTGTTTTCCTGGCAACACCCTTCGCTTAATGTCACTGTCATAATTTCCATCTCTCGTAAAACCCAAGTACACAAATTCATTTACTTGTTCCACTCTTTCTTCCTTAATCCAAACTTTACAGTTTGACATGCTTTCTTTTTTTAAAAACCAATACTGCCGTTTTGCTAACATTTATTTTCATCTTTTTTATTGTCAGGGCATTATGCATAACATTAACCATCGCCTGCAATTTCTCTTCAGATGACGCTAATATGACTTGATCATCGGCGTAAAGAAGGTATTTGACGATCAAATAATTCATTTTCAATCCATACGCACTCTCAAATCTTTTACACAATCGTCTATGTATAAGTTAAACAGTCATGGTGAAGCCACACATCCCTGTCTTACACCCTTTTCGATGTTAAACCAGTCTGTGCAAGCTCCGTTATCCTGACACAAGCAGTGGATTCCTCGTAAAGTGATTTCAGTGCTAGAATTGAACTACCGCTCACCCCATACATAGATAATGTTGACCACAATTTACTCCTCACTACTTTGTCATAGGCCTCTTCAAAGTCTATAAAAGCGCAATTGACAAAAACAGATAATATAATTACTTCTTGGATGAAATAAAATGAATTCTAACTAACAAATAAATAATCATAAATAATACTATGCACATCAACCAAATGGTTACAGTAACTTTTTTCGCACTAACGTTTATTTTCACTATCTACATTAATTGTGTTGGTCGAGATTGACGCTCACTGACGTTTATTGTTAAAATAATAAGTTTTTGACATATTTGAAAATAGTAATTTGTCATATATTCTTGAAAAAACAAAACGATTAAAAACTTTATAAACATTTTTTATATTTAATTCTATTAAATTCTTTTTAATCCTTTCAATACTACTTTTTATTGGTGATTAGCATGAAAAATTATTTGGAATTTCCTGTTTCTAAAAATTTTTTGGAAAAAACGTTTAAAAAACACTTTTCTATTAAAATGCAATATTTTGTAAAAATTTCAAGTCAATCCTCAACTACTTATTGAGTTTTACGGACACGAACATTGGGATGCTAAATTTTTTTATATAGGGTGTTTCTAAATTCATGCGAAATAATTCAGGAGGTGATTGCCCGTATAAAATTACGATGAATCTTTCCTATAACAAAATTTCCCCTCACCCCTTTCTAGATATTGCCCCTAAAACGTGGTAAGTAAAGTTTTAATTTAGGCTGAGGGCGGTCATTTCTAACATTTATTATGAATCGTATTTTATTCTTGCATTTTCTATCATTACTGTTTTCCACTCTCAATACGTAGTTTATTAATTAATAAGGAATAAAAATCATAATATTGTATTTTATTTTTATTACCGAATCTATTGGTTGAGAAAAAACTTTAAAATTAAAAAAAGTTTTTAAATAAACAGGGATTTTTATTATACATAAGTAAATCTCGAAAAAAAGATTTGATATTAAATAAAGTGAAGGAGCACCTGCAGACTGTGCGGCAAGGATCCGGTAAGAGTAAAACACATACTGTGCTGCTGCGAGGCACTGGACCGCAAAAGACGGGCAATTTTTGGGCAGCCAGCCATCCGGCGACCCAGAACTGTATTGTTCCCATCCAATAGAGAACTTGTACAAACTTGTACAAGGTACGAAAGTACTGTATTGGATACAATAACATAAAATCACATGGGCAAGATACAATGGGCCAACATGTCTATATGTCACTGGAGGCAACAGGTTCACAAGCTCTTCATAAAGGATTTTTTCCATTTCAGCAAAAAAAAACTTAAACTTAATTTTACTCGCCACATTTCAGAGGTAATATCTAGTTAGGGGGTGGGCTAAGGAAATTTTGTTATGGATCATAATGGGTTGTTATAATAATTTTATACAGGCAATCATCTCCTGAATTTTTTTCGCATGAATTTAGAAACACCCTGTATAAAGATGATTTACTTATTTAACCTAGATAAATTATTACTTCTAACTAAACTAACAAGAGAAGTAGGAGGACAAAAACAAGAGCATAATTATTTAGTACATTTATTTGGATCTAAAAGAAAATAGAGGCTAACTAGTTAAGCTCGTTGAAAACGGATTTTTTAATTGCTACCTACTAACTTTGAAACCAAGAAAGTATAATAGCAACATAAATACATTGAAAGTCCAGTTTAGTAGGCTTATTTCATAAACACACAAAATAATTACAAGATTTAAGACACCTCCTTTTACAAAATTATGAGAAAATCACAGGAAATGCCTGTATTTTTTTCATTATCCTTTTATTTAAGTCTTGCTGTTCTGCACATAATTTTTTTTGCGTAGTCTTTACACTCAACCGTATTGGAAAAAAAATTAAAATCATTTTTATCATTGCCCTTCCTATGCATTAAAAAATAAATAAACTTTTTTAGGTAATTTACTCATAAGTTAAGTAAGAAAATAACTGATAACTATTAGCAGGAAAAAATTATGTAAAATATACATTTTAGTTTGTTATAAAAATTAAAATAAAATAAAGTTAAAAAAACGTGGGTAATTAAACAAAAAATAAATGAATTTTTTTATTGGTGTTTAATAAAAAGAGCTAGGGTTAGGGGAGCCTATACTGCAGCTTTTCAGCTCATTATGTTCCGCAGCTACCACCGTTTAGCTAAGTTTTAACAACTTTCTAGCCTAGTGCGGGAAATACATACCTACTTCCCGTACTAAGTCGAAAAGTTCTACTTTCTTAAATAAAAAGGCGTCTGGAAAGTAGGTAATTTTTATCCAGTTTTTAAAAGAAGTTTTCTTTAAATTTCTTAATTTTTTCAAAACCCGTATTTAAAAACTTATGAATGAATGAAAAGAAAATGGTGTGGTTTTTTTTAATTATTTATTTGGACTTTTAGTTTTTTTTACATTTGGTTTTGAAAATGATATCGGTTAAATGACCGCCACTATTATTAATTACAATTTGGGACCGTTTAATAGTATTTTCTATGGTTTTTCTTGTTTATCATCATTTGTTCCTTATTCTATCTCTTATAAAAGTATACTTGAACAACGATTTAGGATGTAAACAAGGCAAATAATGAGTATAAAAGGTCAAAAGGTGTGGCAAAAGAGGTTGTGGCAAAAAAGAAGAAAAGTGATAAAGATAAATTTGATAAAAGGTCATCTGACGATTTCCAAAACAATATTAAACTCTTCTGGAAGTCCATAAGAACAGCTAATGGTAAAAATACTACCTTGCAATTGAAAAGAATTAGAAACCAAGATAGTATTATGGTAAAAGGAGATGAATGCGTATTAAAGAGATGGAATACTTCGAAAGTTTATTTGAGAAAGAGGATACACAAGTACAGGCCCCATTCGGAGAGCTAGTCTACTGTACCGCCTTTTTAACCTTTGTTGGGGGAGTTTTTTTTTTTTATGAAAATAGTCGCAAAAAGGGTAGACCTATCGTGTGGGCCGTGGACGGCCCGCACTGCGACTATTAGAAGGGGAAGGGATTATAGAAAGGAAATGATTGTGGACACGCTTTTTAAAAAGTTGCAGGTCATAGTTCTCTGGAAAAACTGATTTTGGAAGCTTATTCCATTTCGTAGCAGCCCTGTAAAAGAAGGACTCTTGATGAAGATTGGTCCTTGTAGTGTCAATCTTAAGAGTAAATGGGTGAGACTGATCAGCGTGCCGAGTTCTTCGGCCGAATGTGGCCAATGTTGGTACAAGAGTTTTTATTTCTCTGGAGCATCTGCCATGGAAATATCTGTAGAGCAATGACTGGTCTGCAACTCTTTTTCTATGTTCTAGAGGGTGAAGGGTATCTGTGAGAGTTGAGCTGTTTATCAAACGAATGGCTCTTTTCTGAATGGAATCTTGAAGACGAAGAGAATGCCTTAGTGCTGAACCCCAAATATGCGAGCAATACTCCAGTAGAGGTCGGATTTGAGCCTTGTACGTCGTCAACAGTTGATCAGGAGTAAAAAACTTTCTAGCTTTCCACAGAAAACCTAGCCTCTGGCTTGCCGACTTTGCGATGTTAGCAACATGGTCATGCCATGACATATTATTGGACACCGTGACTCCCAAAATCGAGATGGAGGGACTTGGTTCAAGGGTATTTCCTCCGGACATTGTGATGGGAAAATTTGAGGAATTCACTTTCTTGGAAAACGTGGCACTTTGTGTTTTTTGGGCGTTGAACTGAACAAGATTGTTGGTTCCCCACTCGACGATTGCTTCAAGATCTCTATTGATGGAGTCAACCTGTTCCTGCCTGAGTCTATTTGTATCATTCACCGAAAGTGATCGATAGTTTTTAGCCCGTGAGAGCGTCACAGTCAAATATGACGTGGGGTGCTGTTTCTTTCCCATCCACATATAGTCTGCATATTAGGACCTCAAAAAAGATGCCCTTGTTATGCAGATGTTTTTTTAGACAACAGTGTCCCGTAATGATAATAAGGCTATTGGTTTCTAGCGAGCTCAAACTTGTTTTAATAATTACTCCAACAATAAACGACTAACTTTCTCGCAATTTGTTTTGCTAGTAGATTGAAAGTAGTAAAAGTATTTTCGTCTTCATATTAAAAAAAAGAATTCCAAAAAAGTGGTCGCTAGCTGCCAAAATCAAAGTTTTAAATGTGCCTGTTTAGTTTTACGTGAATTATATTGATTATAAAGTGCTTACCTTTTGCATTCATTTAATCAACTTCTTTTTAATTGTACCTTCAAAAACAACCCTGTTATCATTAGTCTTTTTTTCGAGACGTTATACGACTATCACCGGGCGTTGTGATGGCTATTTTTATTTTGTTTCACTTTTTATTCGTGTTATGCTGCGGACGTAGTTTTGCTCAAATGAAAACAACGGTATTCTATTTAATATGGTATTGCCAGATATTTTTAAAATAAAAATTACAATTAACAGCAATCATTATTATATTAATTTGAATGCTATACAATTGATTGTTACTTTTAATTAATACATCTAAACAACACACCACTCTGTCATTAAGTTTCAATTACATTTTAACACAGATATGAATAACATACTACTGAAAAGAATTTCTGTGTTTTTGTTATATATATTTTTAAAAAAAAATTTTTTTTGTTTCACCTAATTTTAATTTATTAATTATCATGTTTAAATAAATACTAATAAACAAAAATATAAAGAAAGAAAACTAAAATCTTTTTTAAACTTTGGATTTAAAAAAAAATAATGATTAAAAAAAAGATCTGCCAGAATCACAATACAGAAATCAACAATAAGAGTCGCCCAGTGGGGTGTTTAAAGATAAATAATATACATATGAGGTAAAACAGCGTCGCATCATTGAGACAGGGCATTGTGGACGACGATTGCGAAGTATACACAATATAAATTTACTAAACTAGTTATGTTTGGTCAAGCTAAAGATATTTAAGAAAATGGAGCTAAACGCTTAGTAAAGTTAATGATAACAGTGGCGAGAGGAGCAAGAAGAAAGTGCCGTGGGTCTAAGTAGCGCAAGAGACATAGAAACAAACAGAAAGAGGCGTGGACAATGGAACTTGGAACACTGTCGAGCTGTAATATTGGCCCCGGGAGAGAAGCTATGCTACCGGGATTGCCTCGCCCCAAGTCGTGAGGACTTTGTCATGTCGTTTTTCCTTTATTCCAGAGGTGTACTGCTACATTTTACGACATTTAAAACAATCCTTACTTCAGTATCTATTAACTATATTTCACATATCTTAAAAATATTTCAAATACGTTAGATGCAGAAATACATCCAAAATAATTCGGTAAAAACATTTAAACAACAATATCTTTATACAAAAATATAATACAAATACATTTTTTAATTCTTTTAAAACAACCATTCTTATTTTATTGGTCGAAAGTACAAAAGCACTATCATGTTAAAAGTAAATTAACATACTTATAGCTTGGTTTAAGAAATGTGTATGTATGTTTTTATTAATTTAGAATAATTTAATAAAAAATATGTTAAAAATGTGTGTCCAAAGAGATCTTTTTTAAAAGTTAAAAATTTAAAATCAGTACTTCAACTAGAACAAGGTGAATAATAATAAGAATAAAACTGTTTTATTTATTTACATTAACAATAAGTGCATAATATTTTATAATTTAATTATATTAAATTATCGTTAATTTGGTACGATTTTTTTTAAATAACTCAACCAAAGAAAACCGTAAGTAACTGATTGTTAGGTGATTATATTTATATTTTAGTTTAATAAACAGGAAATGCTATTTTGCTGTTTATGACGATTTTACAAAGTTTGCTAGAAAATTGACATTTGGTTAATTTTTATAAGTTAGGATGCTTTTTTATTGCTAACAAAATAAGAAAAACAAATAAGTACATGAAAAGTTTAAATATTGAAAAAGATTCTTCACAAAATTTTATTTTTATTTTTTAATTATATTTAACATTATGTCGTGTAATATGATAAATGATGACACAAGTTTAAGTATTCAGATTAAAAGCTCAACCGTATAAATGAATTTGACATTAATTATTTTCAGAGCTAAGAGATTTTAATTTTACGGATCTTTTTTCAATATGCGGCGAAAGTTTACGAAATAAGAATATTTTGTTAAACTTTATCTTTGAACGTGAATTCTTATTACATTTTTGTACTTCACTCTTGACTCGCTTTGATACTAAATAATAAAAAACTTGATTTTTTAATATTTGTTATCAATAAAATATGTCTCTGATGTTATAAGTAGGGTAATCAGAGTTAAGAAATGCAAACTCACCGAAAATACTATACAGTTTTTTAAAAGCTATTTTATATTTTAGTGAATATAATATGGGTCTAAAAGAAGAACTAGAGTAGATTCTAGCAGATAGAAATAACATTGGAAAAAGAAAATTTAAAATTTCCAGATGCTCAGTATGTTCTCATATAAAAGTACCATTAGGTGAAAAGAACATGATTAAATTAATAATAAAATAATATGCTAAAATTTAATCTTCTAATGTTACTGAAACACTACTTCGTTTAAAATCAAAAAATCTTAAATTCAAACCAAATCGTTTCTGTACGGAAAGTTATACAAACATTTTATTTGTACAGGATTCAAATATTAGTTTAAAAAAAAAGGAATATCGTTAAAAACATTTTTTTATCTTTAGCTTTCTTCTACTGTGCAAGATTATGGTTAATTTGACTTTTTTAAACAAAGGTGTTTTGAGTAAATTTTAATACATTGACCAAAATTATTGAGTGATTGGCTTACTTTTTATTTAAAATAAATTTTAAATTAAAAAAAAATGCAGGATAAGTGTGTAGATTGTAGGGTGGGTCGTGAAGGCCATGCTGCCTCTCAAGCACTTCGACCTATCAGATCTTTTGTGCATATAAGTGTGTAACATTTAATATGATATTTTAACTGTTGAATGTTTAAGCAAGATTTAATAATTAAGCTAACATTTACTCACAAACAAATAAATAAAAATATTTTAATTTTCATTCAACGAATCCACCCCTTTAACTGCACATTTCTAAATATTTCTCATAGAAAACTGCTCGAATTTCCTCAAAGGTAATGGGAACTTCGTTTTATGGCACACGCGATTTTAGGAAAGAATTTAATCTTCACATACACTTAAGCAAACTGTTATAGAATCGATAATTTATATGTAAATTTCGTAACATTTGACAAAGCAGATTTCCTCAATGCAAAAATTCATTTAAAAAACATAAATTTTCTCTATTTTGAAAAATTTTACGCATTAAGCTATGAATATTTTCTATAATTTTGTGTATATATAAATTTATTATACGGGCGTTTTATTCTTGTTTAATTTAAAAAAAATGTATATGTGTGTAAACTTGTATGTAATTTTGGATCAGATAACTAATTGTAAACATTTAAAAACACATATAAATAATTGTCTTTATATTTTCTATCAATCGCAAAAATTGATCTAAACATTTACCTTTTATTTAACTAGTTATGCTTATAAAAAATCTGTGCAAATATGCACATATAACTTTTCTTGTACTATAACTTATTTAATTTTAAAAATTTAGCGTTCTTAATAGATTAAACAATTAAGTAAAAACGTCTGCTAGTTTCTAAAATTAATTCAAACAAAAGGCCTGCTTTAATCTATTCGTCTATTTGCACGTGAAAATTCAAAATAGTTTCGACGACAAAAGTTGCAGAACATTGTAAGATATTTGCACCCCGATTGCAAATTAAACAAATTTTGTATTGTGCATTTCTGTGCATTAATTAATTAATAGCTACCAGTTTAGTAAAAATAAAAACAAACCAATACATATGTACATGCATATATTCACACATTTTTCCCGTAGGGATAGCAGAGACCACTTTTTTTTTAACTTGCTACGGTTCTAACACACGTCTTTCGCTTTTTTTACATTTATCAGTGCTTTTATACATGCTCGTCGATTGTTGGTACTGTTAATCTGACCTTTCTTCAAAACAATTGCGATCTGATCAAGATACGTTCGCCGAAGTTGACCTTTACCGCCTTGTCCATTCACGCCGCCTTATAAATCTGTTTCGTCAATCTTCTTTTATCCATCTTTTTAGTTTTTCAAAACCATCCTTTATTTATTTTTTTTACTGTATCTTCTTTTACAACTTTGTTACCACATCTTTTTTCACACTACAACGCTCCCTTATCATACTTTTCCTCACTTGATCCATCAGAGTCACTCCAGCTATACTTCTTAGACTACTCATCTCCACACCTTTGATTTTACTTTCATGCTTCTTCTGCCAAACCCAACATTTACTACCATAAATAAGTGTAGGAACCAACACACCTCTATGCACAGCCAGACGTGCCTTTTTGACACTTTCTGGCTGTTCATAAAGCTATGCAGCACCCCATTTATTTGTTTCCCTGCCAAAACTTTTTACTCAATATCATAGTCATTCTGTCTGTCTCTTGTTAACTTTAAACCCTAGTATACAGACTCTTTTACTTGTTTCACATTTCTTCTTTAATCCGCCTCTCGCAGTTTGTCATGATTTCTTTTTTTTGAAAACCATTACTTTCATCTTGCTTCCATTTACTCTTATCCCTTTGATATTTAGAGCATTTTGCGTAAAATGCTTAATAAAGCACCTGTGTAATCAGCTTTGGACAACCTGAATATGGCCCAAGGATTGGTAAGAGTCTCTCTTAATACACTTACACAAGAAAGGCTCGACAAAGAGATGCGACAACTATCGGACAGTAGTACTTATATACCATGCTAGTTAGATCATGCTCTACATTAACAATGGATGGCCACAATCGTACCTGCAACGGCAAATATCAAGCGAGCAGGGCGGGTTCGTCAAATGCCGTGTGACGAGAAAGTGTGACGAGAAAGAGATTGTTAACGTCAGACAACTGATAAAGAAAAGCTGGAAAGTTAATGGTCCAATGCTTCTTAAATTATTCCAAGGCATTTAATTGTACAAGATGGGACTGTCTGTGGAGAATCCTTCGAAAAATGGGCGCTTGTGTCATTGTTTGCGAACTTATACACAGATGGCCAGTCATTGATGCGAGTTAACGATGTAGTGTCAGGAACTTTCAGGACCTTTCCCCTCTTCTCTTTAACTTCCACGACGGGTACATCATGAGAATAGCCCTAGAAAAGCTGAAGTAAGGCATCTCAATAGAAGGCAACAAGATTAGCAACCTTCCATATGCAGATGACACAACATTATTTGATTCCTTGGATCAGAAACTAGCTATACTGATTAACAGGTTTGAGCATCCAAACGAGATGATTGGTATCTCTATTAACAAGCTGAAGACAAAAATTATGATAGTTGATCGAGCTGGAATACTTTCACGTGCAGGCTTGGAATTCGTAAGCGAGTTTGTTTACCTGGGTTAATTGATCAGCGATCATGATGGCTGTAACAATAAGATTCGGAGACAACACAAATGGCAATAGCAATGAGTAAGATGACTGCAGGATCTACCACCAAGATGAGAATTGTGCGATCTCTGGTGGTTTCAATCTTTCTGTACGGCTCAAAATTGTTTTCTTTACATGCATCTGACCGAAAAAAGATCAAGGCTTTTGAGATGTGGTGTTACAGGAGAATGTTGCGCATACCGTGGACTGCAAAACGAACCAACCCAAAATCAGAATCAGGTTGTCAAATTTCTGCTATTAACGAGTCTTTAGCTTGAAAAGCTGGTTATACTATGCAAGATAGAGGGAAAATAACAAGGGTACGCTCACCAACTCACTGCTCTGACCAAATTAAAACAATAACGGGACTTACTTTGACCGCAGCCCTGAGACAGGCCGAAAATAGAGTTGTGTGGAAGTAATTTGTCAGCGTCTTAGTTAAAACTTTTCAGGACAGGTACGACCTTTAGCAATGAAGAAATCGACAAAAAAAATGCAAAATATTTACCATGACCTAATCATCCACGTAAAAGAGGTATTTGACGATCAAATCATTCATTTTCAATCCATAGGCACTCTCTTTTAGATTTTTTAAACAACCGTCAATGAATAAATTAAACAGCCATGGTGAAGCCGCATATCCCTGTATAACATATTTTTCGATATTAAACCAATCTGCTGACACAAGCACTGGAATCCTTGTAAAGTGATTCGTATGCTTCGTAAGGAACAGACCTAATCCATGGATCCCCTTTTTCCCGTAAATACCGATTGCACATCTTATATCTTCTCATCAGTTTCATTCGTCACTTTTTTAATCAATACCTTTGCTAACAGTTTGCCGACAATGCTGAGTAAGCTAATAACAGCTTCCTGTTTTGTTATATTTTAAAATAATCTCGTATTACTTGTGTTTAAAAATTTTTTTCTTTGTATGTAAAAGTAACAAAGTTAAAAGTTAATAATTAAGAAAATTTGTATAAATACGATTCATGCGCATACCTAATGCAGAATATAGTAAATGTCAGCACCCCAAAATTAAACATAAGAACTATTTTCACAACTATATCAGGATTTGCAGATTTTTTTATATTATTTTTTTTTAATCTAATGAAAGGTAATTCAATTTACTTAGTCTGTTGTAAATGTTCGTGCGATGTAAAATGCAAGTAATCGTTTCAGCACGATTCGATAAAGGTGTCAAAACGTAATCTGATTGAGAAAAAGCGTCGGTGATTCGTAATATTTGGTGAAGTGGCACAGCTGAACAGTCAATAAACATCCAACAAACTTGTTGGGTTGTCATCAAGGGCAGATATGACTGGAAGTGATGCGGAACATAAAATTGGCTTAGTAAGTGTGAGGGCTGCTTATTTATCTTTTTAGTATCTTGATTTTTGTATGATTCTTTGCCCAAAATAAAAATTAAAATCGTAATATTTCAAAGTATAAACAAAATTCGATTTTAATAACATCCTGTATGCCATAACGTAATCACTAAATACATTATGTTTCTCAGACAAGAAGCCTTTGTTCTGTTGCATATTCAATTCATATTTAATTACATACCCACGTAAGCTGTACCACATTATCATTAATATTAATGTTAAATTAAATTTTAGTGTATCTTTAAAACGGGTGATAGCATACACAGGGTGTCCAAATAGTGCAGTAAAGTTCTTGTATTTCGTTATTTTAATAGATGCGAAGAAATTTTAAAAGTAAAATTGTTAAGCATCTCAAGATGCATAATCCAAAATGAATAAACTTAAAATGGAACTTTTTAACTATTAACCCAATTAAACATACCATCTTTTAAAAAGAATCACCCATTTTTAAAATTTAATTTAAGCACGGCTTGTTTTTAGTCTCCTGATATGATATTTGCCAGGAGTATACCGAGGATTTTAAAAGTTATGGTCGCTTCAAGATTAAAATCGTCATGACTTTAGAACCCTGCATCTTTTCAAATGTAATTTATTTTGTGCATTTTATGATAAAAAATATTTTTTATAAGTGAGCAAAGTATACTAAGTCAATTATGTTTCGGAATTACCCTACCCTATATTTTGTATGATCTGTGGAAGCCGCTTAATAGCCATTACTTGTTTATTAACAATTTCTTAAATCCACATTTGACGGTTTTTAACATATTCTTCTTTTATAAACAAAATCTAGTTTTGTATTATTATATTTTTAATTTTATCAAGTAAGCTGTGACTTAATCGAACTTTTATACGAACTGTTTTGATATAAATCAAGAAATTTTCTTTTTTTTTAACCTTGCCATTTTATTTTAAAATACTTAAAATACCATAAAATTTTAAGTAATTGTGGTAATTAAAGGTTATAGGACTTGTGTCAGGAGCAACGGAGCTTACACAGACTGGTTTAACATCAAAAAAGGTGTTGGACAGGGATGTGTGGATTTGCCATGGCTGTTGTTTAAAATATTTAAAAAAAGTGCATATGGGTTGAGAATGAATGATTTGATGGTCCGATGGCTGATTATCATGTCACCATGTCATCATTTAATAAGGAGTTGCAGACGACGGTTAATATTATGCATGATGCCCTAAAAATTAAAGAAATAAAAGTTAATGCAAGCAAGACGAAAGTAATGGTTTTTAAAAGAGAAGAAAGCATAACAAACTGCAAGGTGCTGATTGAAGAAGTTTGTTTACTTGGGTTTAAGGTTTACGAGAAACAGAAAACATGAGCAAAGTGTGTTGGCAGGGAAACAAATAAATAGGGCTCTGTATAACTAGCAATGTGTGATGGCAGGAAAACAAATAAATAGGGCTCTGTAAAACTTTATAAGCAGCAGAACGTGTCAAAAAGGTACGACTGGCTTTGCATACGGCAGTGCTGCTTCCTACACTTATCTATGATAGTGAATGTTTGGTTTGGCAGAAGAAGCATAAAAGTAAGATCAACGCTGCGGATATAAGTATCCCGAGTTTTGCCTAAATCTGATGAATAAAGTGAGGAAGACTGTGATAATGGAACGCTGTGATGAGGTAGACCTAGACGATCGAATTAAAATTGTTATGGAGCAAGGCCAGGTCAAAAGTACCAGTAACCAACGAGCATGTATGAAATCGCTAATAAAAGTAGAAAAATCGAAAGACGTGTGTAAGAACCGTAGCGAGTGGAAATAGGTGGTCTCTGCTTACTCCTAGGCGTGACTGTACTATGTATGTATGTAATGGCACTTTTTTACATTTTTTTTTAATTTATTAAATATATTGATAAAATTTAAAAATAAAAAATTTAAAAATAAAACATTTTAAACCATTCAATAAACCGGTATGAAAGTAAACAAATAAACGAGATTAAACCAGCCCTTTTTTTGGTTTTATTTAATATTTTCCAAGTTTACATAATTTAGTAGGGTACTTTAGCACAAAATTTAATAAATGAATAAATTATGTATAAAGATTATATTCGCAAATTTTCCTCGTAAAATATAGTCTCTCTATTCTAGATAAAAAAAAACTAGTCAAAAATCAGACGTTAAATATAATCTACCGGATTAAAAAATAAAGCATAACAAAATGTGGGGTTTTTACATTTAGAAGAGAATGACGTCACAAGAAAACATTTCAGAATAATCAATACCATGAAATATTTATTTAAAAATGCTTAAAAACATTAAATTTTGTATCTTTACTAAGTGTTTGTAAGCATTCCTGTGGAAATTTATTTATTTCAATAAAAAGCACAGCATTGAATACAATTTTTATTAACACATATTAATGTCTAAACTAATTATACGTCTGTTAAAGACAAAAAAAATATTTTGTTTTCTTTTTGTTAAATAACCAAACTATAAACTCGAATTATAATAAATAATTTTTGCACAACTTTGCAAATACGTTACTAAAACTTTTAAAGATTCGTATTCGAAATATTCAACGATCATTTTTACAGTGAATATAAAATTTAAAAGTATTCGAAAATATTTTTAGAGAATCGGTAAATGTAGCTCATAAGAAATATTGTGAACGTGTTTTAAACTTTTAACATGATTTACGTTAGCACTCTTTTAAAGTTCGTTTTTGCAAAGGGTTGTCTAATCTCCCCTTATAAATCTACAAGAAATCGAAAATTTATTTCATGGTAAAAGTTTCTAACGTTTGAAGATCATTTATGCTGAACGGCAATTAAATTTTTTGTGCAAAGTTGCATTCAAATACATTTTTAACAAAAGTATATACTCGTTTGCATGAGGTAAGCCATGTAATGAAAAATTTTTTATTTAAAGCATATTAAAAAAAATAACAAAGACCAATTGAGTTTAAAAAATAAAGATATTAAAAGCGATATTATGTTGCAAGGCAAATCAGAACATGTTTATGTCTTTGTTTGAAACATAAAAGTATAAAACCGATAAGCTTTCCGGGAAGTTTTAAAAATTATTACTTATATGATTAAATGTTGCGTAAAACGTTCAAATTTCAAAAACAGCCAGCTATTTGCAATATGTAAGGAAACAATGCTAAATAGTATTACATTTCAGAAAAGAAAAGCACAATAATTTTTTCAAGAAATATTAAAATAATTAATATTTCTTTTTGGTTAAATACAAAGCTAACAGTTTCTTTATTACCTTTAGCACTTCAAAAGATTTAATAAATTTTTTAATTACATTGCTCTGACGCAAAGCTAAATGGTGTAATTCGCATATAGCTGAAAGAGAACGTTTTTTCCAAAATATCCTTTTCCTCACAATTTTTTAGACAGCATTTTTTATAAATGAATAAAAATATTTAAACACAATTTTGTTAAATTGCATTTGAGTAATGTCATGTTATTTTTAAAACTTTAACCTTTATAAGTATTGGTGTAATAACTTAATTTAAAAGAGTTTTTAAAATATTGGACATTTAAGTAAAACAATTTGTCACAGAAGTATTTACTGATAAGTCAAGAATTAATTATATTTAAAATTTCCTTGGATAATTTATATTTGGTGTATCTTTCCATTAAATTAATTAAAGTATTAGGATTAGTTTAGGACGATATTTCTTAATTGGTAAAAGAAGAAGCGCCAAACAACCGAAATGTGATTTATTATTTCTCGCTAAGACTAATTACAAACTATGTAAATTTCAGACTGATCAGTCTTGTGAGAGTTGATCGAATGGGAGAAATAGAGAAATCGACGAATACCACCAATGAAATTAAAAAGTAAATGACGATCGAATTTCTAATTAAAGCAATTGCAAATTTTATATTTTAAATAAAATCAATAGGGATTCATTACTTTCGTTATTTACCTGTTCATTTAAGAACTACGAAAGTGAATGCGCCTAATATTTTTAAACATATTTTATTTTATGAGGGAATTCTTGTTTGGAACTTAAGGGTCAATAGGGTTTAAGTTTTAAAATGAGGACAACCGAAAGGCTTTGTGTGAATAACCTAGAGTCGTGCACAAAAGGATTGAATTTTTGAGAAATTATACTCACTGTAAACAAGAATGATCTTCATTTTATTATCTGGACAAAACTTCGGTTTTTGCTAAAGGTGGAACAAAAAGTATTTGGCAGGACAATAACATAAAACATGCCGACGGTGAAGAAAAAGGACACATTATTGTGCATGCAGGTGAAATCATGGTTTTGTTGATGGGACAGACCTTTTATTTTTGACAAAATAAAAAACGGCCGATTATTAAGACAATATAAATACAGAGATGTTTGTGAAATGGTTAATGGAGAAACTATTACCATCATTACATGAATCATCTGTCATTGTATTAGATAATGTTCCGTACTATACGGAAATTTTAAATAAGCAAGCAACCAACAAACTCCTGGACGATACAAAAAATAAAAGTATGGTTAACGAACGAAAATATTTTATTCCCACAGTATTGCTTTAAGCCGGAATTATTATCGATAGCTAAAAGGCACGAAGGAGAAAAAATTTACAAAGTTGATCAAATTATACTCAGTTATGGACATCGTGTGCTAAGACTTCCGCATTATCATTGCCAATTTAATCCCATTGAGTATATTTAAGGAATATGCAAAACTTATTACGACATGATAGCGACGACAGTGATTCCAATTATGATGGCTATAAATCTGATGTTTCATAATACCTACGTACTACATGATTAAACATATTTATTAAATTTGTACCGATAATTTATTTTTGTTGCATTCCCTTTTAACATAATTAATTATGTGTCTATTCTAACCAAAAAACTCATCGAGAGCTATACCAACGATTTCTGTTCACAATAAAGCAAAAAATAAAAATAAAACGTCTCAACAAAAGCATAATAATAAACAAAATTTTTTCGGGTTTTAATCTTAGGGGAATTTACTAATGTACCTTTTAACACAGTGCGCCCGTTAAGTTGATGCCGCGGTGACTTATCCGATACCGTCGTATATTGGTGAAATGGGCTTTATTAATTTTTATTGTTCTCAGGGCGTTGGTGTAATACTCTCTGCTAGAATGAATGAATGTGTGACTGACTTTCAATGTGTAAGCCCAAGACTCCTCTGGGTGAGGCTGAAGGTTGGTCTTACTCGTATCTTTTTGCTAGGGGTTTATGCCCCACAAGATGCGCAGTGGAACCAGTCTTTAAAAGCTTAGAAAGAGAGGCGGGAGTTTTGGGATAGTGTGACAGATATTTTAAATGGGTGTAACCAGAATGAAAGAATTGTAATGTTGGGTGATTTTAATAGTTGGGTAGGAGTAAAGCGTGATGGATATGACAGTGTTCTGGGAATGTACGGTGACGGCAGAGTAAATGAAAACGGAGAAAATCTACTTGAAATATGTTTGGAGCGAAATCTTGTGGTAACAAACACAATGTTTAACCATAAAAGGATCCACTTGTACTCAAGACAAGAAGGACACCAGAGAAGTATAATTGATTTTGTAATTGTGGATGAAAGATTGAAAAATAAAGTAACGGACACTCAGGCATACCGCGGTGCAGGTATTGACACAGACCACTTCTTAGTAATAAGCCGAATAAGAAGTCTCTTTAAGCGGTGGCGCCATCGTGTGCAGGAATCAAGTAGTGTACTAGAGCGTATAAAAGTTGAGAACTTGCAAGAAGAAGGTATAAAAGAGGAGTTCGTTAGTAAATTGACCGAGAAATTTGACAGTTTAGATAAAGCATGTGAGGTTAAAGAATTGTGGAAGCCATTCAAGAAAGGAATCGTGGATATTGCTATAGAGGTATGCGGTGTAAGTAAAAGAAGGAAAGGATGCAAGTTACAGAAAACGTGCGTAGAGGTTCAAAAAGCAGTGTCAGAAAAAAAGAAAGCCTGGCTGGATTGGCTAGCTACAAAAGCCAATCAAAGAACGCAAAAGGCAACGATTGAGGATGTAAACAAGGCAAATAATGAGTATAAAAGGTTAAAAGGTGTGGCAAAAGAGGTTGTGGCAAAAAATAAGGAGAGTGATAAAGATGAATTTGATAGAAGGTTATCTGACGATTTCCAAAAGAATATTAAACTCTTCTGGAAGTCCATAAGAACAGCCAGAGGTAAAAAAAAAACCTCGCAATTGAAAAGAATCAGAAACCAAGATGGTAATATGGTAAAAGGAGAGGAATGCGTATTAAAGAGATGGGAAGGAATACTTCGAAAGTTTATTTGAGAAAGAGGATACACAAGTACAGGCCCAATTCGAAGACATGAGTGAAAGTTGCAATGAAAGTGAAATTACTACGACAGAAATTGTGGAAGCGTTGAACAGTATGAAATTGGGTAAAGCTGCTGGGTACGACAGGATAACAGTTGAAATGCTGAAAGCTGGACAAAACGTGGTAGCTAGTATACTGGACCGCCTTTTTAACCTTTGTTGGAGAAGTGGTAGTGTACCAGACGACTGGTGCAAGGCCGTTATCGTGCTTCTTTACAAGGGAAAAGGTTCGCAGCAGGACTGTAAGAACTAACGAGGTATTAGTTTACTCAGCATAGTCGGCAAACTGTATGCAAAGATGTTGATCAAAAGAGTAACGAATGAAACTGAGAAGATGATATGGGATGTGCAAGCAGGATTTAGAAGAGAAAGAAGATGTATGGATCAGGTCTTTTCCTTACGAGGTATGGTCGAAAAATTCTTGGCTAGAAGTCAGGTCTATTGCGCTTTTATAGACTTGGAAAAGGCCTATGACAGAGTGGTGAGGAGTGAATTGTGGTCTACATTGTCTATGTATGGGGTGAATTGTGGTCTACATTGTCTATGTATGGGGTGAGTGGTAGTTTAATACGAGCACTGAAATCACTTTACGAGGATTCCACTGCTTGTGTCAGGATAAACGGAGTTTGCACGGACTGGTTTAACATCGAAAAAGGTGTGGGACAGGAATGTGTTGGTTCCTACACTTATGTATGGTAGTGAATGTTGGGTTTGGCAGAAGAAGCATGAAAATAGGATTAATGCTGCGGAGATGAGTAGTAGTATGAGAAGTATAGCCGGAGTGACTCGGTTGGATAAAGTTAAGAATAGTGAGATAAGAAAACGCTGTGGTGTAAAAAAAGATGTGGTCACAAAGATAGAAAAAGGAATGCTTAGATGGTTTGGACACGTAGAAAGGATGGATGAAGGAAGATTGACGAAACAAATTTATAAGGCGAGTGTGAATGGGCAAATCGGTAGAGGTCGACCTCGGAGAACATATCTTGATCAGATCAACATTGTTTTGAAAAAAGGCCAGGTCAAGAGTACCAACAACTGAAGAGCATGTATGAGAGCACTGATGAAAGTAGAGGAAGCAAAAGATGTGTGTACGAACCGTAGCAAGTGGAAGGAAGTGGTCTCTGCCTACCCCTATGGGAAAAAGGCGTGACTTTATGTATGTATGTATGTATGTAATACTTTTTAATTAAAACAAAAAATAATGTACCAATGCAATTTTAAGATCTACCAAATTATTAAGGTAGCGTTACTGAAAATAATGTATGGTATAGTTTACTTTTTATTAGCTCCAAATTTAAGTAAATAATTTAAATTTAACAATTAATGGACTATAAAGCAATTGTATTTTAATTAATACCTAATTGGGTATGTAAAAAAATTAGGTTGAAATGATTTCTAGAAAAATTAAAATCCAGTTTTCAGGATCGTTCCACTATAGCAGCATTAAACAGAATATACATTTTTAATAAATTATTATGACTTTCGCAATAGAAAATATATTAAAAATATACAGTGTAACGTTAATTTTGCTGTTGCATCCACTTTTTTATTTGTCCGGTTGTCGGTAAGCATTGCTTAAGCCAACTCTGGAGTTTTGGTATTGTTTTTAGATAGATAATTAAAAATCAATTTAGTTCCTTCCATCTCTTTTATTTAATAAATTCTTAAAAATATCGGTCTTTTCAACCTAAGACGCTGTAAAGCCAAGTTCGTACTTTCGTACGGACTATCAAAAAATACAATTTACCTATAGGAATACCCAGTACGAAGTGACGGTGCAGATTAAAGGTTGGTTTGGGACATATAATATGTGACACATGGTCAGGAGAAAAGTACCAACAACCGACGAGCATGTATGAGAGCACTGATGAGAGTAGAGGAAGAAAAAGATGTGTGTAAGAACCGTAGCAAGTGGAAGAAAGTGGTCTCTGCCTACCCCTACGTAAAAAGGCGTGACTATATGTACAGTTCACTAAAGCAAACAAAAGTTGCGAAAAATATGCCAACCAATTTAAATATTATCGCAAACGACCGATCGCGATGCAATTTGTTGTTAGCTTGCCGGTGTTTTTCTGGTTTTATAAGGTAATATTTATTATTATTTGCTTTATAAATTACAAAACAATCAGTTTTTATTAAGACTAAGTTAATTTTGATTGTATAACAGGAAGATATGTATCTATCACCTAGTTACTGTTAATTGGTAATATTCCTAGTGCATAACCTATAACAACACAATAAGAAAGATTTATGTTAATACTAACTAATAGTTTTTGTTTTTTTCAGTTTGATCTGTTAACAACATCGATAAAAATAAAAAAAAGTGGTAAAGTCTGAAGCTCGAAATATTATTAAAAATGTTTTGGAAATGTAATATTGTGTTAAAATCATGAATAGTAGTCATACATCTTTTACAATAAGCCACTTAGGCACAGTTTTGAACAAACTTAATATTATTAAAAGTATGTAGATGATAGCATTTCAAATTTCCTGCATCTAGTCTTATCGTAATACATAAAAAAAATGTTTAGGTCTATTTGGCTCATTCTCAACAAATGTTTACGGATAGTTTTTTTTTTGAAGTATTCTAAACGTGTATTGATGTATTATTGATGAACATTTTTATTTTTGTCAGTGTTTCAAGAGCTAAAATATGGAAAATTTCTTCCGAGAAAATCTTCCAAATTCTGTCAGCAGGATATATTTGTGAAGGATTTTCTTAGAATTCATTTAAAGTAACATTTTCAGCTTTTCTCCACTGGGTTTACGTTTCTTGTTTTTTCAGAGTTTGGTAAACTTTCATGGTCTGACTAACTTTCGTATAAAATGTACTCTCATGATTTAGTTGAAAATAGTTTAGGTTTAGAAATCTAAACTCTCTTAATGAAAAAAGTTTTTACTATTTTTACTCAAACAGTTGTAATACATTTAAGAAAACTACGAGCAATGCATTATTAATAACATAATTCATTTGGTATCATTTTTGTAAATTCCTTTTAGATCATCACCTACAATAATCCAATAAATATAACTTTTAAACATTATACAGTACTTTCATTTTAAAACTAGCCAGTCCAAATAACTTTTGATATTGCGTTAATTTAACAATAACAAAAAGCACATTAAATTTTAAATCAAGGGGGTGATTTAAAAATGTTATTTTGCTGTTTCCAAGTTGCACCCCTTTAACATCCCCCACCCCTTTTTTAAAATGTCAAATAGCAACCCCTACCTTGCGATACATCAAATGAAAACCTATATAAAAAACAATTTATTCTATTAATTTATTTTACAAATTACAACAAATTTTGAGAAATAACATAAGACCATAACAAAAACGTCCTACGCCACTGTTGGAAAGGTAAATGTCTTATTAGAGATCAATTAACTTACTTTTGAAAACGTCACCTTTTTTGTCATTTTATTTCTGTTTCAAAAATAGTATATTTAGTTAGTTATTTGTGACGTTAAATTAGCCATTATATGTAGCTGTAGCATCTTGAGTTATTTTAAAATGGTGTATTCTCTGCAGGAACGATTAGAAATAATATTTATTGACGGTCATCAAAACAAGAAACAGCTCGAGTTTTAAATGAAAGGCGTCCTGATAGAAATATAGGCCAACAGCCCATCATAGAGTTAGTACGAATATTTGAAGAAACTGGATCTGTTTGCATTAAAAACAACAATAAACCCAGAGTTCTCGACGAAGCTGCACAAATTGAAGTACTGGGTCATTTTTCTATAGATCCTGCCTATATCAATTTAAAAGTATTAAAACTTACAAATATTTTTTTTGGTACCATACACAAAGTGTTATAATTGCATGTGTTTTTCTTATAAAATACAAATTCATCATCAGCTTAGTAAAGACGACTATGACCGCAAAATTGAATTTTGTAAAACAATGCTCCAAAAAATACAAGAAGACGCAAATTTGGTTAAAAATATTTGTTTTGGTGTAAATCAACGTTTTGATTTAATGGCTTTGTTAACAAACATAATTGTAGGTACTGGGATGTCAAAAATCCTCACGTGTTTCGACAGGATAATACTCAATTTCCAGCGAAGATTAATGTATGGGCTGGTTTTTTAGGAAATGAGATTATTGGACAACTTTTTATTGACCAAAACCTAACGGGAGAATTGTACCTACAATTATTAAAAAATGAAATTGATCTACTTATTACTTAGTCACTAGAAAGACAAGTTGATGAACAGGGAAATATGGTGCTAGATTTTTATTTATATGTGTCAAAAGCATCACAAAAAATATGGTATATACAGAATGTTACACTAAATAATCTTTGCCCAATAACGGATGACATCTATGGCATTGGGTTTGACTGACATTAGGTCCTACAAGGTGCACTTTGAGGGGCACAATCTTTATTCGTACAAGTGAGTGGTTGTCTGCTCTTCTCCGGGCTAGATGAACATAATATATACCTTCAACAGGACGGAGCTACACCACTTTACGCACTAGCTGTAATACAGTGGCTAGACGAACGATTTCCAAGACATCGGATTGGCTATTTAAAAACATTGAAGAACTAAAGCCGATAAAAGCGCTGTAATTGAAATACAAAGTGAAGTACGACAAGGATGTATTCTTTTTCCCCTATTATTTAACCTATACTCAGAAGGGATATTTTTAGAAGCCCTAGATGAAATGGAACTGGGAATATCTGTAAACGGCCAACGACTGAACAAGTACGCAGACGATACCGTAGTATTTACGAACAATATTAAAAGCCTACAAGAACTCATGACAAGAGTCAAAGATAACAGTGAAAAATATGTTCTAATGCTAAACATAAATAAGACCAAATTCATTATAATCCAGAAAGGAACCAATGTACCGTGCCAACATACTATCAGAAACCAGCAAATCGAAAGAGATGCTTCATACACGTACCTAGGCACAACAATAAACAAAGATTGGGACCATTCTCGTGAAATTAAATGCCGAATTAAAAAATTTCGAGCGGCGTTTTTAAAAATGTCAAATCTTTTTAAAAGCCACGACCTTAATCTAACAACAAAAATAAGAATGCTTCTCTGTTACGTGTTCCCAGTGTTGCTTTATGGAGCAGAATTATGGACACTCACTCAATACTTCACAAAAAAGCTTGAGGCATTTAAGATGTGGCTATATCGGCGAATACTTAAAATACCTTGTACGTCACAAATGTGCTCGAGAAAATAAGTAAAGATATGCAGATCATTAAGAAGATCAAGACTAGGAAGCTTGAGTACTTAGGTCACATAATGCAGAATGGGAAACGTTATGAACTTCCATAGCTCAATTTCCAGGAAAGAGTCCTAGAACGAAGGGGACCTGGCAGATGGAGAATCTCTTGGTTAAAGAATTTGAGAGTTTGGTTTGGTACTACAACGACCGGCCTTTTCAGGGCAGCTATTTCAAAGGTTGAAATTGCCATGATGATCGCTAATATCCGTTAACGGATGAGCACTCAAATAAGAGAAGAAGAACTAAAGCTTGGAATAACTGAAGAATGTAGACGAATTACTAGGTGTTATGTGAGTGAGGTGTAGGTCGCCCCTCCACTGCGACGAATTACTTAAGCGAAACTTTGCAAAAAGTTCGAGAAGAATTTGAAAATAGGTTATATTATTGTTTACAAAATAACGGAGCACACTTTGAACCGTTACTGTAAATACATTTAAGAAGCGGTTTGTAATTAACTTCATTTTAGTTTCTGTTGTAATTTCGCTATGGTGCCAGCAGAATAACGAGTTTAAACCTCCCGCTTGATTTATAATTCGACGTATTTTTTGTTTTTTTTTATTTAAGTTATTTGGACTGGCTGGTTTTAAAATAAAAGCACTGTATATGTTTTAAGTCATACCATTCAGCAAAAATATCGCTTTAAGTAAAAACTCTGGAAATTCGTCTAAATTGACAGACGTCATTCTGATATTTTCTTTGGCTACCTTCTGCGCTTGAAAATAATTGCAAGTGTAAGACAAATGCTATCGTTCATCTATTTAAAGAAACATTAAAACAAAAAAATAATGTATGTACCTATACAAAGTTGTCGGAAAGAATGTCGCGTATTGTTGATGTCACACAAAATATAAAAAAAAATATAAAAGAAATTGTTAGTACTAAACAATAAAAATTGTATCACAATCCTTTAAGCAAATATAACAATTTATTGTTATACTATATTTTGACACGTTGATTTGTTTATCTCATGTCTGCGCAGTAACTTTTTTAAAATAAAATCTGCTTCTTAATATATTTGTTATATTAGCATTTACCCAAGAACTTTTTAAGTTTTAAGTTTAGTGTAAGAAACTTAAAAAGCTTGTAGATTAATTTATATTTTAAGGAAATTTCGTGTGATCTCTATCAAAAACCTTGCTGCTAAATATCCTTATGTGACATAAAGTTTGCATAATTTTGGTATGAAATGAGTTAGGACCCTTTAAAACTTTGTAAAAATAATTAAAGTTTCCCATAAAAATAAAAAAATTTAATAAAATTTAAAACTTAATAAAAATAATTTGGTTGATTATAGGGCAGAATTTTTTAAAAAAATTGTATAAAATATTTGTTTATCACCCAAGTCTAGTTATGTGATAAAATAATAACAATTTCAGATTGTTAACATGAATAATAGAGCACATGAAATGTAAATTAATGTATAAGACAAATGAAACAAAAGGATTTAGATAGGTTTTTGCACAAAGCTTAGGGATAGTGTGTAGTGCAAATAAATAACTACGTTCTATAACTTCTTAACGATGTTTTTGTATAGAAAGTAGGTTTAGAGTTTATTCATAAAAATATTGAAAAGGATTTTATTGTAGCTAGACATCTCTTTTATACAACTTTAACCATGTAGACTTAATTGCTCTTAATTATAGCAAAAAATGGTAAAAAAATTAATAGTTACTGTTATTAATTAATTAATTTAATCAATAGAGTGGTTATATTTTTCATGTTAAAAAACATTTTACATTTACTTTTTTTATATAAAAATAGATTTCCTTTAACGACTTTTATCCTTAAATTTGTATTACAGTTTAGAGAAGTGAAGATCAGTAAATTAAAATTAAATTAATAAAATACTAATATACACAGATCATACAATGCTATTTTTCAAATATAAATGATATAGAATGGACATAAATATTTCTTTTTTTTTGTGAAGTATTTCACTAACCCTTGTTAATTTTTGTTTCACTAAAAGCATAATAACTCCAACGCAATGAAAGACCAGCATAATATATAACTGTGTTTATTTAACGAAATCTGAACTGGAATTTGATGAGGGTTTAACATTTTCCTGTAAAATGCTTTTTTTGTAGACATATAACAAATAAACGTTCATAAAAACAATGCCTACTCCTATGTACAAAAAAAGATACTTCAAATACCAAAAATTATCCATGTAATTCTAGTAAATTATTTACACACTTTTTCAAAATTTGTTTAAAGGATATTTTAAATAATTTTATTTTGTTAACGTTAAGCCTATTAACTTTTTTTAATGTTAAGAGGCTAATTGGCCTTGAAAAATATAGTAATATCGTTAAAAGGTCTTATTATTTGTGATAATGTTCGGCAAAAGCCAAATAAAGTTGCGTTCACGTCACCAAGGTCGTAATTTTATTGCATGTGTGGCTACATTTCTATAGAGAAGTGTATATACTTAAGTTTGCTAAACAATCGCTTCTAAAGATAACCCGATCAATAAAAAAACTTTTGTAACAAAATAATGTATATTATATATGCAATATAGCTTTTTTGGGTTTAGACGTCCCTTAATGTAAAATTTTTTGTTAAAAGTTTCATAAAAAAGCCACCAATTAATGACGGTAAAATAGTTTGATTGTTAAAATGCCCAAACAGCTGAATAGTCGATGCAAAGAATTTGTGGCTTCATTAATTAATTAGAAATTAGAAATATTTTAATGGTACGAGAGGGAAAGAATATTTGATCGTCCAGAAATTAGTCCGATAGTTATAAATTTTAATAGTGAAGAGAGTGACACTAATGTTGAATAGAGATTTAGAAAATAAACTAGAATTTAAATCTGTCTAGTTCCTATTCTGTCAACATTTCACATGATATTTATTTCTTTAATGTCAGTTTTTGTCTTTGAAAATACGTTCATTATTAAATCAAATTTTATTTTATTGCTCGTGTTTTTATTTTTATTATATTTATTTGGTAACTCAGTAATATCCTCACCACTTTTATTCTGCAATTCTTCACTTCGTGAAATCTATTCATAAATGTAATTATTAAAAACCACAAATGGAAACTAATTATCGATAATTTTGTTGTTTTCGTTTAATATATTGTGAAATTTTCTACATTTACGTTTTTTGTTTACTTCTGTTATTTTCTGTTAATTTTCAGATTTCAAGAACAATCTGACAAAGCTGCAAATGTTCACAACTTTATTTGGCTCATGCTATATATAGGTACTTTCATGGATATAATATACTAAAGATATCTATTTACACAAAGTTTTAAACCTTTCAAGGCGTATGAAATGTATTAACTTTTTATTTCGTTGTTCATAAAGGCCACTCTAGAATTTTGGAGAAATCGATTATTTTTTAATGGTCCCCTGGTACAACAAAAATAATGTCCTAAATGATTAAGGCCGAAATAAATTAAATTAAAGTACTCGGTTTTTTAATTTTGGTGCGAGGCCACTTGATCTGCAGAGGGCTGACTTCAAACGCGTTTACCTCAAAACTTTTAAGTTGGTTGGAAATATAACTCAGACAATTTTTAACCGATTCACTTTAATTGTTAAATATATATTGAAAAATACGTTGTCTATGGAAGTGTGTGGGATTTTTTTTAATATTGCATTGTTCATTTGTTATTAACAATTATCTGACGATTTTTTAAACAAATCTTTCTCTTTCCACTTTCGAAGTGCGCCATTTAGCCAAAAATCAATATATCAAAAAAATCCTACACACTTTCGTAGCTGTTATTATATATATTTAAAAAAATAATTAACTGGCTCATTATAACTCAAAAATTACAGGAGACGTCATCGCAAAAACTCTGGCATTTGAAAATGAGTCGCTTCAAAAAAGTGGTGTCACTGATATGTATGATGAACATGTAATGTAAACGGTTAACGAAATTTTAACAAAATCTAAAATTGCAAAAAAATAATCAAGTTTAAAGATAATAGAACAAAAATGCGTTGGCACTTTTCTCAGGCCTTTTGGGGTATTCTAAATAGGTTGATTAAAGTCGCTGGCGATTTGCGCTAAAAAATGAACGTCTAATACAAATAAAACGCCCTTGAAGAGAGTGTTGGATGTGTAATTACTGATTAAACGATATGCCACTTTATTTAGCTTTCACTATATAAAGAATCACTCTTAGAATTGCTACTAGAATAGATGGTATTTGTAATAATTGTCCCAAGTAACTGCTAAAGTGAAACAAAAGCAATAAAAATGTGTTAAACATTTTTTTTTAATGTTATTATTCAGCTTAAAGAGAAGACTCCCCAGCTCTGTATGCAGTGAACTGCAAAGAGACACATGTGCACCTTCAACTTCGTACCCCGCTGGGGAAAGTTTTATAGTGACATTATCCGAATAAACTTAGTAAAAGATAAGACATTTCATTAAAGTTTTATTTTGATTGCTTTTCTAACTTTGTACTGTCTCCTTGTTTTACAAAAAGCTAATGACTTTTTAGTTACTTCAAATTAAGACTGTTTTCCACTTTTTTATGATAAAACAATTTAAGATGGTATTTTAATCCCAAATTTTTTAGCAGGTATGAAAACAAATCAATAAAACATGTAGGATTTGGGCTGCTAATATTTTTTTAATTGTATTTTAAAACAAATGACTTGTAAAATTGATTTTTCCTAATTTTAGAAACTTATATAATGTGTATATTCGAAATGTGTCATAAAATTATACGACTTGAGTGCAAAATGGTATATCCCACAAAATTTAGAATTTTATATATTACCATCAATTGAAATCTCACAACATAGCAGCATGTTTTGGCAAAACGCCGGAACCGCTTTTCACTTGAAACTTTTAGTTTAACTGTCAATAAGTAAAGTAGAGTTAAGTACAGCAATCTATTGAAATTTTATTACTTGTCCCTTTTAAATCATTCAAATAATTTCAATTTCAAAACATCTAAAATTGAAAAACAAACTCCTCGACAAAATTAACGCATCAACATATTAATAAATTTTTGATGAAATCTTGAGGAATTTGTTCCATTGCTGTGAATTTTCAATTTCCCTCAGGTTTTTGGGTGCAGATATTTGACGTTTAAAATTTTTCATAAGATGATCCCATAAATGCTCGATCGGATTCAGATCAGGGCTTTTTGGTGGCCACGGCATAACTGGTATATCAACTTGATTAAGTTAATCAAATACCTCCCCAGCTATGTGAGCTCAAGCGTTGTCTTGTATAAACAGATAACTGGGTTCCAAAAAAGGACCAAAAGGCATCTATTACAATATTTTTAAAATAGTAATTAGCATTCATGGATCTCGTACGGACAGGAACTGATTATGTGCAAGCGTCAAAGCATATACGACCCCAGCCACCGCCGAATGAAATTCTTGCAAATATATTGCAAGGAGCAAACCTCTCTCCTGGTCTTCACCAGACTCGTTTATGACCCTCTGATGGATGTTTTAGTCTAACCCTAGTTTTAACTGTGAATAAATTTTTTTTCCAATTATCCACAGACCAATATTGATGATTTTGAGCAAAACGTAACTTGGCAAATCCGTTTTCTCTAGTGAGCAAGGGTGCAGTGGCTGCTCTTCTACTGTTTAATCCAGCTTCATTTAACCGTCTCCTAACTGTTTTAAAAGAAATTGTGACATTGCGGACAGCTTTGAGTTCGTTTCTAATCACAAAACTAGTTACAGTCCTTTTTCTTAAAGCGTATTGTCTAATAAAACGGTCATTAGTGCATAGTTTTCGACCTTGCCCTGGCCTTCTAGGATAATTTCCTACCTCATTCAAGCGTCTTACCATACGACTTATTGTGGGAAGTTTTTAGCCTCACAAATTGGCAAATTTTTCGGGGTCAAAAATTACGTATTACTTTTAAAAAAAGGAACAATTTATAAGCTTACTTTTAACGAAAATCTGTCGCAAGTACTGTACAATTTTTTTTTATTTTTCAACAAATTCTTTAAAACTTTAAATCTAAACGTACTGTTTTGATAGCTGTTATTAACAACGAGACAAAATAAGCATAACCCATTATTCAAATGCTCGATAACCTTCAAAAACGGACATCACAAAAAATAATCATTAATACTAAAGCGATATTCTTTTAATAAAAAAGTAGAAATTGTTCACTTGGAACGTTTTCGTCTATTATTAAAACATTAAGAACACGAAAAACGTCAAGAACCTTAACAGTCTAATAACCAGCAACTAAACAAATCGGAAATTAAATTTTAAGGACAAATCGGATTACCGTAACTTTGCTGGTGCCCTTAATTAAAAATATTAATTCAATGAAATGACTACAAACAGAATATCCAGAGCAGGTAAAGTTAGCAAACAGCTTAAGGTAGCAACACAAAAAAAAATATGTACATTTATAAAACAGTAGACACTACTGAACAGAATCATATTAGTGAGATCGATGTAACGACAAATTATATATATATATATATATATATATATATATGTATATATATATATATATATATATATATATATATATATGGTATAATAAAATATAATAAAATGGTTACGGGTGCAATAAAAATTATTTGCATAAATTCAGCACTAAGGTAAGTTGAGGCAGAAGGTCACACTAAAACCTTTAAACTTATATACAAATATATGCAAACAGATAAAACGAAAAGTTCCTTCGATTTTAGAAAACCCTTCGAAGTATATTGCAGAGGTCCTATAAAATCAGGTGGGTTAACATCATGTCAGACAGCCAGGCTACCTTGAAAGCTCTGACATCTCACTAAGAAAAAAAAAAATGCATGCAACGAAGATCCTTACAGGACACTGATACGTAAATACCTACATATTACATGCAAAAATCCCGCTTTGTAAAATCTGTAAAGAGGATGAGACTCCTCCTCTGCCTATACTACTGAGAAGAACTCTCGGTTCGCAGACAAAGGCATTTTGGGAAACCAAAATTAGAACATGAAATTCTTTCTCCGACATATTGGTATTCTTCAAAGGTATAAGACTGCAGCTGTAAGATTATATACGAGAAACACAATAGGCCGTATATGGGACAACTGACGATGATACCAACCTCGGAAAAAAACAGTTGAATAATATTATTTGTCTTTTATAGAAGATTCTACAAAGGAACTTACGGTTTTTTAATGTAAAGATTAAGGTGATAGGAGACATTTGGGAAGCTAAAGGTATGTTCGACGTATAGAAAAAAAAATTTAATAAATATGATAATATAAGTTCACATTTATCTCTTTTGGTCTAAATATTAGTCGTCTTTGGTTTTTTATAAACTTATTTTATTAAAAGGATAAGTTATAACTTACATTAAATGAAAAATCGGAAATTTTGTTTCAACGTTTCTGATATTATTTATTGAATACACAGTTTGTTCACCTAAAAACATCATTTTCAACGTAGGTACGTACTAATATTTATTTCTAGAAATACACCCACTTTTTATGTTAATAAATGCTAAATTTCAATACACAGTTGTCCAAAATGGTGTGTTTTGTATTTTATGCGACTAAATATTTCACGAAAGCTTAAACCGAGCAATCTGTGCAAAAAAAAATAAAAAAGTTATAAGTACATTTTCCAGTTTCATGGAGTCGGGATTCGGTTCAAATTTCATTTCCCAGTAACTAGATTTACATAGTGTTGTATATTTAAACTTTTTCACTTACAAGTTTAACCACACTGTACTAAACGCGAAAAAGATAATGTTTCGATTATAATCACTTTGGAATACTTATACCCACCACCGTTATTTTGAGATTTTGTTATTTATCAGTGGCAAACAGAAAACAATCAATTTTTTAGTTCACACATTGTCTAAACATTACATTATATATTTAACTTTCTAACCAGGATTCAATGTTAATATTACAAAAGGGTGTAGTAAGCAGATTGTAGATGAAAAATGCAAATCAGTCCCAATATACAATCATCTTTGGATTGCCATTTATCTACTTTATTTTTAAACCTCTTAGCATTTAACCACAAAAGTAAAACTAACTAGATGCCTGCTTCAGTGGATTATTTTTTTAAAAGCAGACCAAGTTTTTTGCTTTTATAATTTAAACAGTTTTTTAAGATATTTTATATTATTTGTAACAGTCGCTACCTAAATTGCTTTAAAACAAAGAAAATAAATTAAGATTTGTAAATGTTCTTACCTTGTAAAATTATAAAGCAATGACAAAAGATGAATTTTTGACAAATCGCCGTCATTTAGGAGTTTAAATGATAAGATCCACGAAAGCATCTCTGGTCTTATATTTTCGTCCTAATCCTCTATGGTCCTTAAGCACAATTATTCCGTAACATTCTTCATCGTTTCAGTCATTGTTCGCAACCGGTACATGAGGCATTTCGCTATCATTACTTTAAACCTTTTCATACCAAAATAATCTATATAATATTTGTGTACCCAAGAGAGAAAGTAGATATGTTATCGTCTAACCTTTGGATTTTCGTCAAATTACTATTTATATAAAATAATTTATATCTTTTTTAAAATACATACATATATACATAAAGTCACGCCTTTTTCCCATAGGGATAGGCAGAGACCACTTCCTTCCACTTGCTACGGTTCGTACACACATCTTTTGCTTCCTCTACTTTCATCAGTGCTCTTATACATGCTCTTCGGTTGTTGGTACTCTTGACCTGGCCTTTCTTCAAAACAATGTTGATCTGATCGAGATATGTTCTCCAAGGTCGACCTCTACCGATTTGTCCATTCACACTCGCCTTATAAATTTGTTTCGTCAATCTTCCTTCATCCATCCTTTCTAAGTGTCCAAACCATCTAAGCATTCCTTTATCTATCTTTGTGACCACATCTTCTTTTTCACCACAGCGTTTTCTTATCTCACTATTCTTAACTTTATCCAACCGAGTCACCCGGCTATACTTCTCAGACTACTCATCTCCGTAGCAATAATCCTATTTTCATGCTTCTTCTGCGAAACCCAAAATAAGGGTAATAAATATTCATATCAATATTAACTTACAATTGAGAGACATGATTGATAACGGACAAGACATAATTAATTTTGTTTACAGTTTAATAATTCAGAAAAGTTATTTAGCTTTTAATCTAATGTACATTTTGGGATTCAGACCAATGGTTTAAAATCTAAAAAATAATAAATATATACAGTTAAAATCCATAAAAAAACAGTTTCGTTAAATAAAAAATGTATGATTTTTCAGATAATCGAATACCGCAATTACCATATGTGTAGCTATAATCCAAGATAAACATTTTTATACCAGCATAAGCTACATAATATGTACCTACCCAAGGGAGAAAGTAGATACGTTATCATCTAACCCTTGAGTTTCGATCATTCGAACAGAAAAATCCCTAAGATTTACTTTTATTTACGAGTATTGCCTCTGTGTGCCTGTAGGTAGGGGCGAAGTTGATGTAAAAATCAGTTACAAAGTAGGTCCTAATACTTTCATTATTTTTTTTATCGACCCAGGGATTTGCTTTTAGTTTTGACTCTGGTCTGGCAACCATATAAGTAAAAGCTTAAGGCTTTATTATAAAAGATGTTAGATGTTACAAGAAATCATAGAATAAAGTAGCTAACTTCTCGTATTTTCTAAATTTCTTTACAAAAGTACAAAGCGTAAAATCTGTTTATCCAATTCATTAAAAATATTAGTTAAAACAATAAAGAAAGTAAATGAACAAAAACCAAATATTTGTTGCTACCAACATTATTATAAGGTATTCTAGACTTTGGGATTTTCATGGAAATTCTACAAATCGAATTTATGTTTATATAAAATATGCTCCAAATAACTTCTTTAAAAATCATTAAATATACTCAGTGACATTAGAAGTGTTACACCCAGAATTTCTAAAACTTGATTTTTTGGCAATTTGGTAATCTTACATCAAGAATGAGACGATAACTATTGTAAGAAATTTTATTTATATGTAATCCAAAAAAAAATAATAATGTGTTTAGCGACCCCGTAGCTGAGTACACTTTTGTACACGTATAGACATTGATACAATGAGATGGTTGATGTCTGCTTGAGGCTATTCGTTTTAAGCAACTTGACTGTTCCAGATTCTGTGAAGGATGGTGCAAAGTGAACAGTCTCTTCACCATCACATTTTACACATGTTCGATGGGATTTAAATCCAGTGAACGGGGTTGCGCCCCAAATTATTACTCCAATAGTCCTATGTACATGTCTTTTAACAGCAAACCCAATATCACATCGTTCTCCACGTCGGCGGCATACCCAGACAGAATTGTGAAACGTCACTGAATACATTATGCCCTTCTGCCTTATAATGCTGCCGTTGTCTGCACCAGTTCAAACTTTGATGAAAGTGATTCGCAGTCAAAGGAAGTAATAATCGTGAACGGTACTAAATAAGTCCAAAAGCTTGAATGCAGCAATATAGTGTTTGCATAGTAGCAGGTCTACCAAACCATTGGTCAGCGACTTAACGCATACCTAGTAGCAAAACGGTCTCGCAGAGCTAGTTGTCTGAAGCGCCTATCTTGACGCTCTGCGGTACGCCTCGGTGAACCAGTTGGTTTCCTTCGTGTTTCGTGTCCACACACGACACACACACGCATTACCGTGATTGAACCGTGAATTGAATTAAATTTTGCGATTGAAATCAAGGCATTTTGTTACGCCTAACACTAGTAGACGGAGGGGCAGTAACCAAAAATATCTGTACTAGTAAGTTTTCTCAAATCGGTTTTTTCACAAAAAATTCAAAGATATAGCTTTGTTTCTGCAAAAACTATCACAGATGAAACATTGTTATTGTTATCATTGTTAGAGGCTGCAGTTAGTTTTAATATCGGAATAACAGAAAAACGTTTTTTTCTGACTTGTGTATCCAACAAAAAACAACAACATTATGTTAAAATTAAAGTAATATATCAATGACGAACATATACAGAATGATAAATATTTAGTCGTTTTCAGCACCCCTTCTTGATCTAAATATTCGCAATCTTCAGGCCAATTTTCCCTCGCAAATACTCGAGTTTTATAGCTCCCAATGGTTTGATAAAAATATCTGCTTAAATTTCTTTTGTCGGGCAGTATTAAAATTTAATTTTACCACTTTTTTTCAGGTCTCTAATATAATGAAATTTTACGTCGATGTGTTTTAAACGATTTGTTGTAGAGTAGTGATCTTACAGTGCTTTTATTAATTTCAAATACTGTTATTTTTTTATGTCTTTATTGAAATCCACCATCAATTGTCTTATTCATTAAAGTTCTTGACATGTCTCACTTAATGAGATATATTTAGCTTCTGAAGAACTCAAAGATACTGTGGATTGTTTTCTATTGCTACATAATATTGTCCTTCCAAATATTTTTATTATAAATCCACTGGTCAATTTTCGGTCCCTGCAATGCCTAGGCAGATGACATAGTCCTGATAGCAGATAATATGAATGACCTCCAAAGCCACCTGGACATAGTTGGATTTCACGGCCGACTTATGGAAATCAACATCAACATAAAAAAGACAAAATTCTTAGTAATCACCCAAAAATTAAAGGAATTATATGTAAGTATTTTATTTACTTCTATATCTTTTAAGAAATCAGCAGCGACATAGATGAGAAGGTTAATATGTATTTCAGATATTTTCTTTGAAAATAAACATGTATCTGCAATGCTGCTTCTAAAATCATTATTTATCAGTACTTCAGATATTTTCTTGCTTCACACTCTAGCTGATTGTTTCAACCCATACATTTTTTTTTCAATTTGCATACCAGATAAGAGTTTTCTTTATCCTCGAATCCTTTCGGTTGACACATGTATACCGTTTCTTGTAAGTCATCATTTAAGTATGCTGTTCTTACATCTAGGTGTTTGACTATATTGTCCTCCAAACCACTAATCGTAAAAAGAGTTTTGTTGCTTGTTAAATGACTGGAGCGAATATTTGGTATAATCTTCTCCATATTTCTGTAAAAATCATCTCCTTACAAGTCTTGCTCTGTATTGGATAGTTTCATTACTCGGATCAGATTTTATTTTATATGTCCATTTACAGTCGACTATTTATTTGTCTTCTGGACATTCCACCAATTACCATGATGGCATTATCTCATAGATTCTATTTCATTTATGGTTTCTATCCATTTTCTTCTAATTTTTATTTCGTCAACGATTCTTTGACGCAAATCTTTCAACGACGCTGGTTGTGTTTTATAGATTTTACTTTCCAGATGTCCCTAAAAAATGAAATCAATCAATCAATTGTGGAGGTCATTCAATGCTGTAGAAAACTTTGGTCTAAATACTAACGACGAATCGCTGCATAATGCAGAGGAGCACCGTCCTGTTGAAAATAAAAATGATCTTCGTCATATTGTGGATTATTTTCAAAATATCTAATTTCTCAATAAGTTATGGGCAGAATTTAAAAATTTAAAGACTATTGTATGGAGAATTGTAAGAACTTTTAAAAGACATCTTATTTGACCCCTAATGCCATTTAAAAATTCTGGGGTAATTCTTACCTTCGCTTGGGGTTAAAAGTAGTGGAGTTGGTCTTAATACCGACGAACAATCGCTGCAGAGGAAAATAAAAATGATCAACGTCGTACTGTGGATTATTTTTTTAATATTTTAAATATTAGTCATTGTGTTGCCAAAAACTCAATTTCAGAAAAATTTTCCTTCTGGATGTAACACTGAGTATATAATAGTTAAAAGTATCTGTTTATTCAAATTAGAGTTATCTGCAATTATATACAGTGAAATGCTTAATAAGTTTTTAATTTTAAGTTACTTAATGATTTAATGGAAACAATTTTTTAGCGACCAATTGAATATATCCAGTCTTCTAGAAAATATACAAAATGAAAGAAAATCCTTTGATGGTATGCGTCGTAAATAAATTTAAACGTATTTTCTCGCCTTAAAAGTGACTCAAAATTATTACCTTAATATCGCGAAAATTGCAAATTTCCAAGAGAACTTCCAAAGCTTGACGAATATATAGGTAAACATTTGTGGTTGCAATTATACATACTTTAACGCCGAGCAAATTTTATGACACGTTCGCAGCTAGAAAATTTGCTAAAATTTTATTTAGTACAGTACTAATATATTTTAAAACTTTATTAAATTATTTATGTAACGAATAACTGGCCGAGATTATTTTTAGTTATGGGGATTTTGCATAAAAGTACGTGAATGTTCAAATCGAAAAGAGTTAGATGATCTGGTTCCAAATGTTTTTATTATCACAGATTAGAAAAGGTTTAAGGAAGAATATTCTTTGTAGTTTAGTTTATAATTTATGTATAGATTAAACCGCTTCGTGATAGACCAATAAACAAAATTATTGTTATTATTGTCGACTTGTATAACCCCACTCTGTATAAAGTCCATGTTACCTTGGACAATATGAAGTTGCAGAACTCCGTAATAAAAATAATATTTAAGTTTGGTCTAATTCAAATTTCATAACGTTAACGATGTCAACTTTAAAGTAACTGGAATTTAACAAAAAAATGTAACCAATTAAAAAAATAAACTTTATAAAATATATAATATTTAAAACTAACGGAGTCGGTAGTAGGACCATTATAAAATACATAGTTTTCCATTTGTCTGCAAATGGAAGATTATTTTGTAATGCAGCTTATAATTTTTTTTAAATGGATACTTACTGATAATTTAGTTACAAAACAAGCTTGATTATAATAAAACCCTTTTTATTTTTTAAAGAATATTTGTACATACAGAAATATTGAATTAATGTTAAAAATTATTAACTGTTTTGGTAACCAAGGTTTTGTCTGTAATTTATTAAATTTTTACTTGCTTATCTGACTAGTTTTTTTTGTTTCCAAGTTGATAAGTTTAATAAGTGTAAGGCAAGTTGTTTTCTTTTGTAATTTTAAGAATTTTACATTTGTTATTGTTTCCACTTTATTTAGTCAACTGTGATTTAAAACTTAGAATTTTATTTTGAATAATCCGGATGAAGCTAATAGGGCAATTGGTATGATTGATGCGAGTAGTCTTTAGAGAAAAGTTGCGGACGTTTTCCAAGTCGGTGAAAGTGTCATTTCGCTGCTTCTACGTTTATATCGAGCAACTGGAAACGTATTAGAAAGACCTAGAAGTGGACGACCAAGGGTCACCACCCCCGCGCAAGATCGTTATCTGACTGTGTATCTCTGAGTACTTGTTGGATCATACAACAGCATCTTTTGAATGCTTCTGGTGTGTCAGTTTCACTTGAAACAGTACGTCGATGATTACACGAGATTAACTTATGTTGACGACGATTTTTGAAAGGAGTTCCATTAACACAAATTCATATGCGTGCTCAATTGGCATGGGCTAATGAAAATGTGAATTGGGATGCTGAATGGAGGTCCGCATTGCTCACAGATGAGTAGAGGTATAGACGGTTTTCTGATAGTCAGCGTGTTCGTGTAAGGACTCTTTCTCTAGTGCCCAGAAATCGAAAAGCAGTGCAGGAAGTTCATTTTTTCAGTGGTGATACAGTTGCTGTTTGGGAAGGTATTTCTTTTAATGGGCGTACAGTATTGTTGGTGCTCGATGGAATCATGATTGCGCAGATTTACGTACAAGTTATTAACAATGTTATACGTTTCTTTTATGCTGCTATTGAACCAAGACGATAATGCTTGACCGCATCGCACAAGAGTAGCCAAAAACTCTTTGGACTTCCATGGCATCCCGCATTTGGCACTGTCCCCTCTATCGCCCGACCTTAATCCCATCGAGCATGCCTGAGACCAGCTACAAAGAGTCTTGAATTCCCATCAACCACTCCCACAGACACTTCAAGAACTTAGACAGCTTAAACCATAACTTTGGAAACAAATCGATTAAGGCTATTTCAACGTCCTGATTGAAAGTATGCAGAGGCGTTTTTTGGCTGTAATTAATATTAAAGAAAATGGTAGCTAACCTCAAATTGTTGTTTAAAACTGCAAACGTATTGCGCAGAAGGGCAAACAAACGCTTACATGAAAAAAAGACATTCATTTTATAACATACCTATAATCACTTGATGACCAAAAATCGTAATTTGTTAAAGCACAATCTCCGAATGGATGTTTGTATATATGTTATCGTTTTACTACAACGCCGTTTAACCGATCACTTTAAAAAATTGGCATGTACATGTATTTTTTTGTTGCAGCCCCCACCAGGTGGCGCTGCAGAATATCAACTTTTGCACCGTTCAACCAATCACCTTTAAAATTGGCATGTATATGTATTTTTTCGTAGATAATCTATTTTCCTTATTCCCTTTGTTGCAGCTTCCCATCAGATGGTGCTGCAGCATTCCAACTTCTATAACCGATCCCTATGAAAATAAGTATAATTTATTTACAAGCTGTTATAATATAGACTGGCAGGACCACGTCAGTCAGGATGTTTGAACATAAAATTAAAATGTAATTTAAACGAATTTTTAATCAAACTTGACGCATTTAAACTCCATTAATATTTATAATCCAGCTCGTGACTATTGCTTTATTTTAATTTCATACATAAGTAAAAATGTGATTTAATTGAAACTTTATTGTTTTTAGCGTATTCCCGTTTTGCCTGTTATTTATCTATCTATGTCCAAATGTTTTAAATAGTTTTTATAACGAACAATATTGTCTTTTTGTAATGCATAATGCTATTGTAAACAACATTAAATATGTCAATGTTTTCGGTGGATAATTTAATTGATTTATTGGGTAAGAAATTGAAGGAACAGTTTCAGGTAAAATATTGGTAGTGATATTGTATTTAGGGCGTCTGCGTCTGTTTTAACCGTTCGAATTTATCTCCGAAAACAGAAACTACAAAATTAAGAATGAAAAATTCAGCAGAACAAACAAGCAACCAAACCACAACTATTTATTTCCTTGATTTATTACGTTTTATCAACATCCATCCACAAATGTGAATAGAGTGCTAAAGAAATGGAACTCTCGACTGCGGAGTTTTTGTATTTGCTCGGCGCAAAAACGCAAGTGATTATGAAGTGCCAGACACAAGCAATTTTTTTGTAAATCTGGATCGAAACTCAAATACCGTTTGGCATGAACTAAAGGAGTGGCGATGGTATTTCTGGAACAATATTTTAAAGCGGTATTTTTTGTGCCGAGCGAATATTGCAAGGCGCAACAACACAATTTAATTTAGTTTTTTACGTTTAAGTTTACAAAAGTAAATTTATTATTATTATTTTAAATATACAGGGTGTTTTTACATTTATGCGAAAAAATTCAGGAGGTGATGCCCGTATAAAATTATGATGGATCTTTTCTACAACAAAATTTTAATTAATATTTTATTTTACAAAACTAAATCTCGAAAAAAAGACTTATTATTAAATAAGGTAAGGGATGATAATTTTACCCCCTTATAATGTAACAGGAATGTTGCAAAAATTAGTTCTTTGCGAGTGCACGGATATTACAAAATTTTAACTTTCTATCTTTACTTAAATTTAAGAAAAAAAATCAAACCTAATTTTACTTACCACTTTTTAGGGGTGATATATTGGAAGGTGGTGGGCTGAAAAAATTTTGTTATACAAAAGATCCATTATTATTTTATACGGGCAATTACCTCCTAAATTTTTTTACATGAATTAAAAAACACCCTGTTTATAATTAAAACGTTATGCATCAACTTTTAAGCATATTTTATAACTAAGTTTCGCTTTTCCCATCAACTAATAACTTAAACCAATCACGTTACTATACCACAAGAGAAGACCAGTAATTTAAATATTATAATGAATAATACATTCATTCCAAACAGCAAGGTCCTTATCTTGTGAGTAAAAATGCTTGAATAAACAATAATTCTTTATTATTTGAATTTGCAACGATTCTATATTGGGGGATATTTAATTAGTGATGCATCCCCATGCATGGAATTTATAATAACAATGTATTACTTAAGAGAAGCGATAGCAATAACTAGTTGTTTGTACGAAGGATCACATGTCTAGCTGACACACATCAATTATTAAGTAATAGTCTAGTTTACACAACTTTAAGATAAGATTGAAATTAACTTATTACAAGAAAGTAATTAATATTTAAGATACAATTATCTGTTTAGAATTTTCGATTAATGGGCATTGATTATAACGTGTTGGTAACGTATTGAATAGGCAAGGGAGTTTTTACCAAAATGAAAAAAGTACTGGTAAATCGTAATTCGTCTCTCGAACTTTGATAAAAAATTGGCGCTGCTATGTTTTTCGTATTGTTCTGTAAAATTGAAGGCTGGACGCTTACTCAGAGGCTGGAGAATAAAATTAGCACTTTCGAAATGTGGGTACACCGCCGAGTACTAAAAATTTCATGGAGAGATCGGGTTAAGAACGAATAAGTTTTGTCCCGGCTAAATACTACAAAAACCCTCTTACTGCACATCAAGAAAAGAAAACTACTGTATTTTGGTAATGTGAAGAGAAATGACGAATATCGTCTGCTCTATCTAATTTTTTAAAAAAGGATTGCAGAAAGAAAAGCTCTTGGAAGGCGAAGAACAACTTGGCACAAGAAATTGCGTTAGTGGTTTGAGAAGAGCACAAGATCCCTGTTCCACGCCGTAGCCTCGAAGATAACGGCATGAGAAGAAGAAAAAGATAATAACGTGTATTCAAAATTTTCTTTTAACAACTGTGACACACACATATGTTAAACGCAATCTTTTTATTGTTTAAAATGCTGGGTTGTGGGGTGTTGGTGAAACAGTAACTTTTAAAAATTGATCTAACAAAAAAACACTGTACACATTTCTTTCATTACCTAATATGACAAAGTAGATAGAACAACAATGGTGGTAGCCGTAAAAACTGTGTTAATAGTATGTTAACCGAAGGCGTTGATTCGGTAAACACTCCCTACGTGGCAATTTCCACGAAACATTTCTCTTGGCTCAGAATTTCCAACAAGTCAAAGAGAATACTTCAAAATGATAAGCTCTCATGGTGACATTTTGCATTTAAACTTCGGCCTTATCGCGAGTTCAACTTTTTTATGTCGACACAATTTTTTCGATGACTCATGAAATTAATAATCTTTTCGGGATATAGGAAAAAAAATTAAATTACTATAATAAAAGGTAAACGACAAAATAGTCATTGTACACGAAGGCAGTTCACAGTAGGTACATAAACGCCCTTACATCTGGGATAATAGGCAAAACTTGGGGTTGCGTGCACATACTTTCAAACAAAACTTTATTTAATACTATTAGTCTCACCAGAACTTTATCAACCTTTTAGGGAATTAATCGTTTATTTTGACATTTTTAAATGTTTGATTATTTAAAGAATTAATTTTTTTTTAATTAAGTATTCAGAAATCATTTTTTGTGAACTATTTTTGAGCTTTTGAATTCTCGATAAAAAATTCTTTTAAAAGTGTATTTTAATTTCCTAAAACGCATAATAGTTGGTTGGTGCAAGGTTAAAGTTTTCTTTGTATATGTTTTTTTTAAGGTTTTTATTTTATTTTTTATTAAAAAAAAATTTAACAGTAATAAGTTAAATAATTCAGGTAACATTTCATTTGTAAGATGTTAATTTAAACAAACAAAAGGAATCGTCAATTCTCCATTCTAGAAGTTGAGACTGTTTTCTGTATATCTATCCGTATATTAATTACTTTATTTGGAAACAAATATTTGCCGTAAATAAAGTATCAAGACAGAACAGTTTTCAATTTAAAGATATATAACAAAGCATTAGGAAACACAATATTACGTAGGTACCTTTACTTAGTTAGGTAGTCGGTATTGTTAAGTCGTTTTTCATTAAAAAATTTAGAATAGAAGTAAAACTCATTAATTTATTTTGCAAAAGGTAGCAATATTAAAAATAATTAATGCCAATTACCTGCAGAAACAATAGTCGTATTTAGGTATTTATAAATGCTCAATGCATTAAAGAACTAATATAACTTGAAATAAAATACCATTACCATTTAGGATGTGAATATTTTTTTTAAAATTAACACAAAAGTTTTCCTGGAATAAATACATTAAATATTTTTGTAGTTGTGATGACTAGTGTAAATGTAGTGCCTCTTTTAGAGCAGATATCTATCTACCTACTTCATTTCAATAGATGTTTTTTGGTAATTCAGAAAGTTGAAAAGACTATTTAGTTAGTTTAAAGGCAGTGGATTTAACAAAAAATATTTCATTACTATTTTACCCTTAAAATTGGTTTATTCTTAAAAAAGGAAGCAGTAAATTGAAAGGAATGCAAGCAAGATTTTGAAAACAATTTTGTTACCAATGTCTTAAAATTAAACTTAAACTTACAACAGTAAGTTGAAATGGAAGAGCTGTTGTCATTATTGAAGCAATTTTAAAGTTAAGCATCAAACCCTATTATGTAAAAAGTTTTCCTGTAGACCTATGTTAATAAATTACCGATATAATAAATTTTTTAAAGATTCCATAAAAATCATCGACAACTATGAAATAACAGTGGTTTTTTTGGAATTTTCAAATTAATTAGGGTAATAAAAATTTAAATTTCATAATTTGTAAATTAAAATTTTTCAACCTAATAAAACCTAAAACCTAAAATTTTTGATAGACAGATAGAAGAAGAAGAACGTCACCGTTGCTTCTGAACCTTTAATTACGGGGAAAGCTCTATGGGTATACATAGTGCATTGTTTAAATTGTGTTTTAGTTAAATTATTATTTTAATTGTTTAATTGTAGGATCACTGTGCAGAACAACAGTAAGTGCTAAATATGTTACTATATTTTTGTATGAACATTAATAACAAAAATGAAGCATTTATTTTTTGTTTAATCTTATTTTGACCACTACTGACAGCCGGTGTCACACTTATCTTTCGCTGACGTCACCAAATTGACACGAAATCATAAGTTTTCTCCCTACTAAAAATTGCTCAACACGCCTAAAAAAGCTTTTCATTTAAAAAAAGCAAATTATATGTTTAATATTTATTCATTGTCAGTGCCATAAATTTAAATATAACATTTATTTTGTTTCAGAAGCATTTAGCATTTAAGTTTACTTATCAATATTATTCACCGGTTATTGATTTTAATAAAAAATTAACAGTTTTAACAATTTTTACTTTTATGTATTAAAATTCTAACTAATATTATAAACGCAAATGTGAGTTTCTTTGTTTGTTACATCATGAAATTTTGTACACATATTTTTAAGAATGTTGGAAATGACATAGGATACTTTGTATAAAAAAAATAAATACTGGCGGTCAGTTCAATATTCAATTAAGTATAGCATCCCTAAAACTAACAAATGATTAAATGAAAAATAGACGTCAAAATTTAAAGGTACATTCAGATTATTGTCTTTGCCCATTTTTTTGTCACGTTTAAGCAATTTTTCTGTCACCTTTAAGCAATAGTTAATGTTTTTGTTTTTAAAGTTAGGTGTCTACATCTGTTTATTTGCTTGCTTTTCTTTTCAGCTTTTTGTTTAATTTTCATTAACGAAATGCCTCGCAAGCCAAATCTAACCTGTCTAAAAATTCATCGTTTCTTTGTACAATAAATTACATTTAACATATGATTAAATGACAAATAGACGTCAAAATTTAAAGGTAGGTACGTTTAGAATTTAATATGTTCGGTAATTTTATAGTGTGATTTTGATTAATTTGATAAAATTTTAAAAATTTGTTAGATTTGGTTAGAGGGCCAAAACCTCCCGTCAAGCTTCTATAAGAGCTTCTGAGACTCCTCTTTAAACGTAACTTCATTTAAATGAGCAAGCTCACCGGACAAAAGAACATATAATATAGTATACAGTAGCATCTAAATATAATATTCTGTTTTGAGCTGTTCCAAAGAGGAATTAATTTATTAAACGTTGATACTTCTAACTTTTCAAAATCTTAGTAATTTAAACTATTTTTTTTGTAGTAAAATATTTTAATAAAGCATGTTTTTAGTTTTTTAAACTGGGTTAAATTTTATAATTTTTAAATACTTATGATCCCGGTAAAGCAATAAAAATTTTTATCATATTATTTTACTTATTTTTTAATAATCTTTGACAGTTATTTCAGGACATCAACGAGAGCAAAACCGCGGGTAAAAGCTAGTCATGTTATAAATTGAAAATGTTCTTTGTTGATTGTTTTATGATTTTTATAATAATTATACAACAACATGTATTATTTAGGAAGTTATCCATGTTAACAAAAAATAATAAAATACTTCAAGCTGACAAATAAAAAAAAATATTTTCAATAAAAAATAACATCGCCTTTCAAACCTGTATATTCATTAAGGAGAATTAACAACATTCATTTCAACTTATTTAAATTATTGACAGGTTATTTATTGTTTAAAGCGCTTTGATGAATTTTCCGCTACAACGGAAGGGTTCATTTATGTTTTTGTTTTCTTAGAAAGATTAAAATCGGTTTTTGCAGTTTTAGAAGTTTTTTCGATATTTCTTGCAGGGCATATTCGCCGATCTACCGATTTAACGGGCCACGTAATCGCCCAGAAAAATACCAATTACCCAAGTGAGGTTTAGGAATGTTTGCACTGATTTTGGATATTTACCGGAAAATAAATTCTTCTAGGGGATTACAAAAATCGCTGATGCCTTTTCGGTGATAATCCCCACACTAATTTGCATACACAGGATAAACGGGAAGAAGCTGCAGTGTCCAAGCATTAATATTTAATTTAAAAATAACACCAATATTTCAGGTTAATATCTACCTTTTTTTAATAACACTTTCTTAATAAAAACACTTTGGATACTATGACATTTATACTTTTACACCTTATATACATATATTAAAGTTGTTTATATTATTGTTTTATTGTACATGTATATAAGGTGTAAAAGTGTTAAAAACCTGTTCTTATGTATTATATATTATTTGAAAGATCCTGTTAACCTGATGAATGATGAACTGATGATGACTTAAGTGTCAAAATCGCTATCAATGATAACTATAAAAAGAAATGTATGCACGAAATACAATTTTTATTTCTTAATTATATTAATGCGTGCACACAGCCTTACACTTATTGCACAATAAAATTATTTAATATACAATTATTCATTGGTTTGCATAAACGTAATTTTATAAGTTAATAATTTTGATCGACAAAAATACTAACTTTAAACAGCATTAAACATTTATTAAATATATGTATGTATAATATTATTTATGTTTACATACTATATCTACTATGATAATAACTAAAATTACTTTGCTTAAGTCTTTATGACATTTAAACGGTAAAATTAAATAAATAAAATAAAAGGTATAAAAAGTAAATAAAAATATAACCAAAATAAAAGTCCGATTAAAAAGGATTTTAATATTTGCTAAACTAAATAATAAATTAATACAAATTTGATAGCTCTTTGACGAACAGCTGTTAGTTTTACCCGAATTTAAATAAGCACGGACATTTCCAATAGTAGATTGGAAACTAGATCACTTAAGGTTTGGTACCTGTACACCGCTAGCATCGGGCAGCAACACAGAATGTGTATGCTGTTTTCTTCCTCTTCACCGCATAGTCGGCAGTTTTTTTCAGCCGCCAGCTTAAGTTTAAAGAGGTGCGCTCTTAGTGCAATGTGGCCAGTGAGCAGGCCAAGCTTGCTGCTTAGCCTACTCCGGTTCATCGTCCAGAGTGCGTCTGCCCTCTTCTGTAGAGGTTTTTTCATCAACTGTCTTAATGTTCTGCAGCCAGGTTTGCATTTCACTGAGCGATATGTTCTTGCTCAAGGATCCTCAAATCTAATTACAAAATATACTAATAGCATAAAAGCAATACGAGGATTTATGTGAAATAACTATTGTTATCAAAGATTGCTCATTGGTTTAAAGACAACGCCCTTTTATTGAAGACAAAAAACTTATGCTACTCTGTTTGGGCTGCCGAAACTAAGTAGATTTTGTTACCAACAGCATACTTGGATCCATATTTATAGTCTGTACTCAAGTCGCAGTCGATACTTCGAGTACAGATTTGAGTGAAAATTTTCATTACAATCTGTATTCGAAGCATCGACTCCGCTTTGAGTACGGACTATGAATACGGGCGATTTTTATACCTCAATAAGCTATAAAATATCTTTTACATTATAAAGAGATCTTCATTGTACAAAAGAGTGAAAGCGACATTTTAGAAGCTTAAATCTTTACCCAAAGTGTTTGTTTTTGATTTTTTTAATTTTGTTTATAATTTTATATAATTATGTTAATGTAAATACCTTTACAACTGGAAATAAATACTTATTTTGTTACCCTTCCCATACAACTTTTCTCATAGAAAAAGACTGTTTCTAAAAGTGTCTAAAAGTATATAATTTATTGCCGAATAATATGAGAAAAATAAAAACCTCCATTACCTATTATTTTCTTAACAGAAAATGTTTCCTGTAAATTTGACCTGTACCACTTACAATTATTATAATTGCTGTAATAAGCTAATGGTATTGTAGTCAATGAATTTTATTTTATCGAAATTTTTGGTGAAGGAAAAGTGGCTTTTTTTATTTTATATTTTTTTTGGTTTACAAAACGAAAGAAAAAATGAAATTCGTTTCTAATATTTAACTAAGCTTATTGTTTGCTAAAAATTTTTTTATGAATTTTAATTCAATATTTCTTATTACATAAAAAAGACTTTGTGTCAAAATTTAAACAGGCGCCAAATAACAATTTGCCATTTTACCGTGAAGTTCGTTCATGAGGATAGTCTTTTTTATTGATATTGAAATTGGTTTTTTCATTTGATATATCTGAATCTGGCCGGCTTATACATTGGTGGCGCAGTTTAATCTTGTGAAAATATCATTCCTCGATGATATAATATTTAATAAACGAAAATCCTTTAAAGCATTCAATAGCCTTAATTGAAATACTCTCATGGTCAGCCATTATGAGATCCGGCAATAAACCTCTGACTAAATATGCTCCAACCTAAATGGCGCGCCATCCCATTGTATATATATATATATATATATATATATATATATATATATATATATATATATATATAAATAAATGCTTAAATACTTCTAAAAGGAAGTTTTGGCATATTAAAATTAAAGACGAGAACATCTTAACAAATGAAGTAAATTTAAAAAATAAACGTTTTAATAGTCGTATAGAATTTTTTTGGTTAGCTACTATCAAGCAAAATTGGAATTTTTTAATGCGATGAGAATATCTTGCATTAATGATTTATTGCAGTAAACAAATTTGTTTATAATTAGGATTTAGCTATTTTAAAAATATATGAAGGATTTTTTTTATTTCTATGTTGTCAAGCAGTAACTGTCAAAATAACGATACAATATAATTTTTTAATGGTTGGCCTTAAACACAATATTTAAATTTCTTTATTTCTTTTAATTTAATCTTAATTTTTTTTTGACGATAGAAGACGTACTTATCAGCTAAAAAAAATCACTAGGTAAGTACGTAATGATATATTTCACTATGACATCACAACATTAACCTCTGCATAACTGCAAAATAAAAAGGTGTTCGTACAAACCATGCCAATAATTAAATTTAACAAAACTTGAATTAAAAGAGATCAATTTAAAGAAATTAAATGTATTTACTTACAGAATATTTCAAATTATAAAGACAATAACTCCATGTCAATTACCGACGTCTACCAAATCATTTTATCCACATAAAATGTATCAAGAAACTAGTACTATAACTTTATACAAGGCCCCAAAATACTGATTTTAAAACACTAAATCTATAATTAAAATACGCTTTGTAATATTTAAATTATAAATTAGCTTAAAATTAATTACATTTTTATTATAATAAATGTATCCTTCGACGACAAAAAGGACATTTTAAATGACGTTTGGGTGTAGACAAACAGAATGTAAAGTATAACAAAAATTTGAGAAAAGTACTCTAATAAAGCAATCAGGGATATTTGCCTCTGCATTTTACTGTTTAAAAACTAAATAAAAGAAAAAACAGATTTATGATTATATTATTTGTTTGTAAACTGAAAAATCCTATGGAATTCTTTTGAGAATAAAAAGAATGTATATAGTATGTATATAGAGAATTGACATATTTTGTTTAGGGTTAAACTCCGGCCCTATTTATTTTTTTAAAAATCAATTCAGATTACACATACCCAATTTATTTGTATTCTTATTTAAATAAATTGTTAAGAGTCAATGTGTGTCAGAGTGTTAAGTCAATCTTTTGTGAAAGAAGATTGTCAAAAAGAAATAGACAGATGGTACAGATGGATATGTTGTTACGATTTTTTTAATTTTTTTTTGAACCAGCAAAACCCAGCAGACGTTGTCTTGCCATAGTATAGTAGCAAGTTATAGCAAAGTGGATAGCGCGAAAATATTTTGCATATAATGTTCATGGCAATCAGTTGAACGGTATCAGAGAATAGAGACGTCTCTATTTTCTGACGGTATATAAGTTGATGCACTTCAGAGCCATCTAGTGGCAATTTAAAGTAAAATGGATTGCATAAAAACCTTAATTAAAAAACACTCAGACGTCTCAAGTTTCGCAGTGAGCGGTTAAACGGTGTTGGAGTTTAGCGATCTCAGACATACCAACATCCATTTAAGAAATGAAGATTTGCTGCGCACCAAACAAAGAAATAATAAATATGTTTGTACATATTGTTTTGCAACGTTTTTTCGATTTCAGCTGTCAACTAATTTTTATTATTCTAGCCATCATCCACAAATCCTCTGCTCCTATTTCTTCGACTATGTCGCCCTTCCAGCTCATTTTATTCTTCTTCATTTATTTTTTTTACACGGTTTCCTACTTATTTTAATATTGCTAGAGTGCGGTATTTTTTACATGTTTGAACCAGAGGAATAACAAATCAACAAAAAGCGAAAAAGCATATTTTGAGCAAACCTTTTCCAAAAGCCCATGGAATTAAATATGGTTTGCAAAGAAAATTAACCTATTGAAAATAATATTTGCTGTTTTTATCTCTTCCCTTGACACATACCATAAAAAATATCAATATTTAATGTGAAATTTGTTGTTGTTATGAAAACATGTGACAGCAGAACTGTCATCTGGCCCATAACAAATATACTTAATGCCACATACAAAACGGGCATAATCCCAAAAGAATGACTTATGTCAACATTTGTAGCTATCCCGAAAAAGCCGAATGCAATAGAATGCAGCGATCATGTGTCACATTCTAAAGATTTTTTTAAAAATAATTTATAAACGTGTATATAACAAGCTCGAAGAAGACATCAGTGAAAGTCAATTCGGATTCAGAAATGTAATGGGGACACGTAAAGCATTATTTGCCCGAAATGATTTAATACAGAGGTGCCTAGATGTGAACCAAGATCTACTCGTCTGTTTTTTGGATTACATAAAAGCAGTCGATTGTGTAAGACACGACATACGCATAAATATACTAAGTAAGAAGCATAAAGACTTCAACGACATGAGAATAATTAGCAATCTATATTACAAACAAAGAGCTGTTTTGAAAGAAAGCGAGGAGATGTCAAACAAAATAAAGATTGAAAGAGGAGTAAGATAGGGATTCGTTCTTTCTCTTATACTTTTTAATCTCTACTTGAAGAAAATCATGCAAGAGGCTATATCTGAAGACACAGCGGGAATAAGGGTAAACTGTGAACTCCTAAGCAATATCTGTTTTGTCGACGATACCCTGGTTATAACCCAGAGTAGCGCGGACCTACAAAGAAGAAGACAAAACACATGATCATCAGCAAAGCACATGTCCAGAGCAGTCTGTATATTCGCAATGAGGAAGTTGAAAGAGTGAAAAAGTATAAATACCTGGGTACTATGTTGAACGTGACTGGAGGACACTCGCGAGAAATAAGATGCAGAATAGGTCAGGCTAGAGCTGCGTTTAAAAACATGCGGAAAGTATTTTGCACTAGACACCTGAGTGTAAAACTTAAGATCAGACTAGCCAAATGTTTTTATGGAATGAAGTCGTGGACAATGAACAAAGATGACTAACATAGACTCCAAGCCTTCGAAACGTGGGTCTACAGACGCATACTTAGAGTTTCTTGGACAGAACGGGTAACAAACGCAGAGATATTAAGGCGAATAGGTAAAGAGGCAGATAAAGTGAACACGGTAAAAGCAGGAAAACTTTCTTATCTGGGTCACGTTATGCGCGAAAAAAGGTACCACATGCTACAACTAATTTTACAAGAAAAAATACAGAGAAAACGAAGTGTGGAAAAAAAACAAACTTTATGGCTGAACTTGAGAGTGTGGTATCACTGTACTTCAATAGAATTCTTCCGAGCAGCACGTAAAGAAGAAGAAAATGTTATTAATAACAATTTCTGTTGAAATATTTTAAAATTGTAAAAATTGATCGACCTAACTCAAGTTTTTGTTTTTCGACATTGAAGACAATCCTACTTGTTGCAAGAGAAATAAAAATAATAAGTTTTTTCACTTGGAATATTTTGCTTTTTAATGCATCTATAAAAATTTAGGAAGATTTTTAGTTTCCAGGATTTTATAGATATTCCAAGTTATTCTTGTATTTAGCACAGCAATTTAGCAATCTATTAAAGTTGCTATGAACACAATACTATGGACGTCAGGTTTAAATGAATCATCTCAATTAATATCCATCAATCATATTATTGTTTATTATGGAATGCCTGTGCTGACAATTATCTTGCGTTAATTTTCGTAAACCCTTAACTTCCACTGTAACAGAACCAGGAGCGGCGTGGGATGTTTTAATGCGCTCCAAGCACACCAAGGATACAAATATTGTGCATAAAAATAGTGAAGATAAAATACAATTAAACTTATCTCATTATTTTTAAAGTGAAATCTTCTTTAAGCGCGTTGAGCAATTTTTCGTAGGAGGTTTCGCCTTCACCTTGGTGACGTCAGCGTCAGAGACAGATTAACATATTGAGAACCCACTGTTATACTGCACAGTAGTGCTACAATAAAACAATTAAAATAAAACACAATTTAACAATGCACATTATGCACACATTAAACTTTCCACGTAATCAAAGGATTCAGAAGCAACGGTGGCGTCATAGCTTCTTCTTTTTTTTTGTATGTCTGTCAAAAATGGCCTCGAGCTGACAACCCACTTTTATTAGGTTATTTATAATTTAAAAGTTTTAAATTACAAATTATGAAATTTAAATTTTTAATGCTACGATTTATTTGAAAATCGAAAAAAAAAACACTGTTATTTTATAGTTTTAAGTTTTTACTTCTGTCGGCACTCCCAATGACTGCAAAATTTGTTTATTTGTAATTTCATTTAAATCTTTCAAAGTCGGTTATAAAAATATTATTTAATATTTAAACTTTCCTAAAGATATTGTTATTTGCCCATTAAAAACGATTTCTTCATACATCCTTGTAATCCATTTGTATTTAGTGTACCTATTTTGGTTTTGTATTTTCGATACGGTACAGCAGCACATTTTAGCTTAAACTGTATCAATGAATATTAGAATATAATTAATTATTTATTTGTCAGATTAAAGCTGAATCATCTTAGATTTTATGGAACACCTGACAGGAAAATTAAAGGCTTTGAAAGCAAAATGAAAGGGTGTTGCCGTTGACAACCTATAGGTACATATATACATCGAAAATTTTCAATCTTTTAAATGACATTTTAAAATAATTAATTTGTGTATTATTTGCCTACGCCAAAATTAATTAAATCCTTTGTTGTAATTATTATTATAGAAATAAATTGACATTAATTAATTTAATAAAATAATTACTATGGAAATGTTAACCACATTTTACAATTATATTAATATTACGTATTACATTTAACACTAAATAATAAGCATTTCTGATTAAACTATTACATTTTGTTTTGATTATTTGGTAACATAATTTTAAACAATCTTAATAGCAATGGAAAATTAAGAAGTGTATTGTAGATGTTCGATCCCTAAGAACACTTACTATTGCCTTGGGGTTCACCATGTCAATTGCAGGCAGCGTTGTGTCTGTGATATTATTAAGCTATATAGTTAATATAAGTTTTGACATAGTTGTCATTAATTTATTTTAATCACATTTACATGTAACATGTCGCATTGTCAGTCGAATTAGTCGAAGACCATCAAATTAAATGTTTAACAAACTATACAAGCTGTTTCGTTAATTTTTTATTAAAACAAAATTGCAGTCATTGGGACAGCTAACATAGGTAAAAATTTAAAACTATGAAATAATAGTGCTTCTTTTGGTTTTTCAATTAATTGTAGTAATAAAAATAAAAATTTCGTAATTTGTTAGTTAAAATCAATACATAATAAATAACCTAATAAAAGTAGGTTGTATTTTTTTTTACCTATAATGGGTAGAGGTAAGGAGAACAATCTTTGTTTCAAAAAATATTCCTAAAAGTGTATTAAATTAAGAAAGCGTTACTGTAGTAAAACGGTATTCCGTTTTAAAAAGAGCGTTTTGAGAAAAACGACAAAATATGTTGTATATTTTTTATTTCCTTTTTACTTTTACGTTCACTTTAGCCAAGTTTTTACTGCATAATTGTTTTATTTTAAAATTATTGCGCATTTTCACATCACTTTACATAGAACTGTTAAGATCTAACATCACGTCTACCAGCACCACCTTTACATACCACATTTTGCTGGAAACTTTATTAATAAGTCCTGTATAAGATTGTTATCCCTATCTCTAGCCTTCCTATTAAAATCATTGAATAATAAATAACCTAATAACAGTGAGCTGTTAGCTCGAGGCTACTTTTTTAAAGACAGATAGAAGAAAAAGTCATGACGTCACCTATTTGTCGGTGACGTCAGGTAACGCGAAACTATAAGTTTGTTTGCTACCAAATTTTGCTCAACGCGCCTAAAAAAGTTTTACTTTAAAAATTAAAGTAATTTAAAATAGAGGAAAATACATTGGGATTAAATTATTAAAACGTAACTATGTAATTATATAATTTCCATAAATATTTGCCAGAATTAGCTGTTCACTTACTAAAATACTCACCTAAGAATAAAATCACTTTATAAAGCAACAAAAACCTTTCGTGATTTAAGGAAGTTTTGATAGATTATGTGGTAAAAAATACAAAATTTGAGTTTATGGTGCGAGACTAATATACTTATAAGGAAAAAGCGAAGAAATTGCGTGTTTAACCGCATTTCCGTTGAGTTTATTGCGATAAGTGCCGTTGTTTTTAGGATTTATCATAGCGTAACGTTTAAATGATATATTTGCTCTCTTCGACCCTCAACTTCCAAATTATTTCTGCAATTTATTTACATCACTTTTTATGAGGCACAAAACAATCTTAAATTACTTTGCTTAATGTAATTATATCTCAAATCTATAAATAACATTAAGCAACACATTCTATGTTAGCTAAAGTATTTCATATTAAAACCAAAATGGTATCTTGACCGTTTTTTTTTTTAATTATAATTACCTATAACTTTATAAAAAAGCCTTTTTACGGTTTTTAATTAAAAGGAAAAACTTCTAATTTCTATCAAAATTAAAAAACAATGTCCCATTTATTTATATTAATGTTGGCAAATTAAATTCGAATTTAAATTATTATTTGCATTTTGCTTCGACGTACAAGAAAACAATAACGAAAAAAGTTATATATTATTGTTTTTGTAGCTCTAAATACTTTAATATAATATTCAAAACTTTTTTTTAATTTTAAATATTTCACATAAAACATAAAAATTATTTTGCTAAGTAACAGAATTTATTAGTGCACTCTATATTATAGTTATTCCAGTTTTTTATTTCGTAGAAACATTTTTATTAACTTAAATCTAATATTTAATACATTCTTTGTTTGGGAGTTATATTATGTTAAAAAAAAACAAAAAAACGTGAGATTTATTCTTGAGCAGTAGGAGTTTTTTTTGGGTAAACCATTATTTATTTACTTAACAAATTTAATAATAGAAGGAATCTTCTTATCTAAATTGAAAATATGTTCCACTACTAAATTTGCGTTTTTCGCTGATGTATTACAAAAAAAATTACTAATCCTGCCAATTATAGTATAATTCGAGTATAAAAAACCAACAAAAAATCACGAAAGCCTGTTTTAAACGATCGTTTTTTTGAATGCGTATGACAAAAAATATAAGAAAAAGTCCGCCTTTTGCAAATAATACCGGCTTTTTGGATCTTTCACTTTAAAACAAATAATATACCTATATAAAAATCGCAATACCTAATATTATAAATTTCACCCTCTACTTTTCAACCATCGGTAGCATGTTACATTCATACTTAATTCTGACATTCCTTTTTTCTGTAGGGGTAGGCAGAGACCACTTCCTTCCACTTGCTACGATTTTTACATACATCTTTTGCTTCCTCTACTTTCATCAGTGCTCTCATACATGCTCTTCGGTTGTTGGTACTCTTGACCTGGCCTTTCTTCAAAACAATGTTGATATGATCGAGATATGTTCTCCAAGGTCGACCTTTACCGATTTGTCCATTCACACTCGCCTTATAAATTTGTTTCGTCAATCTTCCTTCATCTATCCTTTCTACGTGTTGAAACCATTTAAGCATTCCTTTATCTATCTTTGTAATCACATCTTTATTTACACCACAGCGTTCTCTTATCTCACTATTTTTTACTTTATCCTACCGAGGCTATACTTCAAATGTGATAAAGCTGTCTCGCTGGTTTGTTACCTCTGGTATAATTTTTAATTTGTATAAAGAAATATATCCGAACCTAAAGTTGTAAAGAGTAACTCATATTATAGAGCAATTTTATTGGCCAATCAAATTAGACGTTTACCCTGTACCAAAAAGTTGTTGTTAATAGTTGTTTTTTAGTTGTTTAGTTTTTTAATACTGACAAAAAGAGAAAGATTTACCTAGTATTAGTTAATAAAAGAGTAAGTGGGATCTTACAAAAACTTTTAATCTTTTACAAATTAACAAAAACCTTCTCTCAATCTCCAAAGACTATTTATACGTTCAGGTAGTTTTATAAAAATTGAGAAAATCGCTATCTTTATATATTTTTTGAATAACTAATTTATTTGTTTATTATTTACTTTCCGAAAGGGTCTTATTTTGTTGAAATATTTTCTTGACTGATTTATTTTTAATCCGTTCACATTTCTTCTAAGCAATTAAGGGTTTGATGCAAAATGAATCGTTGTCAGCGTGGTATCTGTATGGTTGCAGTTACATCTCTCTCTAATAGTAGATAATAGACGAGATCAACAATGACGTCGCAAATTAAAGCTACGTTATTGGCAACAGTGCCTTTTAACAGGTAGTTTTCGTCTTGGATTTTATCGCTCAGGAAGTTTCATAGACGTGCTACAAGGGTTTCGTAAAGCAGAGACCGGATTTTTTTTGTATTATTAAGGGAAGGCGTTTTTATTATATCTTTTTACGTGCAGTACCTATCGTTAAGTCTCATAGTTTTGAAGTTTGTAATTAACATTGTTTCTATTTCTACGTTGATTTTCGATATAATTAGAAGTGTGAATTGCAGTAATTTAGGTTCAATTAAATTTGGTGACAAATAATAAATATAAGTGAAAATAGTAATAATAAATCGGATATCAAAAGGAAACGTCACAATTTAACACCCGAAGAAAAAACCATGATCAGAAATGTGTTTAAAGGACTCGGAGCCAGAGAACAAAATATGAATGTTAGTGAGGTAGTTACATTACGTAGTATTTTAAAAAAAGTTTCCGAAGCAGACTGGCTTGCTAAAAAAAATATTAAATTCAATGAACCAATTTTGAAGATCGAATTACTAAACTTAGCACGATGTCATAAATATAAATATATCAAATATGTACCTAGTAGATGAAATGGCGCGAGAACGAGGCGTAATTGTACTTTGATTGTTACCCAACCACTGTGAGTTAAATCCAATAGAACTTGTATGGGCTCAAATAAAACATAAAGTAGCAAGGAACAATGTTAAATGACAAAAAAATCTACTTAGTAGTGCTGATAACAAAGTAACCTTACAGTCGTGGATAAAATGTATCAAACATGTAGTGAAAGAAAAGCTAAATATGTGGCATCTTGATAATTGCATTGAAATTTCCATCGAACCCGTAGTTGTGGATCTAGGCGAAGATACTACTAATGAATCTAAGTTGACATAGACGACTTAGATTGGAATAAAGTTAACTTTTATCTGCTCATATTTTTTATATTTAATAGAAAGAAGTTTTCAATTATGTTTAACTATTTATTACTATTACTATCATCTTAAAAGACTATTACAGTTTATAACAGAGATATACAAAAAGTATATTATACATTTGAATGTATCTAACTTAAAACTAACATTAATGATAGGAAGACATAATATGTAACATTTTTTTCGTATGAAACTTATTCGATAATTATTATTGCCGGTTTTTGTTATCTTGGGCATCTTTAAAATAAGAAAAGAATTTTTGTGACATTCAATTCGCTCAAAAATGCTGAAGATTATTTTTAATAATATTAATAACCACACGCCTATGACTCGTCGATTTTCTTTCCCCTTGGACCCGCAAAGGTCAACGTTGAAAATATGAGTCACTCTATACATTTGTGGCATCCTACTTACATGCACAAATGTATAGACGGTGAGTCTTTAAATTGACATAATTTTTATTATGTAATAGTTTAAGATATTCAAGATAAGCTGTAAAAGATCTAATTATAAAGATTCGTTTTAGTGCATTGTGGGTATAGATGGATATAGTGATCCTAATAGACACTTTTATAGAAGACACAATAAGTAATAGTTTGTCAAAATATGGGTGTTTATATATGACTACAGTATCATACATAAACTATCTGCGTCCCTAACGGGTCATTTGTTAATATTACAATCTGATCATATAATTCGATCAATGAGTAATTTTTGCCCAACTTAAATTAATACGTCCATATAAATGAAAATGTAAAATAAAATATTCGGAGGACCACCAGATTAGTATGGAAAGCGAGAATGACAAAAGGTAAGGTAAGGTCTTTATTTTTAATATTAAAAAAAAGAGCGGTGTCGAAATTTAATTAAAAAACAAATGATATAACAAGAGGATATTTATACAGTACATAAATAAAGCACTACAAAAACAGATTTTGCCAATCTGAGAGTTTTATTTCAACCGCATTATCCAGTCTAGTTTGGCAACACTGCGTTACACAAAAATGAAGAATGTTGTAGATTATTAAAAAACGTAGAACTTATATGTATTTCTTACACACTGCAGCAATTAATAAATCACTTACCAATTACAATTTTATTAGTTCATTATGATTTAGCGGCATTGAACAAGTACAAAAGATAAATTATTATGCAAGATTTACACTGCAAAAGTTAGTATTTACCATTGAGACCACCTTGCATCTCATTATGACTTGCTAGAAGGACAGCTAGAAAAATTAGTGTCTGTTGCCGAATGCCGAGTGATTTTCAAGGGCGAGATTGACTGGATAAAACTAGGTACGCTTTTGGATATCGCACAAGATTTAAAAGGGTACAGGGTCGTCTTAAATAAAGATTATATTTCTGAAAAATTTTGCTTTAAAGAAATCTTTGAATTTCAAACAAGGGGTTTACATAAAGGTAGAGATCTGCTGCCTTTTTACGGTAGTTCAATAAAAAAGGATTTCTGTAAAACTTGGATCGCAGACCAGGCTTCTGTGAAGATGAATTCAAAACAGTTTATGAGATATAACATAGTTGTAGTTTCCAAAAAAAAAAATAATACAATATATTATTTAAATTTTTTGTCATTTAGATAGATTTGCTGGTTTAAAATAATTTTAGTATTTAAATTATTAAACGGCAGAAGCGGCTGGAAAATTAAACTACCAACTGTTACGACTAGTTTACACTGGTAGAATAACTCGGCCTAGTAATCTGGGCTCAGTAAATCGGTGCAGTTACTCGACTTTTCCTAGTTTTTTTGTTGGTGTTTACATTGGTAGAGTAATTCGGTCTAGTAAATTGCGTCCAGTAACTGGGGTGTTAGCACTCGACTTATCCGATTGCTTACTAATTGTGTTTACAAGGCAACATTTTAATGAGACAGTCTCATAAAAAATCTGTTGGTCGTGAAATGGTAAGTGCGGGTCATCATCTTGCACGTTTTATTCTGAAAAAAGAATTTGTATTGTTTTATTGAATAAAGTTTATAGTATGATTCTGCAACAACTCGCTAGCTACTCGACTAACCGCTGATCACTTTTTACTGGAGTGTTTACATTGGGCGAGTAAGTGGGCAAATTCATTTGAAATTGGTGGAAAAGAGGGTGAGTAGGCGAGTTACAATGCTGCCCACTCGACTCACCTAATACCCGCTTATTTATTCGACTTTTTACTCGACCAACTGTTTACATTGGTCAAGTTAAGATGCATTTCTTTACTTGCCTCCTTATTTTACCGTTTGCTTGACAAATTAAAACTAGTCTTAAAACAAATTAAAACTAGACTTATTCATATAAATGAAAACGTTATTTTTTTTTCTGTTGTAGTGAATATAGTAATGATTAGTTTACATTAGTAGAGTAACTCGGCCTAGTAATCTGGGCTCAGTAAATCGGTGCAGTTACTCGACTTTCCCTAGTTTCTTTTGTTAGTGTTTATATTGGTACAGTAACTCGGTCTAGTGAATTGCGTCCTGTAACTGGGGTGTTATTACTCGACTCGTTCTATTGTTTTCTACATGTGTTCACATTTTAATATGACAGTATCATATCATATTAACTTGCTACTCGACTAGCCATTGAGCATTTTTAACTGTAGTGTGTGGCGAGTTAGTAGCCAGGTTCATCTTAAAGTATAGGGAAATACGGTGAATAGGCGTCACTATGCTGCCTGCTCTACTATTGACTCGCCTAGTACTCGCCTGATTTTTTGAATTTTTACTCGACTAACTGTTTGGATTGGTCGAGTTGATATGTTCTTCTTTACTTGCCTCTTTACTTTACCGTTTACTTGACTAATGTAAACTAGTCCTAACGATGGTTATAAATGATAAGTTTAAAATCTTATTTTTATTTTCAATAAAATACAATATTGTAAAGATAATCTTTAACAACATTATTTGGGTTGTGATCTTTTTTAAATTGTAATTATTTACTGGAATATTGTTATTAAAATTATCGTAGAAATTAAATTGGTAAACACTGTTAATCGTATAAAGTAATAAAAAAAGAAACAATTTATTGATACTGATGTTTTTAAAAGCTAGTTGATATTGTTTATAAATTAAAAGGTATTGACGTACAATAATTAAATTTTTATTAAATAAGATAAAATATGTTGTATTGTATTTATAAAAGTTCAAGATATATATATATATATATATATATATATATATATATATTTCAAAATGAATTTTATTACAAGATCTTAAAAATGAAGTGTAGTTCTTGTCATAAACCTCCAAACGATAGGAGGCTGACGCAGTCATGTTCATAAAAATCGCGTTTATTGTCAAATGACCTACATACCGGTCATAATTTCTCCGGTTAGGTTCCTTATAAACGTAAACTTTTATCAATCTCCAATTCGATCGGCTATAGGCACCTTTTTCATCACATAGATAAAAAAAGTTAATATGATTCTATCGAAATAAAGATATTCACAAACCTAGAATAAATCTTGTCGTCAGTTTCCGATCAAGAAATATATAAGAGGTAGGTACGCAACAATAAATTTGTATAAAACTAATTTAATTTTATGGTAGACGTAACGTATATCGTTGAATAACTTCAAAAGTGATATTTGGGAATACATATACAAGGTAGTATTTTAGCGGTGCGGAGCTAACCTCAGGAAGTAATACATTGACTGATCGACAAAGCCCTGAAAAGGGAACAGGGAACCCTGAAAATTATTCAGGAGATGTTTCATTATATGATCACATCAACAATGCATCTCGGAAAGGTGATGAGAATAGAATGACGATTATTCGGATCTCCACGGGAATAATAGATAAATATGGGATCATACGAATTCAAGGAAAATTAATCGAAATTTAGTGGGCAATAAATAATTAAAATATTTATTTATTTTGTGATTTATTTGTAAAGAAGTTTAAATATATTATAACCAGTAAAAAAAGCAATATTTTCCAAAATATTTATGTAATTTAATGATTAGGCATCTGTAAATTTGAATTAATTAAATTCTTTAAAGCAAAATCTATTAGAGTGGTAACTGGTACGTAAAAATAGAAAAAGGAAATCGCAAGATTCGATCAACAGCGAAAACCAGTAAAAACAAAAGACTTTTATTTTAATAAAAGCAATCGGCATCAGAAAAAGAACATTAAAACGACTTTCATCTTATTCAGTGACTTTCCTGAATATATTTGTAGCTTTTTATAAAAAAGGAACAGTTCATGTTTCCTGTGGATTATATTCATTTAGGTCAATCGTTTTTCTTTAAAACAATCTGTTTTTATTAAAACTTTTGCAAGCTTCTTTTGTTTACCATTATTGAAAATAGAAAATAAATTAAAAAAAAAATTAAGATACACTTTCCACCACGGCTAATGCAAGAATAATTAAAAAGGTTTTTAAAAAGTGGTAAATAAAATAAAAAACAACAAAGGTTTGAATATTTTTGCTCAAAGCCTGTCCTTTCAATTATCGGTATTATTAAATTAATAACTCGTATTATTTGCACTTGCAGTATTAATTACTTTCACGTACAAATTATATTTAGTAGCATGGTATTAATAAAAAGTAAGGTAATTCTTTGGGAGTTCCAATAAGACGTTTTAGAAAAACTTTACATAATTAAAATCTGAAAATTTGAGGTGTAAGGTTTTCTGATATGCCGAATTGATCTAAAATATTTAAAGTCTCCAACTACTTTTGGTTATACCGGAAGTGGCCTACAACTTGCTTATTTTAAATAAAACACCCTGTATAGTATTACGTATTTTGATAAAGCTACTCTTGTGGATTCTCCCAATATAGGATTTAGCTACCTTATACTGAGTATTTCACGAGATATCACCATTTTTATCACGAAAAAGTGTCCGATTTGACACCGTGTATTATTATAATAAATGTAAATTTAAACATTTTTTATATGTTTTTCTAGTATTGTGTACTTTTACTAAACTTGGTCATTTTGTTAATAAATGATTATAATTGTGCAGGGTAATTCAAAACGCATACTTAAAGATTTCGCAATTTTCTTAAATGGATCATCCTGTATTTTGTAACGTTGTTAGACAGAACTTTTACTGCTCTTTAAGTATCATTAATAACGCCCTATACCTAAATCAAACCGGTATTGAGATATTCAACTTTTAACCTATGGATTATGAGTTTGTATTATGTTTATTGTTAAGTGCCATGAAAAACAAAAATATTGCTAACATTTTAGTTGACAGTTAGTGTCTCGAGTTGTGTCAAATAAATATTTAAACCTTATCACTATACCTATTTAATAATTAAAGATTATGGCCAAATCGGGATACACCAATCAAGATTTTTTAAATTTATTATAAATTTACGGAGAATGCAGAACGATACCCTAAATCACCTCCTCCAAACTAATAAAACCATTGATGCTATTATAAATAATTTACAGGAGTATGGATCGTTTAGAGCACAAAATATTAGAGAGCATCCAGCAGTTAATAATGAAGATAATGAAATAAATGTGTTGGCGTTTTTGACTGCAGATCCGAATGCCTCTATAAGAGACGTAATGTATCACTTGCGACTGTCATTTGCAACAATTAAAAGAATTTTAAAGAAATATATATTATTCTCACACCACTGATCATGCCTTAAAGAATACCGACTTACAAAAAGGATTGACTTTTGTGAATGGCTTATTATGCAAAAAGATGATGATGAAAAGATGAATTTTTTTTTTAATAATATCATTTGGGAAGATGAAGCAAAATTTACAAATAACGTTATGTTCAATAGAATTAATTGTCACGACTGGGCATCCAAAATCCGCATGTAATAAGACAAATAGCATTTCAAGAAAGATGGTCCTTTAATGTGTTTTGTGCAATAGGAGGTAAATATACGTTAAATGCAAAATAAATTTAAGTAAAATAACGGGATTAAATAACAATCTTTTTCTTTAATTCGACGTGTGAAACATTAGGTCAGAAATGCAACACAACCAATATGCCAGCCGCAGATAGAAATCAAGCATGGTACCAGCAAAATGTGCGGCACCGCATAGTACCAGAGCTGTAAGTGAATGCCTGGAAGAAATGTTTGGTGGAAGATGGTTAGCAAACAAATGCTCTTATTTATGGGCCCCACGTTCTCCTGATATAACCCCTTTAAATTTCTTTATTTGAGGTATATAAAAAAAAAGTTTATGAAAACCAAAGAAGCTATTGAAAGAGTTAGAAATGCTTTTGCGTCACTAGCACCAGTGCAGATTAGACAGGCAACAATGACTGCTACAAATCAACGGGCAGATAAATTTCTGCATTTACAAGGAGACGTTTTTGATCATTTACTTTTAAGTTTTAAATTATTAAATATTTTTTATTCTGTTTTTTTTTAATAAAATAAAATACTAACTCAAAATTCATAATTTAAAAGCTGAATATCTCAATAACGGTTTGATTTAGGTACAGGAAGCAATAAACTAAACTTAAAAAACAGTAACATTTCTGTCCAACAACGCTATTAAATACAGGGTGATTATTAACTATTCAAGGCAACCTGGCTAATATAAAATCCATAATATCTAGTGACACAAAAGAGCCAAGGCATTGGCTAGTTTATAAACTAATTAGGCTAATTGTTTATGACATTTCTTATTTAATGAATTAGAGATGAATAAAATGCAAACTTTTTATTAAAATTTTTTATTATTAAAAAATAAAATATTTTCTAGTAAGTACAATATACTTACATATTTTAATAGTAAGAAATGTTTTTGGTTATATGGCGGGCACACCAACGAAAGTTATATAAAATACATGGTAAGAAATAACAAGAGGGTAATTATTTATTGCAACATGATCCACTGTTGTGACATTTGCTGTGCCTTATACCAATGCATCTACATTTTTTGTTTATGCAGAGTTTTTTACATCGACACCTTACATACCCTCGTGATGCACATGGGACTAAAAGTATTTCTACGGCACCCCAAATAATTATTTCTATGTCTTTTTTGACATCATCAAGAGACAAAAAATTTGCTTGCAATAATCATATTAATTTCATGTAAATAATTGTTCCAGCACTTCATGAACACTACCAAGTCGAAAAAAATTATCTTCAATACTTATGATTATCGCCAGAATATTTCTGTGATCAGTACGACTTCTATCAAAGTCTGGAATTGGTACACGTCCTGGCATGCCAATATTTTCTGTATTTCGTCAAAACTATTTTGTGTTACTAGATATTATGGAGTTTATATTAGCCAGGTTGCCTTGGATAGTTTATAAACTAACCAACTATTTTGGTTTTCTTATTTATTTTATATATATTAGCCAAGACAGTTGTTAGTTTGCAAAATAGCTGCTATTTTAGTAAAAATTGCGTTTTTATGAAAATAGCTAATAATTTGATTAATTTATAAACTATCCAACTAGTTTATAAACTATCCAAATTTGCATATTGGCTGTAACATATATAACTTTCCACTTGGCCAAAACATTTCAATATTGTGTCGTGCACCACTATATAAAAAGAAAAATCCAAATAACCACGTTAATTTTGGCATAAACAGCAATGCTATCTAAGATGCTCATAAGTCATAAGTACATATTAAGGCACTTTTGTGTGTGTGTGTGTGTGTTGTGTGTGTGTGTGTGTGTGTGTGTGTGTGTGTGTGTGTATGTGTGTATGTGTGTATGTGTGTATGTGTGTATGTGTGTATGAGTGTATGAGTGTATGAGTGTATGAGTGTATGAGTGTATGAGTGTATGTGTGTATGTGTGTATGTGTGTATGTGTGTATGTGTGTATGTGTGTATGTGTGTATGTGTGTATGTGTGTATGTGTGTATGTGTGTATGTGTGTATGTGTATATGTGTGTGTATGTGTGTATGTGTGTATGTGTATGTGTGTATGTGTGTATGTGTGTATGTGTGTATGTGTGTATGTGTGTATGTGTGTATGTGTGTATGTGTGTATGTGTGTATGTGTGTATGTGTATATGTGTGTATGTGTGTATGTGTATATGTGTGTGTGTATGTGTGTATGTGTATGAGTATGTGTATGTGTATGTGCAACTTAGGACTTTTGCGATTAATAAATTATTCTATTTTTAAAACAGATTTTTAAGATCTTTTGAATAATATGATTATTGCATGTTAGGAATATTTGTATAAAAATAGGATGTCAATATTTTATAAAAAGAGATAGTTTTAGAAAACAAATATAGGAATTGGAGAATTTTAAACTTGTGTCGGTATTGAGAGAATAGCATTAAAGAAGCTATAACAGTGAAAAATTATTTTTAGTAATAATCAAGCATTGTTTATAACATTTAAATATTGTTACTAAGAAATAATAATCGATCATACTAATTAAAAAAAAAATTTCAATTGTTTTAAACAATTGAAAATAGCTCCCTCTTATGAAATGATGAGACAAAGTTTAAAAGAATACGATTGACATAAACAGAATATTGTTAATCACCATTATAATTTGTTAAGAACAATTTGAAATTGTTTTTATAATAATAATTATAACAACAAAACATATAGTATTTTTTCATATTTTCCACTGGGAAGTTAGTCGTGTGGACCTCTCGGGTCGCACTCAGACCACTGATATTTTTTCGTTTGGAACAGTAAACTGAAGTTTGTCTGTATTGCAAATGTTAAATCAACTTTTGAGGCTAGACTGTAGGTAATGTTCACAAGAAATATTTTAAAATTTTGTTGATTTATTTTTGCTATAATCAAATTCAACTGTAACTAGTAACCTTAAACGAGAAAACACCTTAAGTTTCCTTTTTTCTACATGTAGATACTGCAGATCCAGAAACTGAGTATCCAAGAAACAGAATGTGTGAATGTTCAAAGTAATCGATAGGTGAGATAAATAAGGAGATAAATTGTCGAAACAAATTGAGAAAGTAGAACAAAACACAAGAGAATTGTAAAAAACTTTGTCCACATTTCTACGAAAATAACCTTTAAAATGGTTATCCTTTAAAAGATAACCTAGTTGACATTATATTTTTTATTAAGGATCATTTTACTACCTTCAATATGGAATAAATTTGCAAATTCTCAACTGAACGAAAAGTAGTTTCTTTAGGTTTTATTGAAATACTTTACATTAAAAAGAGCAAAATTATAAAAAAATTTTTTAAAATCTAAATATTTAGCAATTTAACAAAAACCATTAACAATTATCAATAAAAAAACACTTATAATAAGACATGTTTAAAAAAGTATTTATGATTTTGTAACGTTTACCAAATTAATTTATTAGCAATTAAACTAAATCAACGAATAATCCATTTAAACTTAAGAATACAAACAAACTTTAAATATAAAAAATATCCAATAAGAATATTTAAAAGACCACAAAAATAAAGTTTCTCTAATTTATCACATAATTAATAGAAAAGGAAAATATTAAGGTATATAGGTATGCACAAATAAATGATAGGTCGAGGTGCTTGAGGGGCTACCTTTACAAATACCCCCCCTACAATCTACAATTTACCTATATAGGTGTGTATATATATATATATATATATATATATATATATATATATATATATATATATATATATATATATGTAAAAATGTGTAACTGATTGTTTAAAAACCAGCTTACTTTGGCTGTATGATACCTATTTTAATATAGGTATAGATATGTGGGTCGATTGTACATCAGATAACAACTGCTCCTCTGACTATATGTCGTGACAGGCATTGAAGTACATCCGATGTATAATCGTGTATACTACCCCATCACAGGAAGCGAGGTATACAGATGCTTGTTAAGTAAGAGAAAGGGCTATTACATTTGTTTAATCGCAGCTACCACCTATGTACCGGTTTCAGGATGTTTGTCGCTTGTCAGCATATGGCAGGTATATACTTATGCTGACGAGGGACAAGCGCGCCCATTAACCTCGTTCCAGTCTAGAACGTTATCAAGTTAGAGCCGCAGCGGAGCTCAGACAGCGCAGTGCATCACCCTTCCCTTGCTTCGTCACTAGTCCGTTGATCCGTTAAAACGACACGTGCGACGATGCATGTGTGACATGTCCGGGGCATGTCACTTAAAATATATGTAAAACGACTTAGCGCTGCGACGACGCAAACCAACGCACTAGTGAGGCCTCAGTCTAACTTGGAAGTCGAGCGTTCTAGTTTAATTTTTTCACAAAACAGTTGTTCCTTGTAGTGTGACATTATTACACACAAATTAAAACTAATTAATTAAACATTTACTTAATGTTTGATCACTGTTAAAAACTATAACAAATTGACGAATGATCAAAGAAAACAACAGTCAACAAATAGAGCTTGGACAGTTGCATGTGGAGAGCAATAACGCGAAATCAACTTTTACTAAGCCACAGAAGGCATAGTTAACTCTTCCTAGGAAAATTTGATCTGTTTATTTTTAATCAACTTTTACTAATACTTTAATTAACAATCCAATTTTCCTGTTACATTTATGGCTCCATAAATTTAAATAAGCACAATCAGCATTTTAATTAATGCATTAAATGAAAGTATCAAATTTTAATAGTTTTCAAAATTGTCTATTGATATTGGTTTTAACTTCTAATGAAAAAGGTTGCAAATACTTATTTAATGAAGTTTAACAACATTTTTTTAGTTTTTAATTTACTATTCTTTTATTGAAATTTAACTAGAGATTAACGAAAAACAACTTACCGATTTTCATTGATTAAAGTGGATTCTTACCTGAAACAAATATTTAATTATAAAATATTTGGTAAAGAGAAATATTTAAAAAAAAACTCAACGTCTATACTCTAAACTCCTGGACAAAATTAACGCAACAACATACTAAATCATACAAATTGCTATAATGAATTAATTTTAATACTTTTTATGGGCATTGGTTACAAGTTAAAAAAACGTATTTGGATACCTTAAATATAAATTAGCTTAAATATTTTCCTATAAGATTGGGATTAAAATTATTTTTAAAACTTAATAACAAAATTGTAATGTTAAAAATATATATAATAGTGTAAATATGACACTAATAGCGATATTAATGGTGCAAGTGCAACACTAGTAGCTTGTGTTGCCTTCTGTACTTCGAATCACAGCATTTATGTATCTAGGCATACTCTTAATTATATTTTAAATGAAATTTTTATTAATTTGTTCCCGTGCTGTGATAACATGCTCGATCGAATTCTGATCCGAACTTTATGGTGGCCACTGCATAACTGGTATACCATAACTAATTAGATATTTGCCAGTGTTAAAGCATATATCACCCCAGAACATAACGAAGCCACCACCAAATGATATCCTTGCAGTGATATTGCAAGGAGCGAACCTCTCTCTTGGTCTTCGCCAGACTCGTTTACGACTATCTGGATATTTAAGAGTAACCCTGGTTTTAACTGTGAAAATTTTTTTTTACCAATTATCCACAGACCAAATTTAAAGATTTCGAGCAAAACGTAACCTGGCAACTCTGCTCTCTCTAATAAGCAAAGGTGTATTGGCTGGTCTCCTACTATTTAATCCAGCTTCATTTAACCGTCTTTCAACTGTTCGTTTCTGATCACAGAACTAGTTACAGTCCTGTTTTTTAAAGCATATTATCTAATAAAACGTTTATCTCGGTAGTTATTGCATCGTTTCGCCCTTGCCCTGGCCTTCGAGAATAATTTCCTACCTCTTGTTCAGTTAAATCCCTGCTCAATTCATTTTTGTAATTTTTCGAGGTCAAAAATTAAGCAGTCTACCACAAAAAACGTATTACTTTGAAAAAAGGAACAATTTATAATCTTACTTTTAACGAAAATTTATCGTTAGTACTGCAGCACTTTTAACAAATTCTTTAAAACTTTTAATCTAAACGAATTTTTTTGATAGCTGTCATAAACAACGAAACAAAATATGCATAGCCTACTATTCAAACACTCGATAAACCACAAAAACGGACATAGAAAAAGATAATTTTTCTTGCTTCCCAAACCGAAAGTACGAATTTCAGTCCCGAAAGTCGACTTTTTTGACCTGCTTACTTTTACTGACGGTTTGAAGCTCTCACCAGAGTGGGCTACATTGCATGGTTGGGTACGACGTCAGTGTACAGAGCTTGTGTATTTATTCAGCTAAACGTAATCCTATATTCTAATAAAATTAACAATGTCTCACAGCTTCATTATTGTTAAAAAATAAAATTAAATAATAAATAAATAAAAAGATTAATGGAGCGCGCTACACTTGGCGAAATGACCAGGTCGTGGCACTAAAGCAAGGAAGATATCATAGGCTATTTTAATATTAATTATTTTACTTTACCTTGGGCTTGGGAAGCAAGAAAAATAGCTTACACCTTTCGGCAAGAATGTTAGATGCCCGAACGGATGTGTTGGCTTCGCCTTGGCTTTTATATCACGTCAACCAGGAAATCCAACTTTCTGGCCTAGGATCGTAATAAACTATTTGGGATTATTTCCTATTGTTGCGTTAATTGTCTTTAGGAGTTCATACAACTTATTATAAATGTAATAGTTTATTTAACATTGATTTAATTTAATATTGTTTGAAACATTTCATTTGATATGGAAGCAAATTACTTTTGTGTATTGCAATAAATGCATAATTTCTTGATTTGTTTCCCCAAACAAACATTAATTTTATTTCGTCTTTATTTTACACGCAAATTTAGTGCGTCCTAACTTAGCCATTGTAAATGGTTTATTTTAACATTTACAAGGAAAAAATGAATAATAGATGCTTTATAAATATTATAAAGAAAAACTGCGGTAGTTCAACAATATATTTTACTTGAACAATGTTTTTAAAAGATTAAAAAAATAAACTGGAAACTGTTTTTTTTGCCAATTGCAACTATCACGACTGAACCAACCAAACGCCCCAAATTTTTTAATTGTCAGTTTTTTAAACAAATCATGAAATTATGAAAGGCATACCTAATTACTGGAAAATGAAAATGTATGCGAGGAAAACTGTCATTATATTTTTATTTTTTTGAGAAATGTTTTAGAATTTAATGGATTGGCAGGAATATTAGGGTCTTTAAAATACTTTTAATGACCCTAAAAGACTTGAAAGTAACTGTTTCTTTGAATGGTTCACTCAGTTTTTATGATGATGTAAATTTGACTTACCTAATTATTCCTAATTATACGATTATCAGCCATCGCAGCTGTTTCATAACAGTACTTTTTATTAACTTTAAATAACGTAGGTATATATTAGTAACCTAATTGTTAAATATTTTTATTAACATTTAAAGTTAAAACAGAACGATGTTTAAGGTGGTGCACCATTTCTGCTTGTTTCGAAATCCTGACTTCATTAAGAAAATTGTTTAAAAAATCTTCCATTTTCATGTCATCATACTTTTTAGATTGTGTTTATATACTACACTTACTTCATGGTTTCTTTTTTACAATGCATTATATCTTATGTTTTTTGCAAGCAGCTATATTAATTTAAAATAGTTATTTACGGAAAATACTGTTTATTTTTACTATTAGAAAAGATTCCAAAAAACAACAACACATCGATAAGGCACGTTACTTTATAATATTTATTTGTAAAACAAAATTAGAAACATTATGATTCCTGTTTATATTTGTATTTATTTTAAAATTCGAACAATTGCTAATACTAAAGAGATTAAATTTGTTTAAAATGCTTGGTACCTACATTTAAATTCCTGTTGTTAAATTAATTGCAATAATCGCGACCGAAACTATACAAACTTTTAAAATGCAAAATGTCAAATTGGTAAGTCGTTATTTCGTTACTATGGTAATGATAACAACTTCCTAGCCTAGTGCGGGAAATACATACCTACTTCCCGTACTAGGTCGAAAAGTTCTACTTTCTTAAATAAAAAGGCGTCTGGAAAGTAGGTAATTTATATCCAGTTTTTAAAAGAAGTTTTCTTTAAATTTCTTAATTTTTTCAAAACCCGTATTTAAAAACTTATGAATGAATGAAAAGAAAATGGTGTGGTTTTTTTTATTATTTATTTGGACTTTGAGTTTTTTTACATTCGGTTTTGAAGATGATGTCGGTTAAATGACCGCCGCTGTTATTAATTACAATTTGGGACCGTTTAATAGTATTTTCTATGGTTTTTCCTGTTTATCATCATTTGTTCCTTATTCTATCTCTTTATAAAAGTATACTTGAACAACGATTGAGGATGTAAACAAGGCAAATAATGAGTATAAAAGGTCAAAAGGTGTGGCAAAAGAGATTGTGGCAAAAAAGAAGAAAAGTGATAAAGATAAATTTGATAAAAGGTCATCTGACGATTTCCAAAACAATATTAAACTCTTCTGGAAGTCCATAAGAACAGCTAATGGTAAAAATACTACCTCGCAATTGGAAAGAATTAGAAACCAAGATAGTAGTATGGTAAAAGGAGATGAATGCGTATTAAAGAGATGCAATACTTCGAAAGTAAATTTGAAAAAGAGGATACACAAGTACAGGCCCCATTCGGAGAGCTAGTCTACTGTACCGCCTTTTTAACCATTGTTGGGGGAGTTTTTTTTTTATGAAAATAGTCGCAAAAAGGGTAAACCTATCGTGTGGGTCGCGGACGGCCCGCACTGCGACTATTAGAAGGGGAAGGAATTATAGAAAGGAAATTATTGTGGACACGCTTTTTAAAAAGTTGCAGGTCATAGTTCTCTGGAAAAATTGATTTTAGAAGCTTATTCCATTCCGTAGCAGCCCTATAAAAGAAGGATTCTTGATGAAGATCGGTCCTTGTAGTGTCAATCTTGAGAATAAATGGGTCTGACTGATCAGCGTGCCGAGTTCTTCGACCGAATGTGGCCAATGGTAATACAAAAGTTTTTATTTCTCTGGAGCATCTGCCATAAAAATATCTGTAGAGCAATGACTGGTCTGCAACTCTTTTTCTATGTTCTAGAGGGTGAAGGGTATCTGTGAGAGTTGAGCTGTTTATCAAGCGAATGGATCTTTTCTGAATGGAATCTAGAAGACGAAGAGAATGCCTTGGTGCTGAACCCCAAATGTGCGAGCAATACTCCAGTAGAGGTCGGATTTGAGCCTTGTACGTCGTCAACAGTTGATCAGGGGTAAAAAACTTTTTGGCTTTCCACAGAAAACCTAGCCTCTGGCTTGCCGACTTTGCGATGTTAGCAACATGGTCATGCCAAGACATGTTATTGGACACCGTGACTCCCAAAATCGAGATGGAGGGACTTGGTTCAAGGGTATTTCCGGACATTGTGATGGGATGATTTGAGGAATTCACTTTCTTGGAAAACGTGGCACTTTGTGTTTTTTGGGTGTTGAACTGAACAAGATTGTTGGTTCCCCACTCGACGATTGCTTTAAGATCTCTATTGATGGAATCAACCTGTTCCTGCCTGAGTCTATTTGTATCATTCACCGGAACTGATCGATAGGATGTGAAAGTGTGCTATCGTCTGCGAAACTTTAAATGGGGTTCGTGGTGGTTTATAAGAGGTCGTTGACGTGTAAAAGAAATAAGGTGGGGGACAGGATGAAACCCTGGGTAGCTCACCAGATGACTGGTGCAAGGCCGTTATTGTGCCGCTTTACAAGCGAAAAGGTTCGCAGCAGGACTGTAAGAACTACCGAGGTATTAGTTTACCCAGCATGATCGGCAAACTGTATCCAAAGATATTGATTAAAAGAGTAAGAAATGAAACTGAGAAGATGATATGGGATATGCAAGAAGGATTTAGAAGAGGAAGGAGATGTATGGATCAGGTCTTTTAATTACGAGGTATAGTTAAAAAATTCTTGACTAGAAGTCAGAAGGTCTATTGCGCTTTTATAGACTTGAAAAAGGCCTATGATAGAGTGGTGAGGAGTGAATTGTGGTCAACATTGTCTATGTATGGGGTGAGCAGTAGTTTAATATGTCTGTTTAACTTATAAATAAACGATTGCTTAAAAGATTTGAAAAAACGTGCGTATGGATTGAAAATGAATGATTTGATTGTCAAATGCCTTCTTTACGCCGATGATCAAATCATATTAGCGTCATCTGAAGATGAGTACTTGGGTTTAAAGTTTACGAGAGATGGAAAGTATGACAGTGACATTGAGCGAAAGGATGTTGGCAGGAATACAAATAAATGGGGCACTGCATAGCTTTATGAATCGCCAGAAAGTGTCAAAAAAGGCACTTCTGGCTGTGCATAGAGGTGTGTTGGTTTCTACACTTATGTATGGTAGTGAATGTTGGGTTTGGCAGAAGCATGAAAATAGGATTATTGCTGCAGAGATGTATAGTCTGAGAAGTATAGCCGGAGTGACTCGGTTGGATAAGGTAAAGAATAGTGAGATAAGAGAACGCTGTGGTGTAAAAAAGGATGTGGTTACAAAGATACATAAAGGAATGCTTAGATGGTTTGGACATGTAGAAAGGATGGATGAAGGAAGATTGACGAAACAAATTTATAAGGCGAGTGTGAATGGACAAGTCGGTAGACGTCGACCTCGGCGAACATATATCGATCAGATCAACATTGTTTTGAAGAACGGCCAGTTCAAGAGCAAGTGGAAGGAAGTGGTCTCTGCTACACCCACGGAAAAAGGCGTAACTATATGTATGTATGATAAAATAAAATAGAATAATTTTAATTGTTGCCTACATTTATGAGATTTGGTGGATTTATGACAATTGGAATATACGCCCGTGCCGATGTGAGTGAGGTAATATTTATGTTATTATTCCCGACATTTACGAAGGTACTCAAATTATCTTTCTCTGCAGTTTCCTCTCTTTACGATTATCTATGCTACATTGTAAATACAAGAGTTAATCGTAATTGTGTGAAAAGGTCGGATGAAATTAGAAAATTCCAGAGGTACACTAAAGTAAATTACTTTAATCATTTGGATATATTTTATTGCAGTAAAAACTCCTTCGTTACATATTTGATGCATAACAAAATGTAACAATTACTATAAAACGGTCATCTGGTAAATATTGTATCTACAGAGAATGTTTACAGTTTTACTACACGCATTATTTTTTATCTTCTTTACCCACCCCTAATCCCTTCACATTTTATTAATAATAGCTTTATTCGCGGGTCCGATTCCAAATTAGTTTAGAGAGTATACGCATGCGTTGTCTACAAAGATGCGTTCACGGGTCAATCAATTTTGAATTTTTAGTCCCGTGTTCGCGGGTCACATCAATTTGGTTCGTAATTGATACGGGATCGGTAGACTGGTCCTAAGCTTTTTTTCAGTACTAACAATTCGGTTCGACTGCTCATGCGCATTAATAATCAGTTATTAGTTATTACAATTGGCACTGTTCGGTGTACATGAACATTAACTCTTTTTTGAGCACAAATTCTAAGTTTGGTATAGTCTTTACTGTGTAGTTTAAAGTTATTTTATAAAAAAAAAAAATTCTTGTCTCTGTCCTTCATAATTTATCTTTAAATGTTGCTTTTATTGTAGAACAATAAATTCCTTAGTTAAACATAGTTTTAAATAAACATGATAAAACAAATAGAAATGGAAGTTATGTATGGAAGGTAATGAATTATTTGCCATTTATAATTTAATAAAATATTTAAAAACAATAATTTGTTTTATGTTATTTTATCAAATTATTTTGTATTAAATGGCATTTTTATTAAACTGTTATGTTTTCAGATAAACACCAGGTAAAATAAATAATTAATCATTGCATGTGCATGCAATTTTTTTTAGAAAATATTATTAAATATTATGAACCATCCAAATATTTTCTAATTTTTCCTGTTTAAAATTAAGAACATAATTATGACCATAAAAAACATTACATGAAAAATAAAATAAAACCGGATAGAAATAAATTAAAGAAAAATAACATTTATACATAAGAACAAACCTTGCAAACTGAAAAAACAATGAACTAAAGAGTATTTAAAAAAAATCAAAGATATTGCCTGAGAAAAAATATAATAAAACAAGATAAAAATAATCCAAAAAAAAACACTATGTACCTGCTCGTAATAGGTACTGAAATAATTGATTAATCTACCTCAAAGAAAATTTTTATCACATATCAGTAATGGGAGTGCAAATATTTTTTTCTCCCTACTGTGTAGAAAGCGTCACTTTCGGCCCGCGACGCAAAACGAAGTTGCCGCTTTTCGCCTACTGTAGGGAGAAAAATAGTACACACACCACGGGCATTAAAGTAAGAAATGTCTCACAACACATGTATGAGACACATGTGTTTTGAGACATTTCTTATTTTACTGCCCTAGGTGTGTAATATACTATTTCTAGGTAGCTCTCTAACAAATTATAACGTTTATCTAAGATCACTTTCTGATTTTATGATATCTCTTTCCTACTATTAACATTTTTTTTCTTTTTATCAGTTTTTTTTCATCTGTTTTTAAACGTTTTTTATAATATTGTCGGTATCTTTTAATTTCAATTGTCATTGAGTAGTTCTGGTTAAAGATTAAATCGTTCGCGGTAAATCAATTCCGAAGTGGTTAAATAACTGGACATGCGCTTTTAAACATGGTTCGGTTCTAGTTCGGAATCGGTTCCAAAAGTGACCCGCGAACAAAGCTAATACCTTTTTTAAATTTATAAAAGTATATGTGTGGGTGACGTGCAACCCGTGGCAATTTCTTAATATCGGAAAAAAGGGTGACGTACACATGGCGTCACTGCTTAAGATTGGTAAGGTGCACGTTGTACAACAAATGACATATCTTTTAAAAGGTTATGTTAGTTATGGGTGCAGTTTAGTTGACTGTGTAAGAACGCAAGAATGCAAGTTTGTATTCTCATAGCTGGGAACAGTACACATTAGTTTCTAGTGTTTTAAATCAAGCCTTTTTTTAAAAAGTTGTTTTCAACTTTAGCTGGCGCAGTCAGTAGGATTGCAAATTGGTTTAGACAAAAATCGCGAAAACCGATCCGTTTCTACGGTTTATTTGCAATCACGAATTTAGTGGTTCTCAAAAACATTTGTTGAAATTTCGAGTTTCTGTCTAGGGAAGAAGAAGCTACACCGCCTGAATCCTATTGGAGAAAAATTAATATTTTCTTTATATTGTGAGTCAAAAAATTCCATTTTTCCTATTTCCTTATTTACTGCATATTTTAACTGTAAACCAGTATTTTTATTTACAACAAAAAAAATTTTTACATAAATTTTTTTTTAAATAAATATTAATATTCATAACTACTAAAATTAAAGTAAAGAATAAAATTACTTCATAAACTTTATAAATAAAAGTACTATCGAAAGCTTAAAAAATTAACTTATTTATTAACATTGAACTAACAGATCCAAATCATACACAAATAATACCTACAGAAATTAATTATTAATTACTTATGTTATTTCTCGATTCTATTCCACAATATGATGGAAATCCTTATACTTTAAATATTTTTATTTAACACCACGTAACCGTAATAACACAATTTTGCAAAGATAACACTCCATATTTAAATACATTTGTTTTACGTACACTTATTGGAAAATTAGTAGGTAGAGCTTTGATGCTCACAGGTTCAAAAACTGAATCAAAAAATTGAACTTGTATTAAAGATGCTCTTAAATTATGTTTTGGTGACCAGAGAGACATTGATTGCCTAGTTTAGAATTTAATAACACTAAGACCTTTTAAAAATTAAACACCTTATAATTTTGGCATAGGTTGCCAAGAATCACGTAGTTTAATTACATCTAGGCTAAATAGTTGTACAGAGAAAGAAGTAAAAAAACCAATAAAAATTAATAATTTAAAAGATTTAACTTTTGAGACATTTATTCGAGGATTAACAGGTCAAATACAAAATAATATACATTTACTAAAACTAACTACCCCTTTTGTAAAAATACCAATAATATATGAGACTGAAGACAACAATATTTTCAATTTTATAATTTAGTAATTTCTTCTAGAACACAAAAAATAGTAAAACTACTAGTAAAAATGAATCAAGGCACCGGGGTCTATTGGAATATAAAAAATATGCACCCCATGTCGAATCACTAGTTGCCGTGGTAAATGTCGAAAAAAATTTCGCGACAACTTCTATAATCAATTCTAACACTGTTCCACAAAAAAATTGTCTTTTTAAGCTTTAGATATTGAAAAACTAAATATTAGTGAAACTAAATTTTTAGAAAATATGGAGACAGACAAAAATTAATGAATATCATTTGTAAATCTAACTTAAAAAATAGATGTAAAACATTGTAATTTTAAAATATATATATATATATATATATATATATATATATATATATATATATATATATATATATATATATATATATATATATATATATATATATGTATTTTATTGTAAAGGTATTTCTTTATCCTTCAAAAATGAAATAAAATACAGAATTAATTTGACAAACGATACACCAATTTATACAAAGACGTATAGATACTCTAAAGTTTTAAAAGACAATGTCAATAATCAGATAAAAAATTACCTAAAAAGGATGATATTCAAAATTTGAAATTTACCATATTCATTCCGCATATGGATTGTACCAAAAAAATTATAAATAAAACAGATAAAATAAAATTCCGTTTAGTAATACACTACCTACCGTAAACTCAAAGAAAAAACCGTTGCAGATAAATACCCTTTACCTAAAATTTGTGAAATTTTGGCAAAATTAGGAAGAAGCCAATATTTCAGTACGCTTAATTTCAAAAGTGGATTTTACCAAATACAAATGCACCACGAAGATATTTCGAAAAAAGCGTTTTCGACACAAAACGGACATTATAAATTTAAACGAATGTCTTTTGGCTAAAAAAATAGTCCATCTACTTTTCAGCGAGTAATGGACAACATTTTAAGAGGACTAAATAATGAAACTTTTCTTGTTTATTGAGATAATATCATTATTTTTTTAATCTCTTTTCAAGAGCATATAGAAAGATTAAAATTAGTTTTAAAACGTCTTAGACAATTCAATTTTAAAATTCACCTAGATAAATCAAAGTTCTTACGCAAAGAAGTCGCGTACTTTGGCCACGTTATTTACTTCCCCAGGTGTAAAACCGAATCCAGACAGAATCGTCGCAATAAAAAATTATCCGATACCCAAAACACAAAAATAAATAAAAGGCTTTTTGGGATTATTAGGATACTATCGCCGATATATTAAAGATTTTGTCAAAATACCTGTTAACGCCGATCCCTTGTATTTATATTTTTGTTATATATTTAATACCTGTTTTGGTTTTTGCGCTTTCGAATACCGAGTAGAAATCGTTTTCGTTTTGTAGAATCCTGAAACATATACATTGTGTGTTGAAGGCTCATTTTGATTTTTAAAAATAAAATTTGTTTTGAGTTAATATTTAATGAAGTTTTAGTATGTGATGAAATAAAAGAGAACACCCAACAATAACCAAACCTTTGACCTTATGTTTAAAAAAGAACGCCAAAGTAATACATAATCAAATTTTTTAGGATGCATTTAATGTCTGAAAAATTTTATTAATTAATTTCCATATTCTCCAGTACCCTGATTTACAAAACCTTTAATATTAACCACATATGATAGTGGAGTAGCTCTAGGAGCAGTCCTCAGCCGAGGCGCCATAGAATGTGATAGACCCGTTGCTTTCGCAAGTCGAACCGTAAATAACACGGAGCAAAAATATGGTACCATAGAAAGGGGAATTACTTGCAATAGTTTGGGCTTGGGTCAAATTTCTACGAAAAAAAGTTATTTATAAAAAAGACTCATTAAATACTAATTGTGACGCACTTTTTCGAATAATTATTATAAATGCTTTGAAAAATGAATCCATAGTTAATAATCCCGGAGAAATTGGTAACGAAAACGAATTAGACCAATTTATAAACGACCTTATCGACGAACGATTACCTGAAAAAAACCCCTAACGATAATAACCCTTAAAATAAAATTTATATTACAGCATACAACATAGGTATAATAAGACTACAAATGACGGTATAAAAATATTCTACGAAATAATTAATAATAAAACCGATCAAATAATAGTTACACCTCATCTATATCATAAATTAATTATCAAATAATAAAATTAACGTAAATCAAAAAATTATTAACGTCAAAATACCTATTAAAACTCCTAAAAGACTATACTGTATTAAAAACAAAACATACTTTTTATACTTTCACATTTATTCCCTTTACAAGAATTTTAGTAAAGTATATTTACAAAACTTTTCGGAAAGAGGCTTCAAATTAATTGGATGTCTAAAAAGAGTATATAGTATTACAGGAAAAGAAAAACAAATGATGCTTACTAAACACCATCACAAAAAAAATTGATTAAGAAAGTATGAAAATTAATATATGCGAATTTATTAACTCTTGCGAAATTTGTCAACGCGCAAAAGACGATAGACATCCACCATATACACCTAAGATATGTACAATGGGCCAACAGGCCTAAGTGTCACTGGAGGCAATAGCCAGACGGACCTAAATAGGGGTGGAGTTTTAAGTGAGTAGACCTGACATAGTCAGGGGAGCCTTACAGTAGACCTTAAACTTTTAGACTCATAACATCACCGTAAAGGATTTTCTCCACCTTTGTAGTAACAGAAACAGCTTTAAAATCGTTTCAAATAGTACAGTTAGACTGTAATAGAACATTCAAAAATTAAAAAAAAAGCTTATCCCAACGAAAATGACGAGTTAATCAATAGTGTACATTGTGCAACAAATTATACTTCTTTTGAGTTTATATTTGGGCACACAAATTCTCGTAACCCAAACTAAATATTTACCCCTACAGCATTTTTTTTCAATTACGCTGAAAACTTAAACATGTGTATGACCATGTTAAAGAAATATAAACGAACAAAAGATTAAAAGAACAAAAAAAACGAAATAAACAGGGAAACGAAAATAAAAGTTTTCAGATAGGACAAATAGTATTTAAAATAGTATTAATAAAAGACAATAAATTCCTAGGTTCGTACAAAATAAATATTTTGGAATGAAATAAAAGAGAAATAACTTCCACACAAAATAAAAATAAATAAGAAATATATCATCTAAAAGAATTAAGCAACCTCCAATTGTTACAGGTTTTTGTTCCACCTCTGCGGCAGTGGATTAAGCTATCCTAAATTCCACAACCTAAATGACAACCCTAGTATTCTACCTTATAAATTAGTTAATGCCGAAAATAAAATTGACTTATTGTCTTTCATGCAAATATTTGACGTTTCAACTATTATAAAAGAATGTACATTCATAAAAATAAATCTTAGAAGACTTCAATCAACGTTTCCAAAAAATAATACAGAAAATAAATTTATTAATGAATTTTAAAATATATGTAATTTAATAAAGAACTTAGAAGACAGAAGTACAAATCAATTACATTAATTAAATCCAACCAATCATAAAAGAATTAAAAGAGGTTTGCTAAATGAACTTGGCTCAATAATTAAATCCTTGACTGGCAATCTAGACCAAAACAATGCTGAGAAATATGACAAAGCAATTAATCAACTTGCAGAAAATCAGTTAACATTAAAAACCTCAGCAGAAAATCAAATCACCTTGTTACAAAAATCTATTAAACATTTTAAAAATATTACTAATACTCTGGTTCATATTGAAAAATAACTATGATTATTGAAGAAATTAAAAAACATTTTCAAAATCGTAGAGCCATTTTATTTTCAAAACCAAAGAAATAATGTTAATAAGTTAAGCACTTAAAACCAACAAACTCTCATTTGATGCAAAAGTAGAAAATATATTAATGTTTAAAAAAATAATAAAATTAAAAAGCAATAGTAAAGGTTATCAAATAATATTTATTTCAGATATACCTATCGTAGAAAGAAACATTTACATTTATTATCGTATGTATCCTTTACCTACACCATCACAAGAATCATTTAAAGTTGTTTTACCACAATCCAAATATTTAATTCTAAATGACCAATCCTACATGTTTTTCGACAAAAAATGCGAAATTTAGATGCTTCGATTCTTCAAAAACGTTAGGTACTACGTGCCAATAAATACAAGTCAAAATGCCCAAATTGAAGATCCAAAAACTAGAAAAAAATCATTGGCTCATCTTTGCTCCGGAGACACCGTAGCTGTTTAAAAGTGCGGAATTAATAATGACAATATTCCACCTCAAGGGACTTAGTGCTAGAACTTGATTTGTGAATTAAACATTAATAAAATCAAAATTTGTAATATTTAAAATTGTCATATTTATACAGTTAAATATTGAATTTACCAACTTTGAATTTTCAAGTTGATAATTTTTTTTATTCTAAACTTAAATTCGAACCCATAAAACTCGATTCTATTAACCTAGAAGAATTTAAAAATATACAAAGTGCTTTAAGTTCACAGACAGAAAGTTAGTGAATTTGTGAATCCAGCAATTCTGAGTGGAATAAGCATATAAACAGTTTTCATTTACATTTTCTTGATTCTTTGTGTTTTGTATTTAGTTTACATACTAATTAACAGGAAAAGGAAAAACCGAAGTCCAGGAGTACATAACAACCCTAAATATTCAAATCCGAAATCCTGTAATAACCCCCAGAATTTTTATTTGACGACGGAGAAGTTATGGGTGCAGTTCAGTTGACTGTACAGAAATACACGAACGCAAGAATGCAAGGTTGCATTCTCAAGGTTGGGAACGGAAACGCAAAACTGCAGAACTGCAAGTTTGCATTCTTGTTTAGTTTTAAGGAACAATATTGTGTTGTTGGTAGTGATTTTTAAAGACTTAATATTCAAGTGTTAATAAGTAGGGTTTATGTTACCCATAGCCGAGGTCATTTTTTAAAAGATAGACGAATCTCAAACTATGACATTACATGTGCGTCGTTTTTTGTCCGTTTTCAAGCTGAAACGTCAAGTGCATGTTACCCCATAGCAAAAAAATTAAAAGAGGTTACGTATTTCTGAATAAAGAGAGTGAGAATGAGAAAAAACGGACAATAACAACGTAAATGAACGAGGTAAGTTAAATTTTTTAGGTTGGGAAATAAAATTTATATAAAGTAAATAAGGTACTGAAAGCAGCAGAGTAACCGACTCAGAGTAATCAATGCTTTAGTCTCAATATCACAACATAACCATAATTTAATTGAATCACTCAACCCTTTTAATCTAACCCGCTCGGTATAATCACCTCATAACATTTTAACTTTTTAAATACCTACATACCTTTCAGGATTTTCCTAATGAAGGACGACAGGATGTTGGCCAAGAGGATCTGCTCATATTTTACTTGTTTAATTATTCCGACATTACACTGCATTGTTGCGATGTGATTTAATTGTATTCCTTAAATTAATTTGTCTTCTCTACTACTATCTTATACGTTTTCTGGAATGAGATTGCATTGTCGAAATAATGAAATTTCGTTAAGCTATCCACAAGAAATGAAGCACCTATCATGGTAACTTTAATGCCTATGGTTTTAATATTTAAAAAGTTATAACTGGATTAAATTTTAAAGAGTTTATCTATTTTACCCCAGACACATTTCACTTGGTAAGAACAATTAAATAAACCTATAAAATTAAAGCTTTTAGTAATGCAATGAATTTAAAATATATTTAATTCGAATAAAAGGTAAATTTATGTGCAAGGTATTCTATGGAATCACACCAACGTAATTAAAATTTAATGTTATATTTATATTCGTTGTCCTTTTATTCAGTGAGTCGGTTCCTGGAAATAGGGCAATGGATTATGGTCACTGACACGCACATTTCACCGTTTTGTGACAATTATGCATATTTTTTTTATATGTAAATTTTGTCAGAATATAGCCTAAATATCAAAACGCTTTCAAAAGGCAGCGCAGCGATTTATTTTGGTATATGTAAATATTTGCCTTTAAAATTAGGTAAATCACTGCGGTCAATAATCGTTAAAATAAAAAAATTAAATTATATTAAAGATCAGTAAGTTTCGTTAATAAAATACTAGCTTTTTTGATAAATTGGAAATATGCAAAAAAAGAAAAGTAATTTGTGTATTCAAAAACTATTTTATAAAAATACTACCAGAAACCGGCAGACGTTGTCCTGCCCAAACGTTAGCTTGCCTGCTTTGAAAATATTACCATTATACTCAGCGACCCCGAAAACTATGAATTCGACACCAAATCGGCTTTTTTAATAGTTTTTATGTTTTATCCTCTTCCCACCCCTTTTGTATGGGTGCTAACATAATTAAGAATGTTACTATTAAAGTCAGCGACCCCAAAAACTATTAATTCGACACTAATAAAAGCCATTTTTCATGGTTTTTATATTTCATCGCTTCTCACCCCTTTCGTATAGGTGTTAACAAAATTGGGAATGTCACTATTAAACTCAGCAAACCCAAAAATTATGAATTTGACACTGATATCAGCAATTTTTAATAGTTTTTGTATTTCAACACCCTTTTACCTTTGGGAATATCACTATCAAATTCAGAACACCGAAAAATATGAATTTAACACTAATATCGGCGTATGTATACCTCGGAACAAAGTTGTTTATAAGGCGTGAATTTTGTCAGGTAAATGAACATTTTTATGTTGGCGGTTTTTTAATGTGTGGCATGACTATATACCTAAACAATAATGAATTTATTTTAAATGGTAGTGTTAACGCTGAGGGTTAGAAATAGACAGTTATGTAATTCTTCTGGTTTGTAAATACAAGAATCACATATCTGCCGAGAATTAAACGTAGACTGCAGAATATAAAAAATGCTTTGCAGTTAGCTAATCGGAAAATATTACAAAGGCCTTTATTCCTAAGGGATTTACCTTCAAAAGATGTTTTTGGCGGTTCAAGAGATGATCTTTCACACACAATAATGTTTATAAAAAACTGACACAATCGTCGCGGTTTGTATAAATTACCGAAAAGAATGGGATTTTAAACCCAGCGTAGCGGTTTAATAAAATAATTCTGAAAATATCCAAATACGTAAATGTAAAATAAGTAATGAGAAGAGTCGAACTATTTCTCGAACCAAAGCTGATTTAAGAATAAAACTGGTCTCTTATCAAGTGATAAGAATTAGAAAAAAAACTAGTGTTAAATTTAACTAAAATTAACTCATGAGCGTCGCGCTGATTATTCGTTAAAAATAAAGATTTTGGCGCGAACAGGTAGCTTCTTTCATCTTTTATTGTATTTTGTTTAAATTTTACTTTACTAATGTGCTATGTTTCTATAAAAGCAGACAATAGACTTACTGAATGGCTAACAAACCTGATTAAACAATGATCATATATAATCTTTCAGCAATAGTAAGAAAAGCGTTTTCTTTGGCTTTCACTTCCAATAAGCTTATTTAAAAAAGCTCTGGTATTTGGCAGTTTAACGAAGATGTGTGTCAAGACTCGGACTATGGGCTGTTTTTTAATACAAAAGATATTAAAATATTGTAATTGTCTATTGAAGACCAAAAAATTGCCATCTTTTTTTTAATTATTAAAGTCAGAGTGACATTATATTGATTAATTAATTATTTTTAATATCATTATTGCTACAATAGAGACTGACTATCTATTATACAAGAAAAAAATAAAAATATTTATGGGCTTTAATTTAAATTAAAAATAAAGCTAAAATAAAATTTTATGTCAAGTGATTACTTACTTTCCAAAAATAAAAACGTTTAATATGGTACTTTGTTTAAAATATCTACTCATATCAAAAACCTCTGTTTAAATTCTTTTGTATGGGTTGATATAACTTAAACTCACACCTTATGAACCGATTTATTATACTGTTTAAGTGACAACTTATTACAAAACATGATATATAAACAAAACAAACAACAGTCCAATGGAAATATAAATAGTCCAGTGACAACTATTCTGAACAACCTCTCCTGAACGGACAATTTTCAGGGTACCGAGTATTTTATATGTGTGTAAATAGGCTAAGACTGTCTTTTAATATTATTCAACATTTATGGTATGACCGATCTAATCGCAAGCGCTATTCTTTCTTTTAAGTCAGCTAAATATAGTGGCTAAATAGTACCATGACCTAATATTTTTAAAACGGTGAATACGGAGGCGAGGATAGATAGAATTGCCAGCACGATAATCCTATTAGACTTATTCGCATGGTAATACAGTGAAACTCCTCTACACAACGAAAACCTCTTCTGAACAAACAATTTTCGGAGTAAAGAACAACGACTTCGGACAAAATTAACCCACATTTTTCTATTTAATTTTTGTTATTTTACCTAGCTGCCGACAACTGACAAAAACGGCGATTATGAATGAGGCTTAGGAAACACAAATAACTTATTGCAGTCATAAAATTAATTATATAAGTAGGTACTTGTAGTCATAAAACTTAAGCAAGTAGGTACTTTGAGTTTTATTTGGAAAAACCCAATTTAGAATTTATTTATACTTTGCACATTCCTAATTTAGTTGCGACAATCTGATTACAACGTATTATTGGCTTTGAAATTTTTTAAATAGGAAAGACTTAAGCATTTTAAAGAAAAAAGTCGACTTAAAAAAGTTGTAGAGTGAAAATGAAACTCTACAAGAAAAAGGAGATCAAAACTAAAGATGTTGTTATCGATTCTATAGTATACGATTGGTTTGGTAAAGTGAGAAGTAAAAAACATTTCATTATATGTACCAATAATTAAAGAAAAAGCTTTAGAGGCGACCAAAAAACTTAATTAAAATTTCAAAGCTTCCAATGGTTAGCTCGACTAGTTTTGTTCAAGACATACTATTAAATTTCGAGCAATAGATGGAGTAGCCGCAAATGTAATTTTAAAAATGTTACAGAGTGGCAAAAAAAAACCGCCAAATTTATTAAGTAGCTATTCACGTCAATATATATTTATCGCCGACGAAAATTGGTCTTTATTATTGAGCCTTACCAAATAAAACTTTTACATTTCGCAAGGAATAGTGCACTGGGGGTAAATCTGCTAAGGAAAGAATAAAAGTATAATTGTGCGCAAATCCAAATGGAGAAAAAAAAAAACCTATGGTGATTAGTAAAAGTAAAAATCCTTAATGTTTTAAAGCTTTTAATGTTGATTAACTCAATAAAGTCGATTGGTACTACAACAAGAAGGCCTGGATGACCAGAGATACCATGATAGATTAACTGCACAAATTTAACAAAAGAATGCATTGTCAACAAAGAAAAATCATCTTGTTGTAGGGCAACCCAACGTCCCATCCGAATATTTAGTTATCCAACATATCGTTAATGTTTTTGCCACCTAATACTATAGCACATTGTCAACCGCTAGACCTAAGAATAATCAAAAATTTGCATAGAAAGTTTTAAATAGGAAGAATGTTATCGTCTATAGAATGTTTTTTATCAACGGCTGATCTGAAGAAGTCCATGACTGTTGGTAACGCCTTAATTTGGATAGTGGCAGCATAAAAAAATATTTCAACCAGAACAATTAAAAGTGTTTCATTAGATGCGGTTTTTTAAGAAACGGTAATAATACGAAAGAAATTGAGGAAAATTCAGAGCAACAGTACCTGAAAGGCGATTTACCATTATCAACCATTTGCGAAAGTAATGGAGTTAAATATGTTATGAATTACGTCGAGATTGATGCAGCCCTATTGACAGAAAATCCGAAAGTAAACTTAGCTAGTTGTGTTAGTAATTTTAAAAGAAACGAAGAGATGTCCAATATTTTCGACAATGAGAGTGACGATGAACTAGAACTTCCTACAACTGTAATATAAATGATGCTTACCTAAAATTAAGAGACTTATTTTTTATAAATGTAAAGGTAACGTAATAGTTAGTAAAAAAATATCGGATATTATTTTTAATGTTGAATGAGAAACTGTCAAAAATAATGTCCAAAACAAAAAAAAAAAAAATTAATGATTTTTTTTAAAGTAATACAACAAATGTATAATTAAAGACTAAGCAAATAAATACTCTTTTTTATTTTGACTGATTTAGCGACAACTCCGCACAACGAACAATTAATTTTCCCTGCTGGTATCCGTTATGGAGATGTTTTACTGTATTAACATAATCATATTGCTCTAATGTTAATTTTTACCCAAAGGTTGTTAAAACTTACCCCAACAATGGGGTAAATTTTAAAAAGTACATTTTTAAAGAAAATAGATGTTTCTGTAGAAGGTGAGTTTCTATTATAAAAAATCGTAGACAGATAGTTGACGCTTTATAAGGTTTAAAAAAAAACTTTTAATCTATTTCATTTTCATTAGATGAATAAAAAAGTTAAATCTGTTGGTTCATGCCCCTGGCTCCAATGGCTTCCCTACTTATTAAAAATTTATTCTTAAATCTTCTTACAGTTAATAATAGTACCATAGAAGAAGTGAAGTTATATTATTTTAATATAAATCAATGTTGAAAGATCTTAATTAATGCGAATGCACTCTGCGACAAAGTGGTTTAAATATGTCATAATATATTTTATGAAAATGATTTTCCAGAGTTGTTATATTTCTAAACGAATATACAATCTCGATGTTATTTGATTTTATCAACTTGAACAATCTTCAATAAACTTCTCTAACTTTATATAACTAAATGAACATTTTCCCAAATTTTCGAACGAGTGACTGATTTTTACTGTCGAGATATTTTCTTAGGAAAATACTCAAAAGGTAATGTTCCTCGAAAAATAATGGAATTCAAGGAGCCAGTCCCTACCATAAAATTTATAAAACGGTGGAGTTTGTAAATACGGTTAGGAGAAATCTTTTATTTCTAGCACAAAAGACAATATCTTAACTTATTTCAGGGTTTGGGTTTAGTTGAACTAAAGTGACAATTTATTATATCTTCAGTCAGTAAGATCTCCTCCTTGATTTCTTTGTTTTAAAGTGATAAATTTATTTTTTTCTCGGTTAGCTGGTTACACGGAGTTTAGGCTGGCAAACCACCGTGTCTTTACAGCGGACGAATAAATTGTAGACAAATGAATAAGTCTTGATCTTCCACTTTAATACAACTTATATTTTTATTAAAATAAACGTTTAATTAGAATTTGGTTCAAATCTACGAAGAGATTTTTTTTAAAAATAAAACCCAATCTTCTATTACCACAACAACGACATTTTCAAATCATTTTAAAGAATAAAACGTTCGTTAAAAATCACGTTAAGATTTGTAATAAGAAAACAATGAAAAATAATGTAACATAAAAGAAGTATTTAAGGATTTCATTATTGTTTATTTTTTTATATACATTTAAGTCGGCATTCTGTATTTGACACACCCTTACAAATCACGTTCTCAACAACGTCCATCACCAACAGATATTAAAGAGATGTTTGTTAAAGAATCCTTAAAAATGCCCATTGTGAAATCATAGGTCAACGAAATAAATTTGTTAATATTTTTATTTAATTTGTATTACCGTGATAAAATATTTGTTAATTTTTATATGTAGTTGTTTGTTTGGTTTTTGATTCGATTGCTTTTATAAGTATGAGATCAAATATTTAAATGAGAAAAACCACAAAAAAATTTTACTCCCTTATTCAAACTTTTGGTCAATGAATTTAATTTTTATTTGATAAAGAACTTTCACGCCAAAGTTTTACTTTATCACATAAATCCTATTTTATATTTAATATTTTCCTTTTATTTTTCAGTAAAATAGTTGACTGAAATTGCGTGCCTTTAAAAATTATCTAGAGATTATTTTGAAAAATCTTTTGGTTTAATTAATGAATACTTCGCAAATTATGTGGAAAAATGTAATTGCTAACCGAACCTTATTGCGGGTGTTGATTAATATTGGCAGCTTAGATAACAACCTGATGATTCTTCTATGTTTATTAATTATAATTTTTTTAATTATTGTTACTTTATTTTAATGAAAATTTAATAATTTACAATGCAAAACATATAATTGATTATAATGTTAAATTATGAGATAAAAAAAACCATTAATAAAGTGTAATAGCTTTATTTTATTTGTATATCTCTCTTTTAAACTCAGTAATAATTGAATTTGTCCATCAAATCTTCAAAAACACAACTCAGTAACCAGACTTTGCAATATTTGAAAATATTTTAAATAAATGTCGAGGACGTATATTGCTGAAATTTTTAATTTTTTTTTTGGTTGTCCGCTTCACGTGAATATTATCGTCAATAGTTCAGTCAAGTATTTATTTTACAAAGCACCGAAATATATTTGTTTTTAATGAACGTATGTACATCAAAGTTATTTTAATAGAGCAATTTATTCAGTAGTGAATCAAATTAAAAATTAATTCGTTGTAAAACAAGTGTAGAGAACTATCTATCACAATCAAATACTTTTTCAGCTTGAGTTTCAAATTAAACAGATTTCTCAGATTAAAATTAATTTGTTTAATGCACCCATTTGTATACATAGTCAGCTAAATCAATTATATTTAATATTAATTTAACATATATCAAGATAAATGTTTATTGCTTTGCTAAAGATTAATAGAAAAACCAATAAAACAACCGAAACTGCTTGCGACTATTAATAAAATCCCGTACCGGGTCTTTTAGTTGCATTGTTTCAACGCCATACCTGTTGTTATAATAAATTTAAAATTTTAAACGTTTTATAGAAAAAACAAATTAACAGTATTCAGTCACTTTCAACTTGATCAGAAACAATCCCAACTTTTGAAATTTAAATGGCATACTGTATGTTAAAATAAGAATTAATTCTTTGCATAATATGTTTTTTTATGCCGTATTACAGTTTGTATTGTAATTTATTATTTTAATATTATAATATTTTAGTATTTTATTTGTTTTATAGAAACATTTCATGTATTCATACGTGGAATTGATACTGCCTTGTTTTAAGCCCCAGAAGGAAACAAGTGCTGCGTGTGAATTAAAAATTACGCTTGCAGTTACGTCAACGCGACTACAAATGACGCAAATGAGAGCAGCCCCTGTCAGGGATTACTCCAAATTTGGACCGCCTTTGCTTCATTAAACAGGCTCATAAAATACTTTTCGTCCATTATAGTTAAGTTTAAGTTTGTTAATTAATAATAATATGGGCTTTATAAAAATGGCTAATCCAGAAAATCTGATGTAGATCAATAAAGTTACAGTGGAAAGGACTAATGTATTTTAGTCTTTGTAAAGTGTAAACCGTACACAAAAATAATTTTTAAAATATCGTAGAATCCAACCGGATAATTTAATTTGAAAAAAAAAAGAGTTAAATAAAATATGCTTCATTCTGAACACATTGACTATGACACGTAAAACGTGAAGAAAAAAATGTCCTTATGAAATTTACATTACTTATGTGACATTGTTTTATTTATAACAATAGCAAATCTGTACACTTAGTATTAATTAATTAATTACGTTTTTGGCTTTTGCTTTAGGTTTTTAAGAGAATGGATCCCTCATCATAACTGAACTGGTTTTGTCTCCACACTAATTTTCCTTTGTTGCTTTTGTGATGTGTTTTTCTCTGCTTACTTTATAATAGAATTTCCTGTCATTAACAGCTCCCATATTTAAGGTATTTTTTTGTGTAATTTTATCTTATTATGTTAAAGTGCTCCTAGACTATTTGATAAAACAAATATCCTGATAAAGTTTTTCATTCCCTCTTCAAGGTCAATATTCTCTCTTCAATCACATTTTACCAATATAACGCTCACGCTCAGTTAGACACCCACGATACTTTTATTTACTTACAATTAAATCGGTCATTTTAAAAAACACATATTACACAATTGGAATATTTCAGGAATCAACATGTTATTAACAATTTAACGAATATTTAAAGACCTTTTTGGGCTAAATACGAGTATAGTGGTTGAATTAAAAAGGTCTAAAAATCTATATTCTGTGTGTGTGTATGTGTGTGTATGTGTGTGTATGTATGTATGTGTGTGTGTGTGTGTGTGTGTGTGTGTGTGTGTGTGTGTGTGTGTGTGTGTGTGTGTGTGTGTGTGTGTGTGTGTGTGTGTGTGTGTGTGTGTGTGTGTGTGTGTGTGTGTGTGTGTGTGTGTGTGTGTGTGTGTGTGTGTGTGTGTGTGTGTGTGTGTGTGTGTGTGTGTGTGTGTGTGTGTGTGTGTGTGTGTGTGTGTGTGTGTGTGTGTGTGTGTGTGTGTGTGTGTGTGTGTGTGTGTGTGTGTGTGTGTGTGTGTGTGTGTGTGTGTGTGTGTGTGTGTGTGTGTGTGTGTGTGTGTGTGTGTGTGTGTGTGTGTGTGTGTGTGTGTGTGTGTGTGTGTGTGTGTGTGTGTGTGTGTGTGTGTGTGTGTGTGTGTGTGTGTGTGTGTGTGTGTGTGTGTGTGTGTGTGTGTGTGTGTGTGTGTGTGTGTGTGTGTGTGTGTGTGTGTGTGTGTGTGTGTGTGTGTGTGTGTGTGTGTGTGTGTGTGTGTGTGTGTGTGTGTGTGTGTGTGTGTGTGTGTGTGTGTGTGTGTGTGTGTGTGGGTGCGTGCGTGCGTGCGTGCGTGCGTGCGTGCGTGCGTGCGTGCGTGCGTGCGTGCGTGCGTGCGTGCGTGCGTGCGTGCGTGCGTGCGTGCGTGCGTGCGTGCGTGCGTGCGTGCGTGCGTGCGTGCGTGCGTGCGTGCGTGCGTGCGTGCGTGCGTGCGTGCGTGCGTGCGTGCGTGCGTGCGTGCGTGCGTGCGTGCGTGCGTGCGTGCGTGCGTGCGTGCGTGCGTGCGTGCGTGCGTGCGTGCGTGCGTGCGTGCGTGCGTGCGTGCGTGCGTGCGTGCGTGCGTGCGTGCGTGCGTGCGTGCGTGCGTGCGTGCGTGCGTGCGTGCGTGCGTGCGTGCGTGCGTGCGTGCGTGCGTGCGTGCGTGCGCGTGTGCGCGTGTGCGTGTGCGTGTGTGTGTGTGTGTGTGTGTGTGTGTGTGTGTGTGTGTGTGTGTGTGTGTGTGTGTGTGTGTGTGTGTGTGTGTGTGTGTGTGTGTGTGTGTGTGTGTGTGTGTGTGTGTGTGTGTGTGTGTGTGTGTGTGTGTGTGTGTGTGTGTGTGTGTGTGTGTGTGTGTGTGTGTGTGTGTGTGTGTGTGTGTGTGTGTGTGTGTGTGTGTGTGTGTGTGTGTGTGTGTGTGTGTGTGTGTGTGTGTGTGTGTGTGTGTGTGTGTGTGTGTGTGTGTGTGTGTGTGTGTGTGTGTGTGTGTGTGTGTGTGTGTGTGTGTGTGTGTGTGTGTGTGTGTGTGTGTGTGTGTGTGTGTGTGTGTGTGTGTGTGTGTGTGTGTGTGTGTGTGTGTGTGTGTGTGTGTGTGTGTGTGTGTGTGTGTGTGTGTGTGTGTGTGTGTGTGTGTGTGTGTGTGTGTGTGTGTGTGTGTGTGTGTGTGTGTGTGTGTGTGTGTGTGTGTGTGTGTGTGTGTGTGTGTGTGTGTGTGTGTGTGTGTGTGTGTGTTCGTATGTGCGTTTGGAATTATTTTTCGTCCCGATTATCTCGAAAACAAAAAATAATATTAACGTGAAACCAATAGCATTCGACGCATAATTACGCAACTTAAAGTTCATTAGATTTTTAGCAAAATCGGTTAAACTGTTTTTTAGGGAGAATCAAAAAATTGTTATAAACAATTTGAAATCGTTTTTGATAATAATTGGTATCAATGGTATTTTTTCGTTTTTTTTACTGGGAAGTTAGTCGTGTGGACCTCTCGGGTCGCACCCAGACCACTGATATTTTAGCTGTGTTCACACAGCATTATTTTAATTTTGTGACCTACTTTATTATGTTTATTACATAAAAAAAATAGAACACAATGTGCTGACGGCAGCTGTTCGCCGGAGAACAGATAAGTGAGTTCGAATTTTTTATGGCTCTAAAATTGAAAATTCAAATTCATCAGGCGCCACTCAATTTAGATATAGTTATACTATATTTGGATAATTAAGAAAACCAAATATCTATCTTCAACAAAATACCTAAAATGATATAGTATTAAATTTTCTTAGACATTCAGGCTGGGCAAATAGGAGAATAAAAAAACATATAACATATAAGAATATAATTAGAATACCAAAGTGGACAAGGCAAAATACGTTGTAGACCAGGGTATCATAAAATAATAATTACATAAATTAAATAACATATATAACAATATTAACTAATGTATTATAGCGAAATACATACACTTTTATACCTGGTGTTATACCGCTCAAAGTTACCAGAATGGGGTATAATGGTAAGAAATAAACCTGTGACTGAATCTGCTGTCACATAGTACTATGTGAGAACTTCACAAAAGTTCTTTAGATTATAGTTTATAAAATTATCACGGTGGTATAATATACGATATCAATAATTAGTTATTATATAAAATGATGGTATGATAAGTACTAATATGATAAAATAGTTATAAATAAATCTCAAAAAGGTAAGAGAACACTGAAGGTGTAAAAAAACCTGGTATTAAAGTACAATGGTCCACATATGTAGCCTCTATCCAAGGTCCACTTGATGTAGTTGAAGGCACAAAAACGAAGACAGAAAGAAGACAGGAAACAGACAGCAAAACGAAGAGAAGGTAAGAAGAAAGGCCCAACCTTCCAGGTCAGCCAGGGGTCGATGATGCAGCTCAGCAGGTCTCTAGCCTCTACCGGCTTCTACTAGATCTCATCCGGTGGATGTCTGTCGACTCTGGCCAGGATTTAAAAGCGACTCGGTGTTGGTCCTCGTGGGAATCTTGACCAAAGTCAAGAGTTGCCACAAGAGTCGTCGTTCGATTTCCAGGAGTCTGATGGTGAGAGCTAAGCTGTACCCTAACACCCTAACAAAAAAATAATCTCATGAAAGAACATGTGCAAAATAAAAACCAACAAAATGAAGCAGGTATATTTTCAACCTGATCGATATCATTGCTAGTTCAAAAGTCATAACTTACCTTCTGAGAAGGGAGGTAAAACTAGAAGATATCCATAACAGCAAACAGGACTAAAACGGACTAACAGGACATCAGGACAAAATGGCGGTGTTACCACCGCATGGCAGCTTACCGGTGTTTGGCACAAATCCCCATATAAGGCTCCAAAAAAACCACTAACGATGGGTGCGACTTGATCTCGGCCCAAACGGCACTTCGTAAATTCCCCCCTAAGGGTTAATTTCGGTTCAATACCGAAAAAAGAATCCCAAACACGAGTCAAACGCACCTCATCATGGCCGCACCGAAAAAGAACTCCTCGACCACCACGAGGACAGAACCATCCTCTATTTCTAACAGTTGCCAGAAAAAAACTGCACATCCTGTATGAAATCAGCGCCAGTTTTGAATTCCTAGCCTCTCATTGGTCAAAACCATAAATGCTATTGATTGACAGAATGAATTTCATCGAATGTAATCTAAAAGACCATTCTTCTTCTTTCTTTTCTACTATGGCACGAAACATTAACGGCTAACCGACTTGAGACCGATGACAGAAGTTCTATGAAAGAAGAACAGTGACACGCCCACAATAACATCGATGTCTAGAAAGTAAAAATAACCTCCAAGATTATATTATGAAAAATAGAGAAAAAACCCAGTAAATACCTAGAGATCTCATTCAGAATCAACAAAATCCTGAGACAACCTTCAATAGCCTAGAATTCATCATACTAGAGAACACAACGGTATGTCGCTTGCTCACATGTGAATGGATGTTTTTATTGACTTCACTATCTTAAATTTCAGAAATCCAGAAATCCAGCCGGAAATCATAAGGTTTCTGCAGCTTGATTACATTACTTTCAACAGCTCTTAGAATGTCAGAAGCAAGAGTATTACCTAGTGTTGAAACTTGTGAAATTTACTAGTATATAAGTTTGTTTTGAAATAGTGAAATAAATGTTTTATTCAGGAATTTGATATCAAAACTGAATGTTCTCTGTAAGTACAATGCCCAATAAATAAAAAATTTATTATATATAGAAAACAAAATTATCAGGTAGCAATTTCAAATGCTACAATGCCCAATAAATGAAAAATTTACTATATATAAAAACAAAATTAACAAGTAGCAATTTCAAATGCTACAATTTGACAAGGAGATTTAGGAGGTATTCCATCGCTACAGTTGGTGTGGACATAGCTCCTTCTATGGCCAGGCATGCCAGCCACTAAAGGCCAGCAAGCTTTGTTTTAGCTATCTGTTGCAACCCTTTGGTTCTCCAGACTACTGAACTATACATGATCATTAATATGATCATTGTTTGATAAATCTAGGTATTTCACTTTCGCCGCAAATGGAATGCTCTCTCTCTCTTTCTCTCTCTCTCTGTATAGGAGAGGCTGTCGAAGTATGTCTAGCTTTTTCTTTTCGTAAAAGGAATAATTACAGTTTTTCGGCGGTTAACAGACAACTGATAAGGCAGTAGCCAAAGAAGTTTTTAATGCACATAAACTAGTTTTGAGATGATCTAAGACAAAACAGTAAGACAATTATAAATAGTTTTAATGTGGTCGAATGGCAAGGATTTTTTGAGAATTTTGTCTGCATCTCATAAGATTGTTTATTACCATGTATCAAAGTAATGGGGTTTAAAATTAATTTATAATTTTTAGTACTTTTTGTTAGATATAACATTGATAGAGTAACTCGGTCTAGTGAATTGCGCGCAGTAACTGGGGTATCATTTCAACTTGTTACTTGACTAGCCGCTGACGACTTTTTACTTGAGTGTTTAGATTGGGCGAGGTGGGGAAGAGGGCGAGTGGGCGAGTCACTATGCTGCCTGCTCTACTAGTCGACTCGCCTAGTACTCGCCTGTTTATTTGACTTTTTACTCGAGTTGATTTGCATTTCTTTACTTTTCTCTTTACTCTCCCGTTTACTTGGCTAATGTAAACTAGCCCTTAATTTAAAGAAAACAGTCATATAAATTAAATTTGAAAACAAAATTATTGAAAAATACATTGAACATTATATTTTTAATATATATTTTATTATTATTAACATCTTTATGTTTTACTAACATTATGGTACTTAATAATATCGTTGATTATCTTCAACATTTGCACTTGGCTAACAAAATATGCTTTAATAAAAAGGTCTATACGTTTTCAAAATGCTCGTTTTAAATCGTCCTAATTTTTTTAAAAAAGAATTTAAAAGTTTTTTTATCAAGTTAAATGAATGTTTAACAAATCCATTCATAATTTTCTTAGCTATAACATTGCCTTTTTTCAAAATCCTAATAAAAACCCATGTATGTAAAAGAAGCAAATGTTCTTTTTTGTTCTTTTGAAACACTTCTCCCGTACGATTCTGTTGACAAACATGTTTTTTTTTAAATAAAGTCGGCTACCATTCCTTAAAGTTTAAAAAATCTTCTGTTTTCAGTTCTCTGACTGTAAATATTGTAAACTAGAGTTCGAAACCAAATTAATGTATTATTCTGGGATGTAGATACCATCCATTTACACACAATTTTTTTATGGCTTTAAAAACGCGTAAACATGAAAAACAGATAAAAGTGCTAACTTAGTATTTGGCCCAATATCATTTTCGATATGATGTAACAATATAGAGCAAACCTTATTTGCTTCCTTGTTGGCAGTGATTTCGTGAACATTATCTGACTTGGAAAAATCTTAAACTGATGAAATTTTGTTTTGTTTGAGAGTTATTAATTCAGTAACAAATAAACCTTTTACATATTCTGATTAATTTAATTATTTTATTTTCTAGTGAGTTCTTCGCAAGTTATGCATGTCTTAACTTGTGGCCGACCAAATCTTGGCAAAAAGTTTTTCATAAAATATTGTACTGTTTTTGTATTTTATATTAAAACCTAAATATTTTTTCTTAAACATGTTAGTTTTGAGATCCAAGGGTGCATCAAGATATTCGATGTCCATCTGAGATCTCCTATTGCATCCAGAACCACTTAAATCACTAATCAGTTATGTAGTTTAAGTAAAGAACGACAATTTCGCGGTATTATTTAAAGACGAAAAAATGTACTGATTAACGTGGTTTTTACCCAAAATATGGATTTATCTTTAAGGAAGCGTCCGCATTAAAAAATAAATGTGTTTGGGCAAAATGTGTCTTATACTTTTTGTGAAAAACCCGATTTAATTAAAAAGTTGCCTTTAAAATCAACAACAAAAACACAATTTCTTATAAATGAAATTGTTTTCTTTAAATTTTTGTTTGTATAAAGTTTAGATTTTGAGCTGACTCGAAGATGATAATGTCTGACTATTTCATAGAAATGTAATGCCATTTAAAATGCAAATCTATTTTGTGTCATTGTGCATAGAGAAATGTAGCTTTAATATATATTTTAACGGGTGATCGGAAAAGCTATTTGCGTATTCACGACTCCAACTTGTTCCTAAATTGCTAATCGATTTTCTGCAGGTTGATAGACAAATACTGGAGTAAATTGAAAACTTTTAAATGACTTGTTGGCATGGAGAGCTGTCAACGTTTATTTTTTAAATGGCGTTTTTTGAATTTTTAGAATAGCTCAATCAATTTAAATATGTCTAAATCCGGCAGGAATTAGTCAACGTTATGCACCAGTACAACATATAGGTACAAAGATAACATAACATACAAAGATATCTATTAAACAAACTATACATGCATTATAATCAAACCAATGATTTCAATTCTTTGGTATTCATTAAAATGCATTATTTGTGCATCTATTTTTCCAAGATTGACTTTTATAAACAGTTGTTTTTCAAACAATGTAATACATTTCTGACACAAAAATAAGGTTATATCTTTAATAGGGAATTATATAAAAATAGTATGTTATGACAGTTATGCATAATTAGGCTTTTAAAGCATGAGCAACAAGTTAACATTGTAAATTCTTTATAGACGGTATAAATATTTGGGATATGCAGCAGGCCAATAAGAGTACTTTTTTACATAGATTTCAAGCTTTCGATAAAATTTATTATCATCGAAGATGCTGCAAGTGTTAAAACACAGAATAAATTATATTTAAAAACTACAACTATGTTGTTAGTCAACTTACAGTGTACGTGAGTTGTGTGGTATAAAAGTTAAAACAATCTATTAGTGAATGATTTAACACTTTTAAATTTTAGGTAAGAAAAGTAAAAAAAAAAATTCATGGAATATTCAGGAGTGTAGCAGGCAGTAGGTTAGGTATCATGTGAGTGGGGCGTAAGTCGCCCCTCCACTGCGGCTCTTAATAGGTCTATTGTGGCTCACCCCTAGAGGTTACAATTCAATGCACAATCTAGTTATCTGAAAAGTGGATTTCTCCCCTAACCCATTTATCTTTCTTTCTAAAGAGAACTTTGAAGGACTTTTTTACGTCTATTTTTGTGGCTAGCATGTCAGGAACCATCCCAAGAATTTGATAGTTTTTTTGTTTCACTCAGTATCCCGAAATGGTTCCCGAGTCGCTCTTCTTCAAATTGCCTTTCCAGAGACATGCATTTGTAGAAAACTAGCCTGAGAACATCTCAGAGAAGGACATTTAGGAGGTATTCCATCGCTACAGTTGTTGTGCTGGACATAGCTTCAGTTGTGGCCAGACATGTCAGCAAGCTTTGTTCTAGTTATGCGTTGCAACTCTTTGGTCAACCAGACTACTGAAGTGTGCATGACCATTAATATTATTATTGTTTTATAAATCTAGGTATTTCACTTTCGCCGCAAATGGAATGCTCCCTCTCCCTCTGTATAGGAGAGGCTGTCGAAGTTTGTCTAGCTTTTCCTTTTTGTAAAGGGAATAATTACAGTTTTTTGGTGGTTAACAGACAACTGATGAGGCAGTAGCTAAAGAAGTTTTTAATGCACATAAAGTAGTTCTGAGTAGTTCTGACAAAACAGTCAGACAATTGTGAATAGTTTTATTGTAGTCGAAAGACAAGGATTTTCTGATAATTTGGTCCTAATTCTAATTGTTAGTGTCCGTATCTCCTAATATTGTTTATTGCCATGTACCAAAGTAATAGAATAAATAGGGTTTAAAATAATTTTATAATTTTTTTTGTATTTTTAAGACTCTATAATGTAAAGTAGTTAATACTTATATTAGTTACATTAATATTATATTATATTATATTAGTACATAAATACCTATAAATTTTTAAAATTATTTACATAAATCAGTGAATTAGTTTGTATACTTTTGTTCAAAGTTTACGAGAAACGGCAAGTATGACTTTGATAGTGAGCGACGGGTATTGGCAGAAAAACAAATAAATGGCGCCTTGCATAACTTTATGAGCAGCCAGAACGTGCCGAAAAAGACACGACTGACTGTGCATGAAGAAGTGCTGGTCCCTACAATTATGTATGGTAGTGAATGTTGGGTTTGGCAGAAGGAGCATGAAAGTAAAATCAATACTGTGGAGATGAGTAGTCTGAGAAGTATAGCCGAAGTGACTCGGTTAGATATAAAGTGAAGAATATCAAAAGTTCCAGCAACCGACGAGCATAAATGAAAGCACTGTTGTAAATAGAAGAAGCGAAACACGTGTTGTGTAGGAACCGTAGCAAGTGAAAAAAAGTGGTCTCTGCCTACCCCTACGGCAAAAATACGTGACTATATGTTTTATTGTATGTTACATGAATGTATTTAATATTAGTTTCACAATAAAGTATGCCATTATAAAAGTTCCTAGTGAGGTAATAACCAAAGTAATTCGTTATAAAATGGTTTTTTTTTAGTTTTTCTGTCCTCAATAAAATATTACACGTTTTGTTTGACCGTATAGAAAAGAGTTATGGTATTGTTTTTGGGGCTCGTTTACTGTTGGCACTCTCACAATGTAGCTGTTAATATCATTCCCGTATATTCACTAACCTGGTAAAATTTTACGTGTTAGTGAAACGACATTTTAAAATTTTATAGTGTGGTATATAGTGTGCCTGACAAGTTTAATTTATTTTTGAGGTGGGAACATTTACCTGAATTTTGTTCCGATTATTCAATGGCAGCAGACATTTGCCAGTAGTTTCACTGTATGGAATAACTATCATCAATCGGTTTTACATTTTACTAAATTGGGTCTAATAAAATAAATATATTTTTGTCTTTAAATTAAATTAACATATAATTTTTAAAAAATACAAATTATATTTTATGTAATTCTTAATATTATTAGGTCAATTTGTTTATTCAGATGTGGAATTTTTTTTAAAGAACATAGAAATTTCAAAGCAAAATAAAATAAATATTCGTGATAAATAATCGAGTAATTAACTAACACTTTAATTTGAATTGCCTCCACTTCGTCGATATGTATTTGTGACATTACTATTACTAACACCAATCAGTATGAAACTGTTGGCGACGGTGTAAATGCTTGTCTTATCAGAAAGAAACTACGACGCAAGAGATAACATAATTTTTTTTTAAATTCTTTATTATTACCATATATATAAATTCGGGTTAAAACGTTTTTTGACGTCTCCCGATCTCCAGTCTCCATTGATCCCTATCCATCCATAAATCTTGTTCTAGGCCTTTCTCTCGGGCTTGATATCGATACCCTCTCTCCAGATTTTTCTGGGTCGCCCCCTTTTTATTCTTCCTTGAGGTGTCTAGTTTAAGATTTGCTTAGGTAATCTGTCCTCATTTATCCTCTGAACGTGTCCATACCATTTGAGTTGTGTAACTTAAATGTCCTCTACTATTTTATGTTTGACCCCCATAATTTCTTGAATCCTTTCATTTCTTTCCAATTTCTTTCCAATTTTCTTTTCTGCAGCGCGTCTCCAGAAGTCCATTTCGGTTGCCATTAACGCATTTTCCGAGCGCTGTTTCAGTTGCCATACCTCACTGCCATATGTGGTTATGCTTTTAATAATACTGTTCTGATGTTTGTTGGCCTTCGATATATTTTTGTCCCACAGTACACTGTTCAACAGGCTGATGGCTCTGTGTCTCTGGGTTATTCGGTCCCTTATTGCTTCATCAGCATTGCCGTCTACTGTATTATACATTCCCAGAGACTATTTTTATAACGGTTTTAAAAATAAAATAAATATTTTACGAATTAAAAAACATAATAATAATTTTAAAAATTAATTTAAATTCCAAAAAACATTACGTATCTAATGTACTAAATAAATAAACTGCCTTATAGTGCCAAACAATAGCCAAATCTATAAAACATGGAATTTTGGGAAACCATAATGGAAAAACAAAATGAAAATATTGTTTCTTTACAAAACATATTAGTTACAGACGAGTCATCGTTTTCTTTATACGAGTATAGTTAACACAATCCATCCGTTTAAGTTATTGGTCTCTAAAAAATCGGCATTGAAGTATTCCTGTGCGTATTCAATACCCACAAAAAACCCTGTTGAGACAGGAGTTTAAGAAGACTATTAATAGGTCCCTGCTTTATCAATGGTAACGTAAACGCTATCAAATATCTACAGCTTCTGCAAGAACAAGTTATTCCGACAGTTTCGCTACTTCCTATTAATTTTGGGGACATTTGGTTTTAACAGGATGGTTCTTCAGTTACAATGCACGTCCGGTAACACACCTTCTCTAAACGACGTTTCCTGATTGTTTAATATCCACACGGGGTACGATCACGTGGCCTCTCAGATCTTCAGATTTATCTCCAAATAATCTTTTTTCTGCAAGGATATCTAAAAGAATCGAAAAATTGAACCTTTATTACATTAGATTTGTAATGGTTTTTTTTTCGAGTTCAAATTTTTAGTTTATTTTTCAGCAGGTAATGTTATATTTTTTAATTCGTAAAATAATTTTTTTTAAAGTCGTTTTGGTAAAAATGGACACATTTAAATGTTATTATGGCATAAAAATAACGGATCAAAGGGTTTAATTAATAATACTTTTTTTGTTGGGAATGTACAAAGTTAACTAGGAAAGGTTTTTAATATGATCACGTGGCATAGGAGTCTGAGTGTTCTTGCATGTTGAGACCTGTTCATACTTGCATATTATCCGCTGTGCCAAGCCGGTGAGATTAGTTGTTTGCCAGTAGTAATAGTTAAAAGTGCGCGCTTTGGCATCATGGTCACAATATGATATTCGGGAGGTTTTGCGGTATAATGTTGCTCTTGGTTTAAACATGGAACAGTGCGTAGAAAAAATGATTTGCGCTAGGTGATAGTTGTCTACATTTAATGACTATATTCAGGTGTTACAGAGAATCTCAAAGCGAAAATTTCAGTCTGGAGAACGCTAAGAGGACGGGGAGGCCACAAACATTCGTTACTGAGGAAAATATTACTGCTATGAGGAAAATACTTTAAAAAGACAGGCAAATCACTTACCACCAGATTAAGGAAACCTTAGGCCTGAATTCACCAGCAATTTGTTCGATTCTGAACGATCATTTGCACGTGACGAAAGTTTGTTTTCTCTGGGTGCCGCATAGTCTGACTGAAGAGCAGATGACACGACGTGTGAAATGGTGCTGGGAGAAGCTAAAAATATTTGATAAGGGACAATCTCAGTATGTGAACAACATCGTGACAAGTGACGAGACATGGTTGTACTATTATAATGTGCCGACCAAGTCTCAAAACAAAGTTTAGACCTTTTATTAGAAGAATACACCCGTTGCACTCAGTAAAGAAGAAAATTATAGCTGCATTTTTTAAATCAAGTGAAATTGTGGAACGTGTCGTGTTGGACACACAAAAGACAGACACAGCTAAGTGGTACACTTAGTCATCATGACAACGCTCCAGCTTACTGCGTGAAAGCATGCACCAAATATTTGACCTCTACAGGACTGCAACTGCTTGAGCAATCTTATTACAGTCCAGACCTTGCACCCTGCGACTTTTCACGTCATGTGAAAATATAGCTAAAAAGGAGACAGTTTTCCAGTGATGAAGACCATTTGAGGGCTACAACGAGTGCGCCATACTCCCTAGCATGACGTGGCAGATGTGGTTTAAGGATTGGCTTCGGAAGATGAAGAGATGTATTGCCTGTGATGGAAATTATTTTAAAAAAATTAAATAGATAGGGTTGTATTGCAAGATTTTTCTAGTTCACTTTGTATTTAGAATATTTTATATTTACAAAATATATAAACTATGACTAAGAAATTTATATTTTATTAGTTGAAAATTTTGTAATACGTTTCAACCTAAAAATAATCTAATTATGCAAGAAACTGTTTATTAAAATAGTGTATCTTTATCAATTAAATAAAAAAAAAAATAGGGCTTGGTAATGTGATTATTTTTTGTTTATTTGTATGTTTTTGTATACACAGGTACGAATGTACATGAATTATAAAACGACAAAAATACACACAACAACAAACAATGATAAATGAATAAAGAAAAAGTCATTTTGTTGTTTTTCATAGTTATCTTTAATCGTTGTTTTTTGGATAAGCTACATGTGGTCTTGCCTAAATTGTTACCTACTGATTGTATTATTAATAAACTTTAATTAACAAGTTTTCTTTATTATTAAAACATCAAAAATTATTGATAAATCCTTTGCAAAAAGAAAAAATTAGTAATTAATTTAATAGAACAAATAAAAAAAACAAATAAATATTGAACTAAGAATTAAATATAATTAGACTAACAATCTGTGTATCTGCGTTCATAGGACCAGAATCAGTCTTTGAAGTCACCACAAGTGCTGCCAAAACCGTTATATATCAAGCAGACTGGAAAATATTACCTCATATAACTATGAACTTTGTGCGGTAAACTGTAACCTCTAGGGGTGAGCCACAATAAATTCATCAAATGTCACAGTCGGCCTTAGTACGACCCACTTGCATAAAACCTAAACCTTAACTTCACAATCTGTAAAAAAGTTATAGTCTTTTTTTGGGTATCAAGAGAAATTGGAAATAAAGTAAATATTTTACAAATTTTAGGGAGCAAAATTAAATTAAAATAATGTAAGATAAAAAAAGCAGGACTAAAAAGAAAAAGTGATAAAAAATTGGTAAGAATCAAAGTCTTAATTATTTATGGTAAAGTTACAGACAAATTATTATTTTTTAAAGCTACGTGAGGTTGACATTTAAAATTATCATTAATAATTAAAAACTAAAATTAGATAAATGCACAATTATAAATATTTATAGCACTGATTTTCAAAATTTAGACATAATTGATTTAAATATTTTAGATATTGAAATAAAATTAAGTAAGAAAAACCATAAACTCAATAATTCAGAAATAAGTTAATTCAACCTTTTTTAAAAATAAATTTTATAAATTATTTTACTACACTCTATACACCTACATCTTTCATTTAATGACTTCATATTGACTTTTCACATTAGGTACTGTATAAAAATTATTACATTTTCTAAATATTATTTAATAATTATTTAATGAAACTATGGCAAATTTGGCTAATATTTTAATCATTTTAAAAGTATTTAATACCTACTTAAATAGGGAATTCTGACAAAAAACCTACATTAATAGAATTCAATGTTTTTTTTTTATTTACACCTTCAATTCAACATATTTTTAAGTACGAAATAGACTTTTTCTGAGGATTGTTCACTATTTATTAATACTAAATTCGTGTGCAAAAATTTTACGGTTCAGTGTTGAAGGTCCTTAAATATGAATATTCTTCGAAATAAAAAATGTTATGGCCTATATTGACCCATTTTTACATACCAAGAATAAGTAGACTCTATAATTCACAATTCAGCACAGTATGAATAATCCAATAACCGTAACTTTAACAGCAGAGAAACGACAAGATGTTTTTGTAAAGAGATAATAAAATACTGACATGCTGTCATGACAATATTGTAAAAATGAAGTATGCACACTGAAAACGGATTTAAAAATTTGTTTAAAATACGATTTACTACAATATGTGCGTAACAAAAGTTAATTATAAAATTATTAGGCAATACATTAGCTTTCCAAAATAATAGGATAATAATAAATTCGATTAAAACAATTTTGCATTGCTGTTATTAAAATATTTTAAAGTAAAACAAATTATGTAAACATAAATAAACAAGAACTTTATTACAAAAAACGTTCGGTGTCTACTTCCTCTACTACTATGATACGATATTACTATTTAAGTGACGATAATAACTATGCATTTAAAGCTCGTTGATTGTTTTCAAACATTTCCAATTTCTTAATTCTTTTTTAATTTTATTACTCCACAGTAAACATAAAGTCGAGGTTTTATATATTATTTTAAAAGGTGTTTAATAATACAAACAGAAGATATTTTGGAAGAACAACAGGTTGTTTAATATTTTTACCACAATTTCATACAGTCGCAAAAATGATTAGTATCCTCGTAAAAATCTACCTTGAATAATTATAAACGAAAAATTGTGGAGGAATGTTACCAATCAGATTTAAATTATTAAAAATACCTCAAAGAGTCAAAAGGTTATTAACAAATTTAAATATAAATTTTGTGTAAGTAGTATATGAAATGTTAATAATGAAAGCAAATTGTTTCATTGTAGACGATTTTATTGTTAGCAATAAATATAGTTGGTTATACAATTTTGCATTATATTTTAATATAATTTTCGTGACAATGATCACAATTTTGTACCTATAAAATAAAAATTTATTTTTAGTATAGATTTGCGCCAATTTAAAATTTCATTTGTATACAAAACACACTTGACACTTGTGATCTCTGCACAATTTTATGAAAACTATTTTAAAGTTTGAATTTCGTTATATATGTGTATTAAAGTTTCAATATGCAATCTTCGAATGTCATCCACGTTTCTTTGAGAGTCAATTCAAGTCTCCTTAACCTAGCTTATAGAAGCTTTATTATAGTTTACAAAATTTTACTTTTTGTTTTTTAATAAATTTTAGAAAATATATGGACGTTTTAACTTTTACAAAGTTAGTTAATGGTATTGTCATAATGTTATTTGATCAATTTTTTTTAATATAACTTAAAGGCTTCAAGTTTGTTATAATTGATGTCGATACTATTTGATGGACAAAAGGGTTTCGTTAAAAGTAGGGAACTTCGATCTTTTGTGAAACGAAAGTAATGAAGCTTTATGTTTCTGCAACTCTCAAGTGTAGGCTACTGAAATTGACCTCATCTCGGGAAAGAAAAAGAATTTGAAATAAGTGTGCCGAAAAAGAAATATCGGTGGTGATTTGAAGTGTCTTATTCATAGCCAGGGTGGGTTTTCAAATATTTTACCCTTGTGTTTACGCTTCTTTAAAATAAGTTAAAAGTTATGCATTACATGTATTATATAAAAACAAAGTATTTTTAGGAACACTGCTTGGTTATTATTATTATTATTATTATTATTTTTTTTTTTTTTTTTTTTTTTTTTTTTTGATTAGGCAGCGTTCGATTGCCATGATCATTTAGCTGCCAGTATAGTATTTAAATTCTATTTGTTAAACGAAGATGATCAATATAGGTAAGAGCTTTTCTAATATTTTCGGAATTATTCAAATTATTTTCAAATTCAGGGTTTATTCCCATATTGTGCCTGAGATACGTGTACATCGGACATGAGAAGATATGCGCAACTGACATTCTTGTATTGCAATGGTCGCATCGGGGTCTGGGCCCTCCCACTAAGAGATACGAGTGCGTGAGATGGGTATGTCCGATTCTGAGGCGGCAAGTAATTACTTGTTCACGTCTGTTCAGGGTAATTGGGTATCTCCATTTATTAGTATTTGGCTTAATATTGTTTAATTGAGTATTTTGGGAGGTCCATCTTTCTTGCCATGTACTAAAAATTTTTGAGTTGATTTGGATGTTCATATCAGTATAAGGAATAGGGATTCCTTCATCTTCTGGAGTGAGTGTTGCTTGTTTCGCCGCAAGATCTGCCCTCTCGTTACCAGTGATGCCACAGTGGCTAGGAGTCCAAAGAATGGTGCATTTTTTTTCCGGCGCTAGATAAGTAACTAGTTCTAAGATATTTTGGCAATAATTATTTCTTGTGAACCTGTTATTTAGTGACTGAATTGCACTCAATGAGTCAGAGCAAACTACGCAGCTTTGGTGGGTTGAAAACGAAAAGAAAAGGAGGGCTTGCCATACGGCGTATAGTTCCGCAGTGAAAATTGAGCAACTAGGATTCAAAGACCAGAAGTGCTCGTTTTCTCCTATTACAATTGCAGCGCCAACACCATCACTTGTTTTCGATCCATCGGTGTAAATGATGAGACTATTTGTGTACAAAAATATTTCATTCATGAAAAGAGCTTTGTAAGTTGAGCTAGATGTCTCGCTTTTCTTCCATGATGATAATCCGTAATTTAAGGTTGGTAGGGTAAATTGCCATGGCGGGATAGAAGGAACGTTGTTGGTTAAAATGGAGAAACTCTCTGTAGAGTATTTTCTGCAGGCTTCATGAAAACGAATTCGAGTTGGTCTAGTTGCCGTTGGTCTGAAAGCATACTCATCGGGGGATGTAAAGCTGGAGTGGTTAATATGGAGTGGCTGAGATAGAACTTTGGTTGCGTAGGTTATCGTTTGGAGGTCTCTTCTCAGGTCAAGAGGAAGTATCGTTGAGTCGCATTGCACTGCAACTGCAGGGCTGGTTCTGAAAGCACCAGTGGCCAATCTTAGGGCTGTCAGTTGGAGGTTATCCAATTGTTTCAGCCTTGAGGGTCTGCAAGAATTGTAAGCAATGGCACCATAATCCATTCGGCCTTGGATTACCGACTTGTATTATTATTATTATTATTATTATTATTATTATTATTATTATTATTATTATTATTATTATTATTATTATTATTATTATTATTTTTATTATTATTATTATTATTATTATTATTATTATTATTATTATTATTATTAATATTATTATTATTATTATTATTATTATTATTATTATTATTATTATTATTATTGTTATTATTATCATCATATTATAAAACATTTTTTATTGCACTTATTATTATGTTTTAAACTGCTTAGACATATCTTCTAGTTAAAAGCATACTTTTAATAAACTTTGACCATAATAAATAAGATTCTTTTGCCCTAAAACATTTTTTAGTTAAATTTAAAGCCACAGATTACGCTTACATGTTTTGAGCTAAAAAAATCGGTAAACATAAATTTAACAAATTGTAATTCATCTTGCAATGGCAGGCAATGACAGGGTCACCATGTAATGTGTGGTTAATAATAACAAATCATCTTGCTACTAAAAACCATTAATACTATATTTAATTATTTGTTACAACAATTTATATATGCAACAACTCCGATCGACCTAGTTAACTATTGTCTAGTGCGAGTATTGCAAATATTGCATACATCTACAATACCACAAATAATCATGTACTGCTAACATACTTATTACTTTAATAAAATATATACAAAATATTAACCTATATTTTAAAAGACCGTCCATAAGTAATTTATTATCACGTACCAGTAATACTTGTGTCTATTTTTATTAAATAATCTAAATGTATTTTAATTTAATTGTTAAATAAACTAACTATTAAAATTAGAATAATGATCTACGGGGTGTTTACATTAACACATAAACTTTACAAATAAAATTAACAATCAAAACTTACCCATGATAATAAACGGACTGGTGGTACTATATAAAAACACAGTGAAGTATCTGGGAATAAACTTAGATGCAAAGCTAAGATGAAAAGAATATGTGAAGAAGAGAAAAAAGAACTAGACATAAAATGTAAAAAAATAAATTGGCTCATACTCACAAAACCACAAATTACAAAATATAAAAAGAAGCTCATACATTAGCAGATTTTAAAACCCATTTGGACATATCGTTTACAGCTCTAAAGCTGTACCATGACAACCAACATGGCACCGATCGAAACATTCCAAAACAAAGTATTTTGGCACATCGTGGTCGCTCCTTGGTATATATTTAGGTTGAGATAAAATTGATGGCTGGTCATTTCTTGACCAGGTGTAATATTTATTTAGATAAAAAAATGTTTGAGCTGTAAGCAATCTATATCGTCTATAAAAATCGTAACGAGAGAGTTATTTAAAAAATGAAAACACTGAATATAGGCATAACAAATTTTTAAAAAGTCTAAAAAATTAGAGACCCAAATAAATAACTAAAAATTTAATGTCACATCAAGTAGATTTCGGGTAAATAATTCGAAAACGCATTTACAATTTACAGATGATATTTCATTGTTGATAATAGTTTTAGTTCTTTTTAAGATTAGTTTATTATAGACTGGGTCAATTTAATATTTATTGTAAATTAATTTAATAAACGATTTAAAGATAAAAAATATTTTATTTTAAAAAAAGAGGTTTTTGTGGTGATACCGGTTCTGGATTTAAGTGACCTACCCTTTAGTGAGAGTTGCTCAGTTTGGCATTGCTGAGGGTTTACAAATAGCTTCAAATTTCGTTTAATAAAAATGAAATATAGAAACGAAACAAATTAAGTAGGTATAATTCAGCAGAAAGAAAATTACGTCCCCTTTAAAGCTCATTGATAATAAAAGGATTTTCAAAATTGATAGAAAGATAATAAAAGGTTTTTAATTTCGGGGTATTTTTTTTTAAGTTTCATAGTAATAATGACGATGGTGGTAAAAACTTATTATAAAAAATTAAATTAAATAAGTTTTTAAACACAATTTACTTGTTTATAACTTGCTTTATACATAGTTTCAATTGGTCTTTAGTTAATTAAAGAATAAACTCATGTACCTATTACTTCAGCATATTAGGTATGAAACATGCTTGAAATTTAATTAAAACCAATACTGTATGCTTTGTGCATATCATAACAGCTCATATGTATTAAAGCAATTTCAATAATGACGAAATATATGTATTAAATTTATTTCCTTAAATTAATCTAATACAATATTCGAGTGAGTATGGCACAGTTAAAGGGTTAATATTTCACCAGCATGTTTTTTTAAAATTACTTTAATTCTATTTATGCAATTCAAAATAAAACTAATAACTTTTGTAGACCAATGCACTAAAACATACATACATATAGTCACGCCTTTTTTCCCGTAGAGGTGGGCAGAGACCACTTCTTTCCACTTGTTACGGTTTTTACACACGTGTTTTGCTTCTTCCACTTTTATCAGCGCTTTCATACATGCTCGTTGGTTGCTGGTACTTTTGACCTGGCCGTTCTTTAAAACAATCCCAGCCTATTCATACTTGCCTTATAAATCTGTTTCATCAACTCCACAGTATTGATCTTACTTTCATGCTTCTTTTGCCAAAGCCAACATTTATTACCATACATAAGTTTAGTGCATATCCAGTCGTGTCTTTTTTGATACGTTTTTCATTTGTTTCCCAGCCAACACCCTTAGCTCAATATCACAGTCATACTTATTGTTTCTCGTAAACTTTGAAACAAAGTATACAAACTCATTTATCTCATAGCAATGCAGGTCAATAATATTTTTCCAAATTTTTAAGACAATCGGAAAAAAGCTGTTGGAGAAAATTGAAAATTTCTATCAATAGGTTAGGCCGGGAGCGTCGCAGGTGTATTGCAGTTTAATGGCCTTTTTCTCAAAACTCTATTTTTGAAGTCAGTTCGCGAGATTTTTTAAACCTAAAACACCGATTTTATTGAAATTCTTCAGAATTAATTAGTGATTAAACAAAGTTTTTTTATTTTTTATAATCACAACGTATTTTACAAGACAGGGTAAATTTTACCGAAAATTATACCTTTTTATGCCAATAATTAATCATTTTTTATATTCTTTGTTTAATTACAAAATATACTTATCCTGCTAACAAGGTTTTTTGATTTTAAATAAATTTAACATGCGTTATCCTGCCTGCTCTTTTTAAAGGGATCTCCAAAAATCAGCTGAATTTTAAAAAAATTTATTTGAAAATTTCACATGATATTGTTTAAATATTGTTTTATAAGGTATATCCTTAAAAGTCTGAATAAAATAAATCTTGATAGGTAAGTATTGTTTTAATATTAGATTTAATTTGAAGTCAACATAATCTCACTACCCATAATTGTAGCCAGAAAGTTGTTATCGCCTACAAATCTTTAACACTGACTACTTTCAAAATATTCCTTTATTCTTATTAATCGTTGCATATAATCTCATAACTGCGAAATAAATTTATTAGCGTACCTTTCAAATAATGTCTGGTTTTCCATCATTTTCTCCATACCATAGTCTCAGTAAAAATTGGATTTAAAACCAGAAAGCACATTTAAAGATTGAAATAGATTTTAATAGGAGGCTTTTTGTAAGTATGCGGTCCCGATGGGGTCCATTGTGCCCTTCTTGTGGTTGGAGTTCCTCCTCCAGTCCCAATGGCTTTGCCAACTTTTAGAGCCTGTTAGAGGTCCCGATGCAGCTTTTTGGCTCAGGTTTTTCTTTGCCTAAGCACAGGAATCGAGGCCTTGCCAGTCCCTCGCAGTGGTATACAACGTGTTCCGCTCTGTCTTTCTTTTTAACTGCAAATCTATTACCATTAATCCAATGTTTACTTAGTTTTTAATTTTTCAAAGTATATATATATATATGATAAAAAACCTGAAACATATTAGATTTAATTTTAAATCATACCTTAATAATTTATAATGTTTAAATTTGTTGTTTTTTGTAAATATTCCAAAAAATCTTTCAACTAAGTATAATATCAATAAAAGGTCCTTGAAATAACGGTATTTTTCGTAAATCCTTTTATCTGAATAATTCATTGTACAAATAACAAACATTAACCCAATTAATACGCTCATTACATTCTTAATTAGTGGAAGTTGATCGTTTTGTTCTCAACGTTCTAGCTTCTCTAATTCTCTGATGCCATCTCTTCTTGCTCTTAATTTAAATAAAGCAATTGCAATAATAACTGTATGTACGTGTTTTTCATGAATTACAAAACAATAGTTCTGTTGCATTTTGGCAGATTTAGACCACAAACAGATTAACAAGTACGCAAACTTCAATTGCTGTGTTTAAAACAATGCTAGCAAAACGTCAATGGCAGAAAGTAATGTACGCAGATTGCAATTTGAAAGGCTTGACAAACAGAAAAAAACTGGGCATATGTATGCATGTGCGGTTTTTGTTTCATATTGTTAATATTTTACTCAATAAATAAACCACATGAAATAATGGTTAGGTACACAAAATAATAAAAAAATATATGGTAAAAAATTATTAAAAAGATATTTTAAATAATAAACCAGAAAGTACACATTTTCTTAAATTGAAATAACTTTAGATTTTGTAAGTAGTTGACGTTTTATCAACTCAGCACACTTCACTCAGTTTACAACTGCTAACTTCATATCATTTCCTCTTGCTACGCTAGCGCTATTTTGGTGGTTTTTTCAAATGTAATTGGCTGATGACAGCTGGACACTGTTTTAACTCGTTACCCACATAAGATGGTCCTCCTTACCTTTACCTTCATAGCTTAGAAGCAATGGTGACGTTCTTCTTCTTATTTCTGTCAAAAAGTGGCCTTGAGCTGACAGCCCACTTTGTTAGGTTATTATTGAATAATTTTTATATTAATATTATGAAATTTTAATTTTTAATGCTAGAATTAATTTGACAATCCAAAAAAACATAATTTTAAGTTTTTCATTTTGTAGGCAGTATTTTTTCCTGCAGTTCTTTCATCTTTTTTTTTTGGAAACCATCCTAAAGAATTTTATTTTCTGTGGATAAATTGTGTCATAAATTTTGCCCTACTACATAATCATTTATAGAATCTTGATATTCAGTTAATGCCACATGAAGCTTTACCCTTACATCTTACAGCTGTAAACTTCAAGGACCATTCATTTCGGTCATTTATAGGTAAAATCCGTAGAAAGTTAAACTCGTTTACAGGTTTTTAAACTTCTAACCAAACTCACATTAACAAATTAAAACAAGCAACTCGATTTCAGAAAATATCTACCTAATATTAAAAATGAGTTCTTGTTAACGTTCATTTTTTTTTATATATAATTCAGTTCTATATCAGATTTGCATTCAGAAAATAAATTTTTCCTATTTTTGTAAAGCACATTTTTAGGTGGAAAATAGGTATATATTGTGTAATTCAAAATAAGCTCCTGGACAAAATTAATGCAACAATATAAAATTACCCAAAAAATTAATTTATCCTTTTCTTATGTCCGTTTTTTAAGTATTTAAATAGTAGGCTATGCAAATTTTGTCTTGTTGTTATTGACAGTTTTCAAAACAATTCGTTTAGATTTACAGTTTTAAAGAATTTGTTAAAAGATAAACAATTTTGTGCAGTCAATTTTTATTAAAAGTAAGCATATTAATTGTCCTTTTTTTAAAAAATAATATGTTTTTGTAGTGTACTGTTTAATTTTTGACCTCAAAATATAAATGAAGCAAAGAATTTAACTGAACAGAAGGTAGTGTGGGCCTCAGTTTTATTAAATAAAGGATATTGTCATAGTTATGTTGCCAATTTGTCATTCCATTAAAAGTCATATGGTAAAATGCTTGAATAAGGTAGGAAATTTTTTTAGAAGGCCAGAGCAAGGGCGAAAACAATGCGCTAAAGACCGATATCAACGTTTTATTAGACAAATTTTAAGAAACAGGACTGTTACTAGTTCTGCGATCAGAAACGAACTCAAAGCTGTTCGCAATGTCACAGCTCGCAGCTAGAAGACGGTTTAATAAAGCTGAATTAAACAGTGGGAGACCAGCCACTGCACCCTTGCTTACTAGAGAGAACAGAGTTGCCAGGTTACATTTTACTCCAAATAATCCAAATCGGTCTGTGGATAATTTAAAAAAATGTTTTATTCACAAACAGCTTAAAACTGCGGTAATACAGAACTGTACCACAGTCGACCATTTTCTCTAGCTACTCGTGGGAACTATATGAGTAAAAATATAAATAAAAGAGACATCTGCGACGCAGACGAACAAATGCAAATGGAGATGTCTACTACAAACCCTCCTAGCAAACAAATCTCCAGGAAATTGAAAGGGAACTTTCAAAATCCTCCTCTCCCGAGAAAACTGACCTGTCAGGGAGCAAGGCAACCAAAGAGGGGGCCAGCATGAACCCGACCAAGAGGGTCAAACTTGCCAGCGCGACGAGAAAACGTCTTAACCTATTGATTAAGAGCGGGGTACCGTATGAAACCTCATTGAATCAAATTCTAAAAGGGCGAAATGAGAAAAGAAGTGGGATCAACATCCCCTCAGCTCTCACCAGCAAAATAATACGCTTGCATGGTAGCACTCCAGAGGTAGTGGCGAAAAAGCTACGCACTATGAAACATCCAAACGAGCAAAATGCTGTGGCTCAGGTCGTCAAGGTGGGTATAATCCATCTAGAACACCCAAATGCCCAGCTATAAAACGAACAGCTACGGATGATATAGCGGTCTATTATGGACACTGTAGACAAAGTACCGGACGACGGTCCACAAGTTCGATTCCAGAGCTGCACTATTTGACCTGAAATTCTCTTTTTGCTCTGTACGGACGCTGAGACGGTCGAGTGGATGAAAGAAGTGTTATGCTCCCTCCAACCTTGGGAAAATGCCAAGCCAAAGTTAATACAGAAGGATGACATACCGAAACCCACATTTGCGTAGCCTTCATCCCAGACGATGACTGACTACTTGGACTGATGGGAAAACAGGTAACAAACCGTCTGCGTAATGTGAACCATACTCTGCATACCCAGGAGTGGACTATTTTACACAGGGAAAATGCAGGACCTGGTAAAATGTAGACGTTCCCAATGGATACATTAAAGAACTGGAGCGGCTAAATTTCTTTCCATACTTTGGCTTTGAACAGGTGCAATTCCGGTCCAAAAATGTCAAAAAAAATCCGACATCAGTGGCAAAGCCAGAATCTTTGGGTGTAACCGCTAGATTCAAAGGGGTAGGTAAATCTACCTCGGCGGTGGTAGTGGGCTCGAATACGTCGGCCAAAACCAACAAAAATGCCGGAAAAGGACAAAAACCCCTCCATGGTTAAGCGCCTCAAAACGTTTCACACCGGGACCTAATGCGGGGAAGAAAAGTAAACCTTCCCGCTCTTCCTCTACGTAAAAAAATGGCTACCAACATTCAATTCATCCAGGCAAACATCTAACATGCCAAAACGGCGTCAGATGTCCTAAGCAGAAGGTTCACCAGGGAGCAACTTGATGTGGCCCTAAACCAGGAACCCTGGACTTTTATCACAGGCATAATAAGCGGCATAGGAAACTGCTCTGGTAAGGTAATTGCATGCACTTTAGGAAGCAAGCCTAGATCATAAATACATATAAAAAAAATTAATTATTTTATGTTAACAGAGTTCTGCACTCTGGATGTGGTTGCAGCTCAGATCTCGATCCCAGGAGGAGATAGTAGCGTAGATGTAGTCGACTGCTCTGCTTATTTCCCTGGTGACCGAAAAGAACACCATCCTCCAGTAGCAGTGTAAGATCTAGCCGCCTTCTCCAAGAGGAAGAACAGGCAACTGATCATTGGATGCGATGCAAATTCCCAACATCTGGACTGGGGCAGCAGCAAAATCAATAAAAAAGGTGAGTACCTATATAAGTATATAAGTATATAATAGGGAAAGGGCTGGCAGTAAACAACGTAGGCTCGAAACCAAACAGTTTATGGGTACCAAAACAGTTGTGGGGTTGCTAGCCCTCCATCATGAGCCTCCCCAGGTGGCAGATAGGTGAACGCCTCCCAGATATGGGTGGTACCGGAGAAATGATATACCCGGGGCTGACCAAAACTAGCATAAAGCAGGGCAGCAGCTGCTTCATTCCTGGAGCGAAGCTACTGAAGATTTGCGTCCTTAAAGGTTTGTTACCAGATACTTACAAGCGACCAATTCATATTATGATCAAATCGAATGTAAGGCTGCGATAAGGAAGGCAACGGGAAACCACCTCATTAAATTCCCCAGGATAATCATCAGCATGACTGGAAAAGAAAGTGCCAAGGCCCTCAGTCCCCGGCAGGTCTTAAATGACCAGAGGGTGCCAAGAATCACCAGGCCAGTCATGAGGAAGATTGCTACGTGGAACGTTAAAAGCATGTATCAGGCGGGTAAAGTACACAATGTTATCAAGGAGATGAAACGACTTAACATAGTGATACTAGGAATTAGCGAAATGAGATGGAGCAATTCGGGACAATGTGAAATAAATAAACATCAAGTATTCTACTTGGGTAGCGATAACAACCAACACTACAATGGCGTAGGTATCATAATGAACAAGGAAACCAGCAAGTCAGTAATGTCGTTTGTTCCGGTATCGGACAAGGTGCTTTTTATAAAACTACACTCGCAGCCATTTGACCTCAACATCATCCAGGTTTACGCACCAACATGTGATCACCCCGATGAGGAAATAGAAGACTTCTACGAACAAATTACAGATACCCTGAAGCTGGCGAAAAAATCAGAGGTGACTTTTATCATGGGCGATTTTAATGCCAAAGTAGGAAGTACACCACGAGAGGATATTATCGGTAGATACGGATTGGGAACAGCAAACGATAGAGGAGACCGGCTAGTTCAGTTCTGCCAGGAACAAATCTCATTGTGTCAAACACCTTTTTCAAACTTCCAACCAGAAGGCTCTATACGTGAACATCTAGCGCCCATACCCCTGAAAAATTATTCGTAATCAAATAGACTTCATACTTATTAAAAAGCGATACAAAAACTGCATAAAGTATGCAAAAACATATCCAGGTGCAGACATAAACTTAGACCATAATCCAGTTGTTGCAGCAGCAAGACTTACACTCAAAAGATGTTTGCAAAGACCCAGACATAATAAGCCAGATGTGTCAAGGCTAAAGGACATAAATATAATGAGTAAACTGAAACATGAACTGAATTCCAGACTTGATGCGATACCCATAACGAAGGCAGCCGAGACTGATGAATTGTGGTCCAATATAAAAAATACCATCACAGAAAGTACCACCAAAATACTTAAACCTCAACAAAACCACAAGAAGAAACCATGGATGTCGGAGGAAATCCTAGATCTTATGGAAAAAAAACGGACACTCAAGGGCAAGAACAAATACCGGGCGCAAAACCGCATAATCAAAAACAAGATAAGAGAAGCAAAACAGAAATGGTTTTACGAGCAAAGCCAAGAAATAGAAGCAATGGAAGAAAAACACGATACCTTAAACACGCACAAGAAAATAAAAGAGGCAGCAGGCATCTGCAGAAATAGAAACGCGACGACTTTACAGAACGCACAGGGCAGGCTGATACTGGATACTTCAGAAAAACGATACCCGGCCAGTACTTCAGGAAGAATTCTTTAATCAAGGCCAAGGCTTGGACATAACGAAGGCAGAAGTTCAATATGCGCTGTCAATTTCAAAAAATGGGAAAGCTAGTGGTGCTGATGACGTCTATATAGAAGTTCTAAAAATACTGCAAAACGAAGAATCACTGAACACGCTGGTAAAGCTATTCAATCTTATTTACCGAAACGGCAGTATACCTTCTGATTGGTTAAAATCTACTTTTGTCCCGCTCCCCAAAAACGCGAAGGCCAAGAACTGCGTTGATTATCGTCTTATTAGCCTGATGAGCCATGTGCTTAAACTCTTCTTGAAAATAATACACAAAAGAATATATGCGAAGTGCGAGACAATGATGGGGACTCTCAGTTTGGTTTTCGCAATGGCTTTGGGACAAGAGAGGCACTATTTAGCATACAGGTTCTTATCCGAAGGTGCCGGGACATGTCGGTGACCGTTTACGCATGTTTCATCGATTACGAAAAAGCCTTTGATAAAGTAAAGCACGAAAAACTGATCAACATTCTTAGAGAAATAGGACTGGAACAACGAGACCTTAGAATAATAGCCAACCTTTACTGGAACCAAAATGCTCAAATAAGAATCGATAACACCGCGTCCGACGAGATAAAAATCCTGAGAGGCGTTCGTCAAGGATGCATTTTATCACCACTGTTATTTAATTTGTATTCCGACAGGATATTTCAAAAGGCGTTGGATGAATGTGACGAGGGGATATCTGTCAATGGGATTAATATCAACAATCTGAGATATGCGGATGACACAGTTCTTGTTGCCGACTCACTGGAAGGACTGCAGGAGCTGGTAAGCCGCGTGACGGCTGCAAGCTCAGAGGCCGGACTTAGCCTGAACGTGAGAAAGACAAAGTGGCTAGCAGTTAGCAAATCAAACAACGTGAACGGACACCTGACAATTAACGGTCAACGAATTGAGCGAGTAGAAACTTTTAAATATCTTGGGTGTCAACTTAATGAAAAGGGGGACAGCATGCAGGAGATTCGTGCCAGAATAGAACAAGCTCGTGCTTCGTTCCTGAAAATGCGTAAAGTACTCTGCAGCAGAAATTTAAGCTTGCCTCTGCGCGTCAGAGTGCTTCGCTGTTACGTGTTCAGCATACTGTTTTTTGGAATGGAAGCTTGGACTTAGACAGATGCGATGTGCAAAAAATTGGAGGCCTTTGAAATGTGGACGTACAGAAGGCTATTAAGAATCTCCTGGGTAGAAAGAGTGCGTAACACCGAGGTACTTCAACGCCTCGACAAGCAGCTGGAAGTTCTGTTTACACTAAAAAAGCGCAAACTGGAGTATTTTGGTCACATCTTAAGAAATGACAAGTATCGACTTTTAAATTAAAGCTTATTATAGAAGGGAAGATCGAAGGACGAAGAGGCCCGGGTAGAAGAAAGATATCCTGGCTAAAAAACTTAAGACAATGGTATGGAGTGAGCACTACCACATTGTTCCGCCGAGCTGTAGACAAGGTTTATATAGCGCTGATGATTGCCAACTTCCGAGGAGGACAGGGCACCTAAAGAAGAAGAAGAAGAAAACAGTTAACTAGTAGGTATCTACCGAACCCTTATGCTCAGATCATTGACATATACGATTTGATATGAAAACAAGACAACGACCCATAGTGCAGTTTCGGGATCCAAAATGCACAAATTGGAAAGGGTACTGTGAATCCCTCCAAAAGCATAAGGATGATGGAACTAGCACTAAAAAAAATAGAGCCAAAATTGAAGTGGCGAATGAGCGTATCGCAAGTGCCACTCTAACATCGAAAGAAAAACTGCTTATTAAAGGAGAATAGAAACCATAAAGGTACACCTTGGTGGAGCAGACGCTAAAACAAAAAAAAAGAAGTTTGACGTCTCTTCAATCGAGCTAAAAAAACATGATGCTGAGAAATCTATCGCACAGCTTCAAGGGCTTATAACAAAGAAATAAGAAAAACCAAAAGAGAATCCTGGAGGAGGTTCTGTTAGAGTATATCAGATCTAACTGCCAGCACGAGAATCCACAAGGCTTTTGCCAGAGATCCGACGCAAGCGATTGGCTCGATAAAACGAGACCAGATTGCTCTTTTACGGACTCTGATAGGCAAACGTTTGAGACTCTCTTACAGACCCACTTTCCCGGCAGTCTGCTTCTGGGGGACCAGGAACAAATTCCGCTTTCAATAGGATCGACATCACGACCTTAAAAAGAGGATTGAATGAATGTTTCAAAAGTGATCACCCCAGTATAAGTACAATGGGTGGTAAACTATTTCTCCCCATACAAGTCTACAGGTGAGGATGGTGTTTTCACTGCCTTCATTCAGAAGCACAGAGGAATTTTACTACCTCTTCTGGTTAAACCATTTACAGCGAGTCTAGCGTGATGTTACATTCCGCTGGGCTGGTCAACGGCGAGAGTTGTTTATGCTTTGATGCAGAATTAGTTTCTGTCCGTACGCGATTCATGAATGTTACTTAGTATTTTGAGAAAATTATAAAAAGAAATGTAATGCCTTTCCGTCCTTTTTTGGTACCCAACTTTCTGTTTATGCAAGACAACGCTTAACCTCGCATGGCTGAGGAGGTACTCGATTATCTTAATCAAGTTAATATACCAGTTTCGCAGTGGTCACCAAAAAGCCTGGATCTGAATCCGATCAAAAAAAACCTGACGGAATTTGAAAATACAGCTATCTCAGCATGGGAGCAAATTTGTTAAGATTTCATCCAAAATTTAATTAGAAACATGTCTAGATACATAAATGCTGTCATCCGAAGTAGAGGAGGCAACACACGCTACTAGTCGCACTTACACCATTAATTTTGCTACTAGTGTCCTATTTACACCGTAATTTATTTTTGTTAACATTTTTAATTTTGTTATTAAGTTTTGGGAATCATTTTAATTCCAATCTTACAGAAAAGTATTAAAGCTATTTCACTTTTAAAGTATCCGAATACTTTTTTTCTCTCTTTTAATGAAGCCACTGTTCACCAAAAATGTATCAATTTGTATAATTTAATTTGCTGTTGCATTAATGATTAATATTTTAAATAATTAATATTTTAAATTGAATTATTGTTAATCCAACTTTTGTTTTAATAATGCAACACTTAATAATTAATTAAATTTGCAACATTACATAACTTTTCAGTTAACTCTGAAATATTCGTGTGATTTCAATAAAAAAGTTATAAGTTTTTATAACACCAGACATCGTCATTCATGAACGAACAATTTCTTCTGCATTTTTCAAAGCACTTTTATCAGCAAACAAAATTATGGAGTCTGTAAAGGGAAAAAAGCTAAAGATAAACTTTTACAAAAAATGAAGTTAAGTCCTAAGAACCTCTTTAGATATTAAATCAAGATAAGTTGTGACATAAAAAAGAAATTAAGTTAATATACTAATTCCACATCCATTATATGGTGGGTCGGGAATTACCAAAGTCAGGCAACCGTTAAACTTTCAAATACTAACAAAGGTCTTATATAAGGACCGCAATCCTCTCATAGAGACTATTGAAAAACATGATTCTTTGCTTGGAAAGGATGGAAAAGCTTACCAAGTTATTAAACTGGCTATATTCCGATTGCGTTTTCAAATTTAATTATTAAACAGCGTAAAAACACCATAGAAAAAAATGTTGTTACAACATTTGTTTATGCTGTTTCATTTATTAAAGAGTTACATCAATTAATAATAATAAAATTTATTATGCAGTACCAATACTATATTTACCTATTAAATACCAATTTTATCAGTTAAATTCTAAAAACAAACACAATTAGCTAAAAGTTTTGTTTATTCATTTTAAGTAAAAAATAATGCTAAATAGAAAATACTTTTTTTGAATAACAATATAAAAATAGTTTAATTTTGTAAAAGTATTTTTAGGAAACATTAAACTAACTTTATTTGACCTTCTTACGCTTCGTCACTGTCTGTTTTGACTTTGTCTTATAAACTACTTGTGGACATTTTCTTAAAAGAAAATAATGAACAAATGAAGTTAGAGAATTATAATTAGATACACTTACTACAGACAAAATTTAACGGAATTGTTATTGCTAGAATGATAAAGGAATATTTTAAAGATTTCATATTATGTAGGTTACAAGAGCTGATTTAAAAATTTTCATTTGTCGTCAATTATTAAAGCAATTGACACTAACAATTTTTAATTTCACCAATTAAGTAGGTAAGGATAATATTAAAAAAAAATTTATTATTAAACAAAAAATGTACGCCCTAAAAAAATAATATGTGTATTTAATTCATATAAAAGTAGACCAAACTTATTTATCGTAAAACAATTTAGACAAAAAAATAAAAAGTATGGTATTAAGACTTGGTGGTAAATGACAATTACCAAAGAAAAGACGTGGATTTAAACTAAATGTTAACTTTATTAAAGTAAAAATTAACAAAAAAAAACTTTAAAAAAGGTTTAATCATGTAACCACTCAGTAAACATTGCATTTTCATAAGTAGTGCTAAAATCTTTTTATAATCAGTTGGTCATGTATTAATGAGTACACCCTACAGATTGCAAAATTTTCTTAAAAAAAAACGTTTTATCTTCCGTAAACTTTTTAAAAGTCTATATATTTTGTATTATAATATAATATAACATTGTATTTATAAGATTATATTTTTATTATTTATATCATTATTTGCACTATCTTTATTAAATTAAAAATGCATTTGTAAGTAAGTGTAAACTAAATTATAATGACACCTAATTAATAACTCAAAAGTGTATTAAAGGTACAAATATTATAGCGAGGCGATGATGTAAAGATATTTTGTCCTTTAATTTATCTATTTAACTTCCCAGTGAAAGTTATAGTAATGGGTCCGATTTTGCGAATCCCGCATTTTGACATATCTCCACATTTCAAGGTCCCCAGAGTCGAATACAATAGTTTTTAAGTGGACGTCTGTGTGTGTATGTACGTATGTGCGTTCGGAATTATTTTTCGTTTATCTCGAGAACAAAAAATGATATTGACGTGGGACCAATTGCATTCGACGCATAATTACTCAAATCAGAACTGATAAGATTTTCAGCAAAATCGGTCCAATTGTTTTTTATGGAGAAAAAAAAAACTGAAAAAGAAGGTAAACTACCTGAATTTTGCAATTTATAAATTATACTATATTTATTGCAGAATTTTAAGATCTTTTGAATAATATGATTATTGCATGTTAGGAATATTTGTATGAAAAATATAATGACAATACTTCATAAGAGATAGTTTTAGAAAACAAAAATAGGAATTGGAGAATTTTAAACTTGTGTCAGTATTGAGAGAATAGCATTGAAGACGCTATAACTTTGAAAAATGATTGTTAGTAATAATCAAGAATCGTTTATAACAATTAAATATTGTTACTAAAAAATGATTTTTGATCCTAATAATTAAAAAAAAAATGTCAATTGTTATAAACAATTTAAAATAGCTACCGCTTATAAAATGATAAAAAAAAGTTTAAAAGAATACGGTTGACATAAACAGAATATTATTAATGACAATTATAATTTGTTATAAACAATTTGAAATAATTTTTTATTATAATTTTAACAATAATAATACTAATTATAGCAACAAAACATAGGGTATGGTATTTTTTCATTCTTTTACTGGGAAGTTAGTCGTGTGGATCTCTCGGGACGCACCCAGACCACTGATATTAATTAAAATGTTTTTAGACAGTAAGGACAAAATTTTATATGATAATCCAGCACTAAACTTACTACTGGCAAGCAGTAGGTGAGTAGGCAATATAATATGCAACTACACAATTAAAGAAGACAAATGTTGGAGTATTATAACAACCTTTTTCCAAAATTACAACAATATCCGGATATATTTTTGAATATCTACAAATCTACATATAAATTTATCCACCAATAATTATATTTTTAAAAAAATGGAAGTACATTTAAAAAAAAATGAACAAAGTTTGTACGCAGCCCATACGAGAGGTTTGGTTGTAATGTTTAAGTTAGTTATAAAAGACAGATTAAAAACATAACGTTGTATATAAGGAACTTTTTTAAGGATTATGTAAACATCTTAAAATTATTATAATGTGGTAAAATCACGGAGTGGGCGACATCTATTATTGATCGTATGAACTTTTCGAGGTGTGTACAACAAACTACCCACCATTTGTTATATGGGTGAAAAGTGAGCTTTATTTATTATTTTGAGCAATTTAAGCATTGAAAGTGTTATATTTAAACGATATTTTGTGAAGAATTGGTGTTGTTAATAAACCACAATATTTGAAAATGCAAAGGATTAAAAAAGGTGATATGGAGATAAAATCGCGAAAAATATGATCTGTTCCAAAATGCTCTACATATGACAATTCGATTATATATTTGCATAAATTTCCTTTAAATACTAAGGCAGCTCAAAAATGAAGGATGATCTTAAAGATAGAAAAACCAATCTCAAAGTTTATGTTTGTTTGCAGCAAGCACTTTGTGAAAGATAAGTTTTTCAGTGGTAAGTTTAATATTGTTGTCCAATAATCTATCATTTTATTTGTGATTATTCATAGTCACTTTAACAACATAAAGAAAGCGTTTAGATGGATCTACTCTTAGCCAAAACCTTCTAGTGTTAAAGTATCAACATTCCATAATTAAGTACAATAGTCCGAAATTGATATTTCGACTTTTATTGGTATTTAACAAGAACAACAATAAAACGACAACGTCGAAAACAAACCTTAAATCCAGCTTCAATCCAATAGTTTTAGACAAAAAATCAATTCAAATCTCTGAGATAACTAAAATTCTCTTTAATTAAAACTTTGGTTTTACAAGTGATCAAATGACAGAATATTTGTTGTTCACACCTCGATCCGAGATTTTGTCATTGACAGCGCCATATCGTGTTACGTGATTTTTCCCTATAATAATTCATAACTTAGAATGTATAAACAAATATTTAGTTACAGGGCAGGATTAAGCCACTTTGGAGCTCTAGACATTTTCTTTTTATTGGGCCCCCTTTTTCCACAGAAATGGACCACAAAAAAAATATAAAACAAGTAATAAAGCAAAAGTAGATATGTAATGTAAAAAATTAAACGAATCTTAAAATTTTGTTAATAAAAAATATATAATACTAATAAAACAATACATTTTAGTTTTTCTAAAAAAGTTTAAACAGTTTGTTTATAAATTAAAACAAAAACTAACATTTGTTGTATTAAATGTCTATGAAAAGTTATCATAAAATAACAATGTTACCTTAAATATTTTTATCTAACCTTTTTGGTTATTATTTAAATAATATAATATTTTACCCATGAAAGGTAAATTAAATAATAAAAAAGATAAATTTAAATAAAAGCCAAGATAGTTTTCTAGTCCTTACTTAAGCAAAATTATTAATTTTTATTATTTAATATTATCCCAAGTATTATGTTCAATGTATAGAACAGCTAAATAATTTAATTTTGATTAAGACTGAACCCTTTAAAGTACCAATATTGTGAATAAGAAAAAATTATCTCTCACTTAGACTATGTATTAGCTAATAATATTCTTATCTCTATAAAATAATTCTTAATTATGGGATAAACTAGTTTCAATAAGAAGACACATAAGAACACATTTTCTTAAAATCTTTTAAAAATTGACAGTTTAACTGGGCCCTTCTAAAAACCGGGCCCAAAACATTTGTCTATGCGATAATCTGGCCCCACCCAGTTATCTATATATTTATTTAAAATGTCAATAGTATACTACTTGTTGGTTTTTTAATTATAAGTCAATTGTGTAAATAGATTTTATCAAATGTTTTTTTTCCATAGACCTTCTAATGAGCCAAATTGCAAACTGCACGTATTTCCCGGGCGGCAAGAAATCCCAAACGAAACCGAATCGTCCCGCTACAGAGGCCGCGATGCACCTCCGCAGCCCATAGCTTCATGTTTGCTTCCATTTCAAATACAGTATGATTTTAAAATCGCCCGCAAGCCTCTCCGCTTACATTCATCTACCAACGCCGCTCCATTATATAGAGCTATAAAATAAATATTTTTTCATTATGCGGTCGACCGGTTATGTTGAAAACTTTTTAAAACAATAATCTTGCAAAGAATGAGTTGGTCGGTCATAGTACCCCCATTTAAATAAATTTGCTTCACGCAGGCCTGATCTCCAAAATCGTTGGAATTGTACAATTAAATTGGAATTAAAGATGCTCGCCGTAAAAATGTAAGAATTTCTCCATATATACCCACCATATCCATTAAAACATTTATGGGTACTTTTAAGCAGTTAAGCATTGCCTTTGTTATCAAACATAACTAATAAAGCATATACAAAACACTAAAACTTTGCTGCTGGTTATTAATTTTTGACAAAATACTTGATTGATTATATTAAGTAAGTTTATGGAAAGTTGTTTTGGCTACAGGTAGATACCTATTACCTTAGTGTTTTATTTGCCTTGTCTGGTTAATTTATTAAAATTACTGAATGTGCTTGTCTGCTCAAGTTGGCAGCATATGGGAAATTTTTTGTTTTATTAATTTTACAAAAAAAGTTACTTTCATTAAAAATTCTGCAAGGAGTAAAACTTTTTAGTGATATACGAGGTATGTCAAAAAATATTAATTTTACCAAACCTTTTATTTAGAATTTAAAATTTAACATTCTTTAATTTTTTTAATTTCTGAGTTGTAGTTTTTTGATAATGCATTGAAATAACTGTTAAATGACAAAATAAAATAGTTTGCAATCATCGACCTATAACAATAAAATAAAAAATTAAATAACACGACTCGCAAAGTAACTTAAAATATATTTTATTCCACAAAAACAAACAATCTTAAAAATTACGCCCAACGAATTTCAAAAGTAAAGTGAGTACAATTAGGTCTTGAACCTACTCAAATACTTAATTTTACATAAACAAAAAAAAGGTTCTTAAGATCTTTCTTATATTTCTTAATAACAACATCTTATCTATTCATGAAAACTTTTTTATTAGTTACATAACGTACATTAAGGTAATAAGTTAATCAATTACAAAAAAAAAATTGTAATACCTTTTTCATCACATCAAAGTAAATATTGCCAAATTTTTTATGAATAAAGAGATAACTGTTTATTAGAAATATGTTTACAATTATAAATAAATTTTCCTGGTAACAGTCTTCGAAATTGTTCAGCGAGTAAACTCAGGCGCGCTATGAAAAGTACTACTTCTCCGCCAATTAAAATAATTTACTATTATTGGTGGGTAAAATTCATATTTTCTAATGGACTGAAAAACTATGACTAATAAACTTCTATATCTCATGGTTGCATTTTAGGTTTTACACCGTGAAGAACTTTTTATACAAAATAACTTTTTATGTAAAATTAGTAATAAAACAGTTTCTCATATGCTGCCATCTGAAGTAGATACACTATAAATATTTGAATTTTAAAAGTATTGTTGATCCTGTATTTTTATGTCATTAAAATTGAGGATTCATGTCGAAGAGTGTTTTCATTAATACAAAATAAGATACTGATTTCTTTTCGTAGTATCTTCAAAGCTTTATTTGCCTATTGGTGATATTGAGCGAGATTCTTTTTAATAATGCAACTATAAAAGTTTACCAAAAAAGTGTTTATTTCAGTTGAGAAATAGTCTTCAAAACTTCAACTTAGTTATGCAATCAAAGAAAGTGATTGTTAAAAAATATCCTTACGGTAAATAGCACCCAACAAACCGTAGCGAGTTTTATCGTTATATACAATAATTTGAATGACAATAGTCATTCCACGACGACGACGGTAAACAGTGTTGAGTGATCAGCTATTGATAAGGGCAAAGTGTTATTGGGGGAATGTAATTGGGAGAGTAGAGGAGAATAGCATCTACCTCGAGACAAATGTATTTGTATTTACTATTTCCCAGTCAGGCTTTGCTTGTCTATATTTATACCTATTGTATTATATCTTTTGAACATGTCAATGATAAAATTTGTCTATGTTTCAAGTACGCAAGCAGTGTAGTCGTTTAACGAACAGTCTCACTTTGCCTGGTATCGACTCGCATCTCTGCCTCTATGTTTTTCTACCGACGCTAACCCCTTAGAATATAAATGAGGCAATAATTTTCAGATGGTTATCAAATTCGTTTTATCAATAATCAAAAGCAAATATTTTACAATGTTGAACTGTCTTTTAGTATTACACCAAGAAAACCTTTGCACGGAACATACGTGAATAAGTAAAATAAATAAAAAAACCAACGCTCCATTGCTTTGACCTTAATAAACAAACTTTTGACCAAAAGTGCGAGCTGTTCGCTTTAATAAAAATAATATTTAAAATGATCTTCATAACAAGTTCTTTGTTTTTTAAAATAAAAAAATATTTCTTATGCTACATTCAGAAAAAATCATGTTTCCAACCGCCATTTTCATAATTAAAATTCAAAACTTTTAGCTTCACCAAAAATTTATTTAAAAAATATTTTTTGAAAATATAAATTTAAATAACAAACTAAAAATTTCCTTTAATTTTACATTACATAAAACCCTTTTTAGGCACTTTAAATGTAATGTCACATAATTACAATTTAATTTAGAGCTGACACACGGGATAATGGTATGAGGCAAAAAGGTCGAACAGTATTGAGACCTCGTTTATAGTTTTATGTTTTAATACGGTTCAAATCCGAGAAAGAAGGGGTGCGAAAATTGTAAAGAAGTTCGTAATGAAGTTGCGGATATTGCGACATCTGCTTTAAATGGACCATCACAGACACATATACAATTACTGTCTCGTAAGTGCTACACTGCTAAAATTGTTCTGATAAATAATAAATTTATTACCATATTATTTTCAAAGTAAAATTTTTTTAATGTATAATAGAAAATAAAATAACATACAAATAATTCTGTAAGAATAAAGAAAACTTGGAAATAACTTATTATTAAAACCAAATACAAATTTGCATAAACATACATGGAAATAATTTCAGAATATTCCATTTTGAACTGGAAATGTTTAAATAAATTGATGTTTTGCAAATGATAAATTAAAAAAAAATGTATTCAAATCACAACCAATCGTTTTTAAAAAAAAATAATATTTTTACAAAGACAAAAAAAAACTTGAAATGAAAATTTAAATTCATATATGATTTATAACAGCTTTTAGGCCAGCCACAGACCTACCGATTATTTTCTGTTCTACTAGAACAAAATGGAATGCCATCAAAAACATAACTTGTAAAAAACACCACGCTCGCAACTCAGTTCTTCTATCGTAATAATTTGTAAGATCCATGTAATACCATTAAGTCGATTAATTTATTCAATCCCTACTTAAGGGTCCTTCTGTCTTAAGTTATTACGTAATTAGCTTACCTAACTACATCTTATAGTGACCATATTAATATTAAAAATCTCTTATGTTTTAAATAAATAGATTGACTTGGAAATCGCACTAAATAATCTATTTTAATATAATATGTATTACTTGTGTTTTCATGCAATGGCCAAGTCAATCTATTTATTAAAAACATAAAAGATTTTTAACATTGATATGGTCACTTTAAGAAGTTGTTAGGTTAGCTAATTACGTAATAACTTAAGACATCAGAACCCTTAAGTAGGGACTGAATAAATTAACCGACTTGGTATTACATGAATCTCACAACTTTTTACGGTAAAAGAACTGAGTTGCGAGACACTTGTTTACAAATTATGTTTTTGATGGCATCTTATTTCTTTTAATAATTCTACTTTTTTTCTTTCCGGTACGTTCTACTTCTTGAATAACAACAACGCATTTTTTTAAAGCCCACTCTCTGTCTTATGAGCTTTTCTTATTTTTGTAGGTAGTCTTCCTCTTTTCTTTTTCTTTTCCGGTACTATTTCTTGAGCTTCAGCTACAGTTTTTCTCAAAGCCCACTTCCTGTCTCTATGGGTTTTTCTCGAAGGCTTTAATGTTACAATTTTTGACAAGACTGTACGGTAAATGCTTCTTAGTCTATTGTATTCACAAATTGAGGATTCCTGCGCTTTAATTCATCCAAAGTCGACATTAATTTGATGTAAGCCGCCCAGACTTGTAACTCTCGAAAGTGCCACGTACGCTTGACCGGATGTGAATATTGCTATATTTATATGGGATTACAAAGTTATTTACGCAGTTGGTGTATCTAAAAAACTTGACCGAAATTGCAAAATATTTTAGTTTTTCCTTGATAAATACACTAAACACTAATTGTATTTTAAATTTAAAGCTTCCATGTCTGCCAGAAGTGCCCTAGAGTTTTGATGATCGGTCAGTCAGTCAGTGAGTGAGTGACAAAATTAGGAAATTTTGACGGCTGTTCCGTTTTTTTGCTCGACTTGGCACTGCCGTGCTCCCAGATTCGGATTCATCATCACACACGTGAAAAACCGTAATGGATAATAATAAATTAATCTGTATTGCCTTACTGTTGGCATAAAGGGAATAAAAAAAGAGAAGATAATGGGTTCACCCTTTTAACCTTGCTGACCGGGCATTGTTACCGATCCGAGTCGGTAGGTCTGTGACCGGCCTTAATCGTTTTTGCTTGGACAAAATTATTCATGCTTCTTGCAGAACCTCAAACATTTGATGGCGGTTCTGAAATTGCCTTTCACCTTTTAAAACTCTTTGTTTAAGCATGTCCCAGACATGCTCTATTGGATTTAGGTCCGGTGATTGCGCAGACAGCGGCATACTTCGATAATATTATTATCAAGAAAGCTAGCGACTGTTGCTGCAACCTTTAGTCGTGCCCTATCATTTATTAGTACGAAATTTTCTTCAATGGCTGTGGCATAAGAAAGCAGTATTTCATCAATGTATCCATTGGAATTTCAGAAAAAAGTTGCAGCAAAAAAATATCGATCCGACCTCCGATACTGATTTTGTCCTCAAACCTATTAGAATGAACCTTCTGATCATTTTGCAATGGTGTTTCATTAACCTGTACTCTCCACACTCCTACAAGTTTTGAGTTCTTAAACTTAAGTAAGCTTCGTGCAAACGATTTATGATAGTTATGAAAAAACTCGTATTTCTTCTATTGATTAAAATATTTCAAAATCATTTGCGACTATAAATTGTCCTTATATATAAGCCAATTTCAAATGGCGATTTCATCGGCTTTGTAACTTGATATTTACTTTTCTATTCTTTTTGAATAGAAATAAAACAAAACTTTTTTAAATCACTTCTCAGAACATCGTAGAAGTTTTTATTAAATCATTTATATCTAGAGGAAAGAATTTTAAAATATGATACAAACTAGTTAAAAATAATGTTTTTTTTTGAGAAAATTAACGTAAAAATAATTAAATAAATACTTGTCAATGACGTTTGTATCTTAGGTAATAATCTAAAAATATGCAAGATTTATTTCTTTTTGATATATAGGTAGGTACTATTTATATTTTCATAAAAGACTATTTTTTAAATTACATGAAATTCTCATTAACGTGTTTTGAAAAAATTTATGTTGATGCTAGACAACGAATCTTAGGAAGGAAATACACGCAGTTTGTTGATTTTTCAAAACCATTAACGAAGACACCTGTTAATTTTTTTAAGTAAGTTAAATAAACTTATTTACTGTCAGTTTAAAATAAAGATCAAACAAATTAATGGTAAATTATGTTATTAAAACCGGTAAGATAATTTAAAACACTAATTCTTAACATTCTGTGTTAATAAACGGATTTTCTTGTTCTTTCAGAATTACCGTTGAAGTATTCATCTGCATTCTAATTAAAACGGCATTCTCTATTTTCCACCTATAAACGACTTAAAGGGAAAACAAAATTTCATCGGAAAGTTAAAAGAAGTTGAAGGGCAGCTCCCGAGTGAAAATAAAGTTAAATCTTCCTTGTTCAAAGTTGCTTTAACTTTCTTATTTACATAAATTAATCGAGAGTTATTCACAAATAAAGAAAAAGTTAAATTGGCCGTCGTTTTAATCAAAATTGTTTTCTACGTTATTTTGATGATTTTAGCTTCCACTTTTTCGACGTAAAAAATGTCTTGATTTGTCAAGCAAAAGAAATTTTCATTTTAGCAGAACTTTCAACAACCTGTTTAGATGATTAATTAGAGGTAAAACGTTCTAAAAGAATATTTAATTTTATTCAGTCAGCAAACCTAAAATGTTAGTCTTTGGAAATTATTTATTTTGGTAAACTGTATTATGTATTACAAGTTATTTACATGTATTTACCATTTAACACCGATTAAAGACAGTCATTTTGTAAATAATAAATATTATTGCGTGTTTCTTAATATTTGTACATATAAAGAAGCTATATACGAGTAAACAAAGTGCTGAGCCAGTTTGTGGAAAAAAAAGCAATATGAAAATATGTACACCACATACGTATACGTAGGAATTCGTTTATTATTTAGATTATTTAATCACAAATAATACAAGTAATTATGAAGGAGTATGATTAATTTCATAAAAAGATACACCTTTATATTTTAAAGTGTTTATTCAGACTGACTTTCTTCAAGAAAATATAATGTAAATACATACTACAAATTAATAGAGATGGTCAACCGAGGCTCGAGATGTAAAAAGGCCTGCCTAGTCATAAATAAGCTAACATGTTTTAATTAATTGAGGAAATAAAAAAAAATTCCACCTCGTGTCAATAAAAAAATTGTTCTATGTTTTGCAACAAAACATAATTAATATCACATAAATAATTGGATTTTTACATACATATAGTCACGCCTTTTTCCCGTAGAAAAAGCAGAGACCACTTCCTTCCACTTACTACGGTTCTTACACACATCTTTTACTTCTTCTATTTTCATCAGTGCTCTCATACATGCTCGTCGGTTGTTGGTACTCTTGACCTGGCCTTTTTACAAAACAATGTCGAGCTGATCGAGAAATATTAGCCGAGGTCGACCTCTTGTAATAGAAATTTTTCCTAGTGAGTGTGATAGTAAATTATTAGAGCCGGTCCTTGCATATTGACAAATTTATTTCGGTTCTGAGGCCGTCACTGGTTGTGTTTTGTGTTAATTACCATACATTAGTGTAGGGAACAGCACTCCTCTATGTAGACTGCGTACAGCCAGACGTGCCTTTTTTGACACGTTTTAGCTGCTCATAAAGTTATGCAGGGCATGTGCATAATCATGAAAGCTGATATTGCTACTGGTTTAAGTATTTATTAGGATGGGTTTGTTATTTTTTATAAATAAAAATTCGTACAGATTTACAAATACATTTAACATCATTATTTTTAATACATTTTTAATAGCTACACGAAACCACATTAATTATATTTAAAGAAAAAATTAAATTTAATCAATAATTTAAACCTAGCTTATTTTTTAAAAATTGGATACTAAATCCAGTATTGTTTAAAGTTTTTAATATACAGCGTTGCTGTTTTAAAATTTTGAAATGGAATTTACAATTAAACCCGAAAAGAAAAAAAATTCTTAAATTCATTTGAATGTTTGGCAACTTATTATTTTTTATTTTCTTTTAAATTTAAATTTAAAAAAAATATTTAATCTCCTTAATGTTCACATTAAACAAATCAATTTTGTTTAAATAATGTATTACATAAAAATTATTTTTTAATGACGGAGAGTATGTAATGAAATAATAAAGTGGGAGTTAACATCGTATAATTGCTTTTTAAATTAAAACCTGATCTAATTAAATATGCAATAAATTACATTATTTAAATATATAATTATAAGCAGGAGCCATATATTCGTTCTTTGTTTTCCAATACAACATGGTATTTATACAAGTGGAGGTAGTAATTGGGTAATTGCTAAAAACGTATTCTAGTTATTAACAATAATTAATTTACGAGTTTATGCGCAATTAATTATTTATTACATTTAACTGGTAGTATTACTACACTTTATCATGTAGTTTTCATAATTCATAGAGCTGGAATGCAAAATTGGATAACTTAATTTTGGGCTTTCGCTTCCAATCAATTATAAAATTTACAGAAAGATACATAGATAATAAAATTCTTTCGGGATAGTTTTTTTAATTTTGTATATATTTATATATATAACAACTACAAAAATACCTGGACTATTTAATTATTTACACTGATGGGTCACGAACAGAACAAGACACAGGAGCCTCTATAATAGTTACCAACAGCTCACACTCATGGACTTTGAACTCAATGTGTACCATTTTTACGGCTGAACTCTATGCAATATGGCAAGCTTTGCTGTTCTTTTATTTAATAAGAAAGACAAATGTTTAATCTGTACGGGCTCAAGTGACACCAAAGCTTTAAGAAATGTTTTTTTTCGAGATCCCTGTGTGATAAGAATATTAAAAACAGTAACCTCATTAAAAACTAAACATAAAAAAGTCACTATTATATGAATCCCGGGACATTTTAACATTAGCGGTAATGAACAAGCAGATTTTGCAACCAGGAACACAATGGATATTGGAATTCCAATTTCATGTAAAGATATTAAATCTACAATGAAACAAAAAAGCCACAACATATGGCAAAACCGGTGGAACTGTTTCTCTGGTCAACTAAGACTAGTTAAGAGTAACGTTAAAAAATGGACATACCCGAAGTATTTAACAAGTAGAGAGCAAGTTAGCTTGTGTAGAATAAGGATTGGCCACACACATCTTACCCACCTTAACCTTCTGTTATGAGAACACAGACCCCTGTGTGATAGATGTTGATGTTGACTCACTTTTTAGCATTTATTAGAATGCCCAAAATCATATTCAACTCACAATATACTTGGCATTAAAGAACTCAGACATTGCGACAAATGAAGTTTTTTATGTAGTGGTTAATATTTCTAAATTATTACGTCATATTATTTTTGCAACGTAAACTCTAAAAGCTCTTTTTTAAACTAAAACTACAAAATATTTTAAATTATATTTGCCCTAAAAAAGTAAAAGATATTTAATACATTATTTACTATTGTTAGTAAACAATTAATAAAAATTATGAGAAATCAAAAAATAAATTTTATTGCAATGCTATACATTTAATAATAATTTAATTTATTGATATTATTTGTACTCGTTTAAATGGATAATAATTTAATCCAGTGTCGATCTTAATTGATTCCTGTATGTAGCCTTAAACATATTTGTACGTTCAATTTGGGAAAATCGCAATGTTATCTAATGTAAGCAAAACATTTAGCAAATTTATGCTGAAGAAATGAATAAGTGATAGCAGACAAAACTAATTATTTTAAAAAGACTTAACAGTAACATTTTTGGGAAGGACCTTCAGACTTTTGAAAGCAAACGTATATGTAAACTAACTTTTAGAGAATTTAACTGGTACCACAATTTTCATCGTATATATATATATTTTTTTTTTTTTTTTTTTTTTTTTTTTTTTTTTTTTTTTTTTTTTATTTATGTTCTGGTTCCCACGAAAAGGGATATCCTGTAATGTTCAGAGAACATCGTGGGAACCAAGGGAAAGAAGGTAGGAGTTGGTGTTCTTCTTAAATTTCTGTAGGTTGTATGCCTCGGGGAACACCTCCCTAGGCAATGAGTTCCAAAGCCTCGCAATTTGTTGGATGAATGAGTCTTTGGAAAGTGATGTTCTGCAGGTCTCCAAAGTGACCACGAAGGGGTGTGAAGACTGAACTTGACGGGTTAATCTCGAAGAGACTGCCAAAGGAGGAACGATTGTTGATATTTCAGAAGAGCATCGCCCATGAAAATATCTATAAAATAGAGACAAATCGCCAACTTTTCTACGGTGTTCCAGACAAGTGAGCGAGTTTGTAAGCGAGGCATCACCGACGAGACGAATTTCCCTTTTTTGGACAGAATCCAATAGCTTCAGGATATGTTTAGGTGCGGCACTCCAAATATGGGAACAGTACTCCAATACAGGTCGGACCTGTGCCTTATAGATCATAAGCAGCTGACTGGAGGTGAAATAGCTCTTGGCACGAAACAAAAAACCAAGTTTTTGGATGCACTTTTGGCAATGGACCTCACTTGATTTTCTCAGGAAAGGTTATTGCTGATAGTAATACCAAGCATCGATATGGATGACTTTAGTGGTATGGTTACTCCTGACAAAGTTATGTTAGGCACAGTGAGATCGGCTTTTCTAGAGAAAAGACATGCTTGTGTTTTGTTTGCAGTGAATTCTACCAAGTTATTGGATCCCCATTCGAGAATTGTTGCTAAGTCCATATTTATATTGTTAACATTTCTTTCTCGTTCATTTCTGGTTTCACGGGCTGATAGAGGGGCCCTGGAAGAGAATGCGGTATGGAGGGTACCATCATCGGCAAAGCTGTGTACGGGACATGAAGTTGCTTTCAATAGGTCGTTGATGTAAAGTAAAAATAGTGTTGGTGCTAGAATGGATCCTTGCGGAACACCAGCATTTATGAGTAGAGTGTCAGATGAAACTCCATCGACCACTACATGGAGAGACCTGTTTGAGAGAAAACTAGCAAGCAGAGAACACAGCTGAGGGGGCAAGCCATAAGATGGAAGCTTGGCGAGGAGTCCCTGGTGCCAAACTCGATCGAACGCCTTGGAGATATCTAATGCCACAGCTAAAGTTTCTCCATACTTTTCAATAGATAGCTGCCATATATGTGAGACTTATGCGAGCAGGTCACCAGCTGATCTCTGATGGCGGAAGCCATATTGCCTATCATTGATAATTCCTGAGTCTTCCAGATATTTCATGAGCTCGATGTTGATGGCTTTTTCCATGACCTTTGAAATAATAGATAGCAGTGCGATAGGTCTGTAGTTGCTAGGTAGGGTATTTTTGCCTTTTTTAGGGACTGGCTGTACTCTTGCAATTTTCCAATTGGACGGAAATACTCCCAAATTGTAAGAGTGGTTGAACAACTTGCAAAGAACAGGTGTTAGTTCAGGGGCACATTTCTTGAGAACAATCGGCGGGATTCCGTCAGATCCACAGGCTTTGTTGGTGTTGAGACCCAGCAAAATCTTTCTGATAGTACGTTGGCGAAAGGTGATCTCGGGCATGTGACTGTCAATAGGTGTAATGTTCGAGGGTTGTTTTCCCGAAGAATCCAGAGTGGAATTTCCAGCAAATAGGTGCGCAAAGATATTGGCTTTTTCCTGGGCAGTCGTTGCTAGTGTTCCATCTTCATTGGTTAGGGGAGGAAAAGAGCTGGAAGTGAAGTTTCTTCCCACAGCTTTGGCGAAAGACCAAAATGAACGGGATCCGTTAGGACATTCAACAAGTTTTGATCTTATTTTGGCATTATGAGCATCTTTTGAACATTCTATTGTCTCTTTGCATATGCCTCTAGCCTCAACATATGCTGCTCTGGTCTCAGGTCCCGGATTTTTTTGCCATCGATGGTATGCTGCCTGTTTGGAAGCCACAGCTCTAGAGCAGTTTCTGTTAAACCAGGTCTTATCGGATGATGTTCTTCTTTCGGTATTCGGTATGTAATTATCAACTATAACTAATAACACAGTTTTTGTTGTTTAATAATATCATATCAATTAGTCAACTTATTTCTATAAAGATTCCTCAAAATTTAGTCATTCCTTTGATATTTATGACTACAATTATTAATCCAAACATGATCATTTATCATTTTACTCTAAGAAATAATTAAAGAGAAACTTGTTTACGCAAAAATTTAATAATAAATTGACTTACTTTCGTAATTTTTTGGTGATCAAAAGAGATGATTCTATATTTTAGAACGCATCCACGGGGTACAATTTGGTCAAATTTTATCGCAGTTCGGAATGTTATCTATCTTTCCTCGGGGATTCTCTGCGCTGATACTCCTTGGAAGTAAAATAATCTTGAAATTATTTTATATTTGATTTTCACTATTTCCTTGTCAGGATTAGTTTGATTATAATAAATATTTTACGTAGTATCTATGGTTAGTTACGTGTGACATTTTTAGATGCAAATAAGAAAACAAAATAAATTAATTTAACGTTGTTTTTAGAACTTTAAGCTTGTTTTTAATTTATTTGCAATTATTAATTTTTTTTCTTACTTTACCTTATTTAATTTGGATTAAAATTTAAATGATAATCATGATAGTTATATATTTTTAAATTTTGCGAATTATATCAGTTTATGAAGTAGCACTACTTTTAAATTGCTGATAAATGTAATATATTCAACGAACATAAATTATTTTATAATTTATACTTTCTGCATACATACATTGAATTTTTGCTACGTTTAAAATTTTATGAATATGAGAGACTGTTTGCCAACGTAATTAAAATTACTCTTTACCTGTACAAATTTATTTTTATAAAAATTCAATTTAGAACTGTTACATTATTTTATATGAAAGAGGTAATAAAAAAGTATATTATTCCGCAGCAAAAGTCAGTTAACCAATTTGCATATTAATAAAACAAACAATGATGTAAAAATGTAATTCATTGTTAAGCAAAACAGTAACAACGCATATTCATTTTCTTTAACATGCGACATAAACTACAATCCCATATCTCTAATTTAAGACATATACAACATGAAGGTTTAGTTAACTGACTTTTGCTGCACCTTTTATTTATATATATTTGCACTCAATGGAAATTAAATACATATATTGCAACTGGATATATCAAACTAATAAAACACAACTTACCAACTCAATAACATTATAGGTACATTTACTTATACAGGGTGGTTCTAAACTTATAAAAAAATTAAGGAGGTAATTGCATCAAATTATGATGTATCTTTCTCATAACAAAATTTTCTCAGCCCACCCTCTTCCAAAATATTCTAAAATGTGGTAAGTAAAATTAAGTTTTAATTTTGGCTAGGGGCGGTCATTTCCAAAATTTACAATAAATCGTATTTTATTCTTGCATTTTACATCTTTACTGTTTTCCACTGTTAATACGTAGTTTATTAATTACTAAGGAATTAAAATCATAGTATTGTATTTTATTTTTTTTTACCGAATCTTTGGGTTCTAGTAAATAACTTTGAGATTAAGAAATGTTTTTAAATAATCAGGGATATTAAGTAATATTTTTATTTTACAAAACAAATCCTTAAAAAACAAAAAAAAAAGATGTTTTTGAAAAAATACCGCTCGTTAGTCTTTTGCGAGTGCACGAAAATAACAAAATTTCAAGTTTCTATCTTTACTTAAATTAGAGAAAAATAAATTAAAACTTAATTTTACTCGCCATCTTTTTGGCGTGATATCTCGGAATGTAGTGGGCTAAAAAATTTTGTAATAGACAAGATACATCATAATTTTATACGGGTACAGGCATCGCAAGACTTCAGGGAGCAACTGGCCGTCCAGCTATTTATTAAAGGATCCAGAGATTCAGAGGACCCTTTGACTGACGAACTTCAATAGAAGTGGTAAATCTTTGGTGCGATCCTTGAAAGTGGAGGCGGCCTTTAATACTTCGAGACCAACGAGCAGTGTCGATCGAAAAACCAAACCAACAAAGCGATGCAGTAACTGGCCCTCTTGCAAATATTTTGGAGGAGATCAGGTCTATGATAAATGGTATGGGCAACCAGCGACATCGAACATGTTACCAGCGTGGAAAAACTTAAAATTTCATTAAGGATTTCAGAGTGAGAGTACTACCACGATCAAACTCACCTGCGAGAACACCATCACTTTTCCACTCACCTACGAGGACCAGGTCATCTAGTGAGTCCTTAAAATGGCTCTAGGAAAATAAGGATTAGCCAGCATATCGAGGCGCATGCTACTAGCAATAACGAAGCCCTTAAAGTCATTCATGTCAACAGGATAAAATCTCACCATCTGAGTCTCACCATCGGAGCAAAATTGAACCGAGGCATTGTATACACCAAAAACACCGGTGCATCAGTTTCCCTGGTACGCAGCAACATTCTTCAGCCAGAATGTGTAAAGTAGAGAAGAGGAGAGGAGAGTATGGGTTCTTATTTGACGGTGACCAAAGAACCATGAGATTTGAAGAAGAATTCAGCTTGACAACCCCAGATGAAAAAATGGAACCTGTAAAGCTGTGGATGGCGAAGACTGTAAGACTTCCAGGACTTTCCACATTGAAGTAGTACAGCTATGCAAAGAATCCCCAAACTGTTTACTGCTTGCAGGAGCCTTAGTTAAGTCAAAACAGACTATTTCTGTAAGAGTTGCAACTGTGTACCCCGAAGAAATAACACTTAAAGAAGATGACATCATTGGAGCCTGTCAACCTGTGACTTTGATAACAAGGTGTGACGAAAGTAATTGAAGAATTAGCTAACCATGGTCTGCGCCGTTTGTGTTGGTTTCCAAAAAGGATTGATCCACAAGGTTCTGTGCGGACTACAGATAATTAAATAATGTCACAAAGAAGGACAACACTTTGACAACATTGGCAGGTTCGCGTTGGTCTCATCACTAGACTTGAAAAGCGGGTATTGGCACAGAAAGATGATAAAGCTGCTTTTTTAACTGAAAATGGACTCTACCAATTCAGTGATACACTTTGGATTATGTAATGCCCCAGCAACATTTGAAAGGCTTATGGAATTAACACTAAATGATCTTACGTGAAAAACTTGCCTGGTATATCTTACCGACGTTTTGGCCATGGGCAAGACTTTCGAGGAACATCTGGAAAATTTGCAAGAAATTTTCAAAACGTTTAGGAATGCCAACCCTAAGCTGAATACTAAGAAAATTCCTTGTTCCAGAAAAAAGTGAATTTTCTGAGCCACACAGTACTATCAGCAGTCATCTCAACAGTTGGGAAGAAGATCAGAGTGATTTAAGACTGGCCAAGACCAAACGATAAACATGAAGTGAAGAGCTTCTTGGAGCTATGTACCTATTACCGGCGTTTTGTGGAAGGATTTGCTGATATAGTAGAAGAACATCAGAAAGAATGGGATCGACGTCTTCCATTATTCTTGATGGCCTATAAAGCAGCTGTTCATAATTCTACAAAACTTACTTCAGTCAGCATAGTCTTAGAAAGAAAACTTTGTTTGCCTTGTGATTTGGTGTTCGGGTAACCAAGTGCCGAAGAGAAAGATGCTTAAGATTATGCAGACGAGTTACAGGACAGCTTATTCTTAATCCATGAAATGGCTAGGAAGAACTTGAGGTTGGCAAGTAATAAAATAAAGGCTCGCTATAACCTAAAAGCAAATTCGACGGGATTCAAGGAAGGAGATCAAGTATGATTCTATAATCCACAACGAAAGAAAGGTGTGTCTCCCAAGTTGACACCATATTGGGAAGAACCATATAAGGTGATAAAAAGAATAAATCATTTGGTTTATAGAATCCAACGCAGTCCTAGAGTCAAGAAGAAAGTCGTCCACTTAGAGAGGTTTAAGCCTTACAATAGTGAGGTTGCACAAGTATTTGATCAGGACGATCAAATTTGAGAGGAGGATGATGTTACGATTTGTGGAGTCCGTCTCTGTCGATTGTTGCCTTAAGGCGACAGCGCGTCGATCACACGTTACAATTAAAAAAAAATAAATAAATTTAACTACATTTTATTTCTAGAGGACGACAGCAAATAAATAAATATTAAAGTTTTATCTTAAAAATTCTCTGTGATTCGTTGTCAACGCATGACTTTTTTTGGTAAAGTAAAAGGAGACTTACGAACTTCAAAGTGTGTAATTTTTGTTTGGTAAGGTAATAGAAGACTTACAAATTGTGTCATTTAACACACAATGTAAACTTGAAAAAAATGATTTTACGAGAGTTAAAATTTGTTATAGCTTTAACCTTCGGTTCACTTTTTGTTCAAAGTTTTAATTTATCCAACTTTTTTACCTTCGTTGTTCAATGCTCATAAAAACTCATAAAATAATTTGAATAAAAATCCATCGAATAAATCTAAATTTTTCATCGAGCTTATCATGGTCGTCGTCATGGAACAGTTAACGCGATTCATTTTTCCAGTATCATCTATTTACATATATTGACAGTAAAGGAAGAATAAGATCTGTAATTTGACAAATTTTCTGTAGGATTTAATTATTCATATGCATACGAATAATTTTTTATCCAATTAACATTTATTTATTTTAAAATTAATAAACTTTTTTAATTATTAACAATTAATTTTGTGGTGGAAATTTGTTCATTTTATAATTTATTTATCATAAATGTTAAATTATTTTAGCAATTTACTCTGGTACCTACGGATCCTTTAAAAATAACTTTTTATTGTTTATGTTATCGCATTTGCCTAAATGAAATTGTGCGAGAACGATATTTTTAGCTAAGTGACTGACAACTTTGATAATGATTTTGCTGAAACCAAAAAATAAAAGGGAAACACTTCTAGCTATTTGTCTTTGACTCATGCCAGGATTTTTCTCAAAGCAGCAAATTTCTGAAATATGTGCACGAAGTAGATTTTCGAATTGTTTTGACAGATACATTAATACTTCCAGAATTTGTTACCAAATAGAACATACAAACAAGTACATAAAATATCAGAACAAGTTTTTATTGTTACCTTTTGATTTGAACGAATTATTTGATTCAAATAAGATTGTACACTTTGCAACAAAGAACATACCTACTTATTGACTAATTGCATTTTTTTTAAGAATTATAACAAAAAAAAATGTGACAGCTTTTATATATATATATATATATATATATATATATATATTTACGGTCTTTCGGTGCGGAATCTGGAGTATCTTGTAATATTTTGACGTAGTCATCCCGCCATACTTTGGCTATGCCTTCCGCATCTGTGACAATATTGTCTTGCTTGTCCCTGATAATCATAGTCTTAGCTTTGAAATCTCGAGATAAATATTTCACTTTTTTGTATAGTTCTCTGGAGTGATTCGCAGTCGCGTGCCTTTCTAGATCTGCGCAAATTTTGTTTATATGTTCGTTTTTATTTCTTCGATATACATATTACAAATTTAAGAAGAATTCTCTTGTGGAAATGCCTTTAAAATAATATATGCAAATGGTTTTGCTACAGATTAAAGTCCCTAAAGCAAAATTTTATTAAAATGTTTAATGTAATTTCTAAAAAGATATTTAACAGTGTGTAAGTAAATATTGGATTTCAATCATGTAAATTCAACTCTTTTTTCACTTCACTTATTACGTACCTACCGGTATGCATGTAAATTTAAATTAGAATAAATTTACTTTCTTTATACCAATTTTTATATTTTCAACGAATATAATAGTGCTTTACAAAACGTTATAAATTTCACTGAGGTATGTGAATGTGGAAAAATGTGAAATTTATAACGACGTAAAAAATTATTTGCTTGTTAATGATATTTGAAATTATCAACTATGTATCACTCGTTTATTAAGTGGTAAGTTTTATTTACCAAATACGTAATGGTTGTAGGTTCCAAGCATTGTTGAAATAGGTTGTTACAAACGTAAATATTATCAAGTTAACAACTTAAAATTAGATAACTGCCTCTATAAATAATATTATTTAATTTTATATTATCCTACCAAAAAAACCCAAAAACTTTGAATGAATAAATTATTAAGAACAATCAATTTAATTAACGTAAACAATAATTCCTTAAATTTGGTAGGTGTGACTATTTGACAAAATTTAAGACAGTGATTTGATTACATTTTTTGGTTGGACCTATAAGAGTTTGTAACCTTATATTCAAAGTTTAGGAGAGACGAAAAGTATGACAATGATATTGAGCAAAGGGTGTTGGCAGTGAAACAAATAAATGGGACCCTGTATAACTTTATAAGTAGCCAAAACGTGTTCCAAAAGGCACGACTGGCTGTGCATAGAGGAGTGCTGGTTCCTATAGGGTCCAGCAGTACCACTACCATACATAGGTGTATACACATGGCGAAGCCATACATCCCTGACTCACACCTTTTTCGATGTTAAACCAGTCCGTGCAAGCTCCGTTTATCCTGACACACGCAGAGGAATCCTCATAAAGTGATTTCAGTGCTCGTACTAAACAACCGCTCACCCCATACATAATATATACGAAGCTTTTATTAATAGTAGCTTATGTTATGGCGTAAAGACATGGAGAGTAACAGAACACAACCGATTAAAGCTTGAGAGGACTGAAATGGATGCCTTTAGAAGATCACTGGGTATATCCAGAAGAGATAAAGTACGAAATGACGACATCAGATAACGGATGGGAGTGGATGGTTCGCTGACAACCGATATCGAGAGAAAACAGTTGATATGGTACGGACATGTCCAAAGTATGAACGAAACCAGACTGCCGAAAGTAGCCATGCAGTGGGTACCACCAAATCGTAGAAAGTGAGGAAGACATTGAAAGAGGGAATAACCAAGGCCATGAGTGCTAAAGATCTGAGAGTAGAATTTAAAATTATTTTTTGGCGAACTCAATGTTTTCAGTGTAGTTATTTTACTTTTCTCATTTCAGATAATAACTTATATGAGTTATTTCTATTCCCTTAGAATTTCGATAAACTATTTTCCTAAATGCTAGACTATTACTGGAAATATATTTCGATTTGCAAGTTTTAAGATCTGAGAAAAATCTTATTACATACCAGGAAAAGATATCGATATTTCCGGAATGGTGTTGACAGTTACATAAAATATGTAACTGAAGTACAGAAGGTCACCAGCATTTTTAAGAAAATATTCAAATACATTGTTTTATGCACTTTATGTAAAATTAATAGAATCCACTTTTATAACCCAAATACATACATACAGACATACATAAATTCACAATATGATTTTTGAAAACAAACAATTAAATCATTTCTAAAAGAAAACAAATTAATTGAATACGGCATTCACTATGAAATTACGTCACCTTTATTTTTTTTTAAAAACATACATATATTCATGCCTTTTTCCCGTAGGGGTAGGCAGAGACCACTTTCTTCCACTTGCTACGGTTCTTACACACATCTTTTGCTTCCTCTACTTTCATCAGTTCTCTTATACATGCTAGTCGGTTGTTGGTACTCTTGACCTGACATTTTTTTAAAAGAATGTTCGCCAAGGTCTACTTCTACCGACTTGTCCATTTACACTCGCCTTATAAATTTGTTTCATCAATCTTCCTTTATTTATCCTTTCTACGTGTCCAAACCATCTAAACATTCCTTTATCTATCTTTGTAACCACATTTTCTTTTACACCACAGCGTTCTTTTATCCCACTATTTTTTACTTTATCCAACCGAGTCACTTCGGCTATACCTCTCAGACTACTCATCTTTGCAGCATTAATCCTATTTTTATACTTCTTCTGCCAAACCCACCATTCACTACCATACATAAGTGTAGGAACCAAAACACCTTTATGCACATCCAGACGTGCCTTTTTGACATTTTCTGGATGCTCATAAAGTTATGCAGTGCCCCATTTATTTGTTTTCCTGCCAACACCATTTGCTCACTGTCAAACTTTCCATCTCTCGTAAAATTTGAACCCAAGCACGCATATTCATTTACTTGTTCCACTTTTTCTTTCTTAATCAGAACTTCACAGTTTGTCATGTTTTCTTTTCTTTTAACAACCATTACTTTCGTTTTGCTTGCATTTATTTTTATCCCTTTAATTTTTAGGGCATCATGCAGTAGTTAAACAACAGGAATTCAAGCCCACTTGGAGTGGGGGGAGGAGTGGGGGAAGTGGTGGGGGTGGGAGTGGGGGAAGGAGTGGTGGAGTGGGGGAAGTGGTGGGGTAGGAGTGGGGGGAAGTGACGGGGTAGGGGTGGGGGTAGGAGCGGGGGTAGGAGTGGGGGCAGTGGTGGGGTGGTGAGGAGTGGGAGCAGTGGTGGAGTGGGGGTGAAGTGGGGGAAGTGACAGGTGAAGGAGTGGGGAAATGACATTGTTGACATATGACATTGTTGACATATGACATTGTTGACATATGACATTGTTGACATATGACATTGTTGACATGTGACATTGTTGCCATTGTTTACATACGGCATGTTGCCATTGTTGCATTGTTGACATATAAAATCATTGTTTACATTGTCCCCATCGACTCGATTAAGAGGGTTACGTAAGCACGTTGAAAAGTGGTGTGACGTAAGCGTTGAAAAAAAACTTGATTTTTCGGTGATTCGAACCTTAATCCTTTGACTTACTAAACAGTTAGCTATACCATTCAGATAACTCGCATATTAATTTTATCGTGCAAGATTGGATATAAAAATATATATTTGTGACATCATTATGTTAAAAAAAACCTTGAACTACCAGATAATAAAAATGAATGAAAATATGTCGATTTAACGTGAGTTACATGCGTCATTTCCGCAGACTTCTATTAGAACCATTTTTGCGACTCAGTAGTTCTAGAAGCTTCCAGAAATTGCTTATCTAAAAAAATGTCACACTCGTAATTTTCTTTGTTATAAAATAAGCATTATGTATTAAAATATAAAAAGGAGAAAGCCATACGGTTTAGTACCATTTGACTATTTACATTAAACGGTGATAGATTTGTGCGTTCAAGTGCTACAAGAAGAAAAAGGTAAGTTTCAATTATTGTTGTGTTTTGTCTCACAAAATATTCTTATTTGTAAAAATTTTATTAGATGAATTTGGAAAATTTAAACGAAGTTTCCTCCATTACAGCACGGAAACCTATAGTAAAGCTGCAGGAGCTACCAATAGGAGTTCCTCAAGCAATTTATGCTGCGAAAATAACCAAAACAACATTTGGTACAAGCGTTCTTCTTGACTTGGGTGATAAAGTTACCTTCCTACCCAACAGAGTGACTGCTACTTATAAGCCGTATATTAGCCATTTCGAGAAAGGGAAATACAGCTTAACATACGATTGTGGTCCATTTGGCTGCGGCATTTGAAATTAAAGAAATTTAATCCGAAACATCCATAGAAAATTAGTAAGCAAATTTTTTTTTTTCTTTTTTAATTATAAAAGTGGTTTATAATGTCGTCCAAAGTTACCGAAACTATTAAAAAGTTACATCAAAATTATTCCGATGATCTTGCTAATGTCTCTTTAAAATTAATTGCCAAACATATTAGAAAATGTGCGCTAGCTTTTAAAAAAATTAAATTTTCTGTTGGAGAAAAACGTAAAATTCATACGAAAATCGCTGAATTAAAACGGATGAGATGTTTAATTAAAGCGATGTCCAACAAGGTAGGTTTAGGGTTAAAACGAGGTAGTAGAGTTAAGTGGGAAGATGTGATTGCTATTTTCGACAGTAGAATTAGAACGGGAGTTATAATAAATTTACAACATAAAGAAATTAAAGATTTTTTAAAAGACGCGTTTCATTTATTTAAAAGTAGAGTTAATAATATTTTAAAAACAATGCCTATGCTAAAAATAAATACAACATTTTGGGGGGATTTTATAAAGCAGCAGTCAAGTGACGAATTATTAGATCGAAAGTTTTTCATTACTCCAAATGCTGTTGTAGATGCAGGATCGGATTTAGCACAGTGGTTTAATGATAATGTAGTCGATGTTATCTTAAATAAATTATCAGAATTTTCTGAAAAAAATAGTGGTTGGGCACTTAGTAAAATCGTTTTATTAGAAGTAGCTATAAATAAATATGAGGTCGGCAACGGTTCATCTTTCATTAAATTACCAGATCAAATTTTAAAGAAACATGCTTGCGTAAACGTTCAAAATGCAGACCAAGCATGTTTCTTTTGGAGCATCGTAAGCGCTTTATATCCAGTCACAAAACACCCACAACGATTAAGTAAGTATCCGCATTATGACACCGTTCTAAATATAAAGGGGTTGGAAATTCCAATTAAATTAAATCAAATTTCAAAGTTCGAGAAACTAAACGAAATTTCAGTTAACGTCTATGCTTTAGAATTGATCGAAACAGAGAAGAGATCATTTTACATGGTTATACCTGCGTTTTTAACCAAAAATAAAATGAAACGTCACGTTAATTTGTTACTAATACAAGATCAGTATTTTCGGAAACTAAATGATTATGAAGCGCCACCTATCGACAATGAAAATGTTGAAATCAAATATCATTATGTTTGGATAAAACATTTGTCTAGATTAATTTCAAGTCAACTTAATAAATGTCATGATAAAAAATTCTTGTGCGACAGATGTTTAAATTATTTTTCAAGCTGTGATAAATTAAACGAACATGAAAAGGTTTGTCAAAATTTTAATGACTGTAAAATTTCATTTCCTAAATATGATTATGTAGAGTTTAGAAATTTCGTTTATAAACAAAAGTGTCCTTTTTTAATTTATGCAGACTTTGAATCGCAGTTGGTAGATTGTAATGATAAGGTTTCCGAAAAAACTGTCAAATATCAAAAGCATCGGGCTTTTAATGCAGGTTACTATTTTAAATGTTCTTACGATGATAGTCTTTCCTATTTCAATGGCTATCGGGGAGATGATTGCATGCAATGGTTCGCCGACCAATTGTCAAATTTAGCCAGTTTTATTCAATCAAAAATCAAAAATATAATCCCAATGGTGGAAAAGCCTGATGTCATTAATGCCAAGGTATGTCACATATGTGAAAAGCCTTTTGGTATTAAAGATATTATTGTTCGTGATCATGATCACTTTACGGCAGCTTTTCGGGGTTGGGCACATCAAGTATGCAATTTACAATTTAAAAAATTATTTATTGTGCCAATTGCATTTCACAATCTTTCGGGCTACGATAGTCATTTCATTATAAAAGACATTGCCAAGCGTGGACAAGTGAGTGTACTTCCCGTTAATATGGAAAAATATATATCATTTACTCAATACGACTCGGAGACTAACATCAAATTTAGATTTATAGATTCTTGTAGATTTATGGGGGCCAGTCTTGACGAATTGGTGAGCACTCTAAAAGTCGAAAACTTGCAAAATTTAAAAAAAGAATTCAGCTATTTAAATGAAGAAAATTTTAAATTAATAACAAAAAAAGGTGTTTTCCCCTATGATTATATAAACAACTTGGATAAATTAAATGACATTCAATTACCATCTAAAAAACAATTTTACAATAAACTAAATGACGAGCATATTAGCGAAGAGAAGTATGGTCATGCGCAAAACGTTTGGCAATCGTTCGGGATTAAAAACTTGGGGGAATATAGCGACTTATACCTTCGCACAGATATCCTTCTTTTGGCAGACGTTATGGAAAATTTTAGAGAGACTGCTTTGAAAGTTTATGGTTTAGATCCGGCATGGTATTATACTATGCCTGGGTATACGTGGGACTGCATGTTAAAGTATACTAAATGTAAACTCAAACTTATAAAGGATGTGGATATGATATTGTTCATTGAAGCGGGTATTAGAGGAGGAATATCGGTTTGCAGTAATCGATATACGGAGGCAAACAATGAGTATATGGAAACATACGATTCCACCAAGCCGACAAGTTATCTATTTTACCTTGATGTTAATAATTTGTATGGGTGGGCTATGTCTCAACCTCTGCCATACGATGACTTTCAATGGGTGGAAACAAATATTGACATCTCTCAGATACCTGACGATGCAGAAGAAGGATACATCCTGCAGGTTGATTTAGAATATCCTAAAGAGTTGCACGATTTGCATAAGGACTTTCCCTTTTGTGCTGAACACCGCGTACCACCCGGATCAAAATTACCGAAATTAATGACTACACTACATAATAAAGAAAAATATGTTATACATTACCGAAATTTAAAACAGGCTTTGGCGCATGGTTTAATACTTAAAAAGATACATCGCGTTTTAAAATTTAAACAATCTGCATGGTTGAAGCCCTATATCGAGCTAAACACTCGTTTAAGGACTACAGCTACCAGTTCATTTGCAAAGAATCAGTTTAAACTCGCGAACAACGCGGTGTTTGGCAAAACAATGGAAAATAAACGCTTACATAGGGTAGTAAAGTTAGTAAGTTCATACGAGGGTCGTTACGGGGCAAAAAATTTAATTTCTAGCGCGAGATTTCACAATAGATCAATTTTTGATGAAAATCTAATGGCTATCGAACTAAAAAAGTCTGAATTACTTTTCGATAAACCCCTATATATTGGAATGTCCATTCTCGACATTTCAAAAACGTGTATGTATGATTTCCACTATAATTTTATGCTCCCCACCCTAGGGGTGAACAATTGTATCATAAACTACACGGACACCGATAGTTTCTTCTACAAAATAATGAATATCAACGTTTACAAAGACATAATCGGTAGGTATATCGAAAAATTTGATACCTCCGATTATAGTGGAAATAATATATACAATATCCCGTTACTTAACAAAAAAATACCGGGTCTTATGAAAGATGAAGCCAACGGCAAAATCATTACGCATTTTGTTGGGTTACGATCAAAAATGTACGCGTTTAAAATTCAGGGAGATAAAAACGTCACTAAAAAGTCTAAGGGGGTAAAATATAATGTTGTCAAAAATAAATTGACATTTGAAGATTACGTAGATTGTCTTAAAACATTTAAACATAAAAATATTACACAGTGCACAATTCGATCCTATAAACATGACGTATTTAGCATAGAACAATCGAAAATTGCTTTAAGCCCTGAGGATGATAAAAGATATTTAATTTTGGGATCATTTAACACGCTACCATGGGGTCATTACAGTATAGAATAATTAGATTTAGAACCGTTTGCGTAGAGATATAAAAAATAATAACTTTACATATTCCTCATTCCTGACATCATTATTTTTATAATTTCATTCTGTTCCACTTTTATAATTAAAAAAAAATAAAAAAAAAAAAAAAAATTTATGTAATCTACTGTGTAAACTAAAATTATGTAATCATATGTGTAATTTAATAAAAAAAAATTGTTTTATTTTTGAGTTTTATTTAAGTGTAAAGAGAGATCGATATTAAAAAAACACATGCATAAATCAACAATTTTATTAAAAAAAAAATACAAATTATTCGTAAAATGAAATTAGCTTTGATAGTAGAGATTTTAATTGTTCCTTCAAACTTTGACTTGTGTCAATGTCACTTGATATTCCATATCAGCAATGACATCAGTTATTGAAAGACCAATTGTAATTTTTGCTCAAACATTTCCAACAGCTCGTCTCCATCAGATGCTGAATGATGCTGGTGGTGATGGTGTTATCTCGACGTCACTTACATCTAGCATACTAGCACTATCTTGACTCGACATAGCTAGATACAAACTTGAATGAGACTGAAATTAACTTCATGCATATATTTATATCCCTCTCCTTCTTTCCCAGACTTATCCGAACTGTGATTTTTGATGATGGAGATGAAAAGGCCCCCCTGACTGCAGAACTTTGTTCGTGTTTTCCATTCTATACTAAATCGACGTCTTCTATCCAACTGTTATGTTTTTTGTCGAGTCCTAACCACTTGACGTACATTTTCTTTCCCTTTCTTCTCAATACTTTTTCTATGAGGTAAATGTCGGGATTCTTGGTTTTCTGCAATTCCTCCTCATAGAAAGCACCGCTGATTGGCTGACCATGCATGTCTTCGAGTAAGTATGTTACAGGATTGGTTATTTTAACTTTAATGATTTTGAATAACTCTGTCGTCCAATTTGGCGTGTACCCTTTTTCGAAAATATGTTTGGACTTGGATATCCGCACGATATCATCAACTTTGAGCTTACGTGGACCAGCAATTTTTAAATGACTATATCTCTGACGTAAAATCTCTTTCTCGTTAGACTTGTTCACTTCAGTAGGTTTCAATCTAGTCCTACTGTGCTTGGTGTCATTATATTGTTTGGTAATTTTTGACAATACATCAATCCATCTGTATTTTCCATTCAGACTAAAATACTTGTAGAGTTTATTTTTGAGTGTTCTTATCACCCGTTCAGCAATGGCAGCCTTTTTCACAGTGAATGTATTATAGTGGTTTATATTATATTTTTTCATCAAGTTCTGAAATTTAATATTGAAAAATTCTGTTCCTTGATCTGATTGCAGATTTTTTGGTATACGATTAGCTTGGTGCAGTATATCCGCAAAAGATTTAGTGATCTCTTCACCCGTCTTAGTTTTAAGTGGGCGTGTCCATAGGTATTTAGAAAAACAGTCGATAACTACCAAAATCATTTTGAAACCTTTATTTTGATGTGCATAAGGTCTCATTTCGGCCAAGTCAATTTGCCATAAATCATCTAAGCCCTTGATGATAGTTCGTCGTCTAGGGTAAGTCTTGCGGGCTGATGCATGAAGCTCATCAACGAGTTGAATCTTGTCTGTTGAAGCCATACTATCAAAGGGTATTTTTACTATTAAGTCTATTTATTGATCCTTCGATATTTTTCAAGGTATTGATCATTTGATTTTGTAGTGCATCAATGCGGTTTGTAGAACTGTTTGCGTGACTACTGATTTTTTCATTAAGTCTCGTATTAAGCTTATCAATTTCAACTTTACTCACTTTTTCATCGAGTACCCCTCGCACTTTTTTAGTATATTTATCAATGGCCAACTTGAAATCAAATTTAATTTGTGAAATCACATCATCTACATACTTTTTCGTTGACATATGTTCACTGGCCGTTGGAGGGTTCCTCGAAATGAATTCTTCAAATTTATTTATTTTGTTGTCAATCAAATTCAATGCATCAGTTAAATTCTTTATCAAAATATCATGTGATACAAATTGTTTTCTCAAATGAGTCAATTCAATACTGTTATTGCTAGCTTCATGTGGAGCATATCTGTGTCCGAACTTGTTCAGACTCATTGTTCAAATGACTCATCATTGTCAGTGTTATTAGTATATATAGCCAGCTTCCCGAAGTTCATTGATTATGGCAACTATTTCATTATCGAGTGAGGTGTTTCCAGCTGCTTTGGAAGCTATCAACAGCTTCAAACGATCAACGAGTTCATTTGGATCATCCCAATAAATATACTCCACCGGTTTTTCATTGTACGTTAATGTCAAACCATTACCAGTCGTTGAACGTCTTCTACCTTTTCGCAACTCCATTATGAGCGGTTTTATGATTTCTGTGTATTTCCATCTCGTAGAACCTTTGAGTCTTCCATCTTTATTAATATAGCGATCACTCAATTTCAATAGCGCCCTGTAAGCTTGCACATCTTCTTCGTTAAAATCCGTAGGATCATCATAGAAGATGAGCTTATACAGTCCTGGGGTTCCTCGTATCTGTTTACCTTCAATCTTGATAAATCCAGTCCTTTTATCAAAGTCAATTAATTGTGTTCCTAGATACCATTTTGATGTTTGGGGATCATAAGTTGGTCCATACATTGTATCTATTTTTTCACTATATGACCAATGATCTTTGATATATGGATGTGACATGACTGGATATTGATCTAGATATTCATCCATAACATTATCTGAAATATTTTGTTCAGGTATATTTTCGTGAAAAACTTCATCATCATTATCTTGTCCACTTGTGCTCGCACTTATTCTGCCTACTTCTTCCATTGGGAGAAATTGTGTTTGTTCTTGTCCTACTCTTTCCTTTTCTTCTACCTCTTCTTTCTTTAGTTCAGGTGATTCTTCTTTTTTTATACTTCTCAATGCATTATTGATCTTTGAGGATTTAACAATCTCATGTAGTGGCTCCGAAATGGGTTTGAACATTCTGATGAGCGATTCATCTTTTTCCGATCTACCTAGTTTCAATGCCAAGTACTTTTTCCTAATGGAACGGGTGAGCTCTGCAATTTTGCGTTTGCGTGCAGCTATTTGATCGTCTTTGTTTAAATCAGGATCAGAGGGGGAGGCAGCACGTTTAATCAGTTTGCTGCGCTTTTTGTATTTGTGTGTGCCAACACGACTTAACGACATCATGATGGGGAATGATCTTATGGTATATGGTACTTATATTTTTATATATTTATCAAACCCTTGACGATATCTACCATCATTTATATCGAAATCTTTGACAATCACAAAAGTACCATATGCAACATTCCAACATTTCGAACACAAGCGTTTAAAGTCTTCGAAACTCATGTCTGGTGATACGTGTTCATCAAATACGTGCTTCAAATTGATTTCATCTTGTTTGAATAGTACAATCAGGTTACAGTTGTCTCGTATGAGCTGTTTAGGAATTTTCGAGTAGGTCTGACAAAGGTAGGCAGCATCAATATCCTTGTGTCTACACATTGAAAAATATTCCCGGATTTTCTGTTGGGAATCACACGCTACATCATCGAATAGGAATATAGAGTTGGGTTTTGCATCTGATGGACTTATAATATCATCATTATCCTTGAAGGGGAAGTAGCCAACCTCTTTAACTCCATTCAATACCTCTTGGAGTAGTTGATATTTCGGTTGATACAATGACTTGGAGTACACGTAAACATTTTCAAATTTTGCACCATTTGGATTGAAAATTACTGACAACATGACGTTCGTCTTACCACAACCACTTGGTCCACATACTATTGCTCGAAATGAATTGGGCAATAATTTACCATGTTTAGAAAGGGTCGTTGATGATGTATGAAAATCTAAATTTTCAATAGGTAACGACTGTTCTTGTTGAATAACCTTCATCTTGTGACATGATTGACGTTTATGTTATTCTATAAATATAGGTGTTACAGTTCCACTTTTATCATTTTCGATGTCTTCGTACGAGGGAGAAGGTGTTTTGAATTCCCTGATAAACAAGTTACCTTTTGAGCTCCATCTACCCGGAGGCTATCAGTATTGTGGACGTAAGTCGTGTTACTGGACGATGCAAACGATTACTAATATTTCATTTATTTTGCAGCTGGAACTAAACTACAAAAACGATTGGCTCGTGGAGATACTGGCATTAATCCTCTAGACGCTGCTTGCAAACAACACGACATTGCATACTCGCAGCACAAGTCTCTGGAAGATCGTCACAGAGCCGATTCAGTATTGGAAAACGCTGCTTGGCAACGAGTGAAATCAACAGATGCCAAGTTTGGTGAGAGAGCTGCAGCCTTATTAGTTACTTCCGGAATGAAAGCGAAACGTAAGCTTGGTATGGGATGCTCATTCCAAAGACATATCGTGGGTAAAATTGGAAAATCTCTGAAGAAGAATCCCCCGACCAATCTAAAGAAGACTGCTTCGATTGCTCTGAAAGCTGCTAGACTCGCCATCAAGCAAGCTGGTGGAAAAAATAAAATCAGAATACCACGCATCATACCTTTCAATGCAAAATCTGGAGGTATTCTACCACTGTTGCCAATTTTTGCAGCCCTTGGTGCTCTCGGTAGCATTGCTGGGGGAAGTGGTGCGATAGCGAAGACAATTATCGATGCGAGGAATGCGAAAAAGAAATTGGAAGAAGATCATCGACACAATAAAGCCATGGAAGCTATTGGTAAAGGACTGTACTTGCGTAAAAACGCCAAAGGAGGTTTTGGTTTATATTTAAAAAAACAAAAAAACTCCCAATGAAGCTACCCAATAGACCGTTGTATGATACCGAGTTGTTAGAGTATGTAAAGTTCTTGAAGATACCACATTTTCGAGGCGTTTTCATGCGAGACAATTTGCCAAGCAGTGGTCCTCGTAAACGTGAAACTGCAATTCTAAATTTAGATGTGTCGAAGAATCAAGGCACTCATTGGGTAGCTTATAGAAAGATAAATGATGTCGTTGAGTATTTTGATTCATTTGGATGTCTGAAGCCACCGAAAGAACTTGTCCGATATCTGGGTAAAATCAAACTATACTACAACAACGATCAGTTTCAAAACTATAATCAAATCAACTGTGGACATCTCTGCTTGAAGTTTTTGTATAATAATGGAAGCCGTTTTAGCATTCCTACATGGTGAGAAGAGGTTGCAAGACTTTTCCGAAGATGAATTGAAGGAATTTCCAATCAAATATTTAATACAACATGCTAGACCATGGGAATTGTTGAATGTTTGGCATAAATTACCAAACGATTATCAGTGTTATTTCGATTTGAGAATTCGTTTACCATGTTTCATTCATTATAATAGGCCAGATGCCCAAACACATGTGGATGGACCTGTCAGTTCACAGTACGATTGTCACGGTTGTAATTATTTTTTGAAATGTAGAGGGGCCGTAATCTATTAATAAATAATATGATGTCGATAATGGTTTTATTATAAATATTTCTGTACCACTCGTAATGTCATCAGTCATGTCTCAGCTGCTCACGCTGACTAGTACTACCAACGAGTTCTCTTTCACCCCTTCCACACCGATCATACTACATCCCAGGAAGAGTTATTACATAGCTGTACTAGGATTTCACACTTACCATTCCATACCAAACATCGACGGTGAAAAATTTTACTACTACGAAAATAATAATCGTTCAGTATTGAAGAAAATCAAGCTGCCAACAGGTTGTTATGAGATTGAAAACATTGAGAGTCATATTCAGATGCATTTGAATAATACAGATTTCTCATTGAAACCAAACAACAACACCTTAGAGTGTGAAATCTATAGTCGATTGCACGCCATCAGTTTCGAAAACGATAATAGTTTTGGAGAATTATTAGGGTTTTCTAAAAGGATCTTGGAGCCTGGTATAGTGCACTCTTCAGATCGACCAGTAAATATTCTTAAAGTATCTAGCTTACATTTCGATTGCAACATTACCGAAGGAGCCTTCTACGGGGACAGACCGGCCCATACTATATTGAGCTTTCCCATTACAGTCGATCCTGGATTCGCAATCAACGAACGTCCCAATACCCCCATCTATTTGCCTGTGAGAAGTAACTTAGCAGAGATCACCAACATCAGTGTTAGAGTGTTGGATCAAGATCTCAGACCTGTGAATTTCCGAGGAGAGAAAAGTACTTTGCATTTGGACTTGAAAGAACGTTAAATGGGTTTGGTAATTCAGCATAAAAGGGGACCACCCACTTCAAACCTATCAGTATCATCGAGGTCTTCCAAGGGACGTGACCAGCTCTCTCCAGAAAATATTATTTTTCTCCAATCTGTTGGATTGAAAGTAAGAGATGTTAAAACGCAAGTACGTTCATTCTGAGCAATCACCGACAACATCTGCAGCATCGTTCAATCAAATAAGGATGAACCCAATTTTCGATATTTACCGTCGACCTCAATATGATGAAACTATCCGGAAGGAAGAGTATCGATCCTACATCCCGTACGTGAAATCATTCGATAATAATGATATGGTGGAGATTAATGTGAATCAAGCAGATGCATTTTTCGCGATGCATGAATCTTTGTTGGAAATTAAAGGAAAATTAGATATTGAAGGAGATGGTAACGTGTCATTGGCTCCCAATTGTGGAGCGTTTCTTTTCGATTCGTGCACTTATGTGCAAAGTGCCAGAGAGATAGAAGTGATCAGAGATCCTGGAATTGTTAGTACTGTACGAGGATTCCTTTGCTGTAAACCTGAGGACTCCAAACATTTGGCGACGGCTGGATGGACGTACCCCGAAAAACCGTTCCTGAATGCTGTGGATAAGTCATTCAGTTTGTTGATACCCCTCAAGCACATTTTCAACGTATTCAATGACTACAGTTCGATTGTCTACGGAAGACAAACAATTCGTCTAGTTCGAGCACGTGACGATAAAGATAGCGTAATTGTCAAGGAACTTAACAATACTGGTGTAACGACTACTACTAAAGTCAAAGTTTTGATAGATAGTATGGTACTGAAGGTCAAGCATATATTTCCCAACGATGAAATCAAACTACAATTGATGCAACCCATCAAGAATGATACACCAATAATGATTCCATTCAGAAAATGGAGTCTCAGCGAATTACCTGCGCTCACAAAAAGTGCAAAGAATGAAATTTGGGCAGTTAAAACCAGCGCCGCAGTGGAACGTCCACGTTACGTTATCGTTTGTTTCCAGAAGAATATACGCAATAAACTCGACAGTGATGTCACTACCTTTGATAACATCAACATATCTAGCATCAGACTATCATTGAATGGAGAATATTGGCCAAACGAAAGAATGCAGTTGGATTTCGATAGAAACGATTATGTCACTGCCTACTACAACTATACCAGTTTCTACTCGAGCTATACACATTCCACACAAGTTCATCCAATTTTGGACTACTCAGCATTCAAAGATCATGCATTATTCGTGATAGATTGCTCGAAGCAGGAAGATAGCATGAAATCATCGACAGTGGATATAAAGCTGGAGATTGAGTCTGCTAAAGGATTTCCTGCTGATACTAAGGCCTATTGCATCATCGTGCATGATTGTCTGCTAGAGTACTTCCCTCTGACGGAGGTTGTGAAAAGCATAATATAAGTGGTCGACTACCGTTCGTGCTCGCCATTTCAACGCTGGTCATCATGAGAATCGCATTCGTTGACATTCAAGGTTTCACGCTCGATGGCGTCTTCCATCCAAAAGAATTGACAATTCAGATTGGTCGTCAAAGATCCAACTTTTTGTTCAAGCCTCCAACACCTTATGCTGATGTGAGCGGAAAAGATAAAAAAACTACACAATACTTGGAAAAATTTGTTCATGGAATATCATATCAGTCTGGAGATATTGACTATAGTGAAATGAATGCCATTTTGGAGAAATATCTACTACATTCAGTTGAGTGCATTTATGTAAGAGGAAATCAGAAAGCTGACTTTTTAAAAACAAAGTGTGCTGAGCTTGCAGTGTATCCAACCATTTACGATGTGACGCTATATGATGACTCATCATTGAATACGGAAAACTTCCAGCCCACCATTACGTATTGTCCTAACCACGCCAATGGAAAATTCATGTGCACCCAACGAAATGTTGATCAATTACATCAATGGTTTACATATGTTGTATTACCCAAGTAGAAAAATATTGTAAATTTTTGTTTCTTCAATAAATATATTATTATTCTTATTATTTAGTTTTATTAAAACACCTCGTATATCTGTTGAATTGTTTATTTTCTCATGTACTACAAGATGATCTATACTTTTTCATAGTTTTTATGAAAAAATTAATTATTGAAATGATTAAAGTTGCTAATATCAAATATAGTATTGAAAACATTTTATCATTTTTTATGTTGACATCTGTTGTCTCCTTGAAAGGTGTAGCTTGCCATTCTCTTTCCTCTTGAGTTCCATTATTAAATAGGAATTTTATTTTGTAGAATGAGTTATTTTCTTTTGGTATCTCCTTGTAAAACACCGGTAAACGTCCATCATTTACTACTTCATGTTTCATTATTGCCCATGACGATTGACTGCAGTTTTTTCTTGCATCATCGAAGCATATCTTTAGAATTTTGATATCAGTGGGCACGTTTGTATAGAATACATCATTCAAAACGGCTGTCAGAATGATTAATGATAGTCGTGACATTTTTAGAGTTGTTATCTATTTTTGACACAGGTACTTCTGGTGAAGGTCTTCTACTCTGGCAACTGAAAACTTTATCCCACAAACTCAGATTCTCCAAATGCTTCAATACTCTAGTTTTTTCTTTGTAGAAAGTTATATCTCTGCTCAACTGACGGACATGCTCACCGAATTCTTCTAGTTTCCTTCTGTACTCGTCTGAAGTCATTGTGATACTGATGATTAAATCACCAAAGTTCACGTTCTTATAGCTTTGTTAATACGTCATTTGTCATTATCATTCTATCATACTTCATAATATGACAGAATAAACATTTTTAATGCACCCTGTATATTTTACTCGTATACATTGTTCGAAAACTCAGATATCTACCAATGATATTCCTTCACGGCCTCAGAAACTCTGATTGACAGCGCTGAAAATGTTCATGCGCCCCCGTATGTATACCTATCTATATTATATCGCAGCGGCCAGCAAGCGCGACCTGAACTAATAACGCATGTCACGTTAAATCGACATATTTTCATTCATTTTTATTATCTGGTAGTTCAAGGTTTTTTTTAACATAATGATGTCACAAATATATATTTTTATATCCAATCTTGCACGATAAAATTAATATGCGAGTTATCTGAATGGTATAGCTAACTGTTTAGTAAGTCAAAGGATTAAGGTTCGAATCACCGAAAAATCAAGTTTTTTTTCAACGCTTAGGTCACACCACTTTTCAACGTGCTTACGTAACCCTCTTAATCGAGTCGATGGGGACAATGTAAACAATGATGTTATATGTCAACAATGGTAACAATGGCAACATGCCGTATGTAAACAATGGCAACAATGTCACATGTCAACAATGTCATATGTCAACAATGTCATATGTCAACAATGTCATATGTCAACAATGTCATATGTCAACAATGTCATTTCCCCACTCCTTCACCTGTCACTTCCCCCACTTCACCCCCACTCCACCACTGCTCCCACTCCTCACCACCCCACCACTGCCCCCACTCCTACCCCCGCTCCTACCCCCACCCCTACCCCGTCACTTCCCCCCACTCCTACCCCACCACTTCCCCCACTCCACCACTCCTTCCCCCACTCCCACCCCACCACTTCCCCCACTCCTCCCCCCACTCCAAGTGGGCTTGAATTCCTGTTGTTTAACTACTTCATGCATAACATTAACCATCGCCAGCATCTTCTATTTAGATGATGCTAACATGACTTGATCATCGGCGTAAAGAAGGCATTTGACGATCAAATCATTTATTTTCAATCCATACGCACTCTCTTACAAATACTTTAAACAATTTACTATGAATAAGTTAAAAAGCTATAGTGAAGCCACACATCCCTGTCTTACACCCTTTTAGATGTTAAACCATTCCGTACAAGCTCCGTTTATCCTGACACAAGCAGTAGAATCCTCGTAAAGTGATTTCAGTGCTCGTATTAAACTACCGTTTACCCCATATATAGACAATGTCGATCACAATTCACTTCTTACCACTCTGTTATAGGCCTTTTCCAAGCCTATAAAAGCGCAATAGACCTTCTGACTTCTAGCCAAAAAATTTCCGACTGTACCTCCTAATGAAAAGACCTAATCCATACATCTCCTTCCTCTTCTAAATCCTGCTTGCACATCCCATATTATCTTCTCAGTTTTATTCATCACTCTTTTAATCAATATCTTTGTATACAGTTTGCCGACTATGCTGAGTAAACTAATACCTTGGTAGTTCTTACAGTCCTGCTGCGAACCTTTTTCCTAGTAAAGCGGCATGATAACGGCCTTGCACCAGTCGTTTGGTACGCTATCACTCCTTTAAGGTTAAAAAGGCGGTACAGCAGACTAGTTACCACGATTTGTCCAGCCTTCAGCATTTTAACTGTTATCCTGTCGTACCGAGCAGCTTTACCCAATTTTATACTATTTTACGCTTTCACAATTTTCAAATTTTCAAATAAACTTTTGAAGTATTCCTTTCATCTCTTAAATACGCATTTCTCTCCTTTTACCATGCTACCATCTTGGTTTCTAATTTTTTTCCAATTGCGAGGTAGTATTTTTACCTCTGGCTGTTCTTATGAACTTCCAGAAGAGTTTAATACTGTTTTGGAAATCGTCAGATAACCTTCTATCAAATTCATCTTTATCACTCTCCTTCTTTCTTGCCACAACCTCTTTTTCCACACATTTTAACCTTTTATTCTCATTCTTTGCCTTGTTTACATCCTTAATCGTTGCCTTTTGCGTTATTTAAATGGCTTTTGTAGCCAGCCAATCCAGCCAGGCCTTCTTCTTCTCTGACACTGCTTTTTGAACCTATACGCACATTTTCTGTAACTTGCATCCTTTCCTTCTTTTACTTACACCACAAACTGCAATAGCAATATCCACGCTTCCTTCCTTAAATGGCTTTCACAATTCTTCAATCTCATATACTTCATCTAAACTGTTAAATTTCTTGATCAATTTACTAACGAACTCCTCTTTTATACCTTTTTCTTGCAAATTCTCAACTTTTATACGCTTTAGTACACTACTTGATTCCTGCACACGATGCTGCCACTGCTTAAAGAGACCTTTTATTTGGCTCTTTTCCAAAAAAGTATTATAAAAATAAAATTCTGATTAAAGTACAAAAGAAATAAATAGATTATTCTTATAAAAAGTGGGAAAAATATAAAACCGAGTAATATTCACCTTTCACTATTTTAATTTATTTTTCATTTTCTTTTAAAAATCTTATGAAACGAAAAGTTTAATTCTCGCAAGTCAAGAGAAGTTTCTGTAAAGTTTCAAGTATCGGAGAATGGAATATGTAAATTTATATAGTATGGTCTGAAATCATATATCCCTTAAGCGTTAGTGATGGTCCTTGGAGACGCACTAGGGGTGGAAGTGTAAAGATATGATTGGACAAATTTATTCCGGCGAATATATTAACTGGGCAATTCACTAATTATAAAATCAACACATCTGACCATAATACTCCATTACGCACCTAGGATCATATAACGGTTCTATTTACCAAAAAAATCACAATTTAGAAATTAATTACTTTAGATCATTATTTTAAAAAAAAATTAAATTTAAATTTAAATAATTTTACTTTAAAAACGTATCAGAATGTAGAAATATCATTATTCTAACAATATTAAAGAGTACTTAGTAATATGTATTACATGTAACCCTCAAAAAGAGAAAGTATAGCTACATAATTTTAAGTTATTCGTCCCCGCTAACTCGTCATTGCCAGACCTGCTCGAAAAATTGTTTGGAATATATGACTAACGTGCCTGAAACAATTGTTTTGTAATAGGTTTGGCTAATTTCTTTCGTTTTTTTTCATCTTAATAGATACATAATTCCAAATTTTTCGTCTATTCAAAAATACTTGTCTTAGCCATCGCGCGATAATTTTAATATGATCATTTTTAAACAATTATGTTATTTATTGAATATAAAGGGGATTTAGTAAATTTCCCTTTTTTGAAATATTTAAAAAATATTTTTATAAAGAAGTTTTAATTGTTTTAGTAACCCATCCTTTTAACATTTATTTGTATACATGACCAAATGTTAAGTTCATTATCATAACTTTATCATTTATTTTTAAATATGACCAAATGTAAAATTTATTATCATTACTGTATCATTTATTTGGATTATTATTTGGTTGGATAAAGTGAAGAATAAAATAAGGGAACGCTGTGGTGTAAAAGAAGATAAAGGAATGCTTGGATGGTTTGGACAAGTAGAAAGGATAGATAAAGGAAATTGACGAAACAAATTTATAAGGCGAGTGTAAATGGACAAGTCGATAGAGGTCGACCTCGGCGAACATATCTCGATCAGATCAACATTGTTTTAAAGAAAGGCCAGGTCAAGAGTACCAACAACCGACAAGCATTTATGAGAGCACTAATGAAAGAAGAGAAAGCAAAAGATGTGTGTAAGAACCGTAGCAAGTGAAAGGAAGTGGTCTCTGCCTAGCCCTACAGGAAAAAGGCGTAACTATAAGTAAATACGTATGTATGTAATAACAAAACTTTAGAATGCAATGCAAATGTTAAAACCGTTACTATTGTAAAAACATTATTATACTTGATTCGTTAGTATTTATACTCAGGATGTAAAAAATAAAATATGTACAAAATACTGAAAAAAAAAATTCTAGCGAGTGATTTGGACAAATAAACTTTTCTCTTACAGTTGTTCGATTTAATTTGAAACACCTCATGTATAAAAAAGGATTTAGTTAAAAAAAAGGGAATCCCACGAGCATTTGCGTGGTTCATGACTAGAAAATTAAACGTCAGTATGTTGAGTTTTCAATTATGGTCAAGTTGAGTTTGTTGACTAAAAGCGATTTGGTACCTATAGATCACTAGTAGAATTTCCTATAAGAGAGGAAAAAATTTGTTCTCGTAAGTTTCTATTGCCTCTGGCACAATCTATTGATCTCCGCTGGTCCGTATGTACCCACTCTCTTAAATCAATTGCATGCAGAGTTCTAAATGAAAACAAAAACAAAGACAGTAACATAATTACATTTTGGTTGGAAAAAAATATTTTGAATATATCTGATTTATTTTGTAACAAGGCATTTTAGAAATTAAAAAATATGGATAAATACGAAATCTGAATAATGATAGAATTCGCCCAAAATAAGTGTCATTAAAAATGTATCAAAAAGCAGTCAAAACATTTATAGACTTTTTACTAAACGATAAAAGTAACTAGAGACAACAAAGCTTTTAAGAAAATCCTTTGTCATTACTGTGAGAATTTACCAAGACGCCAAGAGGTTTTGACACTCTTATAATAAAAACCGAACGATGTAATAAGTAAATAAAAGATCTAAAATTTAGCCCTTCTACTTTTATAATTAGAACTAAGCTAATTAATGTCACTTAAATAAACCCTAAATTTTTAAGAATATCTATCCTTTTTAGGTACCCAATATGACATATTTCATTAACATTTTAACACGTAAAATCTATTAGATTATGTTCATAGAAAAATAGTATATTTTGTGCAAATTAAAACTGGATTTTATTTAAATATTCCTTAGAAAAATATAACAATACTAGTATCTTAACAATGCCCAAGGCTTTTCGAGCATTTTCATAATATAAATAGCAATGTTTATATACTTTACAGACATTTGGGTCATTATTCATAATAAACAAAGGATTTCACAAGGAGCATACCCATTTTTTTAACGATATTTATAAAAATACTTAAAAACAGATTAAACTTTAACAAAAATGACGGTTTTGCACTTTTTAAAAAATAATAGTCTTAATTTTACTTATGATTTTACAAAAGAATTAGTTCGAATTTTGTTCGTACGCCGAGGCGTGTTCTCGAAGGTTCAGTGATTGTTCACAATAAAATGTTTAATTGATAAAAAACAAAATAATAACACACGGATTTACAGAACAACTCACTAAAGTTTAAATTAAGAAAATAAATTTAATAGTTTATTTTATCTAAGATGTTTTCTTAAGAATCTGAACCACATAATCAAAGGTAGAGTATATCTATACCTTTTCTGTAAGAAGAGCAAATAATAACTCACACTTTTATGTCCCTGAGACCCCAATAAGGGTGGTAAAATTGCCGATTAGCTAAAAAGTCAGGCCAGCTTTTACCATTGGCAATTGTGAGTATATGAAAAATCCATTACTATAGAAAAATCTACAAAAAGCAAGTAATTTAAGGAGTTTTTTCTAATTATGCTCGTTGACCATAAATATAAAAAAAGGACACATTGAAAGTTATTTAAGAACCACGTTAATGACATACTTTGTCTAATACATTTACAAGAAATAATAAAAAGGGCCAATATTATTTTAACATAATAAAATAAAAAATAAAATTATTTCCCAATATGAACAAAATATTTCGTTTATATTTTAATATTTTTTGTATTAGTGCAATATGAAACCCTATATTTTCTTAATTAAATTCTTAATTTTATGATGGGTGTAACTTAACGAACAGTAAATAAAAAACACCATTACGTTTTTAAATAACTTTTGTAATTTAAAAACAAAAATAATCAAAACGTAGAACTTTGTTTTCATAACTCATCTCTTCCACATATCAGATATACGCAACTCAGAGTATATCAATTCATTTAACCGTATTTAAATATTAGAGAAATTTTCTTAAACGTGTGTCTTTGAAGTGGGTAAATTGAATAAAAAATCGCCACGCCGTGGCCACTTATTTACTTTGATCTGACAAAAGAACAAATATACCTTAGAGGCGGTTTTGCAAAAAAATGTATACCTTTTCTTTAAGCTGTGGCTAAAAAGGAAATGGCGTGTGAACAAAGGCATTAGGAGGATATTTATTTATTTTTCACTTGTCGATATTTGTTACCATTTGCGTTTAGAAAGAAGCTGGGGCTGTTGCACAAATATCTATTAGGTAGCTAAAAACAAAGAATATTTCCAGCCATTTAACCCAAAATCAATGTTCTATTTTAAGAGAACTGTTTAAATTTCAGATTAGGTTAAAACCATGGATTTTATACTGCAGGATTGGTATATTTTTCTTTAAAAATTTAAATTTTGCAAACATTTTTCTGACTCCCATTCTCTAAAAATAAATTAAAGGTTGTATTTAAATTATCCAATTATCGCTACCGATAGCAGCAAACTTTGTAACATCAAGTTAAAAAATAATAATTTTAATAAAGCTCTCATTTAAACAACATCCATTATTTCAAGAAAGCTAGCCACGTGTATTATCATGCATCAGTACGAAATTTTTTGCATTCGCTGCGGCATTTGAAAATACAATTGTTTGAAGTATTTCATTAGTGTACCTATTGGTATTTACAAAATGTCTGCAGCAAAACGAGATCGGTTTTACACCCCAAACCTTTACTGTTCCTCCTAAAAGAATGAACTTCCTTTACATTCTAAAATCGTGTTTCTTGCCTGATACTCTTTCACTCTTACACGTCTTGAGTCAGGATGTATCCCAAATTTTAACCCATCTGAATAACAAATGCGACTCCATTGGTATTTTGCCTTAACTCGTATTTCTCAGCGCAAGATAAACAAGCACCGCGATTGACTCCCGTAATTGACAGTAGGCAATCAGCGGTCTTTAGGATGTTAATTAAGTAAGCTTCGTGCAAATGATTTACGATATTTCTGGAAAAAAACTCGTGTTTTATGAGTTTGCAATACCTGCATTTATATTAAAGGTGTCCCTACCGTAGGTTCCTTCTTGCAACTATTTGCAAAAAGATCTTTGTTATGGGTTGTAGATCTAGTGCGTGCATGTCTCTCAAATACCTTTAAAGTTTGTATACAACGGGTATTCAAGTGAGAAAATACTCTTTAAGATTTGCCAAATGCTTGCGCTACATATGTTTGTTGTGCGCCATTTTGAAGCATGCCAAAGTTTCTTTTATGCTATAGTTAAAATATTAGAAAATACATTGACATACAATGCGGGTTAAAAATTTATTATTAATAAACCAACCCAATGGTATTTAAATATAAATTAATATCGTTGGAATATTTTAATGAGTGTATTTAATTATAAAGCTTTTTGGTTTTTAAAAAGAAATGTATTGTAAATAAATTTTAAGCAATTTACAATATTAAAATTTGATCATAATAAAAATAAACAATTTTTTTAAACTATGTGTAAATAATTGAGATCAACTGTAACTAAAAATCTTGTTTCAATTAAAACCGGCGTTTTTATTGAAATGGCTTGGACAGGACTCTGGCGGTTTTCTGCCATTTTCGATTGTATTATATTTTGAAATTGTGTAAATATACCGCTTTTGTAGTTGAAAACCCGTCTAAGCCAGATTAACATGCAGTCATTCAATTTTTGTGCGCTGAAGATTTTCCAGCAATACATATTCATATGCGAATGTAGACGATTTATAAAAATGCTTGCGTCGTATTCAACTGTAAAAAAAACGATGTAAAGTAGTGAGGTTATTTTTTTTCATGACAATTCTTATCGTTATGCTGCCAACATTTTTAAAAGAAAATATTTAGTAAATTCAAATGGGATCTTTTAACATACGATTTTCATTTATTTGACCCTTTATAAAAAATATTTTAAAGTCGGCGCTTCAATTATAACGTTAATGTGCAAATAACTGTGCAAAAATTATTCAAACAACAACCATGACTTTTTTTTATAAGGAAAATTAACAATAGCTACGAAAATGACTACTATTGTGTTTGATAAGGCACATTTCTTTAATAAAATGATCAAAATAGTTCACACCAAAGAAGAAAAGTTCCAAATATTCATACAAATTAAACTCCTGAACAAAATTAACGCAACAATGGGAAATTATCCAAAATATTAATTTATCTTTTTCTTATGTCCGTTTTTAAAATTTATTCAGTATTTGAATAGTGGGCTAAGCATATTTTGTCTCATTGTTAATGACAGCTATCAAAACAATTCGTTTAGATTGTCAGTTTTAAAGAATTTGTTAAAAGACAATCAACGGAGAACTTCCAAAAATTTGGAAAACTGCTTCAGTCAAACCTATTTTTAAAAAAGCGACAAGTACAATTCCAAGAACTATAGGCCCATTAGTCTTGTCCCTTTCATCGACAAGATCATGGAAGCGATTATTGTGGATACTACGCGCAAGTTTCTCTCTCATCACAAGGTAATACCTGAACAACAGCATGGTTTCACTCCGGGAAAATCAGTTATTACTAATATGTTGAGCTGTGTCTCGGATTGGACCAAAATAATTGATTAAAGTGAATGCCTGGATGTTATTTACTTGGACTCTAGCAGTGCGTTTGACAAAGTTCCAAAAAAACGTCTATTACATAAAATCGACCATGTGGGTGTCCGTGGAAAACTGTTAAAGTGGATCTCCGCGTTTTTTTGTCTAATCGTGAATTTAGTTTCAAAATAGGGTCACACGCAAGTGCTAAAAGGTCAGTTTTAAGTGGCGTTCCAGAAGGGTCGGTGCTGAGCCCTTAATCTTCTTGATATACACTTCAGACATTCCCTACCTTTTGAATTCGTTTTGTTCACTTTATGCTAATGATACCAAAATATTCGGCAACCCCTCCAAAGCTCCCAGGACATTCAAAGTGATCTGAACAGCATACTTTTTTGGAGTCGCGATTGGCTACTACCACTCAACTTATCCAAGTGCAGTGTTATTCATATGGGGAAAAATAACCCTCGATTTAATTACCGTCTAGATAACGGCATCATCTCTGAAGTCGAACAACACAACGACCTGGGAGTAATTTTGAACTAGAATCTAACGTGGAGTGACCATATAACCCGTCAAGTGAAAAAAGCGAACACAACTCTATTCCTACTAAATAGAGCATTCCAGAAACTGCACTAACGTTTTAAAATTTTCCAATGACTCGTTCTAGAAATTTCAAATACAATACAATTACACAATGTCGCGAATTTCAAATTTGTAAGTTTCGGGAAAGTCAACAGTCTCTGGATGTCAGCGGGGTTTATATTTTTTAACTTTTTGTTCACTATTTCCATCTTTTACACTTTTTAAAACTGAGGTTAATTTTGTTTCACCAATACCCATCGCATCACATACACGCTTACGTATAGATAAAACTGGTCGCAATGGACCCCCATTGTCCTTTTCCGCAGTAAAATAAGCGTGTACATTTAATATTACTGCATCTACATCTAAAACACGTCGCGGCATTTTCGTGGTCTATTGGTTATACATACCCTATTTGAAATTACAATCGGTACTATACGATTTTAATGTAGGTACCCAATACAATGATAACCCAGGATTACTAAATTCTTTTCTAAAAATCTAACAAAAATTAATCAACAAGCCAAATTAAAGCTTAATAGCTTAGTTAATTAGTGAAATTTGTTTGGATTACTTACCTACCTTGTGTACAATAAATTCGTTACCTACGAAATTTATTTAAAAATATTAGGGGAATTTATTTTTGTACTTTTTAAATGTACAGTTAGATACTGGTAATCGAGTTACCAACGATAATGTGTTACCACCGTATATTCGTGAGATATGCTATATATATTTGCTATCTTGGCGTAAACGAAATATATTGTCTATTCACAATCTTTATCTATCAAGTGATCAACTAATAATAAGTGTTTCCCCCAAACCAAGTATCGTTAGCCCTGAATCTTTGACTGTCCTGCTGATGAACCATTATGGCTCTGCATCACATTGGCATGTGGTAGGGTAACGCCGTTAAACATATCAGATTTTAATTTTTTTAATTCTTAATGTTGTTGAGAGTGCGTTTTTAATTTTAAAAATATAATTTACAGCAATAATTTTTTGGGTATCGTTAAACTTACAATTAAAAATAAAATAAGTTGTAAAAGGACAAACGAAGCAACTTGTGTCATCCTGATTTAACACAATTCGCTAAAATTTAAACTTTCCAAAGCAAAGAAAGCATGTTAAATTTTTTTAAAGAAACCGTATGCATTTACCAATTGGAAGTTGAGCTTTTAAAGTGACAAATCTGGACCTTCGTCAGAGAGCTTTTCGTATGCAGGAGTCGAGTCTGTTGTGAAAATAAACTAGTATAGAATTCGATCTCAAGAGAAAACAACGTTGGGTATTTTCCACGTTCGGGTTTTTACACAATAATAACGAATAATGTTGGTATTTCGCTCCTTTTTTCACCTTTTGAAATTCGTTTACTCTTTAATAATACGCTTCATTTGAGCACAATATTGAAAAAATACGAGACACGAATTAGTATTTAATCATTATTATTCGTTGCAACATATTTAGGTTCAAAAAAATGTTGATTAATCTGTGCAGCTTAGATTTTTTCTAGAATTTTAACCCATATAAAAATAGTTAAAAACGAAATCAAGGCACTTGTTAACACATAACAATAGGTACAATAATTTGCAAATAATAAATAAAATAAATAAATTAAATACGCAAAGACTGTATAAATAAAGAACCTAATACACAAATTAAAACGGTGGAAACAATATGATTATCCATTAAAATGAAACAATTTTACGGTTGAAATTTAATTTATAATAACTCTTTTGTTTTTGAAAACCACAGGATATATTTCAGAATCTTTAGTGTTACTGCAAGTATATGAATATGTCGCCTAAGGCTTGTTAACAATGGCAACAGTATATATGAGTCTAGAATTCTAGATTTTATTTAAACAAGAGATTCAATTATCTGTATTAATTTTGTACACCGAAATGTTAGTTAAACGTGCCTTGTAATCATGTTAACAATGCCTTACTGTACAAGAGAATGCCATCACGCATACCTGTGCCTATATATCCGTAATAAGTATTCCTAGATATAATAATAAGCTAATTATTTAAAATGGATAATGATAACGGTTTAAGATAATAAGTTTATTCATTTAAATTAATCATCTTATATTTGTCAATAAAATTTATATTTTATTATAATTGCAATAGTTGGATATTGCAAACTATTTCCAGAATTCACAGTTGAAGCTAGAACATTTAAAGAAAAAGTTTAACAAGAAATTCTGTACCTGACATGACATTTGTCGTAACACGAATTAAAATATATGAAATCGTTTCAGTTTCAGTCAATACGGCGGCGGCGTTTGCTGATAAATCGGGTTTGTAACGCGATGGATTTTACCCTAAAGTAACCACCAGAGTCGAACTGAGGCGTAAAAATTAACTTTAAAAATTTCAATTACCTCTTTGAAAATTTAGAAAATGCAAAATTTAATAAATCCGTCTTATTTCAATATAAATGTAGGCAAATTCCTTAACAATAATGGTGTGAACAACTCGGTACGATAATTTAAAATAAATTATAATTGCATGTAACACACAATCAGATTAAATTTAGGACCATAAAAACTATTTAATTTAATTTATTTATTTATTATTTAATTAAATTTTATAAACTGTGGTTTTGACCCCTAAAGAGAATGGATGAAAGAAGATTGACGAAACAAATTTATAAGGCGAGTGAAAATGGGTAAGTCGGTAGAGGTCGACCTAGCGCTGATAAAAGATAAGAAGCAAAAGACGTGTGTAAGAAATAAGAGGTCTCTGCCTACCCCTACGGGAAAAAGGCGGAATATATATACATATAAGTAAGAAATATATTTGGGATATGCAGCAGGCCAAATAAGTGTACTCCTTTTACAAAATTTCCAAGCTTAATAAAACACAGAACAATTATAATTAAAAAATATATAACTATGATGTTAGTACTTATAATTGAGGTTGTGTGGCGTACAAGTTAAAAAGTTAAAAACATTAAAATTATACATTTAATGGACACATCAGAGATGAAACATTATGTAAGATTCTCTGATCCTACACATTTAACAAATTACCGCACTAGACTACATTACAACAAGTTAAATAATAGTTATATTAACAAAGGGATTTTTTTTATCTCCATGTGATTCCCTGCAGCGTAATCACGTTAGACATGGAAACAAAGAATTATTAATATTATTGATATTAAAAAATGAACATGTGTATAGTGGTCATTAAATAGTTATATTATTCATATTGAAATACATTAATCAAATGATCTGACGGGTAGAACACACGCATCCAAATCATATTATCAAGTTTGGCTTCCGAAAAATTTTGTTTATGAATATTTTCTGCTTTTGTAAACCATTTTGATTATTTCATTAGAGAAATATCCCTTATTAAATACAGTTCTCACTCGGATAGCTTACTTTAATACAAATGGAACTAGAAAAGTTTTGTACTCATAGTTTAAACATAGACCAGTGACTCGTGCACTAGGTGATGATTGTCCACATCGTACGACTATATTTAGGTGGTACAGAGGATTCAAAAGGAGAAATTTTAGTTTGAAGGACGCTAAGAGGGCGAGAAGGCCACCAACGTCCGATATGGAGGAAAACGTTACTGCTGTAAGTAAAATGCTTGACGAAGACAGGCGAGTGACTTATTACCAAATTGAGAAAACCTTAGGCCTAAACGCACCAGCAATTCGTTCGATTCTGAACGATAATTTGCACGTAACAGAAGTTTGTTCTCTCTGGGTGCCGCATAGTCTAACTAACAACCAGATGACACGACGTTTAAAATGGTATCGGGATATGCTAAAAATGTTTAATAAGTAAGAGACAATATCGGTGACGAGACTTGGCTGTACTATTATGATGTGCGGACCAAGACTCAAAAAAAAGTTTGGTACACTGAACAGTGCCTTTCTAAATTCATCAACTCTCTAAAGAACTTCTGATTAAATTTAAGAATGGACACCTGGTTCTTTCATGACAACGCTCCAGCTTATTGCGCTATAGCCTGCATAAATATTTGACCACTACAGTACTGAAACTTGAGCACCCTCCTTACAGTCCAGACCTTGTATCCAGCGACTTTGCACTGTTCTTCCATGTGAAAATAAAGCTAAAAGGAAAACGGTTTTCCAGCAATAAGCCAGTCTCAGTTTGTTTGGAAAAAGAGCTTTAAATTAAGTTATGGCTTCTTAGTACTCCGGGAACGACAAACTGGGTGGAAAAGTCCTCAACCCCGATATGGCGTGTCTCAATGGCTGATAGGAAACGTTTCTATATATATGTAGGACAGGTGTGAGTAAGTTCTACCAAATAAACACCCGCGGATCAACTGAGGACGAGGTATAGGGCAGCAGCTATACCTTTACTAAGTCAAAGCTAAATAAATCTAACTTCATAACAGGTTTGGCAGATACTCACAGGCGGAAACCAAATATTGGTTCAACCGGCTGTAACACTGCGATGAGGAAGGCAACGGGAAACCACCTCATTATGATCATTATAGCATTGACAAAGCAAAAATGTAAAATTACTGATCATGAACCACGGAACCCAAGATCCGGCAGAGAAGGACAAGCAAAATTAGACTTTAGGGCCTTCCAGGTCGTCATCAAAATCAGGGAATATTAATAGTAGCAAAACTTTAAAAATCCCAAAAACCACCCTTCGATTAGCTACGTAAAATGTAAGAAGCCTTTATTGATCGGGCAAACTTGCAAACGTGACAGCAAAGATAAGAAGACTCAAACTAAACATATTGAACATATTAGTGATGTACAATGACCTGACTCAGGAAAAATACAAACAGAGAATGGAACCGTGTACTTTCAAACAACAATGATCCCAAGCATTTATACGGTGTAGGTATAATTGTAGATAACACTATTGAGAAAACAATAACAGGCCTTACCCCCTTTTCTAAGAGAATATTGATGCTGCAATTACAATCACACTAAAGAAATGTTAACCTAATTCAAATTTACGCTCCGACTGGAGACAAAACTGATGACATATTTAAGAGATTTTACGAAGATCTGAATGCAGTTCTAAAATCAACAAAAAAACATAATGTAACGAAAAATTTACAATAACTAATACCTTCTTTAAGTTACCCAAGAGACGGCTATACACGTGGAAGTCACCAGCAGATAGTACAAAACACATAATAAGAAATCAAATTGATTTCATACTGATAAGACAAAGATTTAAAAACTCTATAACATGTGTCAAAACGTATCTTGGTGTGGATGTGGCTTCTGACCCCAACCCACTGATAGCAACAATGACAATAAGACTTAAAAAGATTATCAAAAGAGGAAAAAAAAACAAAAATTAACACAGATAAGATAAAAGATCCGAACATAAAAGAACGATTGACAGACAAAGTAAACAAAACTCTAACTGATGTTAAGAACCAAATAATTAATACAAACAATGTGGAAAGTAAATAAAAAATTATTGAAGAAACCCTAACAGCAACGCAAGCGGAAATACCAACATCAACACCTACAAGCAGGAAGAAACCACGGATGACCAAGTATATCCTTGATTTAATAGAAGAAAGGCGGTTGCACAAAAACAAAGACAAAACAAAATATCGAGGAATACATAAACAAATTAAAAAAATAAATAAAACAAGAGAAAGAGAAATGGTTTATAGAAAAATGCATAGAAACCGACAATGTATAGGTCCTGTTTACAAATGATCTCGTAGGCGTTTAGATCAGCTCGATTTATAGGAACAATAAGTACTTTGGGCTTGGTCTTATTTAATTTTTGTGCATACATACATACCTACCGTCACGCCTTTTTGCCGTATGGGTAGGTAAAGTGATGAAATACGCCTTGAGATTAAATGCATTTACACAATCAGTGATTTAAACAATTTAAAAATTACTGATTTGTTTTGTTGTGGTTTAGTTATTTTCCTGGGAAAATAAATCAATGATTTTTGGGCCCTACGAAATAGTGTAAAATATCTTTCAAATTCCTATTAAACTTTTTATTCAAGAAATCCAAGTTTCTTCTTTTGCCGTAAGTAACACAGCAACATTCTTTTTTAAAGCACATAAATCAAAACAGAGAAACTGTGTATTCTTTTTTTATTTTTGTCGTTGCTGAAATTTCATACAACGGCAACATAACCCATCCAATGCCTTGAGGCATGTGATTTAGACAATGAATAGAAAGAAAAGAAGTGCTTACGACTCAGATTTTGTGTTACACTGCCAGAAAAATACGAAACAAAATATCAGAACTGAAAATAGTTAGGTAGATATTTTGTCATTGGCATTAAGTTACAAATAAAATATAAAGACTCTAATATCATAATAAACGGCAATTAACAAGTATTTTACAATCAATATAGTGAAATATAATAACAACATTCTCATTAAATTACTTTTTACATTAAACTAAAAATTTGTTAAAAACTATTTTTTAAATAGTATTTATCCCATCAAAAAATAAATGTGAAATGAAAGACAAGTTCAATATTATGATATAAGCCTTGGCCTTGGACAACAAAAGAGGTGAGATCTTAATGGGTTCCAAGTTCAATGGTCAGTCCTGAAATTTATTTATAACAACGTAAAATATTTTATAACAACTTAAAAAATCATTTTTTCCAATAACTTAGGATAATATATTGAAGCCCAAGGTCTGACTTGGCTAGTTCAAATGTACGAATTATATTATAGCCTTCGCAAGTTCTAAAGCTGTAAGTTCTTATTTCATTCCAAAAATTTGGCTTGCTGGTAGAAACTAGCCATCAAACATAGGGCTCTTCCATGACTGTTTTAAAAGGTACTCATGAAATTTGAAGCACATATGTATCTCGGAAGTCTCAATATTTGAGCTAAATTTGACATGTTTCTGTAAAATAGTTTTTGAATTATGAGGAGGTCAACAGTGACTCCAAATGGTTCGTGTAATATTACACACGGTACCGCTCGCCATTCCGTTAACTTAAACTTTGCTTGACTTGGCGTGCCTAGATGTTAAAAAGGGCAATAAATATTTTAACAAGCAGTAAAAATTTTATGTTTTTAATGAATCTATTGGAATTTAAAGTTTTTTATATTCTAAAAAGGACAAATTAACTCCAAAAATTAGTTTATTTTTATTTATTTTATTAACTGCTGCTTTTTAAATTTGTTTCAATTAATAAAAATGTTTTAAAAGTTAAAATACAGAATAATAATTAAAAGAACCTAAAGCCGGCAACTTTTTGTATATGAATTTACTAATTGTACCCATAGTTAAGAAACTTTTTAACTAATAACAGCTTTTTATAATTCTATCATATTTTATAACCAAAGAATGAAAATTTTAAGCGAAATTCTCTCTAAAGATTAATGAAATTAATCAATGTATTTTTGAACAATTGGGTAAATCTGACTTTTAATAGTTTATTAAATAATGCAATTAAACTCTACGGACAAAAAAAAATATATTATAATATGTAATTACAAAAATGAATATTAATACTAAAAAAAGTATAAAACTTCATAATTGTCTGTTACTTTTAAATTATTTTCTGAAATTGTACAGGCAGGTATGGATTAATCTGTCAGCGGCCAATGTAGACCCATTATAGTAATTTACATAAAGCTCAGTCGAGTGTATCGTAAACACTTAACAACTTTTTACATAAATTCTAAATTATATTTTTAATTATTTCTTTATTATCCTCATATAAATTTTAAAGAACGCTTTTATTTCTGGATAAACTCTTAATGTATTTAAAAACTAGATACATGAAAATAACTTAAGGATATTCTATTCCGAGCCGAAAATTTGGTATTTAAATTTAGGTTTCGCAGATAAAAAATTAAATTAAGTTAATTAAAAATAATTATTTTTAAAAAAAATATTATTTAAATCCTTAAAAAATTACTTAAAATAGACAAATATTAAACGCAAATTTAAATTCAGTGTTATTTCAAAATAAAATGTGTTTCCTCGATTATTTATAACAACCCTTCTTCAGTCTTTGCATAGATAAAATTAAGTTTTCTATTTCTTCTTGGGGTATAGCAATATATGCTCGCTGTAAAACCGTAAATAAATATTTGTGGTACCAAAAATGCCTGCTACATCTAAAAACTCTTCGTTGAAGTATGTCTAATACATGCTCTTTTAGATTTATTTAAGTCCGGTGATTGCGCAGGCCATGGTAATACTTCGATACTATTACTATTAAAAAAGGTAGTCACTGTTGCCGCAAAATGTGGTCGTGTATAAGTGCCAAGTTCATTATTATGATATACGCATTGGTTGTTGTTTTCAACGACAAGTTCTTTGGTCAGTCCTGAAATTAATTTATAACAACATAAAGTATTTTATACCAATTTAAAATATTATTTCTTCTAATAATTTAGTATATTATAATGAAGCCTAAGATCTGACTTGGCTAGTTCGAATATACGAATTATATTAGCCTTCGCAAGTTGCTATTAGCTACGTATGAGCACGTAGCTATGAGTTCTTATTTTATTTTCCGAAAATTTGGCTTGCTAGTAGAAACTAGCCATCGAACATAGGGCTCTTCCATGACTGTTTTAGAAGGTACTGAATATTAATTCGTATAATAGAACTAGTCAAGTAAGACCTTAGGCTTCAATATATTATCTTAAGTTATTAGTAAAAATAATATTTTAAATTGTTATAAAATATTTTATGTTGTTTATGTGTTTATGTAAATAAATTTCAGGACTGACAATTGAACTTGGCACCCATTTAGATCTCACCTCTTTTGTCGTTGAAGACAAAAACCAAGGCGTATATCATAATATTGAACTTGGCTCTTATTTCACATTTTTTATGATTTTGATGGGATATCATTACTTTTTGTACAGAAATTATTAGTAGGTATTTATTCACAATAAAATTAATATCAATTAGTTTTTGTTATCCTACTGTATTTTCCTACGTTAACGGGGTAAAATTGTATTTTTTGTGTTATTTTCTATATTTTCTTGTACCTTTAAAATGTTCGAGTGATTTGCCCATACAATATCCGGAATTTTTTTACGCGTTTTTTGTTTATACTTAATTTGGCCAAGTCGGGGCGGTATAACGTGAGCAGGCGGTTGCACTCTACAATAGAGCTCTCTTGTGCCTTGATTTGACTTGGATCTAAATTGATAAGATGTACTCCATATAAGGTTTTAACTCTGGAGAGCCCAACGTAAGCCTGCTCTTTACTAAATATCGCACCGCTCCCCACCCCGATGCACTAACTATTTTATTTAATTATTTATAAGTAATGATCTTACACTATTGATGTGCGCTAAATATTTAAATAATAATTAATACTAAATCCAAGTTAATAACGTAATAAAAACGAAAGTTCGACTATACTCTTAGGTTATAAATAGTTATCAAGTACTTAAACTTATATGTTTGGAAAAAAAAAAAATTAAGGGAAGTATTCCACTTGTTATATGTTCACGTAAAGACCTTAAAATACACATAAAGACCGGCAGTCATCAATTTTGATTGCTGATTCTTACATTACAGGCACTATAAGTAAGTGTTCCTAATAGAATCAATTAATTGAAAAATTATAATAAAATAATAAAAATTACTAGTTTTTGATTTATTCCTTTGTATTTACCCAACTACCTATCTGGATGCCAAATTTGAACTGGAACTGGGTTAGAATTTTGATCTATAGGTCAGACCATTTTTGGACGTTTATATCTAAATAACTGTTTGAGGTGTGTTTATGAAATTTGGAGAACATATGTATTTTGAAAGTCTCAATGTATAAACCAAATTTATCATGTTTATGTAAAATAGTTTTTGAATTATGAGGAGGTCAAAAGTGGCTCCAAATGGTTCGTGTAATATTACACAAGGTACCGCTCGCCATTCTGTTAGCTTGACACGCTACCGCGTGTCAAGATACTGGCTTTTTTTATCGAGTGTTTAGAAACAATTAAATATAGAATAACAAAATTATATTTTTTAAAATGTTTTTGTTAAGCTTTTGATGCTTAAGTAAAAACATCAGAAAATACTGTGACATACAATGTCGATAAAAAAAACAAAATATTCAATGAATCACCTCAATAAAATATAAATTAATAAATATCCTTATATTATTTTTATTAAATTACTGTCATATCTACTGCAGCTATTTATGATATTTCCTGAAGTGTTCATTTAAACTAAATATTACCTTTTCTATAACATGATTATTACTTAATTAATAACATTAATTTTTTATATGTACTATATATAATTTATATTATTTTTAAAAATTTTAAAATTGTGATAAAATTATACAGCTTATAATTATACATTTATTATTATACAGTTTTAAAACCAAATTTAGAAGCAATGGGTGAGTGAACAAAAATAAATACATTATGATAAAGATAAAAAAGCATTTGCTTATTGGAAAAAATGTAGTGTAATGAAGGATTTTTATTATCCATCCTTATTAACCGATGTGTTAATCGCAACGGATCAATGCTATGGTGAATACCACCACGGCAACAATAGGCCAGAAACCTTTTGTTCCAGGCCATTTGGTTCCTTTCATACAAATATTTTAATATAGCTTCTAATCTTTCACTAATAGACGGCCAGGCAGAGCCGGACTAAGGCTTTTATAAAGCAATGAATGATTCTTTAGATAATAGTACGTTGATATTTAATTAATATTATTATAACTGTGACGAAAAGAGGGGTTTTGCTATCCTCGCTCAACCATAGTGGTTCTCATATCTCCATATAAGTTTAGCTGGTTCAGTGTGTAAAGAGCCTTTAGACTTTTTTTTTTATATTTTAGAGTACAGTTTCAAAAAAACAAGTTATTTTTATTACTTTTTTTAATGCAACAAAAACGTAACAACGGAAAACAGAAAAAATCCAAGTCATTTATTATTTTGAGTATAAAAACAGCAATTTCGGGTATGCAAGAGAGATATTTTTATTTAACACTTAAGTATCAACACTAACAAGAATTAACTGATTGAGATTACGAGAATACTCTACTTAATTTTTATATTAAGACTTAAGTATGCACTTTATTTCTTAAGTTTCGAGACAACTTTGCATTCACCTTCGAGAGTGAAATATCAACGACCTGTTTCGAGCGAGTACTATCAACCACTCAAAAAGAGTAAAAGAGTGAAACATTAAAGATTTATTTCGAGCGAGTACCATCAACAACTGACCTTTTTTCTAGAAAAGATAGCTTGCTTTCAATAAGGCACATCTATTTTACGTTAACTGACGGATGTAAGTATATCAATATAAAACACATGTACGTGTATTCGCGACACTACATTTCCAGGTGGGTGCTAATAATTTAAGATGTAGCACCAATGTGGCGCTCTTGAGCTTGAGATGGATTACAACCAACTGTATTCATAGAATTTCTATAGTGGTAAATAACTAGCATTGTATATCCACTTAATTTTTTTTCAAAGGCACCTTTAATTCTGTCTAAATAAGGTGATGTTTTAAAAAATGAGTTTGTCCTATATTTATGTAAAACAAATTAAATGTTAGTTTTTTTTTTATTTTGTTTTAATTTGTTTTTTTAATCATTTGTTTTAAAAATCGTTAAAAGAAATTAAGATAAGTTGGTACTGGGTGGAGGTTTATTAATTTTTTTCACCTCACAATATTCTCTATCTCAAATCTACTTGGTTAGGTTAGGTTGATAATAGGGCGCAATATTCAATTAGGGTTTAAAAACTGTAAAACTAAATCCTGTCATGCAAATTGATTTACTTTTTCTTGTAGGGTTGGGATCAAAATCACACCCTTGTCTCGGCTAAGATCAGCTAGTCATGTTACCATAAAATAAGGTAACCTTCTTTGGGGTTTTTCACCTTTATTTGTTTGCCGCAAATTCCACAGTTACAATAGATTCTAAAAGTTATAATTAAATGTTTTTTATAATTGATTTTTTATTACTCCTAATTTAACTAACTAAAATGTTTAAAACAGGAATAATGACGGTTGCTACTTTATACAGTGAGTTTATAAAGTAACGCATACATTCATTATTTTAGGTAAATAAACAATTATATAAAAAAATCCAAAAACAGGTCAATTTTGTTTTAACTTAATGTAAAAATAAAAAAATCTATATATCTATATTTCCTTACTAAGCTGATTCCAAAAATGTAACACAAGTTGATTTAAATTGGTACAGGGTGGACAAAAACGCAAAAGCTGTTTGTCATTTTAACATTGTATCCATCCACTTTCATAAGTAATCCTAGCCGCTCGACTAAACAGAAAAAGTTCAAAAGTATTTCTTGCCATTTGTTTTCTGGCGTAAAAAACTGTCATGAATATCCAATTACAATTCCGTATTGTTCATTTAATTTATCAAATCGTATTTGACAAACTGTTTTGTTAAAATGCCTTTAACTGAAAGTGTAAGAAATAAAATAAATTTTTAATGATGATTGGTGTTGGCGATAGGATGCGGACTCAACAAGAGCTAAGTACATAAATTTATAAATTGCAACCAGATCGTAAACGTATCTCTTAATCTAAGGTTAGCAGAATAGAAAGGAGAATTAGACCACGTTAGAGATGTACCAAAGCAAGGTAGACCTACACTTTATGCAAGTATTCAACAAGATGTAATTTTGTCGGCAGTAAATGATCCACACTGTACAGTGTGGAATTATCTATGAATTTTGATATTAAAGAGTTTTTACATACATATAGTCACGCCTTTTTCCGGTAGGGGTAGGCAGAGACCACTTCCTTCGAATTGCTACGGTTCTTACACACATCTTTTGCTTCCTCTACTTTCATCAGTGCTCTTATGCATGCTCGTCGGTTGTTGGTACTCTTGACCTGACCTTTCTTCTAAACAATGTTAATCTGATCGAGATATATTCGCCGAGGTCGACCTCTACCAACTTGTCCATTCACACTTGCCTTATAAATTTGTTTCTTTATCTATCTTTGTAACCACATCTTCTTTTACACCAAAGCGTTCTCTTACCTCACTATTTTTCACTTTATCCAACCGAGTTACTCCGGCTATACTTCTCAGACTACTCATCTCTGCAGTATTTATCCTATTTTAATGCTTTTGCTGCCAAACCCAACATTCACTACCATGCATAAGTATAGGGACCAACACACCTCTATGCACAGCCAGACGTGCCTTTTTTTGACACTTTCTGAATCAAATAGTTTTAATAAGGCAAAATATCATCATTATAAAGTACGTCTCATCCATGAGTTGGCTAAATTCTGCAAGTACATGATGAATCAAAACAATAATAAATTAAATAAAAATTTCATTGATAACGTTTTATTTTCGGAAAAGGAAAAACACCCGATATTGGTTTGATAAAAATTTAAATTGGAAGCAAGAATGCCATACGTAAAGACCAACTATACAATACAACTAAAAGAGTTGTTTACCATTATTCTTACAGATGATGTACCTACTATGTACCTATAACAGTAGGTACTCGTATAATAAACAACCTCTTAAAGTAAAATATTCTTGGATTTTAACGGAATTTGCTTTTATTGTGGAATGTTGGGCGAATCGATGATCGACGGACAGGTGAAAAAAAGTGGAAATGGAAGTAACCGGGCGAGTATCTCTTAGTCAATGATATTGAAGGAATAACGTGTTACCGTCTGTAAATAGCGTATGGGTCGAAAAGCAAAATCCAATTTGGATTTTGCGGTATTGTGATTGATGATGATATTCAGGTGAGTATCTCTGGACAAGGTTAATCTTGCCAGCATGCTGGAGGCGTGTTAGTTTAGTTGTAACACACTTTCGCAAAATGGAGTTCGGGATACATAGGACTAATCAACGTGAAATTAAAATCAACCTACTCCGAGTTGTCGATTCCCACATACCAAATGTGTACCGATTCTCTTATGACACTCTTCGTACACTACGTGTCTAATTACTTTGTGATTGTTTATTTCTTACTCTTTTCAACACCGGAACCAAAAATCAAAATAATAACGGTTACAAAGGTTTCCAAATTATCTCTTTATTTATAAATTTTAATGGTTTTAGAGGCGCAACCACAGCTCATATAGATCTGCAAGTACATAGTTTCATTACAACATGGTTTAACGCTTTTAATCACTGCAGTATTATTTAACTGTAGATATCTATTTTAAGTAATATTCATAAATTATTTTTTTAATTCTCCTAATTGGTATTAATTGCAAATTTTAGTATAACACATTTGTATCACTTATGTTAAGTTTTATTACAATCCTTTTTCAAAAAAAAAACTAATAAAATTATATCTAATACAGTGCTCCATTTTAATCTAAGATCTTTTTCTACATGTTGAAAAAAAATCTATTTAATTTTGGGCTCTTGATATTTATTTTAAGAACTGGAACAATGTCGATAAAGTTTTCCCATACAAAAAGCATGTAAAGTTTACTTTTTTTTTTAATGATACTTAGACCCATAGAAATGAATTTTATTGTTCCAAAGTTTGTTTAAAGAAAATTGTTTGCTGTTTAAAAAATTTATATTTTAGCTGTAAGTACAATAATTACAGCCCTGGTTTAGCTTTTAAAGTCACATTTCCCATAGAATAAATAATTTTTTGCCCTTAACTTGTAAACATCCCGTTCATTTTGGTCTTTCGCCAAAGCTGTGGGAAGAAACTTCACTTCCAGCTCTTTTCCTCCCCTAACCAATGAAGATGGAACACTAGCAACGACTGCCCAGGAAAAAGCCAATATCTTTGCGCACCTATTTGCTGGAAATTCCACTCTGGATTCTTCGGGAAAACAACCCTCGAACATTACACCTATTGACAGTCACATGCCCGAGATCACCTTTCGCCAACGTACTATCAGAAAGATTTTGCTGGGTCTCAACACCAACAAAGCCTGTGGATCTGACGGAATCCCGCCGATTGTTCTCAAGAAATGTGCCCCCGAACTAACACCTGTTTTTTGCAAGTTGTTCAACCACTCTTACAATTTGGGAGTATTTCCGTCCAATTGGAAAATTGCAAGAGTACAGCCAGTCCCTAAAAAAGGCAAAAAGACCCTACCTAGCAACTACAGACCTATCGCACTGCTATCTATTATTTCAAAGGTCATGGAAAAAGCCATCAACATCGAGCTCATGAAATATCTGGAAGACTCAGGAATTATCAATGATAGGCAATATGGCTTCCGCCATCAGAGATCAACTGGTGACCTGCTCGCATACGTCTCACATATATGGCAGCTATCTATTGAAAAGTATGGAGAAACTTTAGCTGTGGCATTAGATATCTTCAAGGCGTTCGATCGAGTTTGGCACCAGGGACTTCTCACCAAGCTTCCATCTTATGGCTTGCCCCCTCAGCTGTGTTCTCTGCTTGCTAGTTTTCTCAAAAACAGGTCTCTCCATGTAGTGGTCAATGGAGTTTCATCTGAAACTCTACTCATAAATGCTGGTGTTCCGCAAGGATCCATTCTAGAACCAACACTATTTTTACTTCACATCAACGACCTATTGAAAGCAACTTCATGTCCCGTACACAGCTTTGCCGATGATAGTACCCTCCATACCGCTTTCTCTTTCAGGGCCCGTATATCAGCCCGTGAAACCAGAAATGAACGAGGAAGAAATGTTAACAATATAAATATGGACTTAGCAACAATTCTCGAAAGGGGATCCAATATCTTGGTAGAATTCAATGCAAACAAAACACAAGCATGTCTTTTCTCTAGAAAAGCCGATCTCACTGTGCCTAACATAACTTTGTCAGGAGTAACCATACCACTGAAGTCATCCATATCGATGCTTGGTATTACTATCAGCAATAAACTTTCCTGAGAAAATCACGTGAGGTCCATTGCCAAAAGTGCATCCCAAAAACTTGGTTTTTTGTTTCGTGCCAAGAGCTATTTCACCTCTAGTCAGCTGCTTATGATCTATAAGGCACAGATCCGACCTGTACTGGAGTACTGTTCCCATATTTGGAGTGCAGCACCTAAACATATCCTGAAGCTACTGGATTCTGTCCAAAAAAGGGCAATTCGTCTCGTCAGTGATGCCTCGCTTACAAACTCGCTCACTTGTCTGGAACACCGTAGAAAAGTTGGCGATTTGTCTCTATTTTATAGATATTTTCATGGGCGATGCTCTTCTGAAATATCAACAATCGTTCCTCCTTTGGCAGTCTCTTCAAGATTAACCCGTCAAGTTCAGTCTTCACACCCCTTCGTGGTCACTTTGGAGACCTGCAGAACATCACTTTCCAAAGACTCATTCATCCAACGAATTGCGAGGCTTTGGAACTCATTGCCTAGGGAGGTGTTCCCCGAGGCATACAACCTCCAGAAATTTAAGAAGAACACCAACTCCTACCTTCTTTCCCTTGGTTCCCACGATGTTCTCTGAACATTACAGGATATCCCTTTTCGTGGGAACCAGAACATAAAAAAAAAAAAAAAAAAAAAAAAAAAAAAACTGTTAAATTTAGGATAAAATGTTATGTACTTAAGTTAAATCCCCAAAATGGATAGTTTGAAAGTTATATAAATTTGAAATTTTAAGAAAATATCGAAATTAATAGTTTTGTAATTAAAAAATATTCACATCAATTTTTTTTTCGACTTTTAGTTTTAAGTTAATAAAAATAAGAAAAATTATTGTGTAACTATTAAAAAATATATATTAATGATTAGTGATAAAACATTAAGAATCTTGAATCAATCTGTAAAAGTTGGAAACTATCGCAATGACATACATACATATATATATATATATATATAGTCACGCCTTTTTCCCGTCATACATGCTTGTCGGTTGTTGGTATTCTTGACCTGGCCTTTCTTCAAAACAATGTAGATCCCACTCACCTTATAAATTTGTTTCATCAATCTTCCTTCATTTATTCTTTTGACGGGTCCAAACCATCTAAGCATTTCTTTATCTATCTTTGTAATCACATCTTCTTTTACACTACAGCGTTCTCTTATCTCACTATTTTTTACTTTATCCAACCAAGTCACTGGCTATAATTCTCAGACTACTCATCTCCGCAGCATTAATCCAATTTTCATGCTTTTTTTGCCAAACCCAACATTTACTACCATACATAAGTGTAGGAACCAACACACCCCTATGCACAGCCAGACGTGCCTTTTTTGACACTTTCTGGCTGTTCATAAAGCTATGCAGTGCCCCTTTCATCTGTTTGCCTGCCAACACCCTTTGCTCAATGTCACTATTATACTTTTCAACTCTCGTAAACTTTGAACCCAAATACATATACAAATTCATTTACTTGTTCCACTCTTTCTTCTATAATCAGAACTTCACAGTTTGTCATGTTTTCTTTTCTTTTAAAACCCATTTCTTTTGTTTTGCTTACATTTATTTTTATTCCTTTGATTTTTAGGCATATTATAACCCATCGCCCAAAACTCCTCTTTAGATGACGCTAATATGACTTGATAATCGGCGTAAAGAAGGCATTTGACGATCGAATCATTCATTTTCAATCGTTACGCACTCTCTTTAAAATCTTTCAAACAATCGTCCATATATAAGTTAATCAGCCATGGCAAAGCCACACATCCCTGTCTTACACCCTTTTCAATGTTAAACCATTCCGTGCAAGCTCCGTTTATCCTGACACAAGCAGTGACTATGCTGAGTAAACTAATACCTCAGTAGTTCTTACAGTTCTGCTGCAAACCTTTACCCTTGTAAAGCGGCATATTAACACGGCATAATAACGCTACCACTCCACCAACAAAGGTTAAATAGGCGGTACAGCAGACTAGTTACCACGCTTTGTCCAGCCTTCAGCATTTTAACTGTTATCCTGTCGTACCGAGCAGCTTTACCCAATTTCATACTGTTTAACGCTTTCACAATTTCTGTCGTACTAATTTTATTTTCATTGCAAATTTTACTCATGTCTCCGAATGAGGCCTGTACTTGTGTGTCCTCTTTTTCAAATAAACGGAGCACACTAAAATATAATTATTTATGTAGTTTTATCAAATTATTATTTTTTTAATTTCTATTAGTTATGTTTAGTCCTCGTATATTTTCTTCACCCAGTATGTGGCTAATTTTCGAATGACATTTTATCTCTAAATTTTCACGAATCAACGGCAGGTCTAAGAACTGTGAAATGTTAAGATGATATCTGAAAAATTACGTATACGCTGCAAATACTTAAATGACAGATTATAAAAACACAATACGTCAACGTTAAACGTTTTAAGGTAATGTCATCCATAATTATTTTACCCTATTCAATAAGTATGTTTATTATTATTTTAACTTCAATGGAGTTTTTTTTGCTTGGGCCGTTGCCATTCAGCCAGTCACATACAAAATTTCTTTTATTATTTAATCTATGTAAATAGTAAAAGCTTTCACACATACCATGCATACCTTCTTAGCCTATATGAAGCAAAGTAAAAGAAGAGAAGAAATCAACAACCAATGAAATTTTAATAAAAGAAAATTAAACTATATAAACGATCCATTTTATAAAATTTGTATTCACAAGGAAGTCACTAAAAATAACGCTGTCAGACGGACAACAAGAAAATAAAGTAAAGTAAAGTTGTTCCGAAGTTACCGGTAAAAATCAATATATCTCTTTATCCCGAAGAGGCAGTGAGCTTTTTAATATAAAGAATAAATAAAATAGTAATTTTGGCTAAACTGAGGTGAGTCTAAGATTTTTTATATCTAATTTTTGCATCTTTCATTGGTAAATACAGTCCACTATATTTGCATCTCACCAAGGTATTTTCAAAAACCTTTTGATAATGAACAAAAAAACATTCGCGAAAACGATTTGATGATAGTTAAAATTCTAAAGACAACTTAAAAAAAAAATTCTGTGGATTTTGGTTAAAAAATTTGTTATTATAAACAAAGGATTGATATACGCATAACTATTATTACCGCTATATAAAAGCTACTTAAGAACATAAAAAAATATTTGAATGGGCAAACTGCATTCGAGGATTGTTATTTATATGTCTTAAACTTGCAAGGCTCTTGTTGCTAGGTGTTATCTGAAGAGAGTAGTAAAGTTAGACACATTTTATGGTACAATAACCCATAACGTTTTGACGTACAGAAACCATTTGTTTATCAGCTGGTCAAAAAATTTTTCTCGGCAGAAAAAGGGAATTAAATCGTGACCATTTTTAAGCAATTATTTATGACAACTTATACGTGGATTAATTTTTTTTACAATAAAAACACCCTCAAAGTCAGTGTAAATCACTGGTTTAGTGAATTTAATCGTTTTTTTACGGGCGAATCTTTAAAGGTCGTTAAAAATTGGTCCAAACGTAAAAAAGAGTGTATTGATCTTCATGGAGAACATTTTAAAAAACAATCAAACCATTTTAATCAAAAAATTGTCGTTTTGTTTGTTTTTTCGTAAGTCTACATTGCAAACCTCGTATATGGTAAATTTTTGCAATGCTGGAGTATTCGTAGCATATCGTAGAAAATTGTGAATATTTTTTGCATCTTTAACAATGTAAATATTAAATATTATTTTTTTTAAGAAATCGTATTGAGGAATGCAGAACAAATATTGAATTTTTTATCATTATTAAAATGTATTTATTTAAATTGATTCATTATCTGAAAAGTTTGGGATTTTTTAAAACCAATCCAATTTAAATTATTCACTCCATTTAGCAGCATTGAATACATCTTATTTTAATAAGCATTATTTTTTGGCAACAGTCCGAAAAATATCCACTTCTCGGGTGCTTTTTATTTGACAAAGTTGCACTTTTCTGGCCTAGTCCAGAAAATACGTACTTCCCGGACTAGGCCGGAAGACCAACTGGATAATAAAATAGTTGACATTTTGCTTTAAAAGTATGCATGGTTTTTGGTTCATTATTGCAATTTTAACAGGCATTTCAAACAAACTAAATCCCATTAGTAATAGCAGTTGATCACCGCCCTGCTAAGAATAGGTATAGAAGATAATGACATTCAAATATTTATCAATTTGTACTGGAACCAGTGTGCGCAAATCAAATTCGAAGATCACCTGACCGACCAGGTGAAGATCATGCGAGGAGTGAGGCATGGCTGTGTGCTCTCGCCGACTTTCTTTAACATATACTCTGAAGAAATCTTAGCTGAAGCCGTCACGAACTTAAAACTGGGAATTCGAATAAACAAAAAATATATCAACAACCTCCGCTACGCCGACGACACTGTGCTGCTGGCAACCAGCCTAGGAGACCTACAGTTATTACTGGACCGTGAGAGAAATGCGAGCGAGAAGTACGGCCTAAACCTGAACATTGGGAAAACCAAATTTATGACGATCAGCCGCACCAATTCGGACCCAGGGGCGCTACTGGCAGGGAGTAAGGAGATCAAGACAGTCGACAGATTCGTGTACATCGAAACCATCCTTAACTCGCAATGGGACCACGCTGAGGAGATCAGGTCCCTAATCTGCGGTGACCTGAGTCACCAAGATGCGGATAGTGAGATGCTACGTTCTCCCGGTGCTGCTATACGGAGTCGAGGCATGGGCCCTGACGCAGGCTACTGAAAAAAGATCGAAGCCTTCGAGATGTGTATTTACAGGAGAATATTGAAGATATATTGGGTGGAACATGTCACCAACGTCGAAGTCCTGCGGCGCATAAGAAAAGAGACAGAAGTGCTTAACATAGTGAAGCTTGAGTACCTCGGTCATGTAACGCGCAGTGAAGAAAAATATCGAATTCTTCAGCTCGCCATGCAAGGCAAAATATTTGGCAGGAGGGGACCGGGACGCCGTCGTATCTCGTGGCTAAAAAACCTTCGACAATGGTTTGGAGTAACATCCGCAGAGCTGTTTCGGAGAGCCGTCAACAAAACTATGATAGCCTTTTTACACAGTTGCCGAAAAAGTAGTATACGCAACATGCCCGGAAATGGTTTTTTTTTATCTTGTCTACTTGTCCAAAAAAAAAATGTATTTTCCGAATTTGTTACGTAAATTATTACTTAAATGCTCAATTTTTTTATTATTTATTAATAAAAATAGGCCATGATATATAAAATTATTTTTTAATAATATTTTCAGATTATACACATATATGCACTCTTCATAAAAAGTGATGAGGAATCGAGTAAATATACAGGGTTATTTCGGTAGCCTGTCGACCAGCACAAAATATAATAAATATTGGCAATAACTAATCAAATAATTAACTACACGACTCTAATTTGAATTGTCCCCACTCGACATATATTTACGACGTTACTAATCAGTATAAAACTGTGGTACGTCTGAGTTATCAAGAAAGAGACTTCGAAATATTATGCAAAAGATCATAATTTCTCTTCTAAAAATGTGTTAATTTTTACCATAAAGGCTTTAAAATTAAAATAAATATTTTATGAATTAAAAAAGATAACATTGAATATAAACTAAAAATTTGAACACTGAAAAAATAATTCAATGTAATAAAGGTTCAAATAAACCACCTTGTTGTGCCAAACAATAAAAAAATTTCTGTTTCACAGATTTGGCTATTTGGCAAGGTGGTTTATTTGAACCATTTTTACACTTGATTTGTTATAAAGTTACCTTTATTTTCAGCCTGAAAATAAAAAATAAAGTATTATACAGGGCATTACATTGATATATTTAATGTTTTTGGAATACCCTGTATATTACGAAAATAATTTTGAATTGTATCTATCCCTATCTATCCCAAAATTAAAGCTGTCGTTGGACGTAAATAACCCTATACTATATTGTCTTATTTTAAAAATACTGTGTAAAGCATTGGTTTTATTTATTGGTAGTATTAGTTTAATCGTCTATTCTAAACTAAAAGTTAAATTATTGTTACTATTAGAACAACAGTAAAAAGTTAAAATGTTTAGAAAACCACGTAAAACCCATAAATGTGGGTGCAAACGATTGATTTAATTTTAATAAAAAATGTAACAAATAAATAAAAAATACAGGAAACACAAATGTAGATATCGGACACAAAATGTTAACATTTTGTTTCACATGACATAATATGTCGAAAAATGGATGTGTTTAGTATGAAATCTTTCTGCCTTCCTGTTGTTTATCCAAATTTAAACGGATATGCAAGAACCCTTGTTCTTTACATTCGTATTTTGTATAAATATATACAAATCTGTTCAGGATGACCGTATTTTAAATATTGATTTTAGCTCTGAAAATCTGGTTATGACATATTTTTACATCAAAATTTGGTGAATATGTTTAATAAAAAAAACAATCCGTAAACAAAACTCACAAAAAATTCTTATAAATTATTTTTTTGCAACAATTACATAAAATCATTTTTTTAATCAGATTTACTTTATTCATAGCTGATAACTGTAAACTAAAAAATCGTTTGTAAATGTAGCAACTTACATTTTTTATAATAAATATTGGGAAAATAAACTATAAAGAGTAACTTAGTTTTGTATATGAATAAAAAACAAGATTTAAAAAAAACCAATAACATTTTATGATGGCAAAGCATAAGTGCATCAGAGTTACGTAGTAGTCTAAATTGAAAAAGTGTGTTTAAACTGGCAGACAACAAATACATTATATGTAGTAAGTGGTGGTGTTTAAAGTTAAAGTCCAACTTAAGAAGGTACTGCAAAAGATAGTTTGGGCTTTTTAATTTATTAATAGCTTTTAACTTTTACAACTTGTTTTCGTCTAAACTAACAGCAGTATTGGTTCTCCGAGACTTTTCATAAAATTAAACCAAGTAATCCTATGGGATTTCCAAATTGACAAGTCTAGAATCATTTTTTAGTTATAAGCTACCGGAGCAGTGTTTATCTTTTTTTTATGTTTATAGTTAAATTGAAACAAATTTTCACAACTGATCTTCAGTTTTGTAAATAGAGTACATTGGCTATATTTTATTGCTATACTAATAGCGAAAATGCAACATTTTGTTGCAAGTCAATATAATTGTCGAAAAAATTGTAACATTAAGCCATTTCATGCCGCCAGTTAGTCAGAAATATACAGTTACAATTATATTTTCCCAAAATTAAATGATATTGAACCCTTTTAAGACCGGTAATTACGACTATAACGGAGTAGCGTTGATATTGCATTTTCGATCTATGGGAAATTTCAGTGTTTGTTGATATTTGTTCGTCACTTTACGTACATCAGTTATATTTGGCTTATGTCAACTGGGTAAGGTAAACGATTTTTAAAAGTTTTATTGATATTGTTTTATAATTACTTCACAATTTTAAAGCTAGTAATATTACCTAAATCAATTTAAATAAAGATTCTGGAGAAAACTACAAAATATAAAGACCTCAATAAAGAAAAACATAAACTATTTTACACGGCTATTTATTACGACTAACAAAAGCATGCATAATTGACTCTTTATCACGCGCCCTAGGTATAAGGGTTGATAGGTGACTGCTTCAATAAACAAGATTTTTCTAATATTTTATTATGAATTGTCAAATTAATTAAATTGTGTGCAATTTGTAAATTTACGTTAAAACAACTTAAACAGAAAAATCATTTTAAATAAATTTTACTAAAATGAATGAATACACCAAAGTGACAAAGACTTAAAAATTACATTTATTACATTTCATTACATTTTAAGTCTGCTTTTGCTTCATCCATAATAACAGTTTTTAATATTTCTTGTAATATAATTGCCAGGATTTCACATGAGTTAAATTCAATTCACTTCATTACCTAATTTTTTAATTTCCATCGACAATTACTGTACTTACGTTTAATAATTAAATGAATGTCAAATAATATAAACGTATCGATTTGATAAAATGTACCAAATTTATTGTAATGAATAAAAGTTGAATGCATTAATAAAAAAAATTACGAAAGACACAATACATAATCGCCTTTAAAGCATTAGTATCATAGTGAACTAGGTTTTAATTGTTTTAATGCATATTTAAAACAATTTAATTTAAAATTTACAATGTTGTGAAGATTTTTCTCAACACCATCAAAAATAAATGTTTTTCTACGTAAAAAGTTTAGTATTTATTATATTTTGGTAGATGTATCAATAAAGCCACATTTGATGGTTTGTATTATTATAGTATTCTAGAAGCATGAAACTTTTAAAGACTTTTGATTAAACATAGCACCTGTCAGTATGTTTAAAAATTCCACCCATAAAAAGGTTAAATAGAGGATAAAAGTTTGTATATTAGTTCTGTTATTTTTGAAGTAAGCAAAGCGTATTTATGTAAACCTGACAGACTGAATGACCGACGTTTCAGCACACAGCTGATTGATGTCAAAATTTATAAATCAAAAACCACTGAAGCTGTTGATGTACTTACGTACGTAATTTCCTAAAATTTAGTCCAAAAAAGTTGTATTGTTAGTTTGTTCTTAAGTAGTTAATTTTAGTTTTTTAAAAAATTAACAATTTCACGAAGAAATGGTGCAACAAATGGTATTGTAGCAGACTCTCTGATATTTGGCAATGAAGAAAAGGCTTTTGTCGTAAGCCAATAACTTGTTTTCTTATAAATGTCTGCTGTATCAAAAGGCTAAAAGAAGACACAATGGGAAAAAATAATAAGGATTTGGCCATTGCTGCAATCGAAATGAAGGAAATGGGGTACCTGAAGGCTTCTGAGAATTTTTAAGTTCCAAAAAGCACTTTATTTAGATTGGCGATAAAAAAAGCACCTTTTAAAAATTAATCAACAAAAAACTGGTTTGGACATTAAAATATAGAGAAGAAGCTAGTAAAAAATTGCACTGACATGAAAAAAGCTGTTTGGCTTAACCAGAAGGATCTGCGTCAGATAGCAGTATCAGCTAGCAGTCAAGAATGATATCTGGAATATGTTTAAAGAGGGATTTGTAGGTGAATATTAGCTTAAGGGATTCTTAAAACGTAATCATTATATTTTATTAATACGTCAGCCGACAGGAAGAAACCTCTCAAGCAAGAGCCAATATATTTATAAGACAAAGAATGTGTCACGTGCCTATTTTTTTCCCTTCTACAGTTACATTATTAATTGGATCTCTGATGGTTTTGTATTTCTCAGGTGCTCGTAAATAGTTTCGCTTACCGTATTCTGTTGTAATTTGAATTTATCACTCGTTGTAAATAGTGTTGCATACCTAGTAGTGTTAGGATTTAATTATTAATGGCTGTGACATTTTTGTTAATTGGAGTGGGAGTCTTTGTTATTAGATTTCGCCTTGATTTTTGGCCTCGATTGTCGTGTGTTGTCAGCTATATTATTGTTTGGTTTGGTTTTCTGTGTGGATGGGCTATCAACACGGACGAGCGCGATTATGAGTTGGGAACATAGATTTGCAAAGGTTGGCTAACACGTGTCCCGTGTCATTGTCTGATATCCGGCCTGGGAGTGAGTAGTTGGGAAGAGTCGCTTGGTGTCAGTCGTGGAAGTCGGGTGAGAGTTTTTGGAACGATTTGATATTAACACGTGAGCAGAACTTCTACGGTTTTTTCTTTCATATCTGACTGTATTTGGGCCATCTTAATTGGATTTTGAAGAAAAACCATTTAATTTTTAACTTGACCATTCTGTCTTGCCTTTGCTGTGGATATTTTGGATATTGGGGTCGAGTTAAAATGACCGCGTGCGGGATCTGATGAAGGGAAGCCAATGTTAAGTACCAGGTGCAGTTCCATAATCAATCCGGCCACAGGATTAGTGAATTCGTATACCCACAGGTTACAAGTAATTTATTTTAGAATATTTAAACGACGTGATTTGTTTTTGACACCGCGATTAAGTTTTGTTTTAATTTATTAATATTGTACACTGTTGAAAACTATTTATTGCATTGGATAATATGCCAAGTCTGAACCTTGATTAAAGTAATATCCTCAATAGTTCTTTGTGTCCAAGTAAAAACGTTTATTCATACTTATTTGTAAATATCCTACAATATTGCTATTTTGAAGGACAGCCATCGTAAAAAGAAATATTTTTAAATAAGCTCGATTGTTTTAACAGTGTAAATCTTTAAAAATACTACTTGGTGTTTCTGTTTCTTGAATCATCGATGTTACAGTGGCGTCTCAATGAAGTTTTCAATTGGTTACATAGTATTGAGTTTAATTTTATCAACTTATCAGTTATTATGTGCTTGATCTAAGTGTTTTCAATAGTTTAAAAGTAAAAATTATTTTCATTAAATTCGTACCTGCTACAAGTTGAATCTGAATTTATACATTACTAAATATACTTTATGTAGTTATTGTGATGGTTTCAAATTATTATTTTTGTTGCAAGTCCATTTATTTTGTATTTTTTTTAATCTTTTGCTATTAGGAATTCTATATAAAACCAATTATTTTTGAAATTTTAAATATTGTGAACATTTTTTTTGTTTTTAATTCTTTTTTGTACATTATTAGGTTTTTATTATTGTCTGAAAGATTGTTATAATTAATTTAAATATTATTTTAAGAAAAGTGTATTAAATTCGTTTAATCCACTTTACAAAAATACAGAATTTGTTGTAAAAAATCGGAACATCATTTTTACTTAATTAATATATTGCAGGAATTGTAAATATAGTTTTATTTATCTAGTTCATCATAATTGTTTGTTGTTTATCGTGTGGCTCTGCTAGTGCCTACTAGACCTAGGGGTTTCCGGCTTGTACCGTCTAAGTCGGTGGCGCGGCTCACTTTTATATTTTTTTCTTCTACCCTCTACGGCTGAGCTCGGGCATAATTTGCCAGACCACTGGCAGAGTACTCTTTAGAGAACTAAAAGACGTGGCAAATGGATAAAAATGCTTTTTTTACCATAAACAGCTATAATGAAAATTTATTGTTATAAATTCATGATTAAATTATTTTAATACTAATTTGAAATTGTAAGGTTATTAATTTTTAAAAATGTTTTTGTGTATATTTTTATTTTTTCTTTTGTTAATATTTTTTTATACATTAAAAACAAAATGGTATTCCTTAGTAACCTCACTTTCTCTACAAATTAAAATAAATTTTACACAAAAATACAACAAAATTTACAGATATCGTAAATAGAAATAAAAAGTTTCTCTTCCAAACAGTAAACACTGTTTATACATTTTTATGGGAAAAATAAATTAATGATATAAAAAACTTTTTATGGTTGTACCTAATTGCATTAATTAATAACACTTTCGTTTATTTTTTATTTAAAATACTGAATTAACTTTTAAATATTTTAAACTTCATTTAGCTCTTAAGTCTATTTTGTATTTTACAAACACCAATTTTTATTTAGCCTATGCAAATTAAGTCAATTCGTGTAACATGCGGGTCTGATTACTTATTTAGTTATTGTGAAATTACATTTATTTTTGCGTTTAATACTTTTAATTCTTTAGTTTTATATTCAACCTTCTTGTTATATTACCAGTAATTGTTTTATTGTGTTTGCTTTGTAGTAATGTTTTCCCACATTCGTTTATTTAATTTGGATAACATAGGCGAAGCCAAGACTTTTATTCTTTAAGTGTCACACACCCGACTAATAAAGTTTTTTTTACATCAACAATTTAACATTTTCTGGGACTAAAATATTTATGGTAATTTTAAGCCCCTTCATAAAAAAGGTAGTTTTACAAAAGTGTTTTGAGATACCACTGAAAAAAGTTGGGTTAAATTTTAAAATATTTTTAAAATGAATAATAATATTCTATTTATTACATGCATTTATTTTTAAAATATTTCAGTTAAATTCTTTCCTTTGAAACTAATTTTATTTATTTATATACACCTGCAAAATTAATCGGACACTAAAAATTAACATAAAATTAAAAATTGTTTTATTGTGAACTATTCATCCGATTTTGATTAATTTTTTTTAAAATTATAGGTTGTTTTTCAGGAAATATGCTACCCTATAAAAATTTTTTAAAAAATTATTTTAATTATAATTATGGTGAAAGAATAATTACTAAGTGTTGTTTTCAGAAGTTTGTAACACCCTGTGATATGCAACAGCTACATTAGCGAGCATTTGATTTAATCGGATTGTAGTCCCATCATTTTTGACCATTTTTTTTTATTTACATTATTATCCGTTATTAAAAAAGTTACATTCTTTTTAAGAAAACCTTTCAACGGAGATATGGAAATAAACAAATTAATATAAAAACGTATGTTTATTTTAGAATTAACGAAACAGTTATTGTCCTATAGCTAGTAAATGTTCCTTTAAAAAATGTACTCAGAACCAAGTATTTCCTCCTCGAGCTTGTTTAACAGCTCCCGACCTTTTTGGCATACTTTTAATCAGTACAGCTATCTCAGCTTAAGTCACTTGCTCCTAGTTTTTCCGGCTGTGTGGAGTCGAGCATTATCGTGTAAAAGCAAAAAATTATCTTCTACAAAAGGTCCGTAAGGCAGTACATGTTCTTCTAAACATTTTCTTACGTATCTATCAGCGTTAATGCCACCTCCTTCTAACGAAATAAGATCCGTACACCCTTCTAAAGATAAGCCACACCATACCATAACACCTCCACCACCAAACTGTACCCTAGAAGTAAAACAACACTGGGCATATCGTTCTCCAGGTCTTTTCCATACTTTTTGGCGACAATCAGGCGAATACCTCGTAAAGTGGGACTCATCTGTGAAGAGAATGTACTTCCAATCGTCCATATCCCAGTATGGATGTGTTTTGGCAAATTCTAATCGCTGCCTTCTAAGTGCTGCATTTAATAAGGGTCCTGTAGCTGGGACATATTATGATACATTTTGTTCGTGCAACCTTCTGCGTACTTTCTTCATCAGAAATTCGTTTTGTTTTGCCATTGCGCTAAAAGTAACACGGAAGTCATAACATATTCATTTCCGTGGATACCACTCATTATTATCAAAATACGCCCAGAATTAGTTTTTTAGACTCGTGAATTTTTAAGAACTAACTACCATGTGAATGAAAGAGAATATACATGTACGTACCTAAATTACACATAAACACTTCCGTTGCTCGCTAACAAAAGACTACTTACTTGATTTGTTTCCAAAAGTAGAAACATAAGGGTCGGTACTCTATAAAAGTGGGATTGCCAAATTTTGAAAATAATCTTTTGGCTAGAAATAGGTGCTGGTGGGTGTCTCCAGCTTAATGGTTTTGCAAGGTGGTTACAATATTTACTGCCAAATTAGAAATAAAAATATTGATCCATAACCGAATCGAAATATTAAAATGGTATCTTTATTTTATTACTATTTTGCTAAATATTTTAAGCAACTTATCTTATCTTAGTATATATAAAGTTCTAAAATCCTATTATTTGCATCCACTTTAATAAAAAAAATGGATATTTATTATTATTTTTCTGTAAATAATAATGGAGACCACATATTTTACTAAGGCCAATAAGATACAATTGTTCTATCATCTGATATATATCAACAATTTAAAAAGTACTGCGCGCTTTTCCGGAATTCACCAGTTTCGTCAAATTGCACATATTGGAAAAATGACCCATAATATATCTGAAAATTTGAATTAAAAAAAATCGGTAATGTAATCACAAAATTATTATAAAAATAAGAATAACTCTGTGTTGGTATCTTGTTTCATTAAACCGGTTTTAAGTCTTGTACCGATAAAACTTTTAACTTCATCTTCATAACTTACTAGAAGAATGTACCAGATATAAATCGAAAATCCCCTGTAAATTTCTATGGTACAACTAAAAAGTAGAAACCCTATATAATAAAAGCTAATTTAACCAAAATAAGCGGTACCTGTAAAAGTAAATTTTCCTTACAATAACAGCCTTTTAGGCTACCTTCAAGTTTCGCCTCTGATTAGGAATATACTCCCAATGAATCAGTTTTATTGGGCCGCTATTCAAAATTATAAACACTCATGAATGTAAAATGTTTACGTGAATGATTGCTCAATTGAAGCTTGTTGTATGAACCAACATGATAAACAGTGACACCTAGTTGGACATTCTCTCATTAAAATTCAACTTCACTTCCCATTCAATTGAAAGTTTACCACCCACACAAATTTAAGGGTAGCTCCAGAGGATTTGTAAGGGGGTGAGTATGAAATGTTCAATAAATTACTACAATTTTAAAACCGCTGTTAATAATGCCAACTGGGGCATGAAATTCGAGCAACTGAATCACACCTGTTTTTTGTTTGGAGAATTTTGAATTGAAACAAATACATGGTTACAGAAACAACATTTTAATCCAACTCAGTTTAATGTAATGAAATATCAATTTTAGAGAAAAGATTAAAATACGTTATTTAATAAGTTGATCGTCCTTTTCTTCATCTATTCTTCATCTAGTGATGACATTCGAAGAAGAATTTTCCAAATCAATCGATTTTATAATGTTAAACTCTGTTTCTTTAAAAATCCAAATTTTATTTTTGTAATGAAAATTTCTTGTGGATGAATTATTTATTTTAAATAATATCCCACATCTCAGTTCCCATTTTTTTTATGTATGTATTATTTATGGTTTAAATTGATTGATGTTATTTATTAAGTAATGTAAGTTTAAATTGGATAATTTTTAATTTTATTCATTTTGTTTAATAACTTTTAAGTAATATATGTTGAAGAATTGTTAACAAAAATAGAAATTCTTTATTTTTTGTTGATTCACCAAATTTAATTTTAAACATGAGTGATTTTCAATTGTTTCCAATACACAAAACAATTCATTATTTGAGGAAAGTAATATAACATTATTGGAATTGTTTTAAATAATCCAAAAAATTACATTTGCAACGTAATTTATAATAAAAATTGACCATTATAAACTTTTATGGTATTATAAATGTTTTATTCAGCATTTTTATTTAAATAAAATTATGTTCTGTTCTTTCTTTGTTAATCTTAATTGATTAATACTTATTTCTGACAAGTTTTATGAATATCTTAACTAGTACAATAACAAGATGGTTAAGATTAGAAAGTAATAACACTTTATTAAACAATTTATTAAAATTACTTAAAATTTGCTTCCAAACAATTTACCAACATTCATTAGCAAGTCATTGTTATATGAATATTTTATATCTAAATCTACCTGTAAATTATATCATTCACTATCTTTCATGCTTAAATATTCTAAGTAAACCCTTAGTAGATATATTCGTTAATAAAATATTTCTCCACAATGACCACGTTAATCTTTGTTCTTTTAACCTCATTAAATTATGAAATGCATTTTTTTGGTTATCAATGTACGTTTATCAATGTTAAACATAACAAAAGTTAAAAAAAATAGCATCAAACGTTTAACGTACATAATTATTTTTCAACTATCTTTAAAACTTGTTTCTTGCTTCCAAAGCCAAATGTACGGTCTTTTCGGCCGAATTTCAGTCTCGAAAGAAGGACTTTTGTGAACTGCTTATTTTTGCGGGCAGTTTAGGTACAGCGCGCTCTCAACTCTACTTTGCATGGTTGAGTACGACGGCAATCTACAGAGCTTTTGTATTTATTCGGCTAAACGTAATCTTACATCCCAATAAAATTAACAATGTTTCACAACTACATTCTTGCTAGTGAAAAAATAAACGATATAATAAATAAAAAGTAAAAGATTCATTGATTAAAAATGTAGCGCGCTATATTTGACGAAATAGCCAGGTATAAAGTATTTCAAATTATTATCTCGATTTTTAGGGATAAAAATGACTAGCAAAAGATACAGAAACTGCTCAGTCTTCGTAATAATAAAAAATAAAAAAATTGTAATAGATATTTATATTTGATTTTTATTTCCAAAAAATTTGATATTAAATAAGGTAAGGGATGCTTATTTTACGCCCTTATAATATAATAGGAATATTGAAAAAATACCGGTGGTTAGTCCTTTGCGAGTGCACGAAAATGATAAAATTTCAAGTTTCTATCTTTTCTTGAATTTAAGAGAAAAAAATTAGAACCTAATTTTGCACCGAAAAGGGTGTGAGACAGGGATGTGTGGCTTCGCCATGGCTGTTAGATCTATACATAGACGATTGTTTAAAAGAATTGAAAGAGAGTGCGTATGGATTGAAAATGAATGATTTTATCGTCAAATGCCTTCTTTACGCCGATGATCAAGTCATATTAGCGTCATCTGAAGAGGAGTTGCAGGCGATGGTTAACGTTATGCAGGGTGCACTAAAAATCAAAGGGATAAAAATAAATGTAAGCAAAACGAAAGTAATAGTTTTTAAAAGAAAAGAAAACATGACTAACCGTGAAGTTCTGATTAAGGAAGAAAAAATGAAACAAGTAAATAAATTTGCGTACTTGGGTTCAAAGTTTACGAGAGATGAAAAGTATGAAAGTGACATTGAGAGTTGGCAGGAAAACAAATAAATGAGACACTGCACAGCTTTATGAGCAGCCAGAAAGTGTCAAAAAGGCACGTCTGGCTGTGCATACAGGTGTGTTGGTTCCTACATGGTAGTGAATGTTGGGTATGGCAGAAGAAGCATAAAAATAGGATTATTGCTGTGGAGATGAGTAGTCTGAGAAATATAGCCGGAGTGACTCGGTTGGAAAAAGTGAAAAAAAATGAGATAAGAGAACGCTGTGGTGTAAAATAAGATGTGATTACAAAGATAGATAAAGGAATGCTTAGATGGTTTGGACACGTAGAGAGGATGGATGAAGGAAGATTGACGAAACAAATTTATAAGGCGAGTGTGAATGGACAAGTCGGTAGAGGTCGACCTAAGCGAACATGACTCGGTCAAATCAACATTATTTTAGAGAAAGGCCAAGTCAAGAGTACCAACAACCAACAAGCATATATGAGAGCACTGATGAAAGAAGAGGAAGCAAAAGATGTGTGTAAGAACCGTAGCAAGTGGAAGGAAGTGGTCTCTGCCTACCACTACGGGAAAAAGGCGTGGCTATATGTATGTATGTATGTATTGCTCACCACTTTTTAGGAGTGATATCTCGGAATGGGGTGGGCTGAGGACATTTTGTTACAGAAAAGTTTCATCATAATTTTATCCGGGCAATCACCTGAATTTTTTTACATTTTCACACCCTGCATATATAAACAAAAAAAACACATGTTTCCTAATTAATCATTGTAGTAATACAATTAATCTGGTGGTTATTTATAGGCGAACATAAATACAAAAGATTTTTTGATTTTCCCAGTTCATTTAATTAAATTATTATATTTATGTAAGCTGCACTTAAAAATTAAACCCAACTAATGGTATTTTTCTTGCGTTTATAACTTCATTCAATTGGGTAAATTTTGCATAATAATAATAATAATCATTGCCAAATATTTTGTAAAATAAAATATTCAATCTGGTAATCTGGTTAAGTGATAATGATATCATTTAAAGCCATTAGTACGTTTTTGACTGTTGTACTAATTAAAAAAAAATAATATTTTAAATAATAATGTTTAACTTAAAATAAGTATAGATTTGTAGTTGATTTGGTAAGTACTATTAAAAATAAAAAAATGTCAAATTAACTGTTTAAAAATAGTTTCGCGAAATAATTATTAAAAAATCTTTTTTTAAAATAGTTATGTGTTAATTAAAATCAAGTAAATTGTGTATGCTTTAGCAATATCGTATACCATCAATAATAAACCCTTTTGGTTGTTTATGTGAAATCAGCATACGAATACTATTACTCTCCATTAGTGTCCCCGAACGTTGTGATTTGTAACTAACATTCGCATAGCTACAAAAACAGCATTAAACCTTAGCGATGTGTACAATCAACTAAGTCAGCATTCTACATTACTGCACCACTTCTTCCTTCAATTAGTGATCGTCAAATTAAGTCTTACACTGACTTTTTAAAACTGGGGCGGAATGAGCCCTCATTGCAATTCGAACCAATTTTATTTAGAAAAGCAAAATAACACCAAATACCAACAAAATGTTATAAAACATAAAAAAATATAAAAAAAACATTAGAGCGCCATAAAACTATTTTACTTTTGGCAGAAATATTGATGTCTTAAAAAAGTGATACATTTTAGTTTATTGTTACATAATATGTATTCGGTAATGGCTACTTCTTAACTCAATAGACTTACTTTATCACTACAAGCCTGCATAGCTGTATGTTCGTGTTTTGCATTCATATATTTTACTTAATATCTAATCCTGTGCAGGATTCGCAAAGACAAGTTATACGTAATTACACACCTACAATGAAAATTAAATGACACATTCAGCTCTATATCATATTTAACCAGAAATAACATTATGCACTTACTGTGGTTTAAAATAAAATTGATAATAACATACATTTAATGAGATGTAGCACCTAAATTTGGTAAAGACTAATTTAATTAAGTAACTTCTTTATTGAAACTTATTTTGAATTTTTAAATATTTGTAGGTATATACGAGTAAAATTTAATAAAAGCCCAATAAACTCGGCTGACCATTCACGAGAATCATAAACATCAACCCGTTGAGCTCAATTCAATGTTTACAAAAAAACACGTAGCTGTTTCGCGTCGCTCGTATTATTTTATTAATAATCTTTTGTATATAACCAGGTGTGTTTAAAAAAAACAGTGTCATGTTTACGGTCGTCGACTGATGTCACCGGACCTGCCGAGTCAGCGTTCAGTCGTCGGTCAAGTTCAACGTAATTGTAAGTAAACAACGAGAAGTAAAGTTCAATTAAATTAATCTAGTATTTGGAAAAACGTTCCTTTTTTATTTCAACAAGGGTTTCCCGTAACCTTAAGGTACCTAAGTACTACATGACATCCAGATATTTCACAAAGTATTTGCATAAAAAAATGAGTAAAATACTGTACTAGATTCTAGATCTAAATCCCTAGCACCTCTTTTTCTTGATTTAAATAGGGTGCAATCAAGTGGATTTATGGAAAATATCTAGGATCCAATGTGTATGAATAACGGTATGAGGGATTGAAGCGATAAGGGTCGAAATATTTAGAGTCGACTAAGGCGCGTGGTAAATGCGTCACACGGTGGCGGCGGGAGGCCGAAAATGAAAATGAATCAGCAAAGGTGGTGTCAAAACAAATGTTGGCTCGAGAACGAGCCAGCGCCAAATAGTGATTATTGAAAACGGCTCTACTCTACGCCCGACCGACATTCATTACAGTTTGCTGAAAATGAGAAACGAGGCGCAACGGCGATTTTCAGATGGAAAGCAACATTTTGGCTACGTTCCAATAACTTCTTTTTCTATTTCTCATTTCTATACTGGTTTCAAATACTCAAAAGACGGCAGCAATTTAAAAATTACAAATTTAGTTTTAAGTTTAAAATGTTTTCACAAAATTATGGAACGTTATGATTTTTATTTTTCGTTATGTCTGTATTTTTTACAGACAAAGCCACTACAAAGATATATTTTTCAAACAATTAACACAAAATTAGCTGTATTTACGCTCATTTTTACTTACATAAATACATATAGGTAGTCACGCCTTTTGACCGTATAGGTAGGCAAAAACAACTTCTTTCCACTTGCTTCGGTTCTTACTCACGTCTTTCGCTTCTTCTACTTTTATTATGGTTTTTATATATGCTTGTCAGTTGCTGGTACTTCTGACCTGGCAATTTTTTAAAACAATTTTTATCTGATCGAGTTAAAAAAATTGTTTTGAATAAACAAAAAAAAATAGGAAAACTTAGGGATTATTAATTTGTACAGATTAAAATCTCACTACACTAATGTTTCTAGTAAACATTAAATAACAATATGTATGCATTAAAAGGCCAGTGAGGGGCAATCTCTATACAGACGTTTTAGTATTATATGAATCAGGAAGAAACATGATAACAATTCGCAGCCAGCTCCAGAACGCACTCGACCACCTTCAGTCATGGTCAGTACGGACAGGACTCAAATTCTCGACTGCAAAAACAAAATGTGTTGTTTTCTCAAAGAAATCGGTAGATGCTACATCCTTTTTAGAATTGAATCACCAGCAATTGGAATTTGTGGATGAAGTTAAATTTCTTGGTGTTACTTTCGACAAGAAACTGAAATGGGACTCACACATCAGAAATCTCAAGAAATCCTGTCAAAATGGCCTCAATCTGATGAAAGTATTAGCTAATCACACATGGGGAGTTGACAGTACCACCTTGCTACGGATTTATCGCGCATTAATCAGATCCAAACTGGATTATGGATCCATTGTTTACTAAACAACGACAGCATCCCATTTAAAATCTCTAGATTTCATTCAGAATACAGCCGTAAGAATTGCTACGGAAGCATTCTGTACCAGCCCGGTTAAAAGTTTATAAGTCGAAGCAGAAAAGCCACCTCTCGAACTTCGTCGACTCAATCTGGCCTTACCATACGCAGCAAAAATATCAGCCAATAAAAACAACCCCTGCTATCAAAACACATTTTCCAATCGTTTTTCAGAAATATTTGAGCAACACCATAATTCCCAACTTCCTTTTTATGCCAGAATTTTTAAAATACCAAATAACCCTATACATAATCAGAACATTCTTCCTCTGAATATAAAGATACCTCCCCCATGGACAATAGCCCTTCCCAAATGTGATATGCATTTTACTCATTATCCCAAAAGTGATACTCCAGCAGCACTCATAAGAGGAGCTTTTTCCGAAGTGGTCTCCAAATACGTGGACTACTGCCACATATACACGGATGCATCAAAAACTAGTAAAAGCGTAGGGGCTGCCGTAATTACAGACGATGCTAATTACAGTTATCAACTACCACCAGAAGCAAGTGTTTACACGGGAGAACTGTACGCAATTGCCAAAGCTCTTGCTCGCTGCCATGAATAAGAAAAAAACGTTGTCATCTTTACCGACTCACTAAGTGCTGTGCAAGGTCTTCAACAGCTTTACCCCTGTAATGCCCTTCTACTTAGAATCAAATCAGAACTAGGAAACTATCTGAAATAGGCAAAAGTGTTGAAATTGTTTGGGTTTCCTCGCATGTTGGGATAGTTGGTAATGAAACCGCTTACACACTAGCCAGAGAGACCAGCTCAAATCCTCTTAGTTAATTGATTCGCCGTGTGCCACACGAAGATTTCAATCACAGTATTTGGCAACTCATAGTAAATATATGGAGGGAAAGGTGGCAAGTTCTTGAGAATAACAAACTCAAAGCAATCAATCCTAACTTAAGCCACCAGAATTACGAATCAATCTCTCGTAAGCAACAGACAATCCTAACCCGTCTCAGGATTGGCCACACTAAGTACACACATCAGCATCTACTGAAGAAAGAAAATCCCAAAGGATGTGTCTCCTGCTATGAAGAACTGAGTGTGGAACATTTAATATCGGAGTGTCCCGACTATAGAGAGAAAAGGTTAACATCAGGACTGCCCGAAGAACTTAGTGATGCCTTGAACCCGATTAATATTTATTTGTTACTGAAGTTCCTGAAATTCACCAACATTTTACAAAATATATGAAATTTATTGTACCAAACCCGCTAATAACCTTCGCGGTTGATGCGGTTTCTTTAAATAAAAAAAAAACAATATGTAGGTAAATAAAATATAAAATTAATACTAGTAAATTTGACTTTTTTACGGTTTAAAGGCACAATCTGTAAAATAAATCATTGGATAATGAAGATTCGAAAGGTAATTTTCAATTCGCGACTTTTGATTGGATACGTGATTTATTTAACAATTTATTATTTGACGAGGAGTCTGAATATGATAGCGATAAAGATCCAGAATTTGACAAAAAAAACGAATTATAAAACAGACCGATTTTTTAAAATTAACTTTGCTACAAATAAAATGTATTTTTTATAATTTCTTATAGAAATGAATATCTTCTTAATTGACTTCTGAAATTTTAATAATAGTTTCTTTAGTCCATTGTAAATTTTTAAATTTATTGTCAGAAGTGTTTTAAAATATATACGGTATGAAAATTAAGAGAAAAGCGATCGCTTTCCTGGGCACTGCGCAAGCGCCGAAACACGCTCACTCCATTTGCACCCGAATTTCTTATGATCACTTCTACTTTGCCTTCTGATACTTTGCACCCTGTTTATTCTGTAAGTAAACAATATAAATGCAAATTGTCAGAGGTTCTTATAATAAGTAAATTTTTCGAGATTTTTCGCAGCTTTGGCAGCTCCTGACAATCCTTTAGCTCCTACTTACTCTTCTAAAAATGTTTTATCCGCTTTTTCTCATGTTCCTCATTGCCTAAGCAAATTTTTTTTGTCGGAAAGTCGCCTGCCAACGTACTTAGCTTCCAGCGCACTTTCTGACGATTGGGCTTTCACTTTCCCATCAGCAATCGAACTGCCTCGGTCCACGTAAAATATTCCGTGGACCGAGGCATGTTGCTTTCTCTGTAGCCAGCTTTTAGATTTATATGTTCGTCTAGGTCCACCTCTACCGACTTGCCCATCCACACTCGCCTTATAAATTTGTTTCGTCAATTATCTCTTATCTATCTTCTCTACGTGTCCTAACCATCTAAGTATTCATTTATCTATTTTTGTTACTACATCTTTTTTCACACCACAGCGTTTCCTTATCACAATTTTTCTCACTTTATCCATCAGAATCAGACTACTCATCTCCGCAGAATTAATCTTACTTTTATGCTTCTTTTATCAAACTTCATTCACTACCATACCATACATAAGTGTAGGGACCAGCACTTTTATAAATGCAATTTTTTTAGAATCTTAAAAGTAAAATCATCAATGAAATCTTACTTTTTTAGCTTGTTTTTTTATTGGGATTATAACTTATTGTTTTTAAATATTGATGGTAAACAAGAATGGCTACAAGAAAATCAATTCTGCTTCTACATTTGATAGAAAAGGAAGTTTTTAGCAATATGTTAATATTTCTTTTTTAACTATTTTATTAATTTACCTAAAAAAAATATTGTAGAATTATTATTTTAATTTTTGTTTAAAAAAAAATGTATTGTTATTTCGGAAATGGTTAACCAAAAATAATTTGAATCATTTTTAAAACATAACTCATACTAATAAAATGAGTAAATAATAATGTTTTTTTATTACTGACAAAATACAATGATCCTGATGACAATAAATTAAAAAAATGTTGGCTTACCTAGACGATAATTCTCTTAACTAATAAATTCATACCTGTAACAAAAAAATGATTACTATAATTATATATATCCACAATATTTGTGTGAAAAAGTCCATATAACACATATATCTTAATGATTAACATTGTAGGGTTGCTCGTATATTCGGGAGAGCATTCGAAACTAACATTTATTTCACCAGATATCTCTATCATGCGCTACACATTTCTATTTTTCCAAAACTTACACTTACCAACAATTCTCACTAAAGAAAAATAAAAGAAAAGCAATGACTCATCTAAAGGTGCTTCGTGTAAAATTAAAGAGATTTCAGCAGTGAAATACAGAATTCGCCACACTTTCGACCATTATAAAATGAATTATTTATAAAAACTCCTGTTTCTGTTCTGTACAAAAAAAAGAAGAGCCGATTTATATTTAACGATTGCAACTACTTCATTTCCATTATTTTCGCGTTAAACTAAAATATTTACATATTACAAAAGAAAAGTTAGTATCGCACAAAAAGACATTAAAATTATTAAAAGATAGGTATGGCACTAGGAAATGAGACATTTTACTTCTCAAAGAATGAATTCAAACGTAAAATAAATTTTTAAATCAGTCAATATTGCCCACCCCACATTTTTTATATTTTTTAACAAAATTTAGCATTAAATAAACAAATACTTTATATTATAAAACTTAAAATATAAAAAAGAATCATTTAATTAGATGCCCGCGTTGCATAGACATAAAATAAACACTTTAAGGATTAACACTTGAAAAGCTTATTTCAGCTAAAATATAACCGAATAGTAATGTTTAAAGGACATTAAAAAAATACACATATACACAAACGAATCAGACAAAAAAGGATATACACTAAATGCTAACTCTAAAACAATGAATTAATGTTATCTTTACTAAAAGTATGCATAGAATACATTATTAACAATTACCCATACGAAAATGTTATTAAAGTTAATTTGTAACAGAATAATTTAAATTGGTTTATAAACAAAATTCTTAAACAATAAAGTATGTGTTACAACAACAAACACATATTGATTATTGAAAAAGTGTATATGATAATAAGACATTTTAATATTTGGTTCAATGTTACCTTTATATTGAATTACTGTAGTAAATTATTTTAATAAATTTTTTAAAAGCTGTATGTTACTTATATAATTATTGTTATTATGTTACAGCGTCAGAATTCTTTTCTGCAATAGGAAGATAAAAATAATTAATTTTAAACACTTTGATAGGTTAACTGGCAATGAATGCGTAAAATAAAATAAATTTATTGGATAAGTGATAATTTCTCGTTAAATAAAATATTTTTGTGCACGCAACTCCCCTAATAATTTTAATGAAATTAAAAAAGTTTGTTTAATAATATTATACACACACACGCAAAAATCGCTACTCTACTTTGGGTAATTTAGATTTTTTCCACAACAACATTAAACCCACTCTTTATATATATATATATATATATATATATATATATATATATATATATATATATATATATATATATATATATATATATATATATATATACTTTATAATCCGACAGGTCATAAAATGAAATACTATGTCAACACCACGTTCCGCTTTCCGAGAAAGTATCTTCCACGCAATTTGATTTCCATGAAAAATTTGTACCCCATAAGTTTTTTCGACAATAACCCAACAGCAAAACAGACTTCCACTGTATCCTGGAAAAACTACATTTCTATGCTAAACAGAAAGTTTGTCGTTCAATCCACCTTTTTCATGTACCCGTTTACGTCGTAAACTACACAGGTAATTTTCTACCAGTCGTCTATATTTCCAATTTTAAAAAACACTATTTTTATTGATCAAAGCTATAAAAGTATAAACTATAGGTATTTTTCTTCTATTGTTTAAAGTACCCGTTTTAATCTTTTTTTTAATGGCAAAAGAATTGCAAAAAAAAAACCTATCACGACAGTATTAAATAGTGGTAAGCTTTTTTAAGTGCACCACACAAATAAAAATGTAATGTCAGTAAATTTAGGAATATGACAAAAAAACAACAAAATATGTTAAAAAAAATTTCAGCAACCGTCCGGGAAGTATATAGGATGTACATATACATACTATTCGGATGATTTTTATAAAATGAAATAGCACTTATTTAGCATAGTTTAAAAAATACGTATTTCTCGGATTAGGTTGAGAAATTATTGTCATTACCATAGCAACGAAATACCAACTTACCAATTTGGCATTTAAAACAGACATTTAAATAAACCAAGCATTTTAAACGAATTAAATCCATTTAATATCAGCAATTGTTTTACTATTAATATTTATGTAAACAAAAAGTGGAATATTTTTAATTTTGTTCTACAAAAAAACATTATAAAAAAACGCGCTTTATTTCACACAGATGCCGAAAAAATATTGCAGGTACGCAAAACGCCCGAAATTTGTTGTTTTGTGCTCGCAAACTTCCAGGACAAGTCGTAGGTTTTACGTAAATTACTATAACAAAGTTTTTATGAATTATTAAAAAAGATGCTAAATGAATTTATAAAACACATACATATTAGATTGCAAGGACGACACTGAATTTTTTTCGGCAACGCCGGGATGCAGTTTTATTATTTTTAACTCGATATTGGTTTGTGTACTTCGATAGGGAAAAATCAAATTAAATTTTTTGCGTAGTTGTTGGCTGTGTAATACAACATCAAATTTTTGGCCAATATCGTTTATTTTGAGTCCTTTTTAAAACTGATCCACTAAATGAAAATATGGTTTAAACTTTCGTTTTATCAGCCATTCGCTCTGTTTTAATAGTTACAGTAACATAAATAGCAAATTTCCACTTTTTAATCGAGCTGAGGTTGTTTAATCAAATTTTGTGTAGTTTTTATATGCTTAACTATTTCAGTTGCAGAATAGAAATACCAGTAAAATTACGTAAAAAAAAACACGCGAATTAAATTTATTAAAGTACACGAATAAAAATATGTAATCTACTTTTTATTGTTACAGACGATAATGTTACTAGTAATACATACCATCCAAAAAGAGGAAAAATATAAATTAAAGTAATACTAGTGAATTAATTGTTACTAAGAAACCCTAAGTAATTTCTAATGGTATTGATACCTATTGCTCGGAAACCTGTAAATCTACGAATAGAAACTAAATTTCGACTAGGTAAACATTTATCAAACTCATTTAGTTCAGTTTCTAAATAAAAATATTTTGGGCGAATATAATAGCGGTTTATTCATTACATGCGCTGAATATAAATACATTAAAATTTCTATCAAAAGACACAAAAGGTCCACACTACCTCATATCACCCTCAGAGCAATAACATGCTAGAAAAATATCACATAACTTTAAAACCAGCTCTTACAGCAAGAGGCAACACATGTAAATGGAAAGACGAAATTCCAGTAGTTTTGTTGGGTCTTAGGACAACTGTAAAGGAAGATCTTTAATGTTCATCGGCTGAATTACTGTATGATCAATCTTCGATTGCCTGGAGAATGTTTCGTTGGATCTCACGAGAATATTGAACTTTTTCTATTGTTAATTAATTTGCGCGAAACATTAGCTAATATCTTCTGGTTAAGCCTTACAGTTTTTTTATGTCAATGCAATATTCTAGTAACTTCTTCCCTATGTTTTGATCTAATATTAATGTTTTTGTTGATTATATTTTCAAAAGGTGCTTTTTAAATCGTCAATTTAAATAAAGTGCTTCTTGAAACTTTAAAAATTTCAAAAGCCTTCAAGTACCTCATTTTCTTCTCCCTATCTGCAGCAATGACCAGAGCAATATCATTTTTGCCCGATTGTCTCCTCTTCTTGCCTTTTGATACAGCAGGCATTAATAAAAAATTATCAAAGTTTAAAAAGTACCTCTAGAATTTATGCACATAATTTGGAATAATACTTTATATTATATGCACCAATAGTTTTTTATGTTAGCAAGATGACGACATAAACTTAAAAAAATAACATATAAACAACAGTGTAGATTTAACGTCGACTACAAAAAACAAAGTTATTTCACGTTATGATGACGATAGAATAAAAAGTAACCGAAAAAGTTTTGCTGTGCTTACAGTGTTCTCGTGGATGGTGTCTCAGAAAATAAAGAACAACATAGCGGATTGCCAGCACTTGCACTGATCAAAAGTTTTATTTGACGTTTTAATTGATGGTATCGCAACATAGATCGCACTATTATTTATCATTATCATATTTGCTTTTCCTTTAACACGGTTAAACTGTTAAACTGGTACACGGGTAAACTGCAATAAAAATTATTATTAAATATTTTAAATTAAAAAAAAATGATGTTTTTAAGACAAAAGACTATTTTTTTTTTAATTATTACACCTTTAGTCCGGAGAAATACCATTTCACAAAAGCTTTTTGCGGACTTTGCTCTTAGCCGTCCCTTCCATATGCCAATAAGAACAACAAGAGGTTCTGACCCGTGCAGCTCCATACACCTAGGACTATCCAATTGGAACAGTTATATATGAACAGAAACCCATTTTCATTTATTGTTTTTCTTTCTTTTGACCTTTAGGACTTTTAGCAACAGATTCACTTAAACATCGCCTTTGTGTATTAATCACTTTATACTAGTTTTCCCTTAATAACAAGTATGGAAAATGTAATTTCTCACAAATGCTTAACAAATCCTAGTTCTTATAAATTTATCATTTTTGTTATTATTTCGTATTTTACTAGGTGTTAGAACTACCACCTTAAAAATCATACAGACATTAGAAATATTTTATTTATTGCTTCCAAAAAATAAATTTTTTGGCTAGTATCCCGTAGCGCATCTAACTTAAATGTAATATGTACATAGTATTAATAAAAGGGTACACACAAACATTTCAAAAACTTTATTTTTATGATATTATCTCTGGAATTTAAAGCGATTTTTTTCTGTCTGATACCACGAGTTTACGAATTGAAACTTTATTGTTGCATTAAGTCCCCGTGAAATGTAACAAAAAACAATTGCAATTTCGCAAACATCTTTTAAGCAATACTTGGCATGTTTCTGATTAACTCAATCAGGTGAAGTAAATGAGACAAATAAAGCCTGTCAAGAAATCAGAGTTTCTGAGAATTTTACGATGCAAATGGTTTGGAATGTTAAAAATTCAATAAAATGTTTCCAAATACAATAACTGCACAAATAAAAGTGTGATTGATTTTTTTTTGTATCTAAAACATTCTTGATTGCTTTTTGTATCTATGTACGTTTATAAAATAAACTTTTAAATCAATATTTGATGTTTAAGTAATAAATAATAATAAAAGATATCTTTTGTAAATTTAATCATTACGAATAAAAAATTTTGATCTTGACTAAGAAAATTGAGATGACACAATAAAAGTAATGTTTTTATGTTTTTCACGTATTCAAATAAAACAGATTATGTAAAAAATAATTTATTGTTTAAAATGTAAAAGGCTTTGAAAAAACTTGAAAATAAACTTCTACCAGAGAGTCGATCTTATAATACATGTTTTAATTTTTTTCGCATTGGACATTAATAATTAGTCAATTATTGACTGTCATTCTACAATTATTAAATTATGTTTTAGGTGATAATAATTTACAAAAAATTTGCCAGTCATTAGGACTGAAGGCAAAAGTGAAGACTTAAAATTAAAAAATTACAGTGGTTTTTTGGATCAAAATAATTAAAATTTTATAGTTTGTAAACTTTTATTATTAAATATTGAAAATCCCAATAAAAGTGGGCTGTTAACTTAAGGCCACTTTTTAACAGACTTATAGAAGAAGAAAAAGGTATAACGTCACCGCTACTTCTGAGTACTTTGATTGCGTGGAAGGTTTAATGTGTGTCTGCTGTGCATTGTTTAAATTGTTTTTTAATTTTATTAATATTTTAATTGTTTTACTAATTTACTGCGCAGTACAACAGTAAGTACTAAATATATTAATATTTTTATATAGAAAGATTATTAACAAATAACAAAGCAACTAAATTTAAATTTTATTCTAAAATTTAACCTATATTTTTTAACTCGTGCATCGCTTATCGATAAATTCAACCATTAAATATGGTTATCGTAGATATAAGTTTTATCCCAAGCATTAACTACCATCTTTCGTCTTACAGATTTTATTCTTTTTAATAATTTGCTCAAGGAATTATTCATTTCTCTCAGGTACAGCACTAAAATATTAAGGAAGGAGAGTTTGTCGTCGAAGATATTCTCTATGGATTCTACTCAATTTTTCCGATGACAGAATATTGAGCATATTAATCCTTTTGATAACGGTAAGTTTACAACAATCAATTAGTATAAGAACAAAATTCCTTAACAGAACCAACACCTTTTGACCGGTCCTTAGTTGTCAAATAATTTGTTAAATAATAAAACCGCATTAATATTTAAAAATTATTATACAGAGTGTTTTAAAAAATGTGGCTTCGTTGTTAGGATAGGTAGAACACACTGCAAAATAAGTTGTGTTTGTGTAGTAAAAAAAATTTCGTAACAGCATCCGTTTTCAAGATACACGTTGCTGAACTTGAACACCATTTAATTTAACACCAAAATGGTACTGTTGGTAAAACAAGTTACTGTGTACGGTTTTCGGAATATTTTGATTTAAAAATGATGCTCACATAAAGTAATAAGTATTACGGATTTCAGGCGATAAATATGTCCCTGTTTTATTATCTGGCCGAGGCGTTGTCTCGTCCAAAAATATCTATTCAGTTTCGGGACAATATCCAGAGAGAAATCGTTCTATCGGATAAATTTCAAAAAATATTGTTTAGATTTATGTAGGAAGATTTTAAGGTCGTAGTTTTAATTTGTAGTTTAATTTAAAAGGTGATATTGCTATGTTATAAAATTTTTAAGTTTTGCATAATATCCAAGTGATTTATAACATAAGAATTAATTGCACTAAAAGATAAGAATAAATTGTTTAACTTTTGTACTTTTGTCTTTAAAATTATCGAACCCAAATCGTAACATTGTTATAAAAAACAATTACCTATTTTTTTATAGCCACAAACAATATCTTTATTTTAAATTTAAAGTAATTAAACAAAGAATCACAGAAATTTTTTTTAAATAAATTCGACTAAATACATAAAATATTCAATAAGTAAGTGTTCAAAATGTACTTTGCTTTTATGAATATACAATTATATCCTTTTTTCTAAAGAATGCATTAATCTTCTAAACGCTTGAGGATCAGCTTTGAGGTCATTAAAGTGACGTTCAATTCTTTCTTACAACTATTGGCGTAAATTTACTTCTGTAGCAATGTAAGATAGACTATTTACTTAAGATACGACCAAACTGTGGAGCTTTTGCACCTCTACTGATCCATCGATTCGGATATTGATTACTCAACTAATTACGACACCTTCTATTAAAGTGCGAAAGCCTCAAAATGCAAAAAAAGAGATTCGCTCGTTTAGAGTTAAATCTAATATTTCAAATAAATGATTTCGTTTTTTCAACGTTCATGTTTTCTCCTAGAGTCTCTGCTATATTCGTTGAAATGTTATACTTCTTTCTTGTGGCTTCGTATTGTTTGCACTCGATTAATATATGCTTTACACTAACACTTATTTGACAGGTTTCACATATTGGTAACTCAGTTCGTGTGATGCAAACGCGATATTCTTACTTGGTGTGGTCTGTTCAATGTTGGTTGGGGCCAAGGATTTAATGATTGTTTGACTTCTTTTAGATCATTTTGTGTTGCACACCAAACGTTTTGCCACGCACCAAACACTTTAGATTTTATTACGGATTTCATGTTACAAGATAATACTTCGTCTTTTGGGATAGAGTTCTAGTTGTTTGGTGCAGCTCGGGCTAGTTGGTCTACTTCTTCATTTCCCTTTATACCGGAATGTGATGGTACAAACATAAATTCTACGTTGGCATCTTTATCTTTCAAGTATGCTAAATCTGTTTTGACCAGTAAGGCGATTGGATTTATGGTATACAAGTGTTGGATAGTTTGGAGTGAGCTAAGTGAGTCTGTTATTATTAGAGATAGGGACTTTTTAGATTCTTTAATATAAATGAGTGCTTGTAGTATTGCATACAACTCTGCAGTGTATATAGAAGTTATCGGTTTAAAATTAAAATTTTATAGATGTGTTTGGGGTGGCGATGGCTGCTCCTACACCGTCTGATGATTTGGAAGCGTCAGTGTATATTGTATAGTGTTTTTGATAGTTTTCTATTTCTTTTAAAAAAGACTGTTTAATCAGATTAGTTGGAGTTTCCTGTTTTCTTAATATACTGAGGTGGGTATTGATTCTTGGTATGGGTATTAACCAGGGCGAAGGAGTTTAGATATTTGTTGGGAAAAAGGTGGGAAATTAAATTTGTAAGTCATTAAGGTTTCTTCTGACTTTTTCGTAAAATGGTGGGTCTAATTTTGTTGTTATGTATGTCTGCTAAAAGTGATCTGTGAACGTATTTGCATAAGTTGGGTGCTCTTTATTGCTAGTGATTTTGGCTGCATATGAAAGACTTAGGTACTCCTGTTAGACATTGTAAACTTTTAACTGTTGTTGTACAAAACGCGCCTGTAGCTATTCGAAGTTTTTAATGGTCTTCTAGGTTTTTAATGTTGACGTTTTAGCGGAAGCATAAACTATGACGCCATAGTCTAGTTTAGATCTAACTAAAGATTTATAAGTATGTAATAATGTATTTTGGTCTGCTCCCCAATTTTTATCGGCTATAGTTTTCGTAAGATTAAATCCTGACTGGCCTGCTTTTTTTAATCGTTTATATGTTTTTTCAATGATAGTTTTTGGTCGAAGGTCATACCTAGGAAACGAATATTATCTGTGAAATTGAGTGTTTGATTGTATAGCTTCAGATGTGGTGCGGAAACGTTACGTCTTTTTGTGAATAAGATACACTTAGTTTTTGTTGAAGAGAATTGTAATCCGGTCGACTTTGACCATACTTCCAGTTTATTGATGGTTTTTTGTAAATAGTTTTAAATGGATGTCAATCAAGTTTTTTCCTTTGGCAAATAAAACTAAGTCATCAGCATATAGCCTACTGTTGACAAGTGGCGAGCATTAATCTAGTATGTCATTTATAGCTATTACAAAAAGTGTTGTGCTTATTATTGATCCTTGTGGTACACCGTTCTCTTGTATTTTTTTATCCGAGGTAACGTTGTCTGATCGTACATAAAAGCAATATTGTTTATTTGAAAATGCCTCGTGTATTTCTGATTCTAAGTCGATTAAGTTGTCTGTGGTTGATCGATTTTCTCTGAAGCCGCTTTGTTGTGGAATAAGGAGTTTCTGTTTTTCTAGAAACCATTTATTGACCATTTTCTTCAAAAACTTACATATTGTGTTGGTTAAGGATATTGGCTGGTATGATTCTGGAGATGTTCGAGGTTTATCTGGCTTCGGACCAGGTTGATGGAAATACTTGGTCCAGATAAAATTATAAATCTTTAAAAGTAATGTTTTTCCGTTTTCTGGTAGATGGCATTAGAATAATAATAATGTTTTTGGTTTTTAATAGTTAATTATTTTTTATAATACTTACTTTATACCAGCATCAGTTATTACTTCGTCATTTTCAAATTAAAATATTTTAAAAACCATACACAGTATCGAGTTTGATCAATAGAACCTTTTTGGTGTAAAATTAAATGATGTTCAATAAAATTTGGACTTGAATTAGTCATGTTTAAAACCACTCGGTACGAACCGTATAACTAGCACCCTCTATAAGAGTCAGATATAAAAATAAACTTATGCGATGTGTCAGCTTCCAAAACATATTGATAAAAAATTTTATTACAATGTTGCCACTAATTTCGACATAATCGTAAAAAATTTTTGTAAAAATTTTTCTTTCAGTACCCTGTATTTTGAAAACGAATGCCGTTACGAAAAATTTTTCTAAACAACTTATTTTGCAATTTTCTACTTATTCTAACAACAGGGCCACCTTTTTTAAAACACCCTGTATAATAATTTTAACATGCAAAAGTATAAGTATCTTCGTAATGCGTATGAATTTTCAAACATCATATATTAGATGTGTTAAAACATTAATTAATCTAAATGGTAAGAGTGACAGTTTAAAAATGCAAAATGAAAAAGAAATCACACAATTTCTCATAGAGGAATTCAATTACATTCTAAGTTGACCCAAGAGGACAGTTTCAGCAAATTAAAATTTTTTCTCAAAGCTATGCACTCGAAAGGTCGACAAATAGGACAAACAAGCCATGACGTCCAAAGCTGAATGCTATGAGACATTATTTATTTATATGAAAAATTCAGTAAGACTTTCAATCAATCACTTATCATGGGTAGGTACTCTACTACCTTTTTTTGTATTAAATAATAAATGCCTCTACATTTGTACTAATAAACTTTTGTATGTAATGAGAAATTTAATTATACGTTTAAACAATAAAATTCTGCATTATATATTTGTCGCTTGGTACAAAAAAAATATTCAACGGTTTTTAATCAAATTAAAATATTTTATGATTAATGAAACTTACTTAAATATTCATGTATTCTAATGTAGATGGTAGCACTAGTACTAACAGCTTAGTGATAGGACTTACCCTTTTTTAAATCAATTATTTTAACAGCAATATTATATTTTGAAACATTCATTCGAAGGTAACAGAAACTCCAGCCCAAATGTCAACCTCACCTGCAAGTGCGATAACTATGGTTATCCGGTGCACCCTGCCAGATAACTGACGAGGCTCTGACGACCGAACGATAGCCGGAATAAGCTATCCCCCCTCAAGCTGTCAACGGCCTCTTTCTTAGAGGGCGGAAGAACAGCTGAGGCAAGGGCACTCTTTTGTCCTGGGGTTGAGAAATCGGCCCCGAAAGCGGATGAACAGCAATGTCAACGGTATAAGGATACGGAAGGCAACGGGAAACCACCGTATTAAAGGCTTGTAAGCATCCCTAGTACAATCGTCATGATGAAAACACCAAAAGTAAAGGCCCTCAGTCCCCGGCAGACCTTAAATGGTCAGAGGGTGCGAAGAATCCCCGGGAGGACTTTAAAAATTGGAACGTGGAATGTCAGAAGTCTATACCAAGCTGGCAAACTACGGAATTTAACAGTAGAGATGGACAGACTAAAGATCAATATACTAGGAATTAGCGAAGTCAGATGGCCAGGAAATGGCAAACTCACAACTGACAAAGGAACATTATATTTCTCAGGTAGCGACGATCAACAAAAACACCCAAACGGAGTCGGAATATTGGTGGACAACAACACCGACAAATCAGTCACAAACTTTGTGCCCCTCTCGGATAGAGTAATGATGTTGCAGATGCAAACACCAAAAGTAAAAATGAACATTGTGCAAGTTTACGCGCCAACATCAGAGAGCGAAGACAACGAAATCGAAGAATTCTACGAAGAAATGGAACAACTGTTGAGAAACATCAAGAAACATGAAATCCTAATCATAATGGGAGATTTGAACGCCAAAATTGGTAAAGGAAAATGCGAAGACCTGATTGGAGAACATGGATTGGGAGAGCGAAACGAAAGGGGAGAAAGACTAGTAGAATTTATACAAGAAAAAGAAATGGTAGTAACAAACACATTATATAAATTGCCGCCGAGAAAAATCTACACGTGGAAATCGCCCCAAGATACGGAAAACAGAATAGTGAGAAACCAAATTGATTATATCATAATTGGGAAAAGACACAGGAATAGCATAAAATCCACCAAAACATACCCAGGTGCAGACGTAGCCTCTGATCACAATCCTGTAGTGGCAACATTCAGGCTAACCCTAAAACGCATTAAACAAACCCATAAAAATAATAAGATTAACATCTCAAAACTAAAAAACGAAGAAATTAGAAACAAAGTCAAAGAAGAAGTAAATGACAAAATACACTTAATGCAAGGGAAAAATCACGATGAAGAGAACGTGAATGTAAAATGAAGTAACATCAAGAACACAATAGTAAACACATGTAAACAAGAACTAAAACAGGAGAGTAAAGAGAACAAAAAGGATTGGATGACAGAGGAGATTTTGGAACTGATGGAAAAGAGAAGAGAGGCTAAGAGTATGAATAAACAGAGATACAAAGAGCTACACCGACAAATACAAAAGAAAGTGAGGGAAGCGAAGGAGAAATGGATGAATGAAAAATGCAACGAAATCGAGAAAATGCAAAAGATACATGACACTTTTAATCTACATAAAAAGGTCAAAGAAATGACCAGCGGCTTTAGAAGGAATCAGAACAACATACTAATGGATGAAGGTGGAGACATAATGCTAGATTTAGAAGACCAACTTAAAACATGGAAGAAATATATCGAAAAACTGTTTAAAGACGAACGAAACAGGCCCCAACTAACACGAAAGGTAAAAACAGACAATCCAGACATAACAAACGAAGAAGTAATATATGCACTTAAAAACACAAAAAATGGGAAAGCACCTGGCGCGGATGAATTACCTGTGAAATTGCTAAAACTACTCGAAGAAGAACACATACCAATACTTACGGAACTGTTCAATACGATTTACAAAACTGGAGTTATACCCAGAGAATGGCTAACATCCACATTTATAGCAATACCAAAGAAAAACAATGCCAAAAAATGTAGCGAACACAGGACTATTAGCTTAATGAGCCACACATTGAAAGTATTTATAAAAGTTATACACAACCGGATACACAAGAAACTGGACAATGAGATAAGTGATTTCCAGTTTGGGTTCCGGAATGGAACGGGCACAAGGGAGGCATTGTTTGTTGTAAACGTACTGACACAGCGATGCTTAGATGTGAATAAAGAAGTATACGCATGTCTAGTAGACTATAAAAAGGCGTTTGACAGAGTACGACATGACCAACTCATAAAAATTCCAAGTGAAAAATAAATAGATACTCAAGACATAAGAATTATAGAAAACTTATACTACAATCAAACAGCAAACATCAGAATAGGCATTACACAGACGGAAGATATAGAGATCAGGCGCGGAGTGAGACAGGGATGCGTGCTTTCCCCTTTGCTGTTCAACATCTACTCAGAAGCGATCATGAAAGAAGCATTAGCTGAAGAAGAAGCTGGAGTGCGAGTTAATGGGATACCTATTTCAAATATAAGGTATGCGGACGACACTATGTTGCTAGCCGAGAATGCCATCGACCTACAAAGAATGGTACAAAAGGTACATAATGTCAGTATACGATACGGGCTAAACATGAATCTCAGCAAAACAAAATTCCTTGTATTCACAAAGACCCGAAACACCAACACACAGTTGATAGTAAACAACCAGATAATAGAACGGGTATATAAATATAAATATCTGGGAACATGGATTAACAGCAACAATTATTATGCTAGCGAACTGAAAGCAAGAATTGAAATCGCACGCAGAGCCTTCATAAATATGAAACAGTTTTTCTGTAACAGAAATTTAAATAACGATCTCAAAATACGTATGCTGAGATGCTACATATTCACCATCTTACTATACGGCATAGAAGCGGCCACATTGACAAAAGTCATAATGAGGAAAATAGAAGCATTCGAGATGTGGCTATACAGGAGAATACTGAGAATATCTTATATGGACAGAATTACAAACGAAGAAGTACTAAAAAGACTCTCAAAAGAAACAGAAATTAATAACGAAATAAAAATCAGAAAATTACAATATTTGTGCCACACTATGAGAGGAGAGAGATACCGAATGCTACAAGTGGTGATGCAGGGAAAGATTGCAGGGAAGCTCAGCGTGGGAAGAAGACGAATGTCGTGGCTCCGCAACCTGAGAGAATGGTTCAACTGTTCATCAAATCATCTTTTTAGATCAGCAGTCAACAAAATGCAAATAATCATGATGATCGCCAACCTTCGACGGAAGACGGCACCATAAGAAGAAGAAGAAGGGAATTTTGACGAAAAAGCTTAAACTTGTAATTTATTGAAAAGTTATTCACACAATAATATTTCAGAAATATACCAACAAAGCCTGAGAAGTATAATCGGAGTGACTCGGTTGGATAAAGTAAAGAATAGTTAGATTAGGGAACGCTGTGGGGTAAAAGAAGATGTGTAAAGGAAGATTAACAAAATAGATTTATAATGTAAGTGTAAAAGGCTAAGTCGGTAGTGGTCGACCTCGGCGAACATATCTCGATCAGATCAAAATTGTTTTGATGAAAGGCCAGGTCAAGAGTACCAACAATCGACGAGCATGTATGACAGCACTGATAAAAGAAGAGAAAGCAAAATATGTGTGTAAGAACCGTAGCAAGTAGAAGAAAGTGGTCTCTGCCTACCCCTACGGGAAAAAGGCGAGACTTTATGTATTTATGTACGTACCAACAATTTTCTTGCAAAACTGGTAACAATGAAAAACATATATACTATGCGAATTTAAAGTTATATGAAACACAAAAACAGTGGCATCAAAAATTTGCTTTTAAAGTAAATACTAATGTTTCAATACATTATAATGGACATTTAAAACTAGGTACCTAAAACATTTAAATTTTAAAAACATGCATTTATATTTAGGATTACAATGTTTCTTATGCTTTAAAAATATTTTAATTTATTAACTATCCAGCTATGGTTTTTAAAATTTAAATTAAAAGTCAAAAAAATATTATTTTTATACAGCCACTACTGCTTTTGTTTAAACTTTTTTTGATTAAACAAGAAAGTACAGTGATTGTCTTCAATTTTATTTGCTTACAGTCATTATGTTGTTGTTGGTCATTAAATCATGTCTCCAGTAAAAAGCAAAGAAAACTGAAAAGAGCTCTGTCAATTAAGATTTATCAAAACTTGTCAAAGTTATGATGAACAGTGAAAGAGACGAACAAACTCCACCAGACATAATTGCAGCCCCGAATCAGGCATGTATAAATTTGGTTCCGCAAATATCGAAAAATACGCAAAAGTAAAAGGTCACCGTGTCAATTTCAAAATGAATATTGTAAATATGTTAATTTAAAAAAAAAATGAATCAAAGTATTGTTTAGTTATTCAATATTTGTTAACGGTAAAAGGAAATTTTCAACTCAATTTAAATTCAGGTTTCTGTTGTAAATTAATTTCGATATTTCATGTAATGGCCGTACAAAATTATGGTGTATAGCTCACACAAAAAATTCATTCCGTGCTCGCTAAACAATATCTACTGTCATGTTAAAAGAAGCGGTGGAATAAATGTTTATTACTTGCCGATTAATATCTTCTTTTTGGGAAAATACCGCGAGAAGGCGGACGTTTTGGAATGCATAAAAAATATCTTGAAGCAAAAAAACAAGGGCTTATTGATATGTTATGACTCCAGGGAGAAGTTTGCGAAACCTCATAAGACCCTAATGGTCAAGGGAAGGTCAAAGTTAGATGTTCTACAAGTAGAGCTAGTGAATTATGTACAAAGTTGACCATAATTTGTTACTTAAATAATGTATTAAAATGTTAGAAAAAAGATTGGTATTAAAGTGGGCACAGGTAAAATATTTGTAGCTTTTAAAATTGTCTCTCTTTAAAAATGATAAATGTTTCTAAATTTTTCCGTTATACTGAAAGTACGGAAGAGAAGTCGGCGATTTGCGAAATGAAATTCCTAACGGGATAAAAGCCAAGACAGAAACAAGTATGTTTTGTGGTTAAGATTACAAACTCGAGCAAAATGTTAATTGTAGAATTTAAAAAAAAATAAAAATTTAGTTCATTTTCAATATTTACATATACTTTTAATGAAGGTATGGTCCTTAGGTCTAGACACGCAGTAGCATGTCAAGCCAAGTTTAAGCTAACAGAATGGCGAGCGGTACCGAGTGTAATATTACACGAATCATTTGGAACCACTTTTGACCCCCTCATAACTCAAAAACTATGTCACATAAACATGTTAAATCTGGCTCATGTATTGAGACTTGCGCTCCAAATTTTATAAACACACCTCAAACAGTTATCTAGATATTAACGTCTAAAAATCGTCATTTTTATCACTGACTGACCTATAGATCATAATTCTAACCCAGTTCCAGATGACCTAAAAAGTTTAAATTAGGCATCCAGATATGAAATTGGGTGAATAAACAGGAATAATTCAGAAACTGGTATATTTTTATCATTTCATTATAATTTTTTAACTAATTGATGAATGTTGGGAACACTTACTTATATTGCCTGTAATATAAGAATCAGTACTTAAAATTGATGCTAGCTGAACTTTATGTGGATTTTAAGGTCTTTACGTAAATATATAACGAGTAAAATATCCCCCTTAATTTTTTTTAATCCAAAAATATCAGTTTTAGTCCTTATAACTAAGAGTATAGTCGAACTTTCGTATTTATTACGTTATTAACTGGGATGTCTCTCAATATCTGACCTAAAAGGTTGCGATTTATGCTTTGAAATTCATAATTTTCTTAAAAAAGATTTGGAATATTTGTGGTTATATTATTATAACAATTCTTTTAATAAGTAGGTATGGTTTAGGCAATAGTTTATATTAAAAGTTAATAATATTTCCAGTACATAAAATTACAATAAAAATTAAGCATAATTTAATTTACGAACTAGAACGAGTCCAGACCAAGTTTCAGATATTAAATAATGTATATGTTCACAGTAAACAATTACCTATTTGCTTAGCATATGCTATTATTATCCACAAATCACAAGGCCTTAGCCTTGACAGCGCTCTTTTCGACATAGGCTCATCTATATTTAGTAAAGGGCAGGCATACGCTGGACTCTTCACAGTAATAACTTTAGATGGAGTACATCTTATTAATTTAGATCCAAGTCAAATCAAGGCACAAGAGAGCTCTATTGTAGAGTACAACTGCCTGAGCACGTTATACCACTGCGACTTGACCAAATAAAGTATAAACAGAAAACGCGTAAAAAAATTTCCAGATACTGAATGGGCAATTCACTCGAACATTTCAAAGGTACAAGAAAATATAGAAAATAACACAAAAAAGACAATTATACCCCGTAAACGTAGGAAAATACAGTAGGATAACAAAAACTATTTGGTATTAATTTTATTATGAATAAGTTGCCACGTCTTTTTCGTTCTCTAAAGAGTACTCTGCTAGCGGTTTCTCTACTGGCAAATTATGCCCGAGCTCAGCCGTAGAGGGTAGAAGAAAAAGTATAAAAGTGAGCCACGCCACCGACTTAGACGGTATAAGCCGGAAACCCCTAGATCTTATAGGCACTAGCAGAGCCACAAGATAAATAACTATGATTATGGTGAACCAAATAAATAAAATTATAGCAAAAATATGTTGGATACTTTACTCACATAATAAATAATTAAGGTACACAGCTCAATAGCAACATCATAACAAATATAGTCAAAATTAACAGCTATGGTAAAATTTTCTTGCTAAAACAAACCAAAAATGTAAAATTTACAACTTTATAAAATAACCAGAACAGAAGTAAGAGTAGCAAACTTTACCAAGTTACAAAAAAAGTAAAACATATATAAATTAACTCATTAATAACACTAATTCAAACGCTTGCATAAAGGCAAAGAAAGAAAGAAAAAAAAGGTAAAACATATATAAATTAACTCATTAATAACACTAATTCAAACATTTACATAAAGGCTGATAATTCACTAGTTAACCGTTTACATAAAGATTTTCACTGCCAAAACAATCGAGTTTATTTAAAAATATTTTTACAATGGTTGTCCTTTAAAATATCAAGATTGTAGGATATTTACAAATAAGTAGGAAGAAAATATATTTTTACTTGGACATAAAGAATTATTGAGAAGGTTATTTTAATCCAAGTTTAGTTTTGGCATATTATCTAATGCAATAAATAGTTTCCAACAATGTACTATATTAATAAACTAAAACAGAACGTAATCGTGGTGTCAGAATGAGTCACTGCGTTATATATTTAAAAAAAATCGCTTATAACCTTTGGGTATACGAATTTACAAAGTACTATATTTATAAACTAAAACAGAACTTACTCGTGGTGTCGAAATGAGACACGGCGTTATATATTTAAAAATAAATCACTGATAACCTTTGGGTATACGAATTCACATGTACTCCTGTGGCCTACTCCTGGCCTACACCTGGGCTACTCCTGGGGCTGGTTAGATTATGGGGAGGCACCGGCTAATTAACAATGGCTTCCCTCAAATAAATCTCGACAACGGATATTTAACTTGACACCAGAAATCCAAAATATCAACATCGTAGGTAAGATAGAATGGTCAAGTTAAAAATTAAGTGGTTTTTCTTCAAAATCCAATTAAGATGGCCCAAATACAGCCAGATATGAAAGAAATCCCAAAGAGGTTCTGCACACGTGCTAATAACACACCGTCCCAACAACTTTCACCGACACCTGACCTCCAAGACTCTCAACACACGACTGCTGCTTCTAGGCCGGAAATCAAGAAAAACGTCAACCCACAATCTTCTCAAGTCCGCGCTCCACAATCGCCTCGTCCGTGTGGATATCCAGTCCCATCCACACAGAAATTGCAAACCAAACTATCGAATCCTACCCCTACAATTTATGCAACATTATATACAACGAATGATATATTTGAGTTACAACAGAGTACTGTATGCAACACTACTTACGAGTAAGACACAATTATAATGAACCGTAGAAGGGAAAAAATAGGCACGTGACAAAGTACCTACTAATAATTTCTGTACAAAAATGATATCCTGTAAAAAACATAAATGTGAAATGAGAGCCAAGTTCAATAATATGATATATGCCTTGGTTATTGACTTCAACGACAAAAGAAGTGAGAGCTAAATGGGTGCCTAGTTTTATGGTTAGTCCTTAAATTTATTTATAACATAAAATATTTTATAACAACTTGGAATATCATTTCTTTTAATAACTATAAAATTGGTTAGGTTTTAATAAATTTTGAAAATGGGATCCAAGCAGCATGGACAGATTTTATTGGTGAAAATGTGGAAGTTTTGTCTAACAAAATGTGATTCAAGACATTTACATTTTGCAAAATAAATTAAACCCACATGGTCAATAGTAGCATACCTTTCTTAGTAAATATTTTAAAATGTAAAAAGAAACCATGTTATTTAGATATTTTTTGCAAAACTTATATATGCTGGGCGTCCTGTAAGTATATTTAAAAAGATGTAAGTTACTTGATTTATCAATAGCCAAAGATGATCTGGCATTAGAGACCCTGACCTTTGCAAAAAAAATTTTTTACAATTGCCTTAAATTTCTACCAATATAGTGTACTATTAGCGACAACTTTGTGTGTACACGTATAGACTCCTCAAGAGTAAGTGAAAATTGTGGTGGCCAAAACCACAACATCAAGTTATTGCTCATACTTAAAGTACTAGCAGAACATTTTTCACTACAAACCATTGTTCTCAGATTTCCAGATGTAGGTGACAGTTCTCTTTCTAACCCTACATATTTCAGCCTCATGAAAAACGCTATTAAAAAACATTAAAGGGCCTCTAAAAATGTATTGCGCGGCGCCTGCTTAATTTCTTTTAACAGTTATTATCAACCCGGTGTGAATGAGGTCGGGTATCTCATACCCGCCGATTTGTAAAACACTAAATATTTCTTAACTATGCGATTCCTAGAACTCAGCTGGCTCAGTAGCTGGAGGGGGTGGTGCGGGAAGTGATTTTAAGCGACAGTAACAGTTTATACTCAAAAACAATCCAATGGATAATTCCTACTCATTAAGAAAGCTTTTGCCTTTGTCGACCGTTCAATAACACCAATATCAAAGACTAGTCGAAACGTAACATTTGATAATTGGTTTACTGGCTATTCAGTTATGGCGCCTTTACTCCGAGAACACAAAGTGACCTATGTAGGTACAGTTCGAAAAAATAAACCACAAGTACCCCAAGTCTTCAAAAAAGGTAGGCAAATCAGCAGTTTACAATTTGGATTCAAAAATGATGTTGGCTTGGTTTATATGTGCAAAAAAAATAATGCGGTGTTGCTTATGTGGACATTGCATCATGATAATACAATCGATGACAGTACAGGGGAAAAACAAAAACCCGAAATCGTCACCTTCTACAACAAAACCAAAGCTGGCGTGGATGTAGCTGATGAGTTAAGTGCAACATAAAAGGTTTTACGCAATAATTAACGTTGGCCAATATTCTATGGCTTACTCAATATGGCAGTAATAAATGCAGTTGTCGTTTATCGTGAAAATTACAAAACCAAAACAAAACGACGTGATTTCATTCGTAAATTAGACTTATCTTTGATAGCAGACAGCCTCCGTCAAAGACAGAGCAATGGTCGCCTTCCCAATAAAAGACGAAAAAGAATAGCTCTGCATTTGGGAGAACCATCATCAATGTACCCTCTCAATAAAGTGGGAAAGTATTTCAGATGTAGGGACTGCATTACTACCAAAGACAGAAAGACAAAGCATTTTTGCATCACATGCGAAAAGCCAATAAGTATGGAGCATGCTCGTTTTGTTTCCAAAAACTGCTTCGAAAAAAAATAGTTTTTATAGGAATCAAGTAAAAGATATTAGAATGTTTTGTGTTGATTTCATATTATGTCAAAGTTAAATTATATTAGACAGATTTATTCTTTAATTTTTTATGCATCAATTTTTAGATAATAAGTGATACTTTATAAAAATTGTTGATTTGTGCGTAAAAAAATACTACTCTGTTTTTTATAGAAATATAAATACTTTTGTGACTAAAACTGGATTATTTTATTATATTACTTTATTTCCCTAATGTTAATTAATATATTACAGTAATAAGTATTATTTTAAAGTCATTTTAGTTATCAAAATTACATTTCTATATTACGGTATCTCATACCCACCTCACAGCTGATTGAAAAAATTTTCACCTCATTCACACCGGGTTAAAAAAACTTTAGTAAACAGGAAAAAGTATATCTGTGGCAATAAAGTAAACTGGATACTCCATATACAATATGTTGTTGCGCTAATTTTGTCCGGGAGTTTATAAAATTTAATTTGTGTCTTACCTCTTGTATCATGAAATTAAGATTTTCTTTAAAGTTCCCTTACAATAAAAAGTAAACAGCCAACCTTTTATAGATCCATAACCATTACTTGTTTTTAACAAAATAACAAATTAAGGTTAAAAAATTTGGAATACTTAAAAATCGCACATAAAGTAGTAAATTATTACCTTTGAACAAAAACCCGACATATTTTAGACAAAGTGTCTGTTGAGTGTTCTAAAAAAATCGTACAAGTTTTAAATTAGGGCGAAAAGACCACGGGGCTTTGTAAAACTTTTCCAACATGATCAAAAAAAAATAAACGTTCAACAAAAATTTTATGTTCACAATGATAATGGATACGCTAAAGGTTGTGTTAAGTACCATGTCGTGCAAAATATCACTGCTTTTCCTATTAGTTTAATGATTAATTTAATTACCCATTATAACATTTTTATTATTCTAAAAATGTGATAAAATTATGAACTAACTAAAAATAATAATGAAATAGTCACAATTTTTTCGTCAATTAACTGCTGCTTGAACTATTGATAAACTTTTGTAAAAAAGTTGTATTAACGTATTTTAAAAGATTTTCACAGAAGTCTGTATAGTAAGACGAAGGCTTAGGGATAAGGGTCAAGCAGGTTTATGATTAATGTCATCATTACTGCTCTGCAGATTAACTGAAGCGTTCGTACGAAAGCGAGTTATTGAAGGAATATGGCAAATACTCCGATCGAACTATTTTTGAAGTCAGCGATTGCCTTTCAGGTTCTTCACTTACAATAAAATTGATGCTTTATATTCTCAGATTTGTTAAGTTATTTTCTGTTAATATACCTACCTATTATGGTCTTTTTACATTACAATGAAAACATATTCGGGAAAAATTTACCCTATTTTAATATTCAGGTTGGCGAAGTTAAAACCAAATTGATAATCTACAAGTGTACATAAGATATTGGAAACGTAAATGCCATGAAAGAAATATGAGAAATGAAGTTTATCAAGCAATAGTCGGGGGTAGTCACACAATAAACTGGACAACAAAATAGTAATATTATCACCTACCAGTGTAATAACTAACGTACAGAAGAAATTCTAACTCTTTAACGTTTTAATGCTAAATGCATGCTTTTTTAACGCTTTATTGCTATTCAAAAAATTTATTTTCAATTACAAAAAACCAATACATGTATTTTTTAATTTTTTTTATTAACATAAATATCTATATCTGATAATAATGCAGTATTTAAAATAATGACTACAATTTTCAATGAAGTTAAAAACAATTTTTTCATAGTTTTTGTTTTTCTACTAAATCATTTCATGCTTACAAATGAAAAGTTATTGTCAATAGTTACTTATACATAATTTTTCCCTATTTTTTATTTTGAGTAGAAATATTAATTTGTGGTTAAAGTAAAACTACTTATTATATTTGATTTTAAAAGTTAAATAAATCAAATTTTACCTATTATAATAAAATGAAAGGCTTAGCAAGATGATGTCAAAATAAGATTTTTTTGTTGAAATTATTCCTACTAATTTAAAATATTTTATTTAAAAATTTTCTGCAAGAAGCTACAAACTACTAACGCATTCTATCTCCCTATTGTGAAAATTTAACAAGTTTATAACTTTGAGAACTTTCCATGTGATTTAATCTAAAACAAATTAACTTTTTATTAACGTTCGAATTTCCAATATCCAAACGAAAAAAAATTAATAATGAAAAGAGTGTCTACAAATTTTTTATGGGGAACATTAAATATAAATGGTGTTTAACCTTATGTATGTATGTATAATATATATTAAAAAAATAAACTGTACGGTATATAATGTTGTTTGTGCAAAGTATTATTAGGTAAAATCAATAATTAATAATGTAAACGAGAAAATATGTTTTTTATATTTTAAAATAATGTACAATATGTAAAAGTTTATTTATACTGTTCCAGAGACAAACAAGTAATGTATTTTAAAAGAAGCTATAGTAATAAAGAATAGGAATAAGAAAGAAAAGTCGTAGTCAAGATAAGCTGAGTGCAAATAAAAAAAGCTTTAATGGCGTTTTGCTAAACCCGAAATTTGCACGGGAAGAACAAAAGGAAAATACTAAAAATAATCTAACCATTGGCTGGTTAAAAAAATCATTGTAATATGCAAATATTGCACCGCCCATAAATATTTTGTTTTATAACATATCATTTGATGAGTACCAACATTGTTAATGTGGTGACACAATCTCTAATGATTAACATCAAATTGATGATAAAATGGATGGTGTATCGATTTGTCGTAGCGTTTCCGCAGAGTTGAAGGATGGATCTTAGCACGCCTCTGGATAATTTATCAGTTTTGTTTTATCTGTTCTTTTTTCTGAACCACCAATTCAATTATCTGAATAATAATTTCGATTAACACAAGAAAATAAAACAGAAACTATAAATTTAAAACTTACGATGGGGAAAATATTAATTAAAGCTAAAGTATACAATATTTAATTAGATTTATTGGTTTTACGTTAATTGCTCTTTTAAAAGTACTTCGATAATTAATTTAAGGTTTTGTTTTAAGCACAAACTAATGAATTATACTGGAAGAAAAATATTTACGTATAGGAATTTGTATTAAAATCTCCTGGAGATACGGGGAAAATAAAATAGATCCCAGGTATGGTCTGCCTGTTGTAAAAGGCGACGAAAGGACTGCCAATCCAAAGTGTCATGAGAACCGTGCTGATGCATGCATGGCGGTGGGGGAGCACCGTAGTTAAAGGAGCCTACAGGAAACCGGGCAAAATCCCACAGTAGACAGCCTTAATCCTGTACAGGGGACACCTCGGGGCCGGACCACCCCTTTCCCCATACTCGTGGACTGCAAAAAAGAACTCGGAACGCTGAAAGACGTCAAACTTAAAAGTGTTCCAGGACGTCAGGAAATTGTAGAAAATGAAGAAGCAGACGAACTAAAGAACTAAGAACGCTTCTTCTTCTTCTTCAGGTGCCTATCTGTTCCAGACGTTGGCTACCATATTGGCTAATCTATCTTTATTTACAGCTGCTCGGTATGGTTTGGTGGTTGTCATGGGGAACCAAGTTCTTAAATTTTTTAGCTATGAAATTCTTCCCTTCCGGCGCTTCTCTTTCCTTTCTGTTTTCATTTCGCATGATGTGACCTAGATATTGTATTTTTCTTGTTTTATTTATATTCATGATTTCTTTTTCTTTTGAAATTCTTCTAAGGATTTAAATGTTAGTTACATGATCTGTCCATGATACCCTTAACATCTTTCTATAGAGCCACATCTCGGATGCTTCGATCTTTTTCGTCATTGCTTCTGTCAGTGTCCATGACTCCACTCCGTATAGTAACACGGTAAACACATAGCACCGTAACATTCTTAGTTTTGTGTTCATGGTTAGATCTCGACTTTTAAAAACTGCTGACATTTTCATAAATACATTTCTGCTCTTTTCAATTCGGCTTTTAATTTCTTGCGAGTGGTCCCATTGATCATTTATGATGGTGCCGAGATATGTATATCTGTCGACTCTTTCAATTGTTCCACCCTCTAATCTTAGTTGTAAGGTGGGAACGCTAAAAGACCATAATCACGTTAAACTGATATGGATTCCAGGACGTCAGGAAGTTTCAGGAAATGATAAAGCAGACGAACTTGCAAAAAGAGGTACGGAAAAACACAAAAACTACTGGAAAAGTATACCAGGAAACAAACACGGGAAAGAATACATCAAAGGACCATGCCACAAAAGGACGGCAGAACTGTTAGCGATGAACAGGAATCAGCTAAGAATCACTAAGGAATTGTATAATGTAGGCCTGGCCTGCGGGTTGTGCAGCGGGGATCTGGGGGCGGTGGAGCGCGTGCTGTGCTGCTGCTGTTTCCATCCAGTACAGAACTTGTAAAAGGTACAAAGGTACTGGAATGGGTGCAGCGCGGCTCTTATCGCCGGATAGCTGCCCGGGGATTGCCTGTCTTCTGCGGTACGGTACCTCGCGGCGGCGCAGTGTGTTTTGCTGTTTCCGGCTCCTAGCCATGCAATCTGCGGGTCGGGTCTTCACTGTACAATGATAAAAAACCACATGGGCAAGATACAATGGGCCAACGGGTTTAAGTGTCGCCGGACGCAATAGCCAGACGGACACAAAAAGGGGTGAAGTTTTTAGTGAGTAGACCTGATACAGTCATTAAAGTCTCACAGTAGACCTTTAGCTTACATACCTATAACCTCTTTATAAAGGATTTTGTCCAATTCAAAAAAAAACGTTTATTAGATTCTGTTTACCTCCAACACGTTGTATTTAATAGTTTAATCGAATAGTTAAGTACTCGTGAAATATCTTTGAAAAGTAATTAATTTAACGGCAATACCAAATTATTAAAAAAAACATTAAAAAGTTAATTGCACGCAACAATTAAAAAAAAATTCCTACATGGTTATAAAAATAAAATAGGTACAACAAATTAATTTAACATTCCTTAAACGATACTGCTCTTAAAGGAATAAACATATTCTGTAACAGTTAATATACATATATATATATATATATATATATGTATAATAAGGATATAATATGCTGGTTGTTGGTGCAAAATTTAACATTCTGGAGACTACGCTTTCCCGAACATATTATACATTATGAAAACAAAACTCTGATCCTAGTAAAGAACATTACAAATTCATAGTTGGTATCCTAAACATTCTATAAAGAATTGGATCCTAACAATTTTGTATTTAAATAAAAGCAAAGATATTTATCCTATAGTCGGTTTAAAAAAAGAGAAAATATCTTCAATTAAATAAAAAATATTCTTTAAAAGTTCTTTCTAAAACTCAAATTTTGTTAAAGCTAACTCCATTTTTGTAAAAAAACAATGTATGAAGGGAAATTTCACACATGAAAACTCATCGCGATGAACAACAGAGAAAAAGAGAGATTTACAATAAAGGCGAGAACACTGGGCCTGACTTACCCCCTGATTTATTTGCCAAACTTTTTAAATTATCTCAAAATTTTCTTGTTTTCCTTATATTTTCATGTATAAGTAGAATGTAGGATTTATCTATTTACACTCATTTACTGTCGTATCCTTTCTCATAGGCCTTTTGGGTGTTGAAATTAACTGCTTAAGAAAAATTAGTTTTGACAGTACCAATAAAATGTTTAGAAAAAGCAATTATTTTTTATAATTAAGTAAAATAAATATCTTTGGCGCATTACGATTATATCGTCTAATAAATTTATTAAAGTTGTCTACCTATGTCTACGATTGAATAATAGATAAAATTAAATAATCTGATTTAAGTTTGTAATCGCCAATAAGAAAAAAAAAATTGTAATTATTCAATGCAGACGTAAAGTATTTTATTTTACCAATAAACCGACGTATAGGTGGTTTTTATAGATTTTTGTTATTATAAAACCATTTTTTTTTATTTAATAACAATAACCCTTGTGTTAACATTACAATCCGATCATAAGATCAATCAGCAACTTACAGCTAACTTAAATTACTACTCTGTAACTAACTAAGGTCTTACTCAACATCATCCTTATATTTCTAATACATTTTGTACACTAATTAATTAAGAAGAGAAAGGAGATGTATGGATCAGCTCTTTTCAATATGAGGTATAGTTGAAAAATTCTTGTCTAGAAGTCAGAAGGTCTATTGCGTTTTTATAGACTTGAAAAAGGCCTATGACAGAGTGGTGAGAAGTAAATTGTGGTCGACATTGTCTTTGTATGGGGTGAGCGGTAGCTTAATACGAGCACTAAAATCACTTTACGAGGATTCCTCTGCTTGTGTCAGGATAAACGGAGCTTGCACGGAAAAGGTGTGAGACAGGGATGTGTGGTTTCGTCATGGCTGTTTAACTTATACATAGATGATTCCTTAAAAGATTTGAAAGAGAGTGCGTATGGATTGAAAATGATTGATTTGATCGTCAAATGCCTTTTTTACGCCAATGATCAAGTCATTTTAGCGTCATCTAAAGAGGAGTTGCAGGTGATGGTTAATGTTATGCATGGTGCTCTAAAAATCAAAGGGATGAAAATAAATGCAAGCAAAACGAAAGTAATGGTTTTTAAAAAAGAAGAAAGCATGACAAACTGTGAAGTTTCGATTAAGGGAGAAAGAGTGGAACAAGTAAATGAATTTGTGTACTTGGGTTCAAAGTTTACGAGAGATGAAAAGTATGATAGTGACATTGAGCAAAGGGTGTTGGCAGGCAAACAGATAAATGGGGCACTGCATAGCTTTATGAACAGCCAGAAAGTGTCAAAAAAGGCACGTCTAGCTGTGCATAGGGGTGTGTTGGTTCCTACACTTATGTATGGTAGTAAATGTTGGGTTTGGCAAAAAAAGCATGAAAATAGGATTAATGCTGCGGGGTTGAGTAGTTTGAGAAGTATAGCCGGAGTGACTCGGTTGGATAAAGTACAAAATAGTGAGATAAGAGAATGCTGTGGTGTAAAAGAAGATGTGGTTACAAAGATAGATAAAGGAATGCTTAGATAGTTTGGACACGTAGAAAGGATGGATGAATAAATATTGACGAAACAAATTTATAAGGCGAGTGTGAATGGAAAAGTCGGTAGAGGTCGACCTCGGCGAACATATCTCGATCAGATCAACATTGTTTTGAAGAAAGGCCAGTACAAGAGTACCAACAACCGACGAGCTTGCATGAGAGCCCTGATGAAAGTAGAGGAAGCAAAAGATGTATGTAAGAACCGTAGCAAGTGGAAGGAAGTGGTCTCTGCCTACCCTTACGTGAAAAAGGCGTGACTATATGTATGTATTAACGTACACTTCAACACGCACATTAATCCTCTTGACTCTTCTCACTATTCCTGCAGTGTCAAGGAGCTGAAATATCGTAACATTGGTATTAGAATGAAGTCGTAGTACCTGACTCGTGGCAAATTTGACTATAGTTTGGCCAACAGTATCCCTATCCAAATCCTTATGAAGATTACTGTTTTGAATGTACCAGGGTGCATTCACGATGTTTCTTTGTACCTTGTGTTCTAAAATCTTTGAATGATTTGTAGACTACTTTGACTAGCAGAGCCCCATAGTTGAATACCATACGACCAAATGGGTTTCAGTATTTGTTTATACAGCATTAACCTGTTGTGTACAGACAGAGTGGAGTTTCTTCCAATCAAATAATACATTTTTTATATTTAATATGAAGTTGTTCCCTTTTCTTTTTAATATGAACTTTCCAACGAAGCTTAGCATCAAGGTTGATACCTAAGAATTTTGCTGTTTTTATGAATGGAATTTGTTTTTCATTTTTGTTTATGGGTATTTGTTGTTAAGCTTTATTGGTAAAGTTTACGTGTTTAGGTTTGGATTCATTAATTTTAATCTTCCACTTTTTTGTCCATTTGTCTATTTTATTGATTGATACCTGTAGTTTTTCTGCCGCTTTTTCAAGGCTATTTCCTACTGCTAATATGGCAGTATCGTCTGCTAGGGTTGCTAAAGTATCATTTTCTAGTTTAGGCATGTCATTAGTGTACAAGAGGTATAAGAAAGTTCGCAACACACTGCCCTGTGACACTCCTGCATTAATTTACTTAAGGTCAGAGTAGGCTTGCTCTTGTTTAATTCTGAAGTGTCTGTCTGAGATGTAGGATTTCAAAATATCGGAGAACTGTAATGGTAAGTATATCTTCATTTTATGTTTTAACCTCTTATGCCAAACTTTGTCGAAAGTCTGTGCCACGTCAAGAAATATTGTGGGACAGATTTTTTTTTCTTCTAGCGACTTTTCTATCACATTTGTAATTCTGTGGACCTGATCGATAGTATAAAATCCAAGTTATTTTATTAAAGCACAAATTAAATGGAAATACCTCTTTAAAACGTATGTAAGATGTCGCCTACAAACGCTAAATACATTGTGATAATAAATTACTCTATACCATTGGCTTTGTCCGCCAAAAAAAAACATTGATAGGGACCATTAAGAAAATATCCAGTCACGAGCAAGGACATAGCAATAAAAAAAATAGAAAAAAATTTAAGTACAGGGTACTGTAAATTAATGCGACAAAACTTTTCAAAATAAGTTAAAAAAATATGAATTAAATTTAACATAGTAAATAGTCGTAAAACATCTAGGAAGCTAGTAAAATACATAATACTTAGCATCAAATAATTATTGAAAAAAAATGAAAATATGAAATATAGATGCTGGTTTGCAGCTTTTTAGAGATAAAACAAGAAGATATATGCCTAGAATACCTAAAAACAAGGATCGCAGTAATAAATATTGCACTATAAAGTTGATTCCAATAATGAAATATTGGTATTAATTAATTACACATTTAATATACTGTTTCGTAAAATAAAAAATATTAAATTATTTAGGATATTTACCATAAAACAATTTAGTTTAAGTCATTATCGACCTTACACACATGCATATAACCACGCCTTTTTACCGTAGGAGTAGACAAAGACCACTTCCTTTCACTTTCTTCGGTTCTTACACACATCTTTCGTTTCTTCTACTTTCATCAGTGCTCCCATACATGCTCGTCGGTTGTTGGTACTCTTGACCTAGATTTTTGTCAAAACAATGTTATCGACCTTAACGTTATTAATTTAGTTTGTCTATTATTAAGCTTCAATTTTTACGACTATTATACTTATTTAGCTGGCGAAAACATGACCCTAAAGAATTATTTAAATATTAAAAAAAAACATAATTAAAAAATCGGATTAACGAAATTTTATAAAGACATTAAACCGTTTTTATTAAAAAAACATAAAAAATCTAGTAAGATTTTAATTTTTTTTTTGTCGAAAAATACGAATTAAACTTCTCGAAGTGGGAGTGGATCTCGGAATTTCTGTCACCTAAAGGTTAATAGGTCCGAAATTTGTGCGACTACACACTTGGATCCAATACAAAAGAAAAGTAAAGAGTTATTAGAAAACCGATGAGTTGATCTGTCAAGACTATCCCACATTTTTTCACTAAGAAAAAGAAAGAATTGATTTGTAGATTGTCTTTGCTATTTTTCTCCTCATTCTTTTTAGATATCGCTAATGAAATAAATCACACAGATTAATATATTTCATGTGACAACTTTGAACAATGAAAGGTGACAAATAAACACTAGACTATATATTGGGTCGATGAAGAGAAAAACTAGATGGAGAAAATAGGTCGCAAAGAATAGAATTATGCCTCCTGCTCAACTGGTCTTTGTTAGTGACAGTTACAAAATGTATTTTCTGTCTCTTTAGGTTAACTTACCAGTGAAAAGAGAAGCCAAAGCCATTTTATTTTTATTTATTGCCCCTATTAAATACCCGTACCTTTTGCGGCTGAACAAAAAATATCCAAGGTTTGTTTTACTAACCCGGACGATTTTTCTAATTTATTTCAATCGCACGGGAATTTGCGCTCAGAATTCGAATTGCTTTTATGAGCTAAAGATATAAAAAACAATTTAAAACGTCGAACGCTATTGCTGCCGATGTCGGTCGAAAAAGCAGTCTCCATTGTTTAACCAAAAACCCGTTATTCGGGATAGTCCAAGTTATTTAAATTTATATTTAAGTTTATTTATCCAAATTTGTAAAGTAAATTATGCGTAACAAACTTTTTTCGTTAATGATTAACATTGTTCAGCCAACATACCCTAACTTTTGTTAGATGATAGGTTATATTAGGCCAGACATGACAGACGCCATATAATCTTCAGACAACATTCTGGTTGGGTCAGTGTCTGGCACAATCAACTATGATACATTTTTATGATAGATGTCAACCATATTGCGTGACGTCTGTCAAGAGTTTAGTTAGTTTTTGATATCGGATAATGTTACATCCTTGAATTCCTTTTTTATATTTTACCAAACATCATTATTTGAAATAATATATTTTTCCAAATATAATTGTATTTTTTACGGCCATCGTCATAACATAAACGATCACGCCATTATCATCAACAATATTTTTAGTTTAGATGGCGTTGTTTGTACACAGAATTTACGTTGCATAAGCAAAATTTGTTAACTAAATGTTTTGTACCTAAGACTGAATTTTGTTAGTACATACTATAACATAACAAACTATAACATAACATACTATATATAACATACTATAAAGATGGAAAAGTTAACATCATTTGCTTTGAATCCTTAAAATGTTTTAACTAAACTATTTTATTAAAGAAATTAAAAACTAAGTGGTCATCTTCCAAACTTACTTTATTAATGGAAACTTTTCATATTTATTTTATAGTAACTAGCTAACTTAAATTATTCAATGTTTGGTAATGATTGTTTGTTGCCAGTGGAGAAAAATGCACATACTCACTTTAAGGGCTTTGATGTCTAGGCGTCTTACATTTACCAAAGGACATACTAAAAACCTCTTCCCCTGCCAACGAAGACAGCGCGTGATTTCACTTGTATCGCTTTAGACAATGGCAGTTAAAAACACTAGGCCCGATGGGATGCCACTAATTAGACGCCAAGTTCATGGGACCTTAATGTCCGCGTTTATTTGCTTCATGAATGATGTTTTCATAGAAGCCAGAACATCTATAATAAGGATTACCACCCCTATGTGTATTCTTGGATAGAGCTTTTTTAATTCGGACGTAAGGTCTTTATATTTGCTTTGCTTTTGTAGATCTTTACTTGCTACGTTAGTCTCAGTGAAAAAGGAGAATTCGATAACATTCTTTTTTCACCATGATCGAAAAGTACAATATCTGAATTTTTGGCTTTAATTTGACGGGTTGTTGGAAAGCCATAATTCCAATAAAAACTACGTCTAGAATTTTTGATAACACTTTAAACTCCTCTGGGACATACGGTATAACCAATCTATACTGAAGGCAGATCTTAAATAAAAGTACATCCTTAGAACGGCGTTGTGTCTGGTTGTTTAATCATAGCTGTTATTTTTATTACGTAAAATATTGGCAACTATGCAGTTTGTAAGATGGAAATGCAAGAGTGGAAAACTATTAAATCGTCTCGACTCCATTCGGCATTACCCTCAGCAGCAGTGTATAGATTTAGTCGGATATAACAGTTTCATTCACGAGATTTGCAGTCTCAAATCATTAGGCTCGTTTATATTTACCCTCCAGCTACCAGTTAGGATATAAGAAGTAATACAAATACGCTTTTAGAAACGAAGTTTTAATCAAATTATTTCTCCTTTTATGTGTCATCAACATGGTCGGAAAATTTGAGATATTAGAGTGCTGCAAAGTGGAGTGGAGACATACGAAAACTTACACATTAATTGCAAAAATTTAGCTCACCCTTAAAAACTCAATGATTTTTTTTTGGTAAATGTCAGGTTAGCAATTTAAAAATATCAAAACAATTTGAAAAATTGACGGATATTATAAAATTGAAATTTATTTCAAAATTGAAATCTTACTTGAGTAATGATTATTTTTTAATAATTCATAATTTTACTTGCAAAAGCCGTTAACTTTTTAACCCTATTTTTTTCACAATCCATTTTAATTGGAGATAGAATGTTTGATAAACGGTTGCTTAAAAGATTTTAGAGTGCGTATGGATTAATAATAAATGATTTGAACATAAAATAACGATGATTAGGTCATGTTAGCATTATTTGATGATTTGCAGGCGAGAGTAATGGTTTTTTTTAAAAACTGCGAGGTGCTGATTAAAAGAGTTTTTATACTTGGGTTCAAAGTTTACAAGAGAAAAAAATTATGAGCAAAAGGTGTTGTAAGGGAAACAAATAAATGGGCCCTGCATAATTTTACAAGCAACCGGAACATGTCAAAAAGGCAGGACTGGCTGTGCATAAAGAAGTGCTGTTCCCTACACTTATATATGGTAGTGAATTTTGGAACTGGCAGAAGCATGAACGTACGATCAAAGCTAAGGAGATGAGTAGTCTGAGAAGTATAGCTAGAATAACTCTGATGGATAACGTAAGAAATAGTGTTATAAGGAAACGCTGTGGTGTAAAAGAAGATGTGGTAAAAAAAAGATAAAGAAATGCTTAGATTGTTTGGGCACGTAAAGAGGATAGATGAAAGAACATTAACGAAACAGATTTATAAGACCAATATGAATGGGCAAATTGGTAGAGGTCGACATAAGCGAATGTATCTCGATCAGATCGAAATTATTTTGAAGAAAGGCCAGGGGCCAAGAGAACCAACAACCGACGAGTATATATGAGAGCACTGATGAAAGTGAAAGAAACAAAAGACGTTTGTAAAAACCTTGAAAAGAAGTGGTATCTGCCTTCCCCTACGGGAAAAATGAATGACTATTGTATATATATATATATATATATATATATAAATATTTTATTTTTTTAACCATGTATAATAATTTATTTTTACTTTTTTTCTTGTATACTCTGTACCATGCTTAAATTGCACAAAAAAATATGTAGGTATGACAACTCAATATCTAGAAAGTCGTCTAAATGGTCACAAATATACAAAAAATGCATCTACAGCTTTACATAAACATGAAATAACAGAAAAACATGAATTTTACTTTAAAAATACAAAAATACTAGCACAAGACTCAAATTATCACAAATTAACATTTAAAGAAATGATACACATAAAAAAAGAAAAAAATGCAGTAAATTTACCATAGTTTAATTAAATAAATGCATTTAAGAAAAACAAAAATAAAAGCAAACTTTTTTTATTTTACTCGTATATTAGAAATTTATTCCAAGGTATATACTTGCTATCAAATATAATATGTTTTTATATAAAACAAACTTAATGTGTGTGTAAATAAAAAATTGTTAACATTTTCAATTTCACAATAAACAATTTTAGATAACGCTCCCAATCGAGGAGCGAAACGTCAAATTAAGTAAATTATATATTTTTATTTTGTAACCACAAACCCAAGAAAAAAAATAAAAATAACTTATATTTTTATATATATATATATATATATAAATAAATATATATCTATATATATATATATATATATATATATATATATATATATATATATGTACGTAGAATAGTGGAAAATCATTTAAATTACATTAGTCTCATTTTATAAGCCGTTAAAACAAAAATAGTTATTTAAACGTGGTCACACCGTGGTTATGTATAAAACCATTTTGTGTGTTATATATAACACGTGGTTCCAAAAAAAATTGTGAGGAAAAACCTGTTTCATTAAAGGTTTTTTGACAATTTACTACTAATCCTATTAATTAAAAGATAGGAAAGCACAATTACGTGAAGATATCGTTTTGAATAATCAAGATGCTACGGTCGATGTCGTATAATAAAGTAAAACATAGTGCTGTTAGCTATACAAAATATAAAATTATTTAAAGATATTTTCCTTTTGCAAGTAGATAGCAAAAAAGTTATTTTACGTAATAGGGGTAACAAATGTAAAAGAGAATAAAGAATAATAATAAGCGAAAGCAAAGTTAAATAACATTTTACCTTTTAAGTTATTTGTAAAACATAGTGCTGTTAGCTATACAAAATATAAAATTATTTAAAGATATTTCCCTTTTGCAAGTACATAGCAAAAAAGTTATTTTACTTAATAAGCGTAACATATGTAAAAGAAAATAAAGAATAATAATAAGCGAAAGCAAAGTTAAATCACATTTTACCTTGTAAGTTATTTGCATAATTGCGCGATTATTTGCAAAAGTGTTCATTACTTCTTATGTGTCCTAAATGATTACGGTTAAAAGTAGTGCTTAAATTTAACAAGATTGGGGTATATTTAACAAAACTTTTTTTACTTAACAAAATTTCCAAATATACAGTGCCATACAATAAAAATTATTAATTAAACTCTTTTTAAACAATAATTCTTAGGGAAAACCAAAATCATTCAAGCAATGTATTTATTAAAGGGCATATATTTCCTCATAAATACATGTGGTATAATTAATTTTTTCTTTTAAGATCACTCACTATTTTTTTTCTAATGAAACACTTCAAACATTTTTTGGAATTTGTATAAATGTTAAGTTAAAAATAAATCATAATTTAGCTTTAATGTTACTATTTTGCGAGTTATAACTAATAAAATAAAAAATTTACATAAATTTTGAGTTTTACATCTTCTTCATATAAAAAAAATTAGCTTCCGTATGTTTGTGTCCACAAAACTTGAAAAGTAGACGATGGATTAATTTTAAATAATTATAAACCGTTATATTCTAATAAAAAAGTGTTTTATATACTTTTTATTCCAAAGCTTTCACAAAAAAGGGGAAATTTTAAGAGGTTTGCAAGGTTTAGATAAAAACAATTAAAAAAAAGAAAGAGATTAATTTATTTTCTTGTGCTAAACGTCCATAAAAGGTTATATTTAAAAGATTAAAAAGAATTTAATACGATTAAAAATCATATTATTTTATTCCTTGTATATTTTCAGGATTATCTGACAAATGACTATGGGTATGAAATTTTTTTACTACATTACTATTTTATTTTTTTACTTCTTAAATATGTCAAATACTTATGATTTTAACAACAACTCGTAATAGGCGTCAATCTCCACCAACAGTATTAAGGTAAATAGTAAAAATAAACGTTAGTGCTGTGACCAGTTGACTGAAGTGTATAGTATTATTTATAATTATAGTGATTATATTATCGGATTTAAAAAAAAAGTAAATGTGAGATAATTTCATAGTAAATTAATTTGTTTTGTTTTGGAAATAATTTAATTGTCTGTTTTCGAAAATCCTGATGTGAGCTACTTTTATTTAGACTGTGTCATTTAAAAGTGTGTGGTTTATATATAGAAATCAAGTCCTTCCCTCATGAGCAATATCTCGCATGCTCTAGAGTCGGTTAAACGGATAAAAAAAAATGTAGTCCGTTCACTAGATTTGCAATTTTAGTGAAAAACATTTTTTTGTTTTTCTTTTATTCCACAGCAACGCAAGGTAGCGTATTAAATTGAATGATGTATTCTTGGTAAATCTACGTTCACTAAAAAAGCTTTATTTACTTCCCTAATAATTAATATTAGACTGGGCCACAGCGAAGCGTGGTTGGGTTTAGCTAGTATTTTAATATATTTGTATTAACATTTGTTTTATCAGATGTTTTAATTGCCTTTTGTCCACATAAAATGATATACATGTAATGAGAGTTAATTGTTTTATTCTAAAATGAATTATTTGTCTTAGATCATAAATGACGCTAATTAGGTTGCATAAACTTTTAATTTTAAAATATCTCTCAAAAGTTAATTTAAAAGAACTAATTTTGATAATCAAGGCGGCTATTTCAATTTCATAATTACCTTTTCTGCCTTTTGATACAACTTAAATTTTGGAATATAGTTCCATATTATTGGTATTACATTTTTATGTAGCAACGCAAAAATTTATATGTTTGTGAGAACTATTTCTTGTAATTTATCAATTTCATAAAAAATTGACACAAAGTAATTAAATTAATTTTCAAATATTTTGTATGCTTAATTTAAGTGTTTAATTTTATTGTTTATACTTATCTTTTAAATCTTTATATTATTATTAATAAAAATATGTAGACAGAAATATTATTTATTTATTTATAACAGTTAAAATAATGAAAATAAAGATTAAATTAATTCGATTTTACCACCTATTAATAGAAGAGCAAAAGAATGCATTTAGACAAACCATGTCAAATTTTTCATATCAGAACTTTATGACAAAACTAATTAAAAGAGAATAGAAGACTATGTAAAAGCTACAATGTCAGTCTAAAAATAATGTCTCTTTGGTTTAACCGAGAACTAACACTTAACCGATTTGGAAATAATATTAATATAAAAATGTTAACTAGTACATAACGTAATAAAACAAATATTTTATTACAGATATTTAGAAGCAATCCAATACTTCTGAGAAAATTCATTTGGCAGTAGAGATGTAATATGTAAATTAAAATAAACTAAGCAAGCACATATGTACATAGCCATAGCATAGCAGAAATAGCATTGCGGAAACCCAAGTGCTATAAAACAATGAAACTTAAATGAAGTCTAGTCAAATTAAAAGAAAATAAAACCAACTCGCAAAGAAGATTGAACAAATTCAACGGGATTTCAGGTTGAAAGTAACTAACTATAGAACATATGTAAATGACTTTACACCCTTTATCAACATTTTACCAGTGGTGTCGTTAAAGAGGGCTAATATAAGATTATACAACAATAACCCAATTAAGCAAACATTTTTTATAAATACCGCCTTAGTATAAATCTTAAAAACAATTAAAAGGTATTTATTAAACAAAAAGCAAAATAAGAAAACAAATATTAAATACACCCGATTTATATATTTTTTACTACATATTAGTTTTTAAAATTAAATATTTTAACAATAATTTAGAAATGAAATATTCAATTTATTTATTTGATTTATACATGAATATTTAAAGTTTTTATAAAATGGAAATGCACATCTTACTGGATCATGCTTAAACCTAAAGGTTTTTTGTAAAATAATAAACTGCAATAAGCATTAAAATAATAGGAAATGGTTAGTAAGAGAGAAAAAACTTGACAAACTGTAAGGTGCTGATTGAAGGAGAAAAAGTGAAACAAGTGAAAGAGTTTTTATACTTGGACTTAAAGTTAATAAGAGACAGAAATAATAACGGTGATATTGAGCGAATGGTATTGGAAGGAAAACAAATAAGTAGGGCCCTAAATAACTTTAAGAGCAGCCAGAATATGTCAAAAAAGGCATGACTAGCTGTACATAGAGAAATGCTGGTCCCTACACTTTTGGATGGTAGTGATTGCTGGGTTTGGCAGAAGGACCATAAAAGAAAGATCACTGATGGAGATCAGAAGTCTATGAAATATAGTTAGAGTGACTCTGATGCACAAATTGGAAAATAGTGTAATAAGGGAACGCTATGGTTTAAAACAAGATAAAGTAACAAATATAGATGAAGAAATGCTTTTGAAGAAGGGCCAGGTCAAGAGTAGCCGCAACCGACGAGCATGTATAAAAGCGCTGATAAAAGTAGAAGAAGCGAAAGCCGTGTGTAAGAACTGAAGTGTTAAAAAGTGATCTTTACCGACCCATACAGGAAAGTGCGTGAGTATATGTATTTATACAAACCTACATAACCTAACTTATATAGACCACTTGTTTTACTGATAAAACTACTATAGCAAGATAACAAAATTATCAAAAAAAAATTTTTTGGTTACTCCCCTGCGTATTGGACAAGAGAACAAAAATCTTTTAAAATAATCTCTTTCAAGTTAATTTTCAATGCACATAAATATAAATGTCCAAACACGATCAATTTCTATCCTTTTAAGGACATTGTGGAATTAAGGACGTTTAACCACAGTTTGGCCGTATTAAGCATATGTAACCCTTTAAAAGGGTAGTAGCGCTTTGTAGCAACTTCAATATTTTGGGTATTATTAAAATCTGTCCCATTGGTTTGAAATTACAAGTGCAGACCTAAATTAACTTAATAAACATAATTTATTTTTGTACATTAGGCAACTTGCAAACTTTAATAAGCTTTATAAAACTAAACAGTGTACAATTATGATAAAAAATAAGCCATGCAAATCATAATGCCTTAAATGTAAGAAAATAGGTTGTATTATTAAGTGTATTGGCAGTTAAATATTTGTAACTGGCGCGAATAACCCTTGTTTTAAAACAGTCGGTTTATAAAACTTGTTAATGTTACTCGCTCGTAATAAGTGTTAATATTTCACACTTGAAAGTAAATATTTAGCTGTCTTGAAACTAAAAAAATAAAGTCATACTCGTAGTCTTAATATTAAAAACGCTATTGTATTAAATTAAGTATAAAATCTTGTAACCTCGATCAGTTGATGCTCGTTAATGTTAAAATAAAAATATTTTCTCTAGTATACCCAAAAGTACTCTTTTTGAACTTAAAATAATAATAACTGATTATACTTTTTTCTGTTTTCCGTTGTTTTGTTTGCCAGCAAAACCCCTATGGTTAAGCAAGGATAAAAAAAACCACCTCTTCATCAATAGTATATTATACTGTTGTTACTGTTTTAATTATCTTACATTTGTTATTGTCACGCTTTAATTTACTGTAATGTTTATAAGTTTTAAAGTTAAACTAATAAAAATTTCAACTAAAAATTTCTTTAGTTTATTACTGATTAAGAAAACAGTCAGCGATTAAACAAGTAAAGATAATCATGAAAACGTTAGACATCGTCTTTTGTAATATTTACATCGTGTAAGTACTTTGATGTGGTTGTCGTTTGTCGTCAAAGTAAAAAAATCTTAAAAAAGCATAAGTAAAACCTTGAAATTAAAGCCAATTTTTGTAAGGCGAATAAAAGCAATTTATAAAGGTAAAACTAAAATGAAAATATTAATGTCACTTTCGCACTAATCGTATTTACAAACGAGAAGAGAGATAAGTGCTAAAATTAAAATATTTATATTTTTTAGTACTAATTTTAAATAGCATTTATCACCTGAAAAAATCTTTTTTACGTATTGTTATCAAAACTAATAAAATTATTCTACAAAACGTATTAGGCTGATTAAAACAAACAGAAAATATTTTATTAATAAAAAATTTATTGCGTCTCTTTTAAAGTAGTCCTCTCCCAATAGAATACACTTATTTCGTTTTTTTTCTTTCTTAAAAACAGTTACTATGCTCAGTTTTCAGTATAGTTTTCAAAGCGGCCAACGAATTTTTTTATTTGGTTTCTAATGACTTAAAACGATATTTAAGTCATAATTTTAATCAAAGAAACTGTAAAAAGTCACAGGGAGCCATATCTTAAGAAAGCGGTGCTTGCGGAACGAAATACACTTGATTTTTGATAAAATACTGACAAAACACCAATAAATTCGCTATAATCTAGTCGTTTTTGACTCACGTAAACGACGCAAAAGACCTAAATAGTTGAGCCAGTTGAAAGGAACTCTTTGAAGACAACGCCACCGTGGTCAACAAAAACAGTCATCATGGCCTTGATTTTTTACCTGTTTTGATTTGGTTTTTTAGTGATTTGTACCATGTAACTATTGGTGAAACTAAGATGTCTAACTTGAGATTCGCCGACAACACAGCTCTCCAGCAACCACAGAAGCTGAACTATTAGCTCTCCTTTATACCTTAGAACAAATTAGCAAGGCTTACGGCCTTAAAGTCAATTAAAACAAGACCAAAGTGATGATTATAGACAGAGAAAATAACAACCTTTTTGCAAAAATCCCAAGTTGGAAGCTGTCAAGTGGTGCAGAACTTTGTATACCTCGGATAGTTAATTGAAAACACAGGCAGCAGCAATAAAGAAATCCGCCGGCGCATTCGACAGGCACGACTAGACATGACAAAACTGAATAGAATATCGCATGACTCTAACATCACCAAAACAACTAAAATATCTCTGGTTCGATCCCTGACCTGGTCAGAGACGTGGAATACCAAACAGGCTGATCGCCTTCGTATGGATGCCTTCGAGATGTGGTGCTAAAGGAGAATGCTGCAGATTCGTGGACGGCACATAGAACGAATGTATCAGTTCTAAATGAGATTGGTAATACAAGGCGCCTGTCCTACATAGTACTGAAGCGTGCCCTGATATTTTTTGGACACATTTACAGAAATGACAACATGGAGAAACTAGTTGTACAGGGTCATCCCCCCTCTGGTCGACGACGTGGTCGATCTCCTACACGCTGGGTGGTTTTAACAAAGATGTGTCTTGATCTAAACGTCAGCGAGGCTTCCGAACTGACTTTTAATCGGATGAGATGGCGAAACACCGTTAGGAAAACAATCGACAAACTTTATATTAAAAATGCCTCGGCCAATACCAGCAACAACTGACAATAAAATGAGTTCATAACACATCTGACTAGATGTTATGACTGTGATGATGACCACTTTAAAACTTGTGATTTTGATAAGCATTTACTGCTACTGTAACACTTTTGTAACATTTTTAATGCACGAGAACAAGAAATTTCATTTTTTTCAACAAAATTTGATGCAAATTCTTTGTTCCACAGATTTTTCCATTTTTAAAATCGCTGACAATTTTCATAAAATACAAAAAGCGCTGTGATTTTTAACCTATTAAGGCAAATGATATATTATTAAAAATTTATTTATTAAAAATACAGTATTATTACTTTTGTCCAGAGTGGTACACTTTGTAATTATTTAGTTGCAAACATAAAATATCAAATATTAATTTTTAACATTTCTTAATCAGTGATTAAGACTAATACCAGACGTGGATGTAATCATTAAGGTGTAAGATCTTATAAAAAATTCTTTCTTAACATACTTAGCACACAAATTGATATTTTAAATATTGTGATAAAACTTCCTTTCAATGGTGAAAAATAATCTACCATAAAGATTTTGTAAGTGTACGTAACAATTTAATAAATACCTAACTTTTCAATTTTAACCTGATAACATTTCACAAACTAAATAATTAAATTTTCTCATAGACCCATCTTGGTTTTGTAACCAAAATTGTGTTTTCTAACTTTTCCAACATTTTAAAATGAAACCTCATTACCAATTAAACTAACACTTAGAGCTCTTCCGAGTAGTTTTTAGTTAACTTTTGAAAATAAGTCACGGAATTTCTCGAACGGAAGAACTCCATTCCAATAAAAAAAAACGAACAAATTGCATCGAAAGCATTCGTGTCTCATTGGGCCAGTAATTCTAGTTAAAACGAACTATTTATTCTTTTGGTGACACACTATTGTTTTTCACAACCACCGGGTTTAACATATTTATTTTATTACAACCAATGCATTTTAATGAAAAGCAAACGAAATAAAAAATAAAAGTTTTCTCTGCGACTGATTAATGCGAGTATGTGCAAGTAATGAACTAGAACGATATTTAATTTCAATTTTTCACTTTAAATTACCACTACTTCCAATAAAAACATATCAATTATTACTTTTTAAACAATCTTTTTATAAAGTGAACCATTTATTTAATTTTTTATTACTTATTTCTTCATGATTAGCTTAAATACTATGCGTTTGTTATCTGTAATGGACGCTAATAAGTGATTAAAAACGTGGTGCAAAATATGCTTATTTTTTATCCAATCTATATAACAATAATAAATAATAATAAAATGTCAACACGATCAGGTAGCCAAAATCATACATGAGAAACGTGAACAGAAACACAGCATAAGACAACAATACCTTAAATAATCTTGAAAACTAAACACATACAATTTATTGAGATTCTCAAAAACAAAAAAAAAAACCAAGTAGCAGATATAATTCTTGCAGATAATCGTCGTCTTCGTCACCTTATGTAAGCAAGCTTTAGAATGCGAACAAAGTCATTACAATACAAGTAGTAATTTTCGACAATTCATAAAAAAAATATCACTTACTAGCCTCAAGACCAGACCTACCCATCAACATATTTGTACATCTTCGAAAAGGAGGCTGATCACTGCCAACAAGTTTAACTGATTTACAAAATTAAAAATATATTATTTATTGCATTATAATACATATATCTACATATAATGATGTTAATTTTAAAACTAAAAGATAGATTAATTAATAATATTAAACTATAAAATTTATTAAATAATTTAATTGTTTAAGTTACATTTTGTAAAGCAAAATGATTTATTTAAAAATGTATTTTTCAAATGTAACTATTAAATTTCAAAATACTGTGTTTAAAAAAAATGCAAATTACAAAGAAATGGTGCCTTTTCTATGGGAAACTCGATTCGAAAAAATATACATTTTCACTTTTCGTGAATGTTCCATAATTGAATAAAGGGGAAGTGTATTGGTGTAAAGTGAGTCAAAATTGTTCATTTTTTAGTCCGTTTTAGAAACTCGTGCAAGTTTTCAGATACTCCAACGCATTTGGGATATTCATCGAAATGACCATCTTTTCCGTTTTAGATAAAAAGAACACACAGAGAATAAACCTTTTGCATGTATGATTGAGCCGTGTGTTTATTCCGTTATTATAATTTACCCAATTTATCTATTTAAATATTAATATATTATATAAAGGGTGCTTTTAAATTTATGCAAAAAATTCAGAAATTGATTGCCCGTATGAAATTATGATGGATCTTTTCCATAACAAAATTTCCTTAGCCCACCTTTTTCCGAGATATCACCCCTAAAAGGTGGTAAGTAAAATAAACTTTTTAATTTTTTTTCTCAAATTCAAGCAGAGATAGAAACTTGAAATTTTGTAATTTTTGTGCATCTACAAAAAACTAACTATCGGTATTTTTTCAACATTCCTGTTACATTATAAGAGAGTAAAATTAGCTTTTTTACCTTATTTAATATCAAATCTTTTTTTTTAAATTTAGTTTTGTTAAATAAAAATTTTAGGTACTTAAAATTCCTTTTTTTTTAAAAACCTTTTTTAATCTTGGAGACCGGTCCAGGCAATGGTTTAGACACCACATTAGTGGAACTAACGATTTAAAACAGTGTTTTTGGAAAGTATTTATAATTCTAAAATAATTTTTCCATCACCAATTTAAAATCAAAGTTTTTGTGCTTGAACTGACCCTAAAATCAATGTGTTAGTGCCTTAATTGGTTTCATAAACCTCTTTTACTTTTTATTATACCAGGCGCTTAGACCTGGCCCAGTTCGCCAAATTTTTAACGGCGACAAGGCAGGCCTTAAAAAAGTCCAGCAGAATGGAAAAATGTTTTTACAAAATTCAATCAAGATGAACAACCCACCTCCGATTATTCCAACAACCACCTACTCAAACATCGTCAGCAGTTAAACCACAACAAGAGATCAAGCCATAGTTCTCTCAACTATAGATGGCACAAAAATTAATAATTACATAATTACTGTGGGTGCCTTAGTTCAACCAAAAAACGTTTTCTATGCATAAAATAATCGAATATGCATTTACCTGTCTTCCAAAAACATCGACGACAAACTTCTCGCTGCCACAAATCATCATCACATCGTAGCAAGTAAAAATTATTTTTATTATTATTATATGTGTGTTGGACTCATGTGCCGAATTCGTCAATTCGCCGAAACAAATACTCAATTCGCAATATGATCAAAGCCAAATGATCCGTTGCCGAAAACATGTTCTATTTCGGAATCTGTTTAGACCAATTTACACATTTTGCGAACTGAGCTATCCGTAGTTGCTCAAATGGCAAATATGTTTTGGCAGATAATCATTATTAGTTTAATATTTTGCCGATTGTGCAATTAAGTAATGATCAGACCTCGAACACAACTAAAAAATGCTATTGATCCAAGAAAACAACATTTATTTCTTAAGAACAGCTTATTACTTAAATGAAAGTTACAGGTGAGAGTGGCAGGTTGTATGAACGAATCTATATGGAAAAACAAAAACATGAACACCCAGGTGGAAAGCAAGATCTATAAAACCGTTAATAGGCCCATAATGACATACACTGCGGAAACTAGGCCAGCAACTCAAACAACAAGGAAACTTATGGAAACAACGGAGATGAGAATACTGAGACGAATTGATGGCAGAACTTTATGGGACAGAGAGAAGAGCAAAGACATAAGAACCAAAAGTGGGGTAGAGAACATCAACGAATGGACCCAAAACAGGAAAAAAAAATGTAGCGCGCACATTGACCTCATGGAGGATCAGAGAGTCGTGAAAATCGCAAGAGACAAACCACCTATAGGACACAGAAGTGTGGGTCGCCCGCGAAAGCGGTGGAGCGACAATATATAAGGCTGGCGGATAAAGATAAACAGGCTTTAAGCCTAATTAAAAAGAAAGAAAAAGAAGACATTTTCTCCAACGGTTACCAAAGGAAATTTTTTTGCACTGTAGCTGAACATCGTACCCACCTGCCTTTTTAATTCATGTGCGCTGCTAGTTCTATTAGTCTCGATTAATTGTGCAATTGTGCATTTCTAAATTGTGCTTTCGGCAAAATATTAAACTAAAAATGATTATCTGTCAAAACATATACATATTTGCCATTTGAGAAACTTCGGATAGCTCATTTCGCGAAATGTGTAAATCGGTTTAAACAGATTCCGAAATAGAAGATTTTTCGGCAACCGATCATCTGGCTTTGATCATATCGCTAATTGAGTATTTATTTCGGCGAATTCGGCATATGAGTCCAACATATGTTTTATCATAAAATGTAAATGTATAAAATGTTTTTAAAAAATTGAAACTTATTCAGGCACAATGGGCATGTACCTTTAAAATATTTTACATTTTCTCTCAATTATGATAATAGATCGTGACATCCCTCAGATGAATTTAATAAAAAAAGAAACATTATAATATTTTTAAATGTTTTTGGTATTTTTATTAAAATAGTTTTTTTCATATATTACCATCTGTTGTAAGCAAAAACAATAATAATAAAAATGTTTCGTTTTCTTTACCTTCTTGTAATTTTTTTTTTTGAAAATTTTATCTTAATGTGCTTATTTTAAAACTGATAAAAAAATATATAGCAAAAATGTTTGTACTGAATATTGTATGACTTGTAAATTTTAATTTTGTTACATTATTTTTTTTTAACTAAAGCATATTATTTATACAACAAACGTTTTTAAAGTCGAAAAATAAACAGTTAAGTTATGCGTAAAAAATCACATCCAACTAGTTGCGCTGAAAAAATTATTATAAAAATGTTTAACAATTTTTTTTATTTTTACAATGTATTAAAATGTTTTTTTTAATTTAAACAATAGTTCGGAATTTCTAATCACATCATTGCCACATTGCATGGTAGGGTCAACTAACTGTAAAATGCATTATTTTTTAAGTTTCTACAATAATTTCTCGGTTTAAAACAATTATTTGCTGTGTTTTTACATTCTAAATTTATCAGACAATTTTAAAATGCACAGCTGTCAGTTAACAGTTTAGAATGAAAATTTTTTTTTAAAAAAGTTTGTCTTTCCAATTTCAAAACACCCTACAAGTCTAACCGTACATGAAAAAGGAAATTTATTACCTTTATTCTTTTGCAGTCATTTCATTATAATTTAAACCACGGTTTCTCTACCTCGGCAATAGGTAAAGGTTAGCAAGTTTACAATAAGTTTGCAAAAATAATATGACCTATAAAGCGTCTATTTTGCTATAGCGGCGATATCTTTACATTGAAAATTATTCATAGCATTGTTGAGATAGTACTTTGCATAATAAATTTAAAATATACACATTTAAAATGCAGTAATCTTTTTCGAAAGGTTCAATAAATTTGTGCTAGTTTTATTATAAATACTTGTGCAGTTGCAAACTTAATATTTTAGAACAACTTAGAGCACATATGTATATTTACATGAATTATTAATTATTGGAGTACTCTTGACATATGTTGATAGCGTACGGCATGTTATCATCGTTGTTTGCATTAGTTATTCATAGTATTAGCGGGTTGTGACAATTACAAATTTTCTCTATTATGCCAACTACTTTATTATGTATTAAACTTGGCGAAACGACCAGTTTTAACACGACACATTAAATCATCCTGAAATCCTTCATTTTTAATCATGTGTTTGAATGTTTAGTGTGAGTGTAAGTAAGAATAGCAACTTTTTTAACAAATTGAAAGAAAATATACGACATTCACAAAGCACTGACTATTCATAAACTGGCTGTGATAACGTTTGTAGTAGTCAAAAAACAACTTAATGAAAACTGTATTACCAAGTGACCACTTACATTCGTAGAGATCCATGATCTGAGACAATAATCATTTGTTTCACCCTTTAACCCGATTATCCTGTAAGTTAATATAAAAAAAATTCCATACTCCATATGCTTCCAATTTTTCCATTCGCTACATAGTCTTGAGAAGAATATTAATAATGTCTTTCAGTTTTACACACGTTGAAATATACTTCGAATAGCACAATTGTGTCACCGGTAGGCACTTCAATGCCTACTCAGGATATTATTTCCTTATTCTCAAAAATAACCGCTTTGAATAGTGATGAGGTCGATAAAGACTCTAAAGAAGTGTGACATGTCATAGCATACTGACTTTTCTATTCTGAAATATGGTTAAGATCTGCATCAGTATCACGTAAAAAGTTCGTAAATGTCGGTATAGATATTCTTTTCATACGGAGGGTCGCTTGCGTTTTTAGCGGATTGTATTGGAAACTCGGATGCGGTGATAAAACTGAGTGTCCTAGTCAAGAAAAAGCGTAACATGGAAAAAATAAATTAAATTAATAATGGTACAAAAAGATAATTTAATACGTTCAGCTATATTGCGAACCTTTTTGTTGTTTTTCGCTTTTTATTTCCTCATAAGTCATTGAAATATCAGGGTAAGAAAAATAAATAACACATTTTCTCAGAACAAACGGACACTTTTGTGACTAATTTTTAACACAAATAAATTGTTTTTTTTCTCGTAAATTTTAAATGTATTCATTGCGTTGTTGAAAAAGTAGCAACTGTCTAGTAAAATATGACACCATACTATGGGTCACATAATACAATGGCCATATTATAGAAACGAAAGAAAAACATTGCAAGAAATTATAATTTTACCTTTTAATTTTCATTACTGTAATATAAATACACGCAATCAACTTTATTTTTAATATATCTGTGTATATTCTTCTATTTTTTATTTCTCTTTTGATCATAAAAATACGACTATATACACTACCTAGACATAAATTAAGTGATACAGATAATTTTTTAAAGTTTTTAAAAAATCATAGAGTTAGACTTACAATGAGCAGTTATTAATAACCTAATATGTATTTTGGTGTGTATTTTATCTTAAAAGACCAGCTACTTCATGAAACCTACCTAACCATTTTGGAATTATTTTTTGGAAGGTCACCTAAAAAAAGATGTACCAAGTCATAATAACATGATCTCGAAGTCAATATTCACAAAAATATATTACCGTTCGCGTCACTCTCTTTATTTCTAAATAAGTCAATGCGACGATAATGTTTTGATTTCAATAAGTTTTTGTCCAGTCCTTATCATTTTTGATAATGGGACAAGTAGGGGTAGGCAAAGACCACTACTTTACACTTGCTAAGGTTCTTATACACGTCTTTTTCTTCTTCTAATTTTATCAACGCGTTCATAAATGCTCGTTGGTTGCTGGTACTAGCCTTGACCTAGCCTTTTTTCAAAGTAATTTTGATCTGATCGAGATACGCTCGCCTATGTCGATCTCTACCGACTTGCCCATTTACACTCGCCTTATAAACCTGTTTCGTCAATCATTTTTTATGCATTTCTACGTGTTTAAACCATATATTATATGATTTAATAATAAACAAAGTTTGAGGATGATACTGAATATATTTTATGCTGTTTCTATGTAGTAGATGGAATAGGAGCCAACAAGAATAACATATAAAAATAGGAATGTGTTTAAAGCGGAAACAATGATGACATTTCTAATATTGGAAAAAAAAGAGTAGAGATTAACCTATAAAGTAGTTAAAAATACTGATACGACACCATAACAGCACACTCATCGAAGTAATGCGAAAGAGGTTCCAATGAGAGGAGCGAGACTTGGGAAGATATTTTAGTCGGTAGGAATCCAACAATTTCGTTAACACATTTAAATAGCATATTTTCAAAAATAAAAATTGACTTTACTAAACTTATCAAATTTTTTCATACAATTTACTTCTGACATTGATATGTACTGCTTAATACAAACTTTGGTTTTTTACTAAATTTTTCACAGTAATTTATAATTTTTTAAATGAAAATTAAAAACAATATGCAGCATCTATTATTTTAAGATACTTCTTCTACCTTTTTTCTACGAAATTTTGTTATTCAGTACCTAGTTAAATTTTTTTATTTCCGAAGGTTTCATTCCCAGCATTTCTATTTGACCCATTAATATCTACCGATATAATTTTTAAAATTGCTAATATTTTCTTAGTTAAGGACGCGCAGATTAAAATAGAAAAAAAAATTTGGTTTAAATAAGTAAAAATGGTACAATAATATTTATGTAAGAGTTAATTGCTTAGTGTAAATAAAAAAGAAAATAATATTAACTGACAATAAAAAAAATTAATAAAATATTGTTTGTAAGTATCCAAACTTAGTCAAGGAATTTAAACAAGTCTTGTTTCTTAAAAAAATTTTACAAAAAGTAGAATTTTTTTACACATAGTAACATTTTTTTCATTTGTATCTGAAGAGGAGTTGCAGGGGATGGTTAATGTTATGCATGATTCCCTGAAAATCAAAGGGATGAAAATAAATGTGAGCAAAACGAAAGTAATGGTTTTTGAAAGAGATTAAAGCATGACAAACTGTGGTGTTTCGATTGAGGGAGAAAGACTGGAACAAGTTAATGAATTTGTGTACTTGGGTTCAAAATTTACTAGAGATGGAAAGTATTACAGTGACATTGAGCGAAGGGTGTTGGCAGAAAAACAAATGAATGGGGCACTTCATAGCTTTATGAATAGCCAGAAAGTGTCAAAAAAGGCACGTCTGGCGGTGCATAGAGGTGTGTTGGTTCCTACACTTATGTATGGTAGTGAATGTTGGGTTTGGCAGAAGAAGCATGAAAATAGGATTAATGCTGCGAAGATGAGTAGTCTGAGAAGTATAGCCGGAGTGACTCGGTTGGATAAAGTTAAGAATAGTGAGATAAGAAAACGCTGTGGTGTAAAAGAAGATATGGTCACAAAGATAGATAAAGGAATGCTTCGATGGTTTGGACACGTAGAAAGGATGGATGAAGAAAGATTGACGAAACAAATTTATAAGGCGAGTGTGAATGGGCAAATCGGTAGAGGTCGACCTCGGAGAACATATCTCGATCAGATCAACATTGTTTTGAAGAAAGGCCAGGTCAAGAGTACCAACAACCGAAGAGCATGTATGAGAGCACTGATAAAAGTAGAGGAAGCAAAAGATGTGTGTACGAACCGTAGCAAGTGAAAGGAAGTGGTCTTTGCCTACCTCTATGGGAAAAAGGCGTGACCCTATGTATGTATGTATGTATCAGATGTATTAAAAATCCAAAATAATTTATTAACCGTTACTTATTTTTATTTTCGTGTGCGATCAATTAATTTTCCAAGTGTTTATTTTAAAAGTATTATAAACTTTCCTTTATAAACAAAACTGAATAGATACTCCTTTAACATTTTCATAAATAATTAATCAAAGAATATTATAACTAAAGATTAATTACTGATAGATTAAAACTGTACGCTAATATTTTGATCATTTAAATCTCTGATAAATGTGATGCTTTTACAAAGCAAGATTTTCAGTGAAAAAGAACAAAGATTTATTAATTTATTATTAATTAAAACTTTACAGACTAATAGGATGCAAATTTTAATTTCAGATAAACTTTGTAGTAATATTATTTTTTATATCTCTAAATTTCATAAAGGCAATACACTACATTTAAGTACCGGAAAGAATGTGGAAATAAATTTGAGTAGGTTTCAAGAAATTAATTTGGAGAGGACCAAAAAACCCCCATATGGAAGTGAGTTCGATAGACACAAATGATCGACCAATTCATATTAGTTAGGTAATTTTATTGTCAAATGCACTCGCTTTCACCATTTTTTAAAAATGCCACAACAAATTTTATATTTTTTTAACGTGTTTACGGATTAAAATAATTTGATAAAAAAAAACATTAAAACATTAAAATTTAAAAAAAAATGAAAATTGAAATAGTAAAATGATGCATATAAAAAAGCAAAAAATAGAAAAAAGTACCCTTGATATGAAATAGATAATTTAGAGGTTCATATTGTTCTCCTTAGTAAGATTGTTAAGAGCAATTAAAAATTGGTGTTTGAAAACTTTGAATAAATTTAATCCTAGATTACAATGTTCATAACCTAGTCTTATTAATCGTGTTAATAAATTGTTTAGGCCATAGTTTGTGCTATGAAAATAAACTTTAAATAGATCAGTATTACGAGTGGTTTTAGATAGTATTCTGAAGTTTAATAATTCCAATAATTTAGGGCATGAGATTTCATTATTTATTATATAAAATAATGTAAGTAAATCGCTTCTTTTTTTTCGGTTGCAAAGAGTTGAAATGTTTAAATATGTTAGAATATTCTTATAATTATAGTTTCCAAATTGTAGATTCAGTCTGTAGGTCACATTTTTCAAAAATCTATGTTAAATACTTTCAATGGAATTAATATGTTACGTAAAATAAAGCCCAGAATTTGGTTTGCTTTACTTATAGTTGCATTTATGTGTGGAATGTATGTTGAATGAGAATCAAACTGAACTCCCAAGTCCTTTATATTGTCAACTCGTTTCATGGTTGATTCATTTATTTCATATTGGAAATTCAAGAAAGCTTTTGATTTTGTAAACGATATAATGAAGCATTTATCAAAATTGAGGGCTAGACCATTGGTGAAAAAACATTTATGATTTTTTTATATCATAATGGAGTTTTAAGCAATAATTCAAAGTGTGTATAGAAATATAGATCAGCGAATATTAAACAATTACAGTAATCAAAGTAAAATAATAGATCATTAACATAAAAATTTAATAGTAATGGTCCAAGATGAGACCCCTGTGGAACTCCTGACGTAACTTGTACTGAATTAGAGAGATGGTTCTTAACTTTGACTTACTGAATTCTTTCAATAAGGTAACTATTTAGCCAAGATAATAACCATGGTGTATTATTAATAAAGGAATTTAAAATTCATGGATTACGGTATCGAACGTTTTTAAGAAGTCTGCATAAACGTAATTAATCTGATTACCAACTTCCAAAACATTTAAAATATCATTCTGATACAGTAGCAAATTAGTCACAGTTAATTTTTCTGTTGTGAACCCATGCCGTTCATTGGCAATTATGAACTTGTAATGCCGTGTTAAAAATCTAGAAATAAAAATTTCAAAAAATTTTAAAAAAAATTTAAGTTGATCAATACTTTATAACATATCTGTAAAGAAAATTCAATTTAAAACCTTTTAATTTTCAAAGCTCTGGCGTATCATTATTTTGTTACAGATTTGTGTGTAGATGAATTTGTATTTGGAATGTTTCCAAAGTAGTAAAAGCAATATTTTGGCAAGATATCTATATTGATTTAAAATTTCTCCCAACTATTTTACAGTGAAAACATATCTTCTGCGAAGACATGTCATTTACCACCATTTAATATTTTTAAGGACTTCTATAAATCTTCAATTACCAGTCCAAATTAGTATGGTGGATACGGATATGCACTGAAATTGTTTAGTAGAAATACGTTAGTTGTTAAGAATTTTTTCATTAATAGAATTAAAAATAATTGCTGATAATCAAATAACAAGGCAAGAAGATAACTGGTGTGCATAATTGCATATTTAATACTTTTTAACTAGATTAGTCATTTATAAACAAAGTTTTCAGATTGTCATGAAGTGTTCTGACCCTTAACTTTTTTGAAAAATATTAACAAACCAACAATAACATTATAATGCCCTAAAAAATTTAAAAAATTGAAAAATACCAAAAAATTAATACCAAAAGTTAACAATGGATATGTCTAGGACCTAGTTCAGTAATTTTCAACTACTGTGTCGAGAGTTTTTTTAAGTGTGCTGCCACTGCATATACCCATTCACCCTGAAGAGGCTACAATGTCTATATCAGGAACAATAAATAAAATAAAATTTTATTGGCTTGACAAAATAAAATAACCCTTGAAACTGTTGGTAATAACAAAAAAAAAAGAAATACCCGATTATAAAAAGAATATTATGTGTGGGTACATTAGTAAACATAGTAAAAAAAAAATTTATTTGGGTGTGCCGCCCATAAATATAAAGTTAAATCTGATTAAACAACACAGTATTTTAAACTACGTTCAAGCATCGTGAAATGTTTAAAATGAAAAAATGAATGACGTTTTTATTAGACGGTTTACAAAATATTAATTTTTATTGACAAATTAATAGTTTTCGTACATTTTGCTAAATTTTTATTATTGTATTTTTATTTCATATTTTAAGTACATATCACCAGAGCGTTAATCCGCTTTAATATTTTTGAATGAATTACAACTATGCTATTTTTTAAGTTAAAACAGTAAGTAGGTATAAGACTACCTAAAAAAGCCGTGTGGTGTCATTAAACACCCGATAGAAGCTGTTCCTGATGCTATTTTATAAATATGTAAGTAAATGTTAAATAACAAAAGATAGGTGAGGTGATCGTAGTACCTAACTTCTATGTTAAAAATTAATTATCAACTTTCACTTTTGTTACACCAGTAAACTATTTAATTGTTATAGATATTAGCAAATCAACCAAGTTTATTATAAAATATAACCTTTTAATTTATGTAAATACCTTAACAATTAACAATATCTTGACAATTATTTTATGACTAATATTAAATAAAAAAAGGTGACATTAATATGAATCAATATAACTATTTAACAAACTAAAGCTTAAATAAAATTTTATTTAGAAAAACTACAACATATACTTCTGTAAACCCCAATCACCTCTCAAGAGCTATTCAAAAGTCTAACTAAATAATGTTTTTAGCTGTTTTTATAACCAATAAACGTCACTGTCAACTTGTAGATGTCAAAGGATTAAGTTTACCAAAGCAATATTATTTAATTTGTTTTATTTAGATTATACAAACCAATTACGTAATATAAATTTTTCCCGCCAATTATTTAAATTAAAATTATTTTTTCAGACATTTTAGGGATAGTAAATATACTCCTGTAAATGCGTATGTGGGGTTGGGTACTTTTTGCAAATGGTTTGGTAAATTGATCGCTGCAAGAATAGTTGTAAATTTTGGGTTTATGTTTTATGTAATCTTAATACCAATAAAACACTCACGTGTGTTGGCAGAAATAGCTTTAAGTGTAATATTGGACACCTCGAACTGCGCATGCATCAAACCAATAGTTTTAAAACAAAACGCAAACTGATCTGACTGTCATCAAACGATTTAAAAATCGTTTATCAACGCTGCTTCTCTTCTTATAGTGCGTCTTCTATCGAAAGTTTGCTATCATCGCAGCTATCTGGACCTTATTGACTAAAGTTTGAAACAGTTGAACATTGCTACAAATGAATCAGTGCCCTAGGTTTTTAATTTAAGACACACGGCGTGTACCAATATTCCTCTTTTCACTAATCTTTCCTAGAACTATTAGCTGGAAAAGTGTGAATTTGTATCCGCTCATTATATGATCCAGGTATTAAAACTTTTTTTTTAAAAAAAAGTAATGATTTCGCATTTTTTATTCAGTGCAGGGGATAAGCCCCATTCTACGGTAGGAACACATTTTGAAGGCTTGTAGTTTTCCTGTGTGATTATTCTCGAGAGTCCAAGTTAAGACTTCGTATAAAAACGCGGAGAATACGTAGCAACGCGGCACCCTTATCCCAAGCCTCATCCTAATATCCCGACTAGTAAATAACTGTTTCATTTTCACAAATGTTGATTTGGCTACGTCTATTCTTGTTCTTATCTCTCGTGTTTGGTCACCCGAATGTTTTATTCGGGTATCTAGATATTTGTATGCCTGCACATTCTTTATTGCGGTGTTTGCTTCAGTCACGTTCACATGGTTTTGATTTTGTGGAAACTTTATAACCACCGTAAGCTTGGTTTTTTTAAAATGTATTTTTAAACCATATTGGTTACATTGATCATTTAATTTGTCTAGAAGGTGTTGTGTATCTCTAAGATTGGTTGTTAACAAGACGGTGTCAACGCTGCCAAACATCCAATTTTGAATCAGACTTAGGTTTATTTTTTATAGAAATGCTAACTTTTAACTGTGCTTGCTCCGTACGTTTGCAAACCGTTTGTAACTGTTTTATTAAATATATTTTTAATTATGAAGAAGTTTAAATTATAATAAAATTTGACCGGAAATTTTTATTGGTAATTGATATTAAACCATGTGAATTATCTCATGATAGAACCTTTCTATTTGTATTATTTTCCGCTTTGCAAGCAAAACGGCGCGGCGGCAGAGGTAGTGACACTGAAACCGCATGCGTCCCAGCCACCTGAGAGCAAGTTAGATTAACAGTATTCCAGACCAATAGAGATATTCAATTAATCATTTTAGTTCGTTTATTATATTGCCCGCCCGCCTGTGAAGCAAAATGGATTTGTAATTGTAACGCCGAAGTTTCTCAGATTCTGAATACAATTTCCTTCTATTAATAATTCGCTTCTGTTTGGAATATCTATTCCAGTTTAAATTAAATCGGCAGGCGCACTCTGATATATCAAAACGATTTTAAATTAAAATTAAACAAATATTTATAAGTTAAAGTCCGTCAAAAATGGTTGACGAGGACATGCTTTGTTTTCTTTGGCAGCGTCGATACTTCAGAACAAAATAAATACAAGCAATGTCCAATCGACTCAGCAGGAGACCAGCTTTACTTGTTAAATAATGCACATAAAATTTTATACATTACATATCTATATAGGTATATGAAATTATTGTATATTTTGCATGAATTTTTTATAAAAAAACCCAAAACACGTCAATTATAGTTTACAAAATGATATTCTGCAACAAAAAACTTTCATCCCAACAATAAACCCCTCTCGAGTGACAGTTATTATTCCCAAATATTTAAATGAAAGTAGGGTCTTGTAATACATCATTTAAAAGTTTTCTTCATTTTATATTAAACAATATTGTTTTTAAATCTATTGCAAAGACTAATAAAAAAAATTAAATAATCCGATTAACGAAATTCGCTACAACACTTTAAAAACATGTTTTGTTTTCTGATAAGTGCACTTCACAGACATGCTATTCATTACAATTTCCGCTAATGATCTACAGATAGATATTCTTCACTGGATGAGAGAAGAACATACACAATACCCTGAAAAGGTTAATGTTTGGACAGATATAATTGGCAACCATGTCATCGGTCCCTTTTTCATTAATGGCAATGTAAAAGAAGAAAAGAAGATAAACAATGTCATGCCAACTTTTCCAAATTTATATTCTGATACAGCAATTTACCTACAAGTTTCAGCGAATATGAAATTGTTTTAGCAAGATAAAGCCCCGCCACTTTACCTCATCAATGTCCGGCAGAAACCCAACTTGTTTTTTTTTTTTTTATGAAAATAGTCGCAAAAAGGGTAGACCTATCGTGTGGGCCGCGGACGGCCCGCACTGCGACTATAAGAAGCGGAAGGGATTATAGAAAGAAAATGATTGTGGACACGCTTTTTAAAAAGTTGCAGGTCATAGTTATCTGGAAAAACTGATTTTGGAAGCTTATTCCATTCCGTAGCAGCCCTGTAAAAGAATGATTCTTGATGAAGATTGGTCCTTGTAGTGTCAATCTTGAGAGTAAATGGGTGAGACTGATCAGCGTGCCGAGTTCTTCGGCCGAATGTGGCCAATGGTGATACAAGAGTTTTTATTTCTCTTATGGAAATACGTAAAATGAATAATATAAAAAACAAAACTACTAAATTTACTGACTTAAAAAGAAGAAAAACGCTTGCGATTAGGACGGTCACAGCACATATTAAATAACGTTTAAAGACAGTTTTATTTAATGTTAGGATGTTGCCAAAAGGTTCCAGGCGAGCATTTTGAATATCCTAAAATTTATATTTTTTTTTATATTTATTATCAAGAACCGTATTACTTTTTAATGTTTTGTAGTAAATTTCGTTAATAAGATATTTTTTTTACTGTTAATTTTTGCAAAACTATGATAACAATAAGGTGTTTCTTGTAACTGCTTTTAAATATACACAATAACCGAAATAATAAATTTATCCCATGTGACATATACATACCTATAGTAACGCTTTTTTTCCGTAGGGGTAGCCAAAGACTACTTACTTTCACTTACTACGGTTCTTACACACATCTTTCGCCTCTTTCTTCTTTAGTGCTCTCATATATCCTCGTCGGTTGTTGGTACTCTTGACCAGGCCTTTCTTTAAAACAATGTCAATCTCATCGAGATATGTTCGCTGAGGTCAACCTCTACCGACTTGTCCATTCACACCCGCCCCAAAAATCTTTTTCGTCAATCTTTTTTAACCATCATCTTTATCTGTCTAAACCATCTAAGCATTATTTTAACTATTATTGTAACCACATCTTCTTTTACACCACAGTGTTTCCTTATCTCACTTTATCTATAAGTCACTCCGGCTATACTTATCAGGCTACTTATCTCCATAGCAATAAATCTATTTTTATGCTTCTTCTGCCAAACACAACATTCACTACCATATATAAGTGTAGGGACCAGCACTTTTTTAATCACATACAGTCGTGCCTTTTTTGACACGTTCTAGCTGCTCATAAAGTTATGCAGTTTTCCATTCATTTGTTTCTCTGCCAACACCTTTCGCTCGATGTCACAGTCATACTTCCTGTCTCTCATAAACTTTAAGCCCATGTATACAAACTTATCTATCAGCACCTTGTAGTTTGTTTTTCCTTTCAAAAACCATTACTTTCGTCCTGCTAACTATATATATATATATATATATATATATATATATATATATATATATATATATATATATATATATATATATATATATATATATATATATATATATATTTATATAGGCATAAAAATATATTAAATGTGAATTTACGTAAGAGGTTTTTTTTTAATTTATTTGGGTAGCAGTTAGGAGTGACCAAATCAATAAAAATTATTCGTTTTTTCAGTCGAGCTTTCAAAAATGTTTATTTTTTTTTCAAGACTTTTTTGATCTCTTACTAGAATGTCAGAAATATTTATACAGATGAGAAATGTAAATGTGTAATTATTATGGTTCTTTGAAATTTAAATGATTTTTTATTAAGAATATTTGTATAAACATCTCAGATCATCAATACTTTCCATACGAAAATTTTAGATATGTTTAACAAAAAATTATTTTAAACACTTTTCTATGCCCATTTATGTATAAATTTTTTGTTAATTGTCTTGAAAAAAAAAATAAAGTCTTTGAAAAGTTTAACAAAATAACGAAGAATATCATTTAAATTGGTTATGATTGACTGCAGCCCAATATAATAAATAATTTGATTATAAATATATATATATATATATATATATATATATATATATATATATATATATATATATATATAAATATTATTGTAAAATATTAAAGATGGAACCTAACTTATGATTTTAAAATAAAAATAACAATTACCGAAATGTATTATAAATGGGTTGGAGCAGTTTTTCCAAGTATTATTAAATATTTATTAATGGGAATTGTCAATTATAAATCATTTGTTTTATAATGTGATTACACATTGTACCATATCTACCGCAAACTAATAATTTCATGACCACATTTTAATTCATCTTTCATAATTGTTACATTTGTTTAAAAATATTTGATGTAGCACCATATACTTGATGACTTTAAATACATAATTGTATTACCTAAAATTTAATACATATATTTAATTATTATACACATTAAATACGGATAACAAAGTCTATGTATTATTGCATCAATGTATCATTTTTTTACCACACAATATTTTAGCCTTAAGATTTTTTAAAATAAAGTTTTTCAAATAAAATTATATAAATGAAGCGGTATTTTTATTAAATTTAATTAATGGTACAGTATTAATTATTATTAGCAGCTTAAGAGTGACAACTTAAAGGTCTTTTACGTTATTTAATGTAAAAAAAGTCTTAAGTGTCAACTGTAACAAAGCTTTGTTTATTTGTTTAAGGATTAATTTCATGACTGATATACTTGCAAGAGCTTCAACTCCAGATCCGAAGTAAAATTTGTTTTACGTTGCTGATAAGAATATACACCACAAATACCGCAAAAGCTTTGATTTTACAAAGGCACAATTTCTGTCTCTAGAATAATTAGATTTTAGGTTAAAACTCGGGTTTTATGCCGGTCAAATATTCATAACTACGGGTTGGTTCTTAATTAGCTTCGTTGGCCTACTTACTGACAGCTTAAATGAAAATGGTAAATGTTAGTTCCCATTAACGGATCATTACTCCAGTTTACTATATATTTTTCGACTTTTATTGTAAAAAGGATTATTTTATTGCTAAAAAAGATTTTTAGTTTGACATATGTCTCTCAAACTTAAGCAGACAAAGCATTTGGTATAACGATATTTTTACGACCAGAAATAATTTAGAAAAAAGTAAAAACTTTTATTATTTGTTTTACAACTATAAATTAACCAGTGTCTGTATGATAAAGTAATATCTGCAACATCTTTGTTTATCTTTTTAGTACATATTTTTTTAGCGTTTAGTAAGAAACGGTCGGGTGAGAGGAGCCCAAACTGTAGAGCAGTCTCTGGAGGTAGTTGAGTATGCAAAATGTGAGGACCGACAACTATGCTCAGATTCTTATACCAGAGACTCCAAACAATGATAAACCATATCTTACCGCCGGCTTTAGTGGTCCCTTCTGCCCCCTTCTCACCCCTTTCATAACCTATGGTAAGCATAGCGCGCTTAGCTGTTTAGTTTGTTTCCAGCGTCTATCGAAGTAACATCTTGAGTTATATAGTCGTGTTTTTTGTATACGCATAAAATAATTCGATTTTCGTTAGAAGTGGTTAATTTGAAAAGAAAAATGCCAAACGAATAGTTGTGTTTATTTTGTGATAAAACAAATGATTTAGTGAAAAAACCAAAATTAAGCACGCTACTTAGTATTAAAAAAGCAGCAAAAAGAAGACAATATTAGTGAAAAGTTTTTACAACTGTATAATCCAGACTCCACAAGACAAAAATTTTTATGGCACTAAAGCTGTTTAGCTACCTACATAAGTGAGAAGAAAATAAGGCGTCGAGAAATTTAATTAAATAAAAAAAAGAAAAGTCTGCTTCAACTTCCAAAGCAAATGTGTTAGGTTTTCCAAGGTCTCGTTCGTCATCAAGGGCACCTGTAGTAATAGAAAAAATGTTTAAATGCTTAATTTGTGGAAAGTTAACGAGAAACAAAAATAAACAGCTGTATTTCTGCTCCGAAATTTCAGCAGCGGACGTTTTTTTAAATACTGCTCGCAGTAAGAAAGACTATATTTTTATCCAACTTAGTATGTATTTGTCAACGGCCTGAAGATTTATTTGCTATCGAAGTGAGGTATCACAAACATTGTTCCCGTGATTATTTAAGATTACCGAGAAACTCTACGATTCCAGCGGGTCGACCTTCAAATCAAATTCCTAAAGTACCTACTTCACAACGCATTTGACAAACTCATAATTGAAATTAAAGACTCATTCTTTTAAAGTGTGCTTCTTAGCTCAGCGACTCGCTGCACTTACAAATACAGAGGATGCAATGATGCAGAACCGTGTAGTAAAATCACTACTTATTGATAAATTTGTTAAAAGATATTATTTTCATATCCATCTGATAGATCAAAATATTTATTGGTTTTTATGGGCAATATACCATTGACGGAAATAACAGAACATGTTCGTAGTATTAATACAAAAGACTACATCATTGAGAGTGCAAAAGCACTGCGTCAAGAATTATTTAAAACAGAACTAATACCTAGTGGCTATTTACATGATAAAAATTTCCTTCAAAAATTCTTGAAAATAAAAAATTGCCACGAACATGGAAGATTTTTATGCAAGCATTGTTTAATGCAAAAAACCAAAAGCTTAATGAGAACTATTATAGAAGAGCATTATTTGTGTTTTATGACATATTTTTTACGGTTACTGAAAAACAGACTCCGAAACATATAACTTAAGCTGAATCAATTCATCACTTGATAGATCAAAACAGTATAATGAATAAGTTTGGACAAGGCATCAGCTATAAAGCATTACAAGAGCTTGATTTTTCAACTGATTTCTCAAAACATCGGTTTTGGCTTCAATTTGATAAAAGTGATATGCACGTCGGATGCTTTGCATTTATTAAGGACTACAGTACAAACATTTATTTGGAAAAATTCTCATCAAACGCAATTGCAGCAATTGCTTATTTGGCTAAGAAAAGCTAAACGGTGACTTAGCGCTTACGACAAATGACTAAGCCGCCTTTAACAGAGTCATTAATTCAACCCTGCAAATGTACTGCAAATTGTCGAACAATGTCGTGCAGTTGCTAAAAATCAGGATTATTTTGTATTTCTTTATGTAAATGTATTAATAACGATTGTCTACATAAAAATGAGTAGTAATTGTTTGCTTACTTTACACATATTTCTGTTTAAGTTCACTGTGTTTTCGTATCTTACTTTTTTTATTATTAAAACATGTTTTTTATTACTTTTATTGCTTTTTTTTATTCAACAACCCATTATAACTACACAACCCATTAAAAAAATTATGCATCAATATTGACATAAAAATTAAAATAATTTTATAGTATGTGCTCAATCTATTACCTTTACAAATACACGAAGAGAAATTAAAAAAAAATAGACCGGCAAGATCCGTATTACTAATCTTTGACCTTTTCTTAACTCAAATCCATTGGTGGAATTCGGTCCTCACATTTTGCATACTCACTTAACTCTAGCACCCGATCTACTGCAGCTTTTAAGCTTATTTTGTCCCGCAGCTACCATTTTTTTGCCCATGTAGCAATTAGCCAACCTGTCTCGTGGCTAAGCTTGATCGAGTTTAAACTTTACACTTAAATGTAAGAGGCCTCGTATTAAGTTTCTAACCCGTACTACTTCAGTCTGAGTTATTTCTTACCCATCCTCACATAGTCAGCATACTTTAAAAAAAAGCCCATATTATGTAGATGTTTCCTCACCCAACAGTGCCCTATAACGAACCCCGTTATCAGCCTGAGCTTTTTCCTGAGCACCATGTGCAAGGTTTGGTTGCTCCATTATTCTCTTGCTGTGCTTGGTTTTTAGTCAGCTTCGTTTTGCTGCATTCTTCCCAACAGCATGCCTTCTTTTAGACAGCAGATTTCGTTATGCATACACCATGTTTAGGCACCAGCAGCGGGTCTGCATAACCCATCCCTGCGAGTGCGTCTGCCCTTTCGTTGCCCTCAATACCCTTGTGTCCTGGTACCCACCCAAGTTCAACTTGGTTGTGCTTTCTAAGGTTGACTCAGGTACATTTAGCATTCTTTTACCAACTTTAAGCTGCTTTGGCTACTTTCAATTACCTGGACTGCCGTTTGACTGCCTGAGAGAATCCGTATTTTTCTTTTTCTCAGCTACATCTACATCTTTAGTGCGAAAGCCATGAATGCGGTAACTTTGGCTTGGAATATTGTAATATTATAATAATAATAATATAATTTATTGACCAATCTAACAAAGACAAAATTAGTGTCCATATAATAAATCGAAAACAGGGAAAGGTCAAAAGGCACATAATCAGTAGGGTACTGATCTTCCTCAAGCTCCTGTAGCTTTTATAAATATAAGAAAAAAATTAACAATATTTTATATAAAAATATGTACATATTTGTTCATAAGGTGGTGGCATATTACAACATTTGCTACAAAAATGTAATAATATACCTAATAATTGTAAAAAAAAAGAAAGGTTAAACTGATACACAGGGTGAACTATGACTTTATACTCCTATATTTGAGCACTGATCAGTGAAAATAGAATTAAATATTTGTTTTTTAAAACTGGTTAATAAAAAGCCTTTGATATTTTTTGGCAGTACATTATATTCCTTGGCAATACGGTACGAAAATGAATTCTCATATTGTCAGGTACGATGTTTAGGTATGGATAGGAATTTTTTTCGGTGGATGTTCAGGTTACGTATGTCTGTGCGATACGTTATTTTTGCATTTAAGTATGCAGAAATGCATATTATTTTATGGAATATAGTTAGATTATGAAGCTTCCTTCGATTTATCATATTTAACCAACAAGTATTTTGCAAAGTGTGTGAAATCCTGTCAAACTTTCTTGTACCATATATCAACCTAAGACAATCTGCAATCTTTTTATATCATTATATTTAAACAAGGCCCATACATTTAATCAGTTTTACTGTGAGCAAGTATCGGTTGATGTATAGTAATTTTAATTTGGCATATGATTTCTGAAGAGTACAAGATACATGTTGAATAAATGTCAGTTTATTATCGATTTTAATGCCTAGGTTTTTCACATTTTAGTTCAAAGGCAGTATTTCGTTTCTAATTTTTATACTGAAGTCATCTGGAGGCACATATCCAAAAAACGTAACTGATGTTTTTAATGTGTTGATCAATATGTCATGCTTTTTTGAGAGCGGTACTAATGTACTGAGATCCTCATTAATATATGCCTGTGACTTAGCTGAATTATTAGGGTCAAAGAAGTGTCGTGTGGGTGTCGTCTGGATGCATGTGTATCTTACACTTTTTCATAGCTGACATTTTATGCTTTTGCTTGCTGACAGCAATCCATTAAAAGCAACTTTTTAAGTTTTAACACGTAAGTAGTTTCTAAAGAAATCTATGCATGACTGACCAAACCCTATGAAATGCATTATGGCTAGAAGTAACTCATGATTCAGCATGTCATAGGCTTTACTGTTATCCAGTAAAACTAGCACACCAATTTTACGGTTATCCTGTGTAGTAAATATAACATCAGTTATGTTTAGGAGAGCACAGTACCACAGCTGTACCCTGGTACAAAATTTTACTGGACTTCTGGAAAAATGTTGTTATTACTGAAATGTTGTCAAAGTTGATTTTCAACAAATCTTTTCAATATTTTTAATAATGTGTAAAGAATAGTAATCGGCTGTAGGCTTTATCCATATTTGTTCATATAATCCATTATCGTGAATATTTTCAATTATTTTCACTCTGAGTATATAGATACACACTCCTCTGCCCCTGGTATTCCTGTAGTTACTGAAACATCTTAAACCTGTTATATTAATCATATCATCTGTAATGTCCTTATTTAACCATGTTTTTAAAACTCCGAAAATATCGTATTTATTTGCCAGAACCAAATCTCTTATTTCGTTGAGATAATTAGCAAAAGCACATAAAATTGTCAGATAAAAAAGAAATATTTTATTAGAACTGTTAGTAATCCTACAAGGTAATTATAAATAGAAATAAATATAGCTAGACTATATTGAATTTAGATGAATAAAAACCTTCTAATTTTAATCACTTCTAGTGTGTGAAACTTGGAATAGTAGGACAAAAATGGAACAGCAAAAAAGTTACTTTGTTTAATTAGCAGATGACCGCGTTTTAGGACTATAACAGATTTTTGACCTCTCTCTTTTATTCTTCTCTACTACTGGTTCAATGCCTGAGATCGCAATGCTGTTGGTTGCTGTAGACTGAGGTTGCGTAAGTATATCTGTTCAACTATATCTTCTTCCAAATCACTGTATTTTTCCTTTTCGAGGTTTTCTAGTTCTTCTACCGTATACAATTTGCTGTCAGTCTTTAAAAAAAAGCCCTTAAATTTAGCAGAAATTTTTAGAGTATTAGCGATTTTTAAATGTGGTACTAAAGTTTTACATTTTTCAAATAGAGCTATTCCAATGTCTCTAAGTGATGAGAATGTTCTTATATAAATATTGTTTTCATAAAAAAAGATACAAATTCAAGAATAATGAGATTTTTTTGTAAGTAAGCCGTCCTTGCCAATTAAGTATATGTAATTGATATCCTCGCGCTTTATGTCTGTGCCCAGTAGGTTATTTAGGGTCAGATTAGTTTCCTCTAATAGATTTAATTTATTCTTAATGTCTATGACGAAGATCACTTTATTGATTTTTCGAACATTTCTTTTAAGTTGTTGAACTTTAGTTTCCAATCCTCCAATTTTTGTGTTACAGTCGGCCACGCTGTTATAAATGCGTTGAATACTGGTACTTAATTGTTTTTTTATTTCGTCTGTCTACAGGATGTTGGCGTCTTGTACAGTGGCTTTAATGAGTTGGGTTAACTCCTTATTATCTGGTGCGGGTGTTTTTATACATAGCTGTGAAGAATATCTTCGTGCGTTATTAATAGCCTTATAAGAAAAAAGCAATTTAGTTGGTGAAATGTTAAATAAACTTACAGTTTTTTGTGAACAAGTTGTAGATACACCAATGATGGAACTATTGTACCAATTTTACACACCGAAAACGATTTTATACCACTCTAAACACGTTTTAAACAGGAGTCGACAGACACGCGCAATACGAACACAAACTTATACTTATGTCTCTTTAGTCGCATGTCTTTCTAGTCGCATAAATTTACTATCTTGGGTTTCTGTTTCATATACCCTAGTGCCAGAGTTTCCGCTCATCACTGAGCAGTAAAATATTATCTTTTTGGTATAATATTGGTATAATAATTTTAATTTAGCTTTTCTTATCACTTCTCAAAAGATATCAGTTACCATAACTTGGCTACCATTACACATTGGTATAGCAGGCAATAAACTCGCAGATCATTACGCTAAAATTGCCTTAACATCCACTGATTTTACTGACAATATCCAAATATGTAACGACTTGAAGGCTTACATAAAAAAACGAACGAAAGTTATATGGCAGCAGCACTGGGATACAAACAGTTCATTTTTACATGAAATCTAGCCGTCAATCAATAGTCCTTTTTATGCTCCTACAGAACTTTCAAGGCGAGATCTAGCCATAATAAGGACACCCCGCATCGGACATTCTAAATTAACGCATGGTTACCTGATGACATTCAGTAACCGAACTTATTGTCAAAGCTGTCAATCGTATTTGACAATAAAACACATTTTAACTGAATATCACCAATTCTCAGCCAGGAGACAACAGTATCATCTCTCATTAAGCCTACGATATATGCTAAACAATCCAGAGAAAATTAACAGCTTACTGAAATTCTTTAAAGACGTGCAGCTTTATAGTAAAATTTAACCAATCCATTATATATTACCTTATTGTATTTTATATAGCAATGTTTTTGTTTTGTGCAAGTGGCCATAGTAGCCAAGGACGTTAATTTTAATAAAAAAATATAGCTTTTATAAAAACAAGACAGCATAATTTACCAGGGTAAGAATGAACTAAAGCTTTTTAAACTATTGTTAAGTATACATATGTTTCATTGCTATTTATTATTTTTTATTACGTGATAAAATTTGCTATTAAGTATAATAAATTAAAAACTTCATAAAAAATTAAACTGATAGATTAAGAGAAGATAGATACAAAAAATTGTAATATATCGCTTAACTAAATTTATCTTGACTTGTTGTATAGAACAACAAAGTTTTATTGCGCTAAAGGTATAAACTAGACTAAAGTAAAGCAGTTTAAAAGTAGCTTTGTTTAGAATATTCAGTGCCATACTTTGAAAATAAAGTTTCATTTGTATTTGTTTTGAAGTTTTAAGTTTACGTTAACAGATAAACAGTTATATAAACGTAATTATTTTAAATATATAAACATACAGAGTGGACCAAAAGTCTGGAAACGGACAATTATCTCGTAAATTGCTAGTCCGAATTGTACAAAATTTGAAATAAGCCTATTTTGAGATACGGAGATTCCAGATTTGACATTTGCAATGTTATCAGATTTTCCGTTTCTCTGATATTATTAGTCACTTTGGTTTTTTTAAAACATCACCCTGTATATTCAGTTATGATTGGAATCTCCTTTTTAATACGAATTCAGTCATATGTAACACTTATGATTTTATGTAAACTAGACAAGGTCTAGAAAAATGTTGTAAACGCATTCTACCATCAATTAGGGTACTGTCAACTTACAAATGAAGCACATTTTGAACACTTGATTAAGTAATCGTTATGTTAAAAATGTTATCTGTCAATTATTACGTTTAAATGTAGTTGAAAAAAGTTTTATCAAAAAAATTATTAAGATTATTAGGTGTTGCCACACTCCTGTTTTATTTATTTAACACCTTCTAGGCTACATAAAATCATAAGTGTTACATATGACTGAGCTCGCAGTGAAGAGTATATTCCAATAATGACTGAATATACAGGGTGATGTATTTAAAAACCAAAGTGACTAAAAATATCAGACAAATGGCAAATCTGACAACATTGCAAATATCAAATATGCAATTTTTGTATCTCAAAATAGGCTTATCCCAAATTTTGTACAATTCGGACTAGCGATTTACGAGATAATTGTCCGTTTCCAGACTTTTGGTCCAATCTGTATATCTCTACTATCCGATTTGTCACTGTGGCTTTTGTATTTGTTATTAGAGTTATTGCAATTGGGCCAACAGTTATTTGGCATATAATAATTATTTACCTCAGGTGTATCCAGATATATTGCGACACTTAACCATTCTGAACTATGCATTTAAGAGAGCTGAGAACAATAATACTGAATATATACTAACACTAGTTATAATATTAGATGTACTTTATTTTACGAGCAAACACGGTTATATCCTTTGCAGTGTCACCGACCATTTAGGGATAAAGGATAAAGCATCAGGAGTAAACATAATAGACAAATAGTAGTTACATTTAGTCGCCAAAATAGTGTTGTTGTTACATCAAAAATATTTCTAGTAGTTACTCAAAATATAAATTTTAATGTAAAAGCAGTAAACTATTATTAAATTTAAGAAATTGTTTTTTGACTGGCGTCAATAAGAATAAAAAATGTGAATTATAAATAATTGTTTCCCTTCTTTATTAAGTTTTCACAATAAGTTTATCTACTGCAACGAGTTAACTGTAATTATAATCTTAACCCTCCGGAGTAACTTAATGCTACATATAAAGAGTATTTTTGAAGAAAAATTTTTTTGTGCGCATTGAGTAATTTTTGGTAGGGGAAAAATTCATCAAACTCAGTTTACATGTAATAACATATCCAACTTAAATATATCATCAAAGAAGATTAAACTAAAACGTAATTTAAACGATGCACACACATTAAACTTTTCACGTAATCAAAGGGTTTAGAAGCAACGGTCGCGTCATAGCTTTTTTTCCATATCTGCCACAAAGTGGTCTGACAGCCCAGTTTTAAAAGTTTTAAAATTAAAGCAAAACTACTGTAATTTCATCTTCTTCTTACGATGCCTTACAGGGTTTCTGCGTTGGCGACCGTCCTTCAGATGTTTTTATTTATTGCAACTATTTGCAGATCTTGAAAGTTATGTATGCCTGTCCACTGTCGGATGTTTCGTAGCCAGAAATTTTTTCCACCTATTCCCCTTTTTCCACCTTCGATTTTGCTTTGAAGAGTGAGGCGTTGAAAATGATAGCGTTCTCCACGTAGGATGTGTCACAGGTATGAAATTTTTCTTTCTTTTATAAATGCGAAAAGTTCCCGATCTTCTAGTTCAGCTCTTTGGAGTATTTCCTCGTTTCTTATGTGTTCGGTTCAAAATAATTTAAGCATTCGACGCAAGGTCCACATTTCAAAAGCTTCAATCTTACTTATTGTTCTTACTTTTAATGTCCATGCCTCTACCCCATATAGTAGGACCGACCACACGTAGCATCTAAGCATTCTGTATCTAAGTTTAAAGTTTAAATATCTGTCTACAAGGAATTTTCGAAGTTTTGTAAAGACTGCTCTTGCTTGTTCTATCCTGCTTCTTATCTCTTGGTCTGGGTCCCATTTTTCATTCAGCATACAACCTAGGTATTTGAACCCTGTGACTCTCTCAATAACTTCTCCACTTTTTCTCTTTTTCTTAATATTAATTAATATTGTTTTTATGGTATTATGTAATTAAATTGGGTTATTTAATTATTTGTTAGTAAAATTTCCAGGGTCTTCTTTGTTACCAAAAGCATTTATATAAAGTTATCTAACTTATAATCCATATAAAGTTAGAGCTAAGTTCTTTAATTTTAACTCTATTTCCAATTGAAGTTCGTTACAAAAAAAAAGGAAGTGTATTACGAATTACCTATAAGTTAAGACAAAGCAGTTTTGAAAAAATCCTATCTAAAATTCATTAATTCACTTAATCATCTTATTTTATTTTGATTACTGCATATAATGTTTGCTAATGTTATGTGTTTGATTGCGACTGGTTTTAACATTGAAAAAAATTTGCTGAAGGTGGTATAATTGGATAATTAATTATTGTTTAAAGTGCTACGAACATAAAAGTGTCTTTTATATTGATATATTGAATATTTGTGACGATATGTTACACACCATCGAAATTTTAAACTCATGCTGCCAAGCACTTATTTTTCTATTATCAACAGCTCTTGGTCTCTGTGTGTGTGCACTATATTGTATAAGTATCCACTACTTAATAAGTAGGTACTTAATATTGATCCAGTGCACTTTAGTTATTATATTCGCCTTATTTTAAAACTACGTATTTCACATAAAACAATTTTAATTAACCAGAGTGAAATTTAAAATAAAAATAATTAACTCTGTCATTAGCCATATCTGCACTTCTATCTGTAAGTTCTCATACTTCATGCATTTTTAGAACTTCCCCTGTAGAAAGGCCAAATTGTAAAATTTTATTCTGTATTTGTTTTTTAACAAACATATTCAATTAGACATTTTAAAATATGTAGTTATCACTTTTGTGTCTGGTTAAAAAATTCTTTCTATTTCTTAACATGTTTAAACTAATTTGAACAAAATAAACACAGTACACACTCGAATAAACTTAGGCAACAATAAAGTAAAGCATTGCAGTAATATGACTACTTGCATAATTAAAATTATATACAAAGAAGCTAGTAGAATTAATGATAAATGGTAAATAATAACGCAAAAATAAAATTTTAGTTATTAATGTTGTAGTACTGCGGTAAGTAAACATTTATTTATTGTTTTTTTTAAAGTTAACTAAGCATGCTCGCCAATTTGATATTTATTCCCTAATCTAGTAGGAAACTACTTGCATGCCTAGGTTTGTTTTCTCATTAAAGTGAGATTGGTTTTAAAAATCTAAAATAAATCATCCAAAAGCCTCGGCTGGTATAATGCGATAGAAAACCAGCTACATACACAATAAATCTGCAATTTTAATAAATACTTAATTTACGAGATTTTCTATTTGAAAACATTCATTTATTTACAACTTGATCGTTGAAATATTAGATAGTAAATTCAATTTATCAAAAATATTCTTTCTAGAAATGACTAACATAGTCAAAGAACCTAATGCTATGAATGCTAGAACTGATATCAATAATCTCAGCATTATTAATTCTTACCTGCTTAGTCTCCCTTCTCATCTTCCAAAAAATCACAGCAATGATGATTTTAAATAACTCATTCTTTTTTGGCCAACCTGCTTTACTTTTTGTTCTGACAAAGTTCTGTATGACCTGTGATTTTATGTTTCCTTGTTAGTCTAGCTAATTTTCCCTTTATAATTCCACACGTGTTTGTAAAGTTATGCTGTTATAACAATGAAATTTTCTAAGAATATTAATGTATAATGTTTTATCTCAACTGTTTAACAATAATTTCCATAACTAAATGTTTGAAATGATGTACCTTATACATAGATAATTGTTTTCTAAAACTGTAATAAGCATTGCACCAGTTCAACCTGCGTACATAATTTTTTTTTACCTGAAGAAAATAATCAAATACGCAACATAATAATAAAACTTGCTTTAATCCTGTATTTATTAAAAATTTAAATATTTTTTATGGGACCTATTTATCAAACTTTGTTGCTTGGAAAATAGATTGACAAACAAATACTTGATTTAACAACTATTATCTCAATAAGTTTAAAAATACTGCAATCATATTTAACTTATAAAAGAAAACTGATGCATAGTTTATATAGCTATCTACGAAACTTTTTGGTCCAATTATACATGAAATGACTAGAGTCTAAACATTTGACTTTAACCATTTCGACCGCCAGTTGAATTCACTTGAAGTTTGAAATTAAACCATACTCGTGTATATACTTTCATTGCAAAATTTACCAAGTTTTAAATTCTTTGAAACTTTTTTGGTGGCATTACTTAATCATAAATTTCTGTTTATTACTGGGAAAAATATACTAGAAAATAAAAGTTTTCTGAAATACTTCGGGATTAAATATTTTTAAGAACTTTTTTTATGCTTGACACGTATTTACTGAATAAAGCACACATTTAATCACTTATTTAGGTACGTCGTTGTTTTTAAAATTTAATGAAATTGCTTTGTTCCCAATAAGTTAGATACAAACCAAATTGTGAATCTCGCTATTGTTTTTATGAACCCTTAAATATTGAAGTCTACTTCGGTTTGGCTATTGTGAAAATAATTAAAGAAGGACCCCTACTATATTATTACAACGCCTGTAATATCCATAAAATAAGGCGGAATTCAGCGAGAAAAAGTAATAATAAACAAATCAGATACCATTATATTATAATATAACAAAAAAATCGATATTGTAAATAATTTAAATATTTTTTTTTAAACAAATTAAGTAATTACTACTGAGTAAAATGGTCTACAGTAACACAAAAGGTTATTTTAGCAGCCAACTAATCTCAAACTGATTAAATTAACTTTCATTAAAAAATATCTAGGTATTTAGCATGCTAGACATGTTCAGAAATTCAGACGAATTAATTTTTTGTACGTGAAAAATGTGACTGGTGCTGATTGAATTTGATTAAAATACGTCAAGTGGAAAACGAATGACGACATCTTTGAAATCAAGTTGAATTTGATGTACCTTCCGAAAGACAAAGGGTTGATTAATTTCCTTTTTCGAATTAGGAAGAAGTAACAAGATAATATTTCAATTGCCTTTAAAATATTGACTGCGATTAATTTTGATTCGTACAATTTGTTATATAAATGGGAAAGTTTCGCCGAAATTTCAATAAGACCTAGAAGATTATTTGAAGTTTACTTGATATGACAACAATTTTTTTTTCACATACAAAGGATAATACATTATACGGTGATTAACTGGAAAAAGGAATTTTTAAACAACAGTGAGAGGAATATTTTACATATTTACCTAGTTTGTCATTTAGCCAAAGTAAAGAAAATACGTTTTATTATGCTCGTCTTTTATAATTCGTTTTAGTCACGAAAGGTGGGTGGTAAAATTTCATCTGGAAGTGATTTTAATAATATAAAGGCTTTGTATAAATGATAAAGCTTTTTAAGGTCCTTTATGGCACTGAAGGTGATAAGAGATTTTGTATGAAAATATTCTATCAATAAGTTAAATTCTTTTAAAAAAAATAAAAATTTCCATCACCGCTCCACCATGGAATATTACGAAAAATTGTTTGTTTGATTTGGATCGTTGATAAAAAAGTCGGCTGAATATAATACAACCGTTTTAAGTTTAAAGAAAGTACTATGTAAGGTTTCAGAGGCTATGTATAATAAAGACATACTGATGCCAACTCATATAAAAGCTACGGTAAACAAAATTGTTAATTTACTGCTGTGACGCTTTTTAAGTTTGCACGAAATTGAAAAGGTAGCTTTAACGAAAACCCATATTTCTTATAATTTTATACATTTTTTTACATACATATAAACCAATTGTCAACCAAACAATCGAATCTTGTATTGCACACTAAAAGTGGTATCTTAAAAACATTATTGGTTTCGAAGCTACAATAGATTCTGTCCACACATTTTTTGTTTTAAATTCGAGAATGAGTAATAGAAAAATGGACCAAAATAAATAAATCTAAATCCATACCTACACATCAATTTTACCAACAAAGCTTACAGCATATACCTATAAACATAAATGGAAATCGCATTTCATTCGCAAACACAGCAAAATATTTAGGCTTCGCTGCAAAGCTCTTATCAAAAAGAAAAAGGAACAACTTTAAATTAAATGTAGAAAATAGTTTTGGCCGATTGGACAAAACTCCACTCTGCCTCTGTATAACAAACCTATGTTGTACAAACATATACTCAAACCCGCTTGGCCTCATAGTATTTAGCTGTGGAGCTATGCTAGTTTTAGTAGACAACAAATCATTTAAAGATTTTAGAACAAGGTATTGAGGGGCATCGTGGATGCACCTTGGTACTTTCGAAACAATTACCTTCATAGGGATCTGGATATGGACACTGTTGAACAAGCCAGAGCCAAATTTGTCGTGATTCGTAAACTAAGACTTCATAATCATACTAATGTCGAGGCAATTCAGCTAGTTGACGCTGAAGAATTAGTTACAAGTCTTAAAAGGACCAAGCCTTTTGAGTTGGTGCAGTGAGAGTGATCAAAGCAGAGCATTGTACGTGTTAGAGTAAACGTTAATCAGTGTACAAAATGTAATAGAAATCTAAGGATACTGTTGAGTAAGAGCTTAGTTAGTTATAAAGTAGTATTTTAAGTTAGCTGTGAGCAGTTGATTAATCTTCATATTATATTGTTAATATAATACCGCGCAGAAGATATTGTTTAATAAATAAAAAAAAGAAAGAATGCAAGAAAGTCTTAAGGTGGTAAATCAAATAAATATATGCAACAAGATATGTTTGTGAAGGACTAAGAATCGAGAGCTAGACGGTCAATGTTCAATAATAATAGCTGGTTCAATAATACAAACGGAGCCCAGATCCAAACACAAATTATTTGCGTTTTTAACGGTCTAATTTCAAAAAATGGGCAGGAATTTGAAGTACCATCAGATTTTACTCTGGAAAGCGGGTGCAGTACAAAGCAATACAAAGTAGGAATAAATATCGTTAACATCTATTCTTCATTTATTTATAACAATAGCATAAGTAGAGATGAGCAAAGTAAATAATGTAAATAACAAACAATAATCTTACAACGTGTTTTAATAACATAGGTTTACCAATCTGAGAGATTTTCCTCAACCGCACTACCCATAGATCAGTCACATAAATGTACTATGACGGAGATAGCGTGTTCACTGTAACACTTAGATTAACACTATAGCTACAATAAGCTAATAATAATTTAGCGAATTTAGTGTAAAATGTAAATAGCAATAAATACGATATTTACATAGCCGAGGTATGATATGACCTACCTCCAAGAAGGCTAGAGAGCAAGTGCTACCGGCTAGTTCAAATAGTAACATTTGAGGTCTTAAAAAGGGGGCAGCGCCGTCTTAATAAATATCAGAAGAAATTCGCCCTGGAGAACAAGATATTAATTGATATCCTACGTCAGGGGTGGCACTGTTATAATGCAACATTATTAAATACTATTTAAAAATAATTGCTTATTTTATCTCCAAAACAATGATTATAAAATATCAAATAGGTACCATTAAAAAAAAAATAATCATTTTGGTAAAAGCTCTCACTGGAATTCGTTGGGGTCTCTTGTAATAATAGGGTAAAGTTCATAGAACTGACTGTTACCAATAATAATTAAAATATACCACTAAATAAATCAATACAAACACAATAAAAAAAATTTAATATAGTTATTCCTATCACCGGTTGTGCACGAAGTTATCATACTAATGTTTTCAGTAATTTTATTATATAAAGCAATGTAATATTATTAAATAATGTGTTTTTAAGAAACTGTAGATTTATTTAAACTTGCACATTTATAACCTTTATTAGAGCCATTTATGCATTCATAAATATGTATTAGAATATAAATAGCATTTTGCATTTCCAAATTGGACTGCTCCATTTATTTGTATACTGATTACCCAGTTAGTAAATAACATTTTTAGTTTATGATAATTTAATCTATATTTTGAGGTAATTAAATCCGATACATTAGTTTAATAGTTGTAGTAGTAGTTATCCAGATTATTTAAAGCTAAATATTAATAATAAAAATTTGGTTATTAAGTAAAATAATTTTTTTTCACCAATCATTAAAAGCTTAATATATTTTTGCAAATGTATGTAAATAAATAAATATATTATAATTAAATAATAAATTATTTAATGATAGTAAAATTGTTAAATGATATTAAAATTAACTAATTTATTTAATTTGTTTTTTTAATTTTATATTATTAATAGAGAGCAAAGACCTCTCTCTACCGGTAGCGGTTTCAATTTAAACAAATACCTTTTTAAAAAAAATAAACTTATATATAATTAATAAATTTTTAAATTGTACATACGTAAACAAACACAAAAATATACAGATACATAAAAAAAAATTATATCTTCGTAGCTTTCACTCACTTATTCAGAAAATAACTTATGTAACTATCACAATGAAATTTTTTTTTGAGAGAATATCCCAGAGTTAGAATTTTATTTATTTATTTATTTATTTATTTATTTATTTATTTATTTATTTATTTATTTATTTATTTATTTATTTATTTATTTATTTATTTATTTATTTATTTATTTATTTATTTATTTATTTATTTATTTATTTATTTATTTATTTATTTATTTATTTATTTATTTATTTATTTATTTATTTTAATAACTGGTTACGACTAATACAAGAGTTATCTTTGTTTTTTTAAAACTTTTATTTTAATTATTTTATTCATTAATTTATATTTTATTTTCCCCTGGCCTACCTGATTTTAAGCGCTAATTCCACTTTATTAATTTTTTGTTATCTATCTATATTATACCAATTTTAACTTATTTGTAGCAAGTGACAAAAAAGACACGTCGGGCTGTGCGAAGCGGTGTGTTGGTTCCTACACTTATGTATGGTAGTAAATGTTGGGTTTGGCAGAAAAAGCATAAAAATAGGATTAATGCTGCGGAGATGAGTAGTCTGAGAAGTATAGCCGAAGTGACTCGGTTGGATAAAGTAAAAAATAGTGAGATAAGAGAACGCAGTGGTGTAAAAGAAGATGTGGTTACCAAAATAAATAAAGGAATGCTTACATGGTTTGGACACGTAGAAAGGATGGATTAAGAAAGTTTGCCGAAACAAATTTATAAGGCGAGTATGAATGGACAAGTCGGTAGAGGTCGATGAGCATGTATGAGAGCACTAATGAAAGTATAGGAATCAAAAAAGGTGTGTAAGAACCGTAGCAAAAAGGCGTCATTATATGTATGTATCTATGTTTTAGCAAAATTACAAGTTTTGTCTGTAAATACACATAAAAAACGTTACAAAGGTATAATTAAAAAAACAATTATAAACTAAAATTGTTGTTTTTAAAGTTAATAAAATATTTAATAAACCTAATTGTGAAATATAATGTATTTAAAAATAAAATATTATTTATTTGTCATGCCACTAAGTCCACAACCTGAATAAATATACAAAAACGTCATGTATGTTTAAACAAAATCAATATCACCATAAAAAAAAATTTGTTGCAGGTGCCGCTAATTCGATTTATTACTAAGAAAAAAAAAACCAGAACGGAACGAATTAAGGGTGAATCAATGTTTCGCTGTGCACAGCTGATCAATATTAATTTTCTTGTAATATTACCACCATTAATCATTTACTTAACCCATGTGTCATGTCATGTGCTTTTTGCACGAACGTATTAATACTTAAAAGAATTAATACGCATTTTTTTTTAAGAAATATGAAGCCGCTTTAAATATTTTTAAATTACAGTGAAAATAATTTGAAATTATAGATTTAATAATTAAACAGATGCGGACACCTACTATATATCTACGAGTTAAGCCGGAGTTCCACAGTGTACTTTACTGGGTCCAAGATTATACCAGTAACACAGCCGACATTTCAACAACACCATCAATTACATTGGCTATATATTCGGATGATACCACAATATTATCGATGAATAAAGATTCAAACAATTCCCCAGCTCAACTTCAAGTAGCAATAAATACTATTGAGTCTTGGTTTGATAAATGAAGAATGCAGATATAACTAATAAAGTATATTTAAACTGCATATATACCACAATTACTACATATTTCATGCAAGGTATAAAAATAATTAATTAAAACAGAGTGAATGTGTAAACTATCTAAGTTTACATCTGGATAAAAGACTAACATGAAGGAACATAAGTAGTCTGAGAAGTATAGTCGGAGTGACTCGGTTGGATAAAATGAAGAATAGTGAGATAAGAGACCGCTGTGGTGTAAAAGAAATTGTGGTTACAAATATAGATAAAAGAATGCTTAGATGGTTTAGATACGTAGAAACAATGGATAAAGAAAGATTAACGAAACAAATTTATAAGACATTGTTTTAAAGCAAGGCCAGGTCATGAGTACCAACAACCGACGAGCATGTATAAGAATAGCGGAAGCAAAAGATGTGTTTCTATAAATTTTTGAGAAACGTTTACCATTTCTTTATGGATAATATAAGCCATTAATTTACTCTACAAAAACCATGTTAAATGAATTTCTATGTAATCGATATGATTATTTGTTCCAACGCTTATTAAATCAAAGGCATCAAAGTAAAGGAACTCGTATATTTAATACTTGGTGAAGAATGTTCCTTAAACTTTAGCATAGATGGGCAGGTACTAAATAAAACCATAATAATAAAATATTATAAAGTACATAAGCATAATATAACGATATCGAAGCGGCGTTGGTAAAATTTGATATTCGCCTTCAATACCTATTCCGCATTTTATGTAGGGACCTATAAAAACATTCAAGGACAGGTGAGTTATGAATACACTTTTTTTATATCTGACTAAGTTATCCTTGCAACCATTGTCAATAAATATATCGGGTTTTAAATAAACTAAACTATAGTTGAATCCTACAATTGTGAAGAGTGACTCATTTTGTAGAGCTATTTTATAGGCCAATCAAATTAGACGTTTACCCTGTACGAAAAAGTTGTTGAATTTTTAAATACCGACAAAAAGAAAAAGATTGATTAGTTAATAAAAAAGTAAGAGGGTTTTAACAAAAACTGTTTAATCGTTTACAAATTTACAAAAACCTTTTTTTTACTCACTTTCCAAAGACTATACGTCCAGGTAGTTTCATAAAAATTGAGAAAATCGCTACCTTTATATGTTTTTTTTGTATAACTAATTTATTTGTTTATTATTTACTTATAAACAGGTCTTATTTTGTTGAAATATTTTCGATAATTTGACTGGTTTATTTTAAAACTGTTAACATTTCTTCCAAGCGATAAACGTTTCGATACAAACTGAAACGTTGTCAGCGTGTATGATTTAACTTGAAGGTACCGGCATGGCTATAGTTTATATCTCCCTAACAGTAAATAATAGACGAGATAAAAAATAACTGCAAAGACAAATTCCAAAATTATAGTGGTATCTTAAAGTTGTAAAGCATACTTAAAAATAAAACCCACTAATGTAGGCTTTCTGCCACTAAACTTTGGTATTGATGACCACAGTAAATAGACTTGCGGTTTATTTTGCTTTCCCACGGTCTCTTGCTGTTCTTGTTTGTTCTCTTAAAAGTATATATATGTTGCTGTAAACCTTTTGGCAAGTTGCTGTTTATAGACCATTAAAGTTGTCTGAATTTTATAAATACGTGCTAGGTATATATTTATTCGGTATGATTTTTTATAGACACCCAAAAAGATTAATTTTTTGACAACTGTTTGATGTATAAATATTATTTTTTTACGTATATCCAATTCCTATTTCGAATTCCCATATTTATTTTGATATTGTTTACTTATTTCTTAGTAATAATTATAAAAAATACCAAAACACGTCATTACCTGCTTTAATCTATAAATATAAAAAGTAATGTTTGTTTGTGTGTCTGCTATAAACTAAAAAACTACTGGACTGATTACACACGGTTTTTTTGCAAAATGATTCGCGTTGTTCGGAGAAGTTGTAAAACTATTGAAATCTGATCAGTAGAATGAAAGTTTGGGGCCTAAATGATTTAAAAAATGTTTTAATAATTGGATAAAAGCAAAATGTACCTATGTATAGAGGCCAATATTACAGACCAGTATTGCTAAAAATTTTACAGTATGTTCTTATTAGTGCCAGAAGTGTCAGGAAAGTGGTTTGAATTAAATTTCGTAGGTATAACTGTTGTTTTGACTATTAGATTTATTAAACTTCTTACTTTGATAAGGTAACATTTTGTAAAATTTAATGTTGTTTAATTTTTTTAATGTTTTTTACCAGTGTATGAATTAAAATTAAAGAATCCATGTTTTTCTTATAGACAATTATACGTTGCATGCTTCCGTGTAGAAAAACTATACGATTTGTTTGTAAATATGCCATTCTAAGAGCATTGCAATGAACTTAAATTTTAATACAACAGTATTACATGTTCTTTAATCAATCGAAATCTACCAACAACGAAGTATTGCCGGTTCAGCTAATATTTAATAAAAAAGTATACTTATTTTTTAAATACATTTTCCATAAAAAGTACATACAAATGAAGGGGATAAATAAAACAAAATCAAATAGTATCAAAATAAGACATTAAACAGGTGATGAAATATTGTGACGGGCAATCCCCGGAACCTAGAACCACCTGCACCCAATCAAGTACCTTCGTACCTAGTACAAGTTTGTACTGGATGGGAACAATGTAGCCGCTCAAGAACCGCCCATCCTTCCCAGCGCCCCGCAGCAGTATAGCACGTGCTCCACCACCCCCGGATTCCCACTGCACAACCCACAGGCCAGGTCTCGATTAAAGAGTCCCTTAGTGATTCTTAGCTGATTCCTGTTCATCGGTAACAGTTTTGTCGTTCTTTTATGGCACGGTCCTTTGATGTATTATTTACCGTGTTTGTTTCCTGGTATGCTTTACCAGTAGTTTTCGTATTTTTCCGAACCTCTTCTTGCAAGTTCGTCTACTTCCTTATTACCTGCAGCTTTCTGGCGTCCTAGAACCCATATCAGTTTGACGTGATTACGGTCTACCATCGTGCTCAGTTCTTCTTTGCAGTCAACGAGTATAGGGAAAGGGGTGGTCCAACCCTGAGGTGCCTGCTGCACAGGACTAAGGATGTCTACTACAGGATGTTGCCCGTTTTCCTGTAGGCTCCGTTAGCTACGGTGCTCCTCCACCGCCATGAATCCATCAGCACGGGTCGCATAACACTTTGGATTGGGAGTCTTTTAGTCGCATTTTCCGACAGCTGGCCATACCTGCGATCTATTCTTTTTTTCCCGTATCCACAGGAATTTTTTTTTTTTGGATTGGAACAATGTTAATTCAACATTTATGAATTATGCATCATGCATCAGTATGTAGGTATTTCGAGTGTGAAGGTACAAATATAATCTTCAAAATATTTCGCCCTTGCAGAAGCCTATAATGTTATTTAATGTTATAATATTATAATATTTAAATTTATATTATATTTTAATATTTATATTATATTTATAATATTTAATGTTATATCACAGACAATTAATAACTGAATTGGTTCGAAATAAAATTAAAAAACAATTCTATATAACACAGATATTATCGATTTTGTGAAACACATTAATGATAGTAGTAATAATAGAACGTATATAAAATAGTATTAAATCTAATTAAAAATAAAATTGCAAAAAAGATATCAGTGTGCTCCACATTACATGGCCGCAAATCGTTAGTGGGTATGTAAGCAAATCATCTGGTAAACGTGTTGTACTAAAACTGAGATTCGTATCTGTATTCTGTATGCACCGCGCTAATTTGATGACGCTGCCGTTTAAAAAAAAATAGGACAACCGCTAAATAATGTTTCAAAAGCTACGCTTTTTAGATGAAATATTATGACTAGGCCATTTCGCTCATTTTTTATTTATTGCGAAACTTCCGCTTTATATCGTACTTAAAACAATTAAAAATCACATCGTTATATATTCTTTCGAAGATTCATTCGTTAACGCCTGCTCGCGAAACTTTTGATTATGATTATTTATTTGAATAGCTTTTACTTTATTCTGGGTGAAAAGTAAACGAGCATTTTTTAATTAATTACATAACGCCCAAATTTGGAAAAATGGCCAAGTAATATTTAAATATTGCTACTATCCAAAATTTTAAACGAAAACGGAGAGTCAGTGATATACAATTAATTTTTTTTAAAATTAATGGCATTGAACAGTGCTAAATATAAGTGGTCTGGGTGCCACCAGAGAGGTCCACACGACTAACTTTCCAGTGGAAAGAATGAAAAAATACCATATGTTTTGTTGGTATAATTAGTATTATTATTATTAAAATAATTATAAAAAACGATTTCAAATTGTTTATAACAAATTATAATTGTCATTAGCAATATTCTGTTTATGTGAACCGTATTCTTTCAAACTTTTTCTTATCATTTCATAAGCATGAGCTATTTTAAATTGTTCATAACAATTGAAATTTTTTTTTAATTATTATGAGTAATAATAATTTGTTAGTAATAATATTCAATTGTTATAAACAATGCTTGATTATTACTAACAATTATTTTTCACTAGTAATACCACCACACAGAGGTCAAACAATTTCCGGATATTAATTTGACCTCGCGTGGTATTCGGTAAGAAAATTCCACACCGAATTGTGGTAAAAAATAAAATATTTTTAAAATTTATTTTTCGATTCTCAACAATGCAAATTATTTTCTTCATTAAGTCACCAGCGAAACATAAAATGTGTGGTCGACTTGATTGTTGAGTTGCCATGGTAACCAAGTGAGACCCTAACCTCGAAATTATTATTTTACTTTTGAAGTTGTCAAGTGGCACGACGTAAAAAAATGTTTCGCTTCGGTCAAGAAAGCAGAGAAAGTATTCGCCAGGAGATTGAGCAGTTGACACCCGCGAATACCAGGAAATCAAAGTTAAGCGTATGGAGGCAGTTTGCAAACTTTTGCGCACGTGAAGAGGATGATAAAGGAAAATTAACGAACCAGATTTATAAGGCGAGTGCGAATGAGCAAGTCTCGATTAGATCGACATTGTTTTAAAGAAAGGCCATGTCAAGGGTACCAACTTAATTGTAACTTGTCCAAACAATACTTTTGTCCATTTACTTTATCTCTTCTTTTATTGTTTAAATTGTTTAATATAAATATCTATTTCAATATTATCTCATGAAACTGGATTGGTCTACTTTTTTATCTTTTAGAGTTACAATTAATTAAAACTAAATACATTCCACTCTTTTTTGCACTTCATAAAACCCACCTGAAGATCGTTTTAAGAAATTATAAGACTTTTCGCAAGGATGTGCACCCTGATCATAGATCCAGGGAAGGTTTGTTTACGAAAGGCTCTTTATCTGTATTCAATGATGTGTCTTTTAAATACTGGCAAAGATACTCATTATAATGCAGCTTCTACTACTTTTTTTGCTATAGACCTTACTTTTGTTAATCCTTGTCGGAGCCTCAAGTTTATTTAAACTACTTTAGACGACCTCCACTTAAGTGATCATTTTCAAATCTAGATAAACATGAACTACTCTGAAAAAATTATTAATTTATTAGAAAGATGTCTTATTAATAAAGAAAATTAAAACACCTATACGAATATTGTTGCTATCCCTAACTTGTAACCCACACTCGATATTGAAGACGCAGTAAACAACGTTACAACTTTTATACTAAGCACTGCTCAAAAGTGCATACCTAAGTCGTCCCATAAGAAAACCCATGGTAGAGTAAAAAAATATATCAAGCCGTATCTGCTTGGAAAAAAACCCTAAACAAATTTGAAAGGACCTGTCCCACAAATAATTGTGACAGAGATTTTTGTGAATTAAAAAATAAAGCCGAAAAAGAGCTGCTTCATTTAAGTACTGAAGCGAATGCAGAATATAATACCCTTTTAACTTTAAGGGAATTGGAACACGTTCTTACCGCATGTAAGGAAAGTGCTGCAGGCCATGACAGTTACTTGCCACTGGAATGCAGAAAAAACTTATTTACAACAAAATACAGCTATCAGGCATATATCCAAACAACTAAAAAAAAAAGCAATAATCATCCCTATCCCAAAAACTAGTGACCTACTATATGATTCAAAAAGTTACCGTCTTATATTTTTAACATCATGTTTAGGCAAAGCTTTTAAAAAAATGGTAAACATAAGACTTACTTGTCTTTGAAATCAAACCTTATCCTTTTGGAATTCCAAGTTGAATGCCGCCAAAACCGATCATTTATTAACGTCCTTGCAGCTTTTTAAATTTAAATTTAAAATGCCTTTTTCCATCGTCAGAACTTGGTCGCCGTTATGTTGGACCTCCAAAGAGCATACGACCTGAGATGAAGACACTGTATATTAAAGCAAATGCATCCGTGATAACCTACCTCTGCAATTGGTAATTCTCTGTTCGGATAGGTAACTGTGAATCAACGGCAAGATTAATGAAGAACGGAATCTCACAAGGATCCGTTTTTAGTTTTACTCTTTTCTTGATAGCTGTCATTGGTTTGATCAGTAGCTTTTCGGAAAATATAAAAGCTGTTTTGTGTGTTGATGATCTCACTATATATAGTCGCCACCACTGTATAAAACTCTTAAGATCAACTTACAAAGAGATATAAACCGTTTTTAAAAATTAGCAAAAACAAATGGTTTTAAAAAAATTTCTCAAAATAATCAATCATATGAGGTGCATGGCAAGCATCACGTGGGGATCGGACAGAAAGATTCTCTTAAGGATAAATAAAATCTTAATTTTGAGTAAAATTGACTACGGTTGTATTATCTACGATTCTGCTAGACCAAGTAATTTAAAAGCTTTGGAAAAAAAAGCCATCCAAGTCAAAATATCCATTTTACCGTTAAAACTACATCGAGAGATAAGAACTGTTTTTTAGCTCTTTTATATGCTACCATGGTGTTAGCTTCTCCGCAAAATTTAAACTATAAAGCGTTTACTACATCAAAAAAAAATATATATATATATAGAATTAGAAGAATATAAAAAACAGTAACCTCATTAAAAACTGAACTTAAAAAAGTCACTATTATATGGATCCCGGTACATGCCAACATTAGCGGTAATGATCAAGCAGATTCTGCGGCTAAAGCTGTAATCTGGAACACAATAGATGGTGGAATCCCAGTTCCATGTAATGATATTATTACGGATTGTAGATAACGGGTCCATCCTGTCGCATTGTCCGGCCTGAAAGCGCGGTGCGCTGTAACATAAGATGATGTTTGATTCTTTCGGTGGTATCAAAGGCCCGACATTTTTTACCACAGGCGGTGAAAGTTAGTAATAATTCAAGAAAGAAATCGTTCGTTCTGTCCGAAACGTTGGTTCATACTCATAAAAAAAAGATCGCAGGCCGAAAAAAGAAAGTTAAATTTAGGAAGTAGTTTATTTTTTTTTATTTTTTATTAAGCGTATGCTAATACAACATTAGTACAACATTAATATAGTCACACACATTCAATTTAATGTATACAGACCGAAACAATTCGAAACAACTAAACATTGATATCCAAATTGCGCAACCATTCGATTACGCTCTGGGTGCACTGCGCGAAGTCTTGCAAGTTTCCAGGATATGCCACTATATGCTGAATGATCTCTCTTGGATATCCACAGTCACAACCCGGTGACTCAGCCCTGCCCCATCGGTATGGGGAGATGCTCTTACGATAAGAAAGCTGTGTATCCATTTTCATTACAAATTGTTGAACAGTTCATGAAATATTGGAAATAATCGATTTTCATTTTGTACTTTCCAAGGGCTGTAACTTTCTTTGTGTGCACATTTGCATTAAGGTATGTTATGTTTAATCGAATATGTGGTTTAATTTATGACCTACCTTTTTGTTACATCCTGTATATCTGTTAAAAAAATTTTTTTTGTAAAACACAAGGTTGTGGTTTAAATAAATAAACTTTGTCAAATTTAACTTGTTTTAATGTATCCACTGCTAAAACTTAATTTAGTTGAACATTTTCAGCTCCAATAAATTATTCGTAGATTATTTTCATGTGTTTACTAAATAAGCATTTTATTTACAAACTTATTTAAATTTTATATTTCAAGATTTTTGGTAAATAAATACAGATTCTTTTACAAAAAATTTATTTAATAAACCACCCAGCATAAAGGATCAAATAACTTATACTTACTCTTCAATTAAAACTGATTGCACAAAACTTTTAAACTTCACGGTATTGGGAAATCAAGATGGTGGTCAATATAATTTTTAAATTTTTTTTTAACTTCATTAATATTTATTATTCACCACTTTAAGGTTAAAATTTTCCACAAAATGCGGTGTTGTTTTTGCCCGAACAGAGTAATTTAGTCCCGTATTTGTTCACCCTTCACCGAAACTTTTATTTACACTCCTAAAAAATAATTGTTTTTGTGTGCAAAAAAAACGTAAAATATTTTAAAGGCAATCTTCCACTAAATCGTTAATGGTATAATGCGATTATTTTGAATTGTTTATTTCACTTTTTGCAACATTTAAATGTTTTGTGATTTTCGGAAAAAAAATGTTTGACTTATATTTGTTGTCAAGGAAAAGAATTGTAACCATAGTTTTTACGTTTTTTGATTCTTTTGCGATTTTTTTAGTAAACCAGAACATAACTTGCAATCAAAAACAGCTTTTCGAGAAGCCTCCAAATCTTTTTTGTGATTTATCGGAAACCAATTCGCGTATTATAGTAAGAATGATTTCCTCATTGGATATTTGATATTAGCTCCAGCAATACATAATAAATAAAATGCATATGTTTCCACTTCACAGGGTTATGCTCTAGGAATAATTTACGTATAACATAACGATTATATCCTTTCTCGACCTATTACCCTTGTCATTTTGATTAACAGTAATTTCTTCGTTATAGCGTTAACAAAATCAGGGTGGTACTATCCTTTTTGTATTATTAAAATTATAAATTGGAAGAGTTCATTTCTCAATGCAAGGGTTACTACATACATATAGTCACGATTTTCTCCCGTGAGGGTAAAGACCACTTCCTTACACTTACTACGGCTCTCACACACATCTTTTGCTTCTTCTTCTTTCATTAGTTCTCTCATACATGCTCGTCGGTTGTTAGTACTCTTGACCTGGCCTTCCTTCAAAACAATATCGATCTAATCGAGACTTTCTCATTTACACTCTTCTTATAAATCTGTTTCGTTAATTTTCCTTTATCCTCTTTACGTGTCCACACCATCTAAGCATTCTTTTATCTATCTTTCACACCACAGCGTTCCCTTATCTCACTTTTGTTCACTTTATCTAACCGAGTCACTCCGGCTATACTTCTTAGACTATTTATCTCAGCAGCATTAATATTTTTATGCTTTTTTTGCCAAACCCAACATTCACTACCATACATAAGAGAAGGGACCAGCACTTCTCTATGCAGAGCCAGACGTGCCTTTTGTGACACGTAAGACGTCCGCTGCTCATAAACTGACATATCACATTCATACTTTCTGTCTTTCATAAACTTTGAACTTAAGTATAAAAACTTATTCACTTGTTCCACTTTTTCTTCTTTAATCAGCAACTCGCAGTTTGTCATGCTTTCTTCTCTAAAACCCATTTTTTTGCCTTGCTTACATTTACTTCCATCCCTTTGATTTTTAGAGCATCATGCATAATATTAACCATTATCTGCAACTCCTCTTCAGATGACGCTAATTTGACTTGATCGTCTGCGTAAAGGAAGCATTCTGACGATCAAATTATTCATTCTTAATCCATACGCATACTTTTAAATATTTTAAACAATTGTCTATGTATACGTAAAACAGTCACAGCGAAGCCACACATCCCTGTCTAACACTTTTTTCGGTCATTGGTAAATGGTTTTTTGGGTTAATTGGCCGTCGTGGGTCTGAGTTAATGCTCGACGTTTTGCCATCTTGAATGGATGGCATCTTCTGAAGATATAATGTCTGCTTTTTAAGGCTGACGGTTTGTGACATGAGTATGTCACGATCGCAGGTTATGTACGTTTTGATGGGCGGGTTTTTTCTTTCTTCCTTTTTCGGTGTTAAACCAGTTCGTTTAAGCTCTGTTTATCCTAACACAAGCAGTGAAATCCTAATAAAGTGATTTCAGTGTTTGTATCAAAATACCGCTCATCCCATATATAGACAATGTCGACCACAATTTATTCCTTACCACTTTTTCATAGGCCTTTTTCAAGTCTGCAATGCCCAGGCCATTTAACTTTAAGCCAATAATTTTTCGACTATATCTCGTAATGAAAAGACCTGATCCATACATTTCCTTTCTCTTCTAAATCCTGCTTGCACATCTCATATTATCTTCTCAGTTTCCTTCGTCACTCTTTTAATCAATATCTTCGCATACTGGTCTTACAGTCTTGCTGCGAACATTTTCCCTTGTAAAGCGGCACGATAACGGCCTTGCACCAGTCGTCTGGTACGCTACCGCTCCTCCAACAAAGGTTAAAAAGGCGGTACAGCAGACTAGTTACCATGCTTTGTCCAGCCTTCAGCATTTCAACCGTAATCCTGTTGTATCCTGCAGCCTTAGTTAATTTCATACTTCCACAATCTCTGTCGCACTAATTTCACTTTCATTGCATTTACATAGATACATACATATAGTCACGCATTTTTCCATTAGAGGTAGGCAGAGACCACTTCTTTCCACTTGCTTTTTTTACTTTCATCAGCGCTTTCATACATGCTTGTTGATTGCTGGTACTCTTTTCCTGTCCTTTTTTCAAAACAATTTCGATCTGATCGAGATATGTTTGCCTATGTCGACTTCTACCGACATGCCCATTCACATTCGCCTTATAAATCTGTTTCGTCAATCTTCTTTCATTGATCCTCTCCACATGACTAAACCATTTAAGCATTCATTTATCTACCTTTGTTACTACATCTTCTTTTAAACCACAGTAATTTCATTTTGTGTCTAGTTTTACGATTAGGTCTACAAGTAAGTCAAAATTTAATATTGTGACACATACGCTAGGTGTAATAAAGGCGAAAAATTTAAAACTGGTGAAAGCACACAAACTGTTTTAAATTAAATTCCGATAAAATAACACAATAAAGAAAAAACAACACTTTGCTTGCTTTCAAAAAATCTACACTGAACTCTGTCTTGACAAGATTTTGTGCAGCTAGTGACAAATATTAAATTTCTTTTAAAAGCTTGTGTATTGATTGACGATTAAGCAATACTCTTTAGTTTCGAGGAAAAACATAATTATAATTCAAAATAATTGTTTATTTATAAAATATACTAATTTTTTTAGCAACTGTAGCGGACATACTGCTCAATTGGAGGTGCAATAAAAACTCTAAAATTCATTTGTGAAGCAGACACACTCGCATTTATGATCATCAAGTCTTGTCTGCTGGTTTATGATAGGGCCTGTTTATCACAGTAACAAAATTACATTTACTCCAAACTTTAATAAGTATTAGGTATTCAATTTTAATCAAGCTACAACACTAAATAATTATGATTTAATATTTGTTTAGCAACAGTTTCAATATTAATAAAATGTGTATTCGACCAAAGCTAATTTTACAGTATTACCCAGGTATTACTAATTGGATGTCATATTTTTGTGCAGTATTACAAAATATTAATTATAACTTTAACCAAAACATTATTAAATAAAAGTTTTTTTTACATTATTTTACCAAGAAACACACTTCACGAACTTTTAAAGGGTTTTCATAAAATTGCGGAAAAATAAGTAAATTTACGTGCGAAAATAAAACTATTGATTTTTTTAGATCCGGTATTCTATTCATCATTAATCTTATTTTTTGTTTGCACTACATTGACAACTGTTCAGTAGGTAGTGTTTAGTAATCGACAATAATTGACACCTATCGTAATACAAAATAAACAAATAAAAAAGTATAAAAACCACTTGAAAATGTTTCAATAAGAGTGAAAAAACAATTCCCAATCAAAGCAAAATAATGTGTGATTTTTGGTTAGAATATTCAGCGGAATATACACATCACACAGGTTATCACATTTTACTCAAAGTTACTCTGTCTTTTAAATATAATAGGGCTGGCTCATTACTCAACAAAGTCCTGCAGAAACTTACATAATTGAAATCTCAAAGTTTCTTGTATTAGACCTCTGCTAACACATACTAACTTTTGATGTTGGTATTAAATTGCACGATCCCACACTTGGAGAAGTAAAACAGTAAAATTACAACAATTAGCATCCCATAACATTCTTCGTAATGTTACTGTCACTGAAATAAGGTTTGATATAAATTTTTAAAAATATTCTACCTCTATTGTATTAACTTGTAATTTGTCTTAAAAACAAATAATTTTAACTTAAATAAACTAACTGCTTAGACATTTATTAATCCCACCAATTAATAAAAACGTTAGAAATAATTAATTACCCTTCAAACAAACATACGCACTATTCATGACGCATAGTAAAGTTTTAAAGCAAAACTTTTAAAATAAACCTGGTGTTTTTTAACTAAAATAATTTTTTTTAACACATACGAAATAGTGTATCGAGAAAATTCCTTTACAAAAATTGATGGCTGGAAGCTTTATATTAAATATTTAAATTTTAAAAAAAAAAACATATATAGAGCTGTTAACTACTTTAGTAGGGTATATATTTTAATAACGAACACTAAATCAATAAATAGCATATTCTAAAAATATGAAATAAAAAAGTTCTATTTCGTTGGTCCAATTCAGCAGATTAAATTCGTGTTCATTAAAGCTCATTTACAGGCACTTTGTTTTTCTTTAACGTGCAATCGAAGTTAAAAAAATTAGTAACACACGTACATTTGCCAGTTTTCAAGATTTTCGAGCATGACGAAAATACAGATTTTTACAAACATAATACACCCCACGGTTTGTAGCTACAGGCATCGAATATTAAATCAAATATCTTATTGTCGTATTGAATAAATTTATCGAAAACTAACTTGGGAGATAAACCTTTAAAACTTACCTTTCCAAGAAGTTTTTTTAATAACAAGCATTAAGGAAATTCTCTTTTTAAGTGCACAAAAATAAATAATAGACGTAAAATTATCTTTTAAATTTTAAAAATAATTATCTATTAAGCAGATATACAGGCTTTTAGTATAATTATAAAAATCGTTGATAAGAAGTTTTGATTTGTCTTCTCCTGAATGTTGAAATAGATTTTAATTGTCAGTTTGACGAATAAACTAACAAATAAATAATATCAATGCTTCATAAAGTTACAAACTTATTATTTGTCTCTTCACTTTAGTTGTAAAGTTTACCCGAGATTTTAGTTTTCCTTTGCCTAATTTAGTTGGCTACTACTACTCTATTGATTTAAAATTCCAAAAAAAACCTCGTCAATAGCAGAAAATACCAAATAATTTTAAAGGATCCAAATTTCTTTTGATAACGCTCGTTAATTCCTCTAAACATCAAATAAGTTTTAATTATTGCCACAAAAATAAAATCCAATTAACTTAAAACTATCTTTTCAATCCGAATCTTTAAATATATATCACATTTTAAAATTAATGTTTTTCTAAAATATTATGATAAAGTTATATTGCCCCTATATTTTTATGCATAATTTTAGATAATAAATATATAGGAAAATTGATTAAATATCTAAAACTTACACACCAAACTCATATTTTAAGGAGATAATTTACTTTCATATTTACAATAATTTGAGTGTTTCGTGCTTACCTTACCTTTTTGTATAACTATTGATTTTGTGTTATCTGCATTGCACACCTTTACAATTTTTTTGTTTGAATTTTATTACTACCAGTCGTATGATCACATATATTATTTATAATCTACTATAAGGGAAATAATTAAAAATTAATTACAATTTGCTTTTAATTCAAACTACAATACATAATACATCTTTGTGAATAATATTTGTTGTTGGTTAATATCATGTAAATGCAATACTTTTGCTGTGAGATGCATTGTTATATTTAGTTTTATGGAGTTATTAACAAGCTATTATAATTTGCTATATTTAAACAGTCAAATGGCGTATCTAAATTCATTACTTCAATAATTGTGCATATTTATAAAAAAAATCCCAAAACACGTTAATTCTAAATTATGAAAACACATCCTGCAATAATAAGATTTTATTTCTACATTAAACCCACTTCGAGTGAGTCATGACCACAAAATTCCTAAAAAGGAAGAAGGGTCTTGTGATACATCATTAAAATGGTCCTTTCATTCGCTATTTAAAAATAATGAATTTTGCTACAACTCATTTAAAACTTTATAATTAATACCGTTTAGTTTTTAATAATGTAAAAAATAAAAAAAACATGAATGTGGGAGATGTTAAAAATGTTCACCTGGAACGTCTTGGCAATATCCTAATCTTAAATAAAACTGTCCTCTAACGGTATTTCACACCTGTCACTAGGTCGGTCACACCACAGTGTTATTTTTTTTTTAAGTCGGATAAATCTAGGGGTTTAATTTTGTATTCCATATTTTTAACACAACAGAAGAAGTCTAATAGCGTAAGATCAGATGATCGTGCTGGCCATTCTGATGATCTTTCCTTCCTATCCACCGATTGGAAAATTTTAGATTTAGCTGACTTTAGAAGAAGAATAAAGCTTGCGATTACTTCGGTGTTTCGGTTTTTCTATATTCACGCAATAAAATCAAGAGGTGATTGCCCGTATGAAATGTTGATGGATCTTTCCTACAAAAAAACATCCTCGGCTCTCCTTCTTTCGATATATCACTTCTAAAAGGTGGTGAGTAAAATTAAGTTTTAATTTTTTTTTAATTTAAGTAAAGTTAGAAACTTGAATTTTGTTATTTTCACCGGTATTTTTTTAACATTTCTGTTACTTTATGAGGGGGTGAAATAAGCATCACTTACCTTATTTAATACCAAATCTTTTTTCGAGATTTAGTTTTGTAAAATAAAAATATTACTCAAAACCCCTTTTTATAAAAAAACATTTCTTAATCTTAAAGTTTTTTCCTAGAACCAATAGATTCGGTAAAAGAAAATAAAATACAATATCTTGTGTAATACCTTGTTTTAATTACAATGCAATAGTAGGCTAGTGTCACTTTGGGAATTCATTCATGTCTTCTTAATGTTTATTCAAATTTTAGTAGGCTGATGTCAAACTTTGTTGTTGATAGTTACTTGTAAGTTTATAGTTTGTTATTTTTGCGTTACTGTGTGTACTACTACTAAACAGTTTAATTTATTCATTTTATAACATGTATATCAACGCTGAAATAACCGATATGCACCTTGTTTTAATTACAATGCAATAGTACATAGTAATTAAAACAAAGTATCACACAGGATATTTTTTTTTCTTCACCAAATCTATTGGTTCCAGAAAAAAAATTTTATGATTAAAAAATGTTTTTAAATAAACAGAAATTTTAAGGAATATTTTTATTTTACAAAACTATGTCTCGAAAAAAAGATTTGATATTCAATAAGGAAAGGCATGGTCACTTATAATGAAACAGGAATGTTGAAAATATACCGGCGGTTAACGAGTGCACAGAAATTACAAAATTTTAAACTTCTATCTTTACTCAATTTTGAGAAAAAAAAATAAAACTTAATTTTACTCACCACCTTTTAGGGGTGATTGCGGAAGGGGGTTGGCAGATTGAATACCGTTTGTTTGGGAAAGCTCACGTAAGTTTCATAGATTTAATTTGAAGTAATATTATTAATTATATAAACAATTGTACCTATTGACAAACCAGTTAATTAGTATCGTCTCTCATGACGACGCAAAGATAAACTGGCCATAACAAAAACATAAGTCATTAATAGTTTTGTTCAAGTACTCAAGAGGCTACAGTCGCCGTTCAAATATTTTTTGGCCATAAGCCGCAATTTTAATTTTTAATCGGATTATACACCGAGTATATCCTGTACGTTATTACAAACTGTTTTATGTGGAGTTCTGTTACCAGATCATAGAGGACGGGGCCACAAAACATTAATGGAACTACGTGGATTTAGCGTGGTAAGTCGTAGGAGTCAATTGATTTAATTTTTACTTTTACATAAAAAATAGTTTTTAATTTACAGTTCATTCTTTGAACTAATCAAGAGCTTTTATTAGAAACAACGTTTTTTTTCATTTTAGAATGTTGCCAAGATGTGTGATGCGAGCATTTTACATATCTTCATATTTCCATTAAAATTCAGGTTTCTTTTTATTTTTTATTTTAATAAAGAATTAAACGGTATTATTTATTAAGTTTTTAATGTGTCAAAAGAAAATTCGTCAATCAGATGATTTAACTTTGTAGGTATTAATTTTTGCAATAAACTTAAAAAATAGAGATTTTAAATGATGTATTACGAACCCCTGTTACTCGTTTAAAAATTTGGTGGTTATAACTGTTACTCGAAGAAGGTTCATGGTAGAATGTAGAGATTACATTGTTTCGTTGCAAGATGTCAATTTATAATATAAATTGAAAGTGTTTCGTGATTTTTAATAAATATTTCCAATCAATAAAATAAATAATAATTTATTTTATTTGTCTTTTCCAGACTGTATCTATGGTATTTCAGAATAGAACGGAAAAACGTTTATGGATGATTTCTCCCATAAAATAAGAAATAAGGTCAGGAATCAATATTTAAAACTCGTTAGTTTTCGAGATACAGAGTATTAAATTCAATAAATGAAAAAGTTTTTTTGCTGTAACACAAAAAATATTTTAAATATTGTCTTATTCAACATGGCAGCTAAGTTACTAGACTAATACACCTATTTTGATAATCCTTTTTTTGAGGTTTTACCGTTGGCATTTCAGTAAGGTATGGCCAAATATTTTTTCACCAATTTTCTTCACTAAATAAATTTTTTAAATTAATTTATTTACTAATTTCTTTTTTATTTTAATGAAAAAAATATAAAAAAATTTATTCGGACACAATAAAGGTATTTAATTGTGCTCTTTTATTTATTATTTTTGAATGGTTAAGAATGTTAAGAATGTTAACAATGTGTTTTTAACAAAATTAAAGAACCATTGAAGTTACATTATGTTTAATAATTTTTTATGTAGAGTGTGCTTCAGTAAAGCGCGCTGCAGAAATTTTTTTTTTTTTGCACCAAAATAACATTAAAAAATGACATTTTATCTTAAAATTTTGTGATAACAGTACATAACTATAATTGTTTCATTTGTGTGTTACATTTTACTTTTAAAGATATAGAGGATATGCATTTGATTTATAAAAAATAAGAAAAAAATGGTAGATTGGCAGCAGGAATGTACCCATAAAACATTCCCAGACAAACATACTTCCGAATTTTAAAACATATATAGACATGGATAAAAGGTTAAAAAAAACAGAAAAGTTTGTGATGATTAAGGGAATTTTTGCGTACAAAGAGGAGCTAGATATTCACAAGTAGGACAACAGATATAAGATTAGGTTGACGCTGAACCTTCAGAGAACGTAAAAAGTATTGATCGTTTAATACCTGTGAACTGTGTGGAGAACTCCTCTTATAAACAATAGTTATATTCCTAGTTATATCCTATGTTACTAACTTTTTTTATCAAATCAAACATGAAATTAATTTTTAAAATTTATACATGGCGTTAAAAAATTGAGCAAAATATTCGACCTTACCCAACTGAAACGCCACTGATGAAAGCTTCTTAATAAAATATATCATCAAAATAAAAGTTATTAGTTCAATAACTTAGCCTTAATGTTTTGTTAAAAAAAATTTATTCTAAAAAAAATTAGAGCAAAACATTTTTTTATTTATTTATTTTAACACTCTGTATCTTAAAAACTAACGATACTTTAAGTACCTATTGATTTTCGATTTATTTATTTTATGATCATAAAGGTTAAAACGGAGAAACGACAATTAAAGTTTATTACACTATATTCTTCTATTTCAATCAGTTTGTTGTTACTTCTTTTAAAATCGTGCACTTGTTTACAACTCTTGCGCTCGCTCTCTCTCACTCTTTTCTATGATATAAGATGTACTCTACTTTACCTACACAAAGCGCGGGAATATTTAATTCTTTACATATATATATATATATATATATATATATATATATATATTGATATGATAATTATATCTTATATATTATTAAATTTAATTTTTTGTCTTAATAAAATTTACTTTTTCTTGATGAATATCTCCTCTTTTCTGTGCACTGCGCAGTTCAAAAGGCCCTTTGTGAAAGATTTCTCAAGATACTGCCGATTTTTCTTAATAATTTTATATTCACTTGTTATTATTATTATTATTATTATTATTATTATTATTTAGAATAATTAATTTCATAATATTTTTACTTTATTATTATAATTATTACTCAAATTATCACTATCTTTTTGCAAATCTTTTTTATACTCTCCAACAAACACGTCTACACTTTTTAGATTACATTTATTAACTCAATTTTCTTTTTTATAATAAACAAATCTTTTAGGAACCCGTTTATACACCCTTAGATAATACTTATATATATATTTATATATATATATATATATATATATATATATATATATATATATAAATATATGTATATATATATATATATATATATATATATATATAAAACTTTCTCTATTTAATTAAATTTTACTTTTTTCTTTTCTTTTGTTTTGTTAACAAAGAACATTGGATGTTACTAATTTCAAGAAAAATACGGAACACTTCCTCAGCATAAATGAACGATTTCCTATAACCTACAATCTAACAAACGGTATGCTCTTCATTAAACAGATTAAGTTACAACTTATAGAGGTGAACAGTTTGAAAATACGTTAAATTACAGTCAATTTATAACAACATGAGCCAGTTAACCGATATTTAGTACTTTGGTATCTATAGTGAAAGTTTACAAATAGAACAATTAAAATAATTCTATCTGGTATTAGATAGGCGTAATGAAAAAGATGCGGTTTTTCAATTCAATCTATTCCGATTTAAATATATGAACTTTTCGAAAATAAATATAATGTTCATTAAAAAAAATTTTCAAGGTATTTCATAAACAATTTTATGACAATATTTAAAATAGTTTAAATGCATTTTAGATGCAAAAATAAATAATTAATTTAAATAAGAAAAGCTTCTAATACATATTTAGTTGGTCAATAATTTTATTTAGTATAGGGATAGGGCAAAGGGCATTATTTAACATGAACCCATACACTTTCGCAACCAACTTCAATCTTGCTTACTGTGAGTTTACATACAACGGCAAAACATATAACGACAGCCGCCCTATAGTCGTAGTTCACACTACAAAACACATTAAAATCTGGAACAATGGAACTATATTGTATATAATTATGAGGCATGTGATTCGACATGATTACTCACTAGCTGCCCTTTCGTTCGCCATATAAGTTACACTAAAAAAAATCTTCAAGTATGTGAGAAAACCGTTTAAACAAATCCCAAACAGTAATATAATTATTAAAAGAGATTTATTAAAAAAACAAAACAACAAAACTCCTCTTTGTGCATTATCTTAAAGTAATATTCTTATAAATAGGTGCTTTTCACATGATCACAATGTTGAACAATTTACTAATCTTTTCATTGACTGTGCCAATTAGGCTTACAAGGTATACAAAGATTGTCACAAACAAGGTTATCTATTTAATCAAAAATATTGTTACGTACTTCTACGAGGTCTGGCTATTAAATAACAAGACTGTGCGCGCGAAAGGCGTCCAAAAGGGTAGGGGGAGAAAAACGAATGCAGCGTTGTATAGCTAAAAGTGTCAACAATTTCAGTACAAAAACACGTTTTTGCCGCTGTAGTAGTATTTTTACTATAGAAATTAGAAACGAACGTGTTTTTTTCTCGAGTCGATAACAATGTGTGACGAAAACCACGAGCAATGGATCAATGTGAAATTTCTCGTTAAATTAAAAAAAAAATCCGAGTGAGTGCTATAAGTTATTGAAAGAGGCCTATGGTGAACATTTTTTTCTCGTGCGCGTGTTTTTGAATGGTATAAACGGTGTTCTGAAGGCCGAAAGAGCACCAAAGATGACCAACGTCCTGGTCGACATCAACGGCATCATAATGACTGAATGGGTTCCAGAGGGTAAAACTGTAGACCAAACTTACTATTTGAAAGTTTTGGCAACACCGCGAGATCGAGTTTGTAAGAAGTGGCCGAAATTGTGGAAAAACAAGTCGTGGATCTTGCACCAGGACAACGCACCTGCCCATAACGCGCTGTCCATGAAGCGTTATTTAGCCGCTAGAGACACTCCAGTGCTCGAACACGCACCTTACTCGCCTGATTTAGTAGTCTGTGACTTTTTCCCGTTTCCGAAGATCAATTCTGTCATAAAAGCAACCCGGTTCGATTCGATGGAAGAAGTGAAGCAAAAATCAGCAGTGCTCCTAAATGTTCTTATAAAACAACACTTCCAGCATTGCTTTGACCAATGAAAAAAACGAGTGTGGAACGGTGTGTCGCGAGTGGAGGAGATTACATTAAAGAGGAGCAATTGATTGCTGAATAATTATTAAAATAAAACTCTTTTTCATAATCAGTCTCGTTATTTGATAGCCGAACCTCGTATGTTACGTACTTGTACCACTTTCTAACACTTTCTACGGTTCTTACATACGTCTTTCGCTTCTTTTACTTTTATCAGCGCTCTCATAAATGCTTGTCGGTTGCTTATAAATATGTTTCGTCAATCTTCTTTCATCCATCTTATATACGTATCCGAACCATCCAAGCATTTCATTATTCATCTTTGTTACTTTATCTTCTTTCACACCAAGCGTTCTCTTATCACACTATTCCTGATTTTATGCATCAGAGTCACTCCAGCTTTATTTTATAGACTTCTTATCTCCGCAGCGGTTCCTGTGTAGTTTATAAAATGACAAAAAATATTATAGCTTTACACTTTTGGCTTAAACTTGTTTTAAACCTGAACAACTACACTTCGCCGCAAAATTAACGCATAAAGTTTTAAAAACAAAAATATAGTGAGATTAGTGATTTTGTTGGTAGTTTTTTTTACAAAATGAATAACCAGGAACGTATTACAAGAAATCTTTCAGGAGAAGAATGTGGTTTCGTTATAACTTTTCTCGAAGAAGGGTTTACCCAAGTTTAAGGGGCACAACGCATGGGAGTAACACAATCAACAATTTTCAGAGCATTGAGAAGATTCAGAGAAACAGGCAGAAACCAAAGAAGACCTGGACGACGTCGACCAAGAATTAGCACAGATCGTCAAGATCGCTTTCTGCGTCTTGAAGCCTTAAGAACGAGGTTCCTTACGAGTACTTCATTTTTACCAGTTTCCAATTAGTCGGCATTCAGTAGAAAGAAGATTGTTACACAATTTGAGAGCTTGTAGAGCTGTCGCTGGTCTGCTGCTCACCGCAGATCATCGTAGAAGGAGGCTCCATTCTCATCCTTAATTAACTGTATTTATTTTACGCTAACACATTTGGATTTGAATTATTTTTTTATAAATTTTAATTTTGATTTTTTAAAAAATACCGTAAATAAACAATACTGATGCATGCTTTGATAATGATAGAAATAAAATAAAACTTTTTTTAATTAGGCTGTGTGGACTATAAAAATAATAAAAGTTTTATAAGTAATAATTTTAAATGATAGCCACAGTTCTATTTTAAAAATTACCCTTAACTTGGTAAATTAAATTTTTTATATAATTATAGACCAAAGAAAAAGTTTATTAGTGTAGAATTGTCAGTGTTATAATTTAGTCCTTTGTTTTTTCGCTTTATGCTGCATTTATCACAATAGTATTTTTAATATTTTATTGATTTGGCTTGCTAAAAGTTATGGATAATAAATCGCGGTCTTTTATGCCATACTTGGAAATTTAATCACCCCTAACACTTTATTTACCATTAAAGTGTAAGTCCAAATTTTTCCCAAGGTAACTTATAGTACTAACTTAACGTAAAAATGACGAACTGCTTTCATTAGCTGATTGAATTCGAGATCGAGCACTCTTTTCACTGTGACCCAGATAGATAGATGCATTAGGAAATCTTTGTTTCTGGTAAATCAAGAAAACTTGTAAAAGGGTTCTAAATGAGAATCGAATAAATGGAAACACTCTATTAACTTGACATTTGCTAAGATTTACGCTAAGACTACGTTTTGTTTATTATTATGAGAGCTGGCTAACATACATTGATGTATTTTTAATTCTTAAATAACAAATTTTAATTATATATTAGACTTTATACAAAATTTATTTAATACCATTATTTGACAACTCTTACTATCTATATAATTATTTATTTATTTATTTATTCATTTCTTCACAGGAGAAATCCCTTTACAATAATACTATAGTAATAAAAATACAGTACAGTACAAGTAATCCCACCTAAAATAAAATAAAGACAAAATAAATAAGGTACAATAATTTACAATAAACAATAATATACAATATTTACCGAATATTAATTGTCAAGTCCAGGGCGTAATTGACACATTTGTTTTTTAAATTGTGAAATAGATGTATGTATGATATCACAATTATTTTTATGGTTATTGTACAGACGCATACATCTAGTTAGTGGATTAAACTAACCATAATTGGTTCCTTGATGGGATATCGTAAAGAAGACAATATTACTTGTCAACTTTACTGGTACATGAATGGATAACGATGTTACTAGTTTATTACAATTTGTTTTACCAGATAAAATTTTGTGTAGAAATACTAGATCATTAATATTCCTACGTACATATAAAAATTTAAGTTTTAGAAGACTTAAAATAGTTTCATAATCATAATTACTCCGTGCATAACCCATTTTGAAGGCACAAATCCTTAAGAAACGATTCTGAATAGATTCGAGCCTGTTGATATGAAGTGGGTAATGTAGAGACCAAACCACAGAGGCATATTCAAGTGTATACCTAACATACGCTAAATATAAGGTTTTCAATGATGCCACACTCAGGTATTTAAAGTTCCTAGTAATAAAACCAAGTAATTGTAGTGATTTGAAAATAATTGAATTACTATGTGGCACAAAGGAAAGATCACTATCAAAAAGTACATCCAAATCACGAATTTCATGGACTCTCTGCAGCGGACTATTACCTAAAGTATAGTTAAAGGTAATAGTTGATTTAAACTTAGAAAAAGTTAAAATGTAGCATTTTTTCGAATTTAGTTACATACCGTTATTCTCACACCATTCGCATATTGAAGTAATATCTCTCTGTAGTTTAAAGCAGTCCTCCACATTGGTAACCCTTATGTATGCTTTAAAATCATCAGCAAAAGAAAGGTTATCATAGTAATTAATCCAAGTTTTTATGTCATTAATTAATATATTAAATAAAAGAGGACCCAAGTGAGATCTTTGAGGGACACCTTATGTAACTTTATTACTATTTGACCTAGTTTTTAATACGTACAACTTGATGTCTATGATATAAGTAACTATTCAAACACTTGGTCAAATATGCGGGAAACCAATGCCATCCAATTTAGAAATTAATAGACCAGGATTAACCCTATCAAATGCTTTAGAGAAATCTAAGTAAATTGCAATTTAAGATGCTGATTCAAGAGCGGTAGTGATATCCGAATGAAAAATAACTAAATTGGTGGAAGTTGATTTTTCCTCTACAATTATTTTACTATTATTTAAAAAATGCCAAAATGGTTTTAATTACCGTAGTTTTATATAATTTTATACAAGAACATATAAAATTGAAGTCCATGCACGGCTCTGTTTCTAAGTATAAAAAAGATGTAAATACCTGGAAACATGCAAGAAAAGTAACTTTAAATAGACTGGCAACAATAATTATAACTTGCTGATACATATTAATAGTAAATGTATCGTTGTTCTTGTTACTAACGTATACTTAAATATGTAGCCAGATGCCATCATTTGCACTATTCTTAGAATGAGGTAATTTTTAAATAGCAAATGCGCCGACAGAGTTTGCATGTTGCACCAAACGAAGATGATTTCTAAGTATTCACCATAGAGTGCAGTAGCTTTAAAAACAAACTTGCATGTAGTAAGTAAACGAGATATCTGCCTCCAAAATAAATTTTTGACCATCTACCCAAATTGAAAGATGCACTGATAAATAAGGTTTGATTGCTTATAAGATTAGTTTACGTTTATTTATTAAGATTTAAATCAAAAAGGTAATTAATTGCTTATAAACAAATAATTGATTAAAATTTAAAATAATATTACAAACAAAATATAAATAATGAAGAATTTATTTTAACAAAATTTGGTAGGTACTGTTGTTCTACTTAATTACGTTAAAACTGTATACATGAGCATAATAAAAGTGGCACTTAATGCTTTAAATAACTCTTTAACGATTTGTTAATTAATATCAACAATGTTTTATAAATATCTTAAAAAAATTTGTTATAAATTTGTCATGTTTATGCAAAATGAAAAAGAAATGCCTTACGATTAGACTTAATGTGAGTTAGAGTGTGGGAGTCGATTTTTCAATAGGGAAGACTTAAAATAAATATAAATATAGATTGTTAACATTTCGTACATTGTCCGAGCATATATGTAGATGTTAGGGCTCGTATATTCTCTTTTGATACAACCTAAAGAATTTGTAAAAGTTAAAATTCTTCAAAGTAAATGAGTTAAAAATTTTAACGAGACCTTATTTTTAAAATGTCTAAAAGTTAATTGCAAAATTCCTATTGTTATTTATTATTAATTAAGCCTTTTACGGGCAAAAAGTTTATAATTAAACGTAGTTGATGTGACAAATTTTTATTTACCCATTATTATTACATAACAATTTGTATTTATAAAGGTATTTATGTCCATATTATATTTAATGCAATCATTTGTATTCAGCATACAATACTGCTCATTTTTCATTTTAACGTCAACAGTTAATTCAGCATATTGCATGATTTTGACTTATACATTTGAAATAAATTTTTGATGTTTTTTTTTACGAAATTTATAATTTTTTCGTTATAGAATAAACAAAAGAAAAAATATGTTAGAAGGCTGTCATTATTATAAGAGTTTTTTCAGTATATTTTTATATTTTTTTTAAAGATGGTTAATAAAATGTACTTTAAAACAAGTTCATTTTATCAAAGTTTATACGGACCACAATCTGTTTTAATATTTTTAACAAAAATATAAAAAATATTAAAAATAACTTAAATTTATATTTAATTTTATTCTAAAATAAAATTATTTATTTATTTATTAATTATTCTTGCTTGTTTATTTACACCAGCCATACATCGTCTATCGCAAAGCAATACTTTGATACTATTATTATCAAGAAAGACTGTTGCCGCAAACATGTGGCCGTGCATTATCATGCATCAGTACAAAATGCTCATCAATGGCTGCGTCATATGAAGTATTTCATTAATGTCCTTATTGGCATTTACAAAATGTTGCAGCAAAACAAGATCGTTCCTACCTTCGATATTGATTCCGCTCCAAACCATTATTGTACCTCTTCTTTAAGACTGAATCTCCTATACATTTTGCAATCGTGCTTTATTGTCCGGTACTTTCCACACTCTTACAGGACGTATCCAAAATTTTGACGATTTTCATTGTGGGTTGCAGATCTTGTGCGTCATGTGTATCTTTTAGATACATCTTCATTTTCTACATAAAGGGCATTTAAGAGAAAAATATTTCCAATTTCTTTGCCGGTTTCGCAATCCCAGATCTTACAGGTGTTGTTACCAGCACCTGACTTGAACTTGTAGAAGTCCAATCAACGTCAATACACCAAATGGCACCCTGGTGCCCATTTAAAGTGCCCAATCTTTCACCATTTAAAGAATACTACCACACCAGAGGTTTGTTATCCTTGAAAGCTGAAAATATAAGGTCGCCTTCCCGATGATATTTGATCTGTGTAATGGCACGTTCGTGCCCTTGTACTATTAAAGGTTTCAATATTACCACTCCTTTAAGTAATTCTATGAGTTTTATCAAACAAAAAAGTTTATTTATTGTGGTGTACAATGTCTACTATTAACATTCGTTAAAAGACATTTGTTAAAGGAGAAACCAATGAACCATGAAAGCATTAATTTAAAAAAAAATTACTAAACTAAATAAATAATTTTTTAATTAAAAGAAATTGTATTTAAGCAAAATTTATCGAATAGTTTAAACTGTAAGTGAATAGTAATTTTAAGGCTTACCCTGTTTTTCTTAAATAAGTATTTGTATAATAATAAATATTTTTTTAATTTAATAATGTTTAGCTAATATGAAAGGTATAAAAAAAAATTTTCTTTTAAATTAAAGCATAAAAAAAGTATTTGAAATGTGATAAAGATGCTAAGTTGGTGAGTAAATTAACTTATATAGTATGTGTTTAATTAACATGAAACGGCAAATCAATGTGTCAGATCTCAGAGGATGAAAATTAGTTCAGCTCTGCCACCCAGTCAGATATGCCTAAAATGACTTATTAGTCTGACATCCACCTGATCTGCCACGTTGGCTAGTTGAACGGTCACAAGATATTTTTGGTTCAGATATTATGATACAAGAATAACATTTATCTAGGGTAAAACTAAGTTGGTTGAACAGTCAACATTTGAAACGTAACTTGAATATAAATATATTGGATAATGGTTAACAATACATAAAAAAATGGACTAAAATGTTGGTATAAATTTTTAAAAAAACATAAGTTAAAATGTGTTGATTTAATGATAAACGATTCTCGAAAATTAACGATATATTTATTCAATACAAACCATATAAAACATGATTTTAAAGGTTAGCTTCGAAAAAACACTACTTACATGAAATCTGTGCATAAAAATAAAAGAAAATGTTTTTAGAGTTTTGTGCATATACCTACAAAATTTTAATTTAAATCTAAAGTAGATGTTTGAGATATTTTTTTGTACAGGATATTTAAAAAACATACAAAAAATACATAACATAAATAAATAATCACAATTCTAAATTTTTTTCTTATTTATTGATATTTCAATGTACGCTGGTACTGTTTATTTTTAACATAAACTTTTATAATCTTTTTTGTAACCTAAAAAATTTTTTTAACTATTAATCAATCTAAAGTTTCGTTTATAAATAATAATATTAAATTATAAACTAATACATAAGGGTATTCAATGTGTTATCTGTTTAAATAATCGTTTGTACAATGTCTTGAAGATTATATTCTAGTGGGTCTTCATGTATTGACCTGACGAGTAAGTTATCAAAACTCTCTTAATTTACTTTAATTTCTTTAACAATTCTATCACATATTTGCTAAACGTACTTTGCAATTTTAATAAAATAAAGAACCCTGCACAAATCAAATGGGAAATGGATCCCAGTCGAATTGGCTAAAATTTGGATATGTTGTAGTTTACACCTTTCTGCTTGATATGCTCAATGGGCCCGAGACCTAAAAATGGACAGTTTTTTCGGTAACAAAGGTCGAAATTTGCAACTAGTACAGATCTCTCACGCGATTAAAAATGAATTTGCATCTCTTACTTTGGTGCTCTGATAAGAGATTGGCTATGATCTCTAAATTTATTTATTAACTTATAATTATAAGATTCACTTAGATTTTTACCTCCATACGAGTTTTATTTTAATTGTAGGACAAAATCATAGATATACCACATTTTGATGTTATGCCCAATACAAAAATATGTACTAACTGTAATCAATCAATTAGGAATAAATTGATAGTAATGGAACAGGATCCAGCTTGTTTAAATCTTAATGTGTTAATGCAAACCAGAAATAGTACTTGTTTGATTTGTGAAGCTGTTGATGATTTACATAGATTGTCAGTGAAATGTAAAGCAAAAGTTTTCATCATTGCAAATATTTAATTCCCGAAAATGTGAAGTCATGTTAACATGATTTAGATGACCGAGGTTATATTTTAAAACCCTTTATTAACGGGTTATGTTGGATTAACAGACCATACTTTATCAGGGATCTCAACTCTTCAATTTTTTGCAAGGACTTCATACTGTTACTGTTTCCATGTAAACTACGTCAGGGCCTTTCAGACAATTTTCTCACTGGCATGTTAAAATATACAAGTAGAAAATTAACAAGTTTAACAATCACCATGGTTAGACAATCACTTAAGCAACGTTTTGTTCCTAATAATATAGGATTTAATGCTTTTACAAGAAATCTTTACATAACAGAATTCGCCAACAATCTATATAATCCGGAGGCGAATATTCCCAGAGTAATTGCGGCCATCGACGGTACCTATAGATCTATTCCAAAAAGTAGCAATTTTAGAGTTCTCCGACAATCCTACTGTACTCATAAAAGTCGACACTAGGTAAAACCAGCTCTAGTAGTCGCTCCGGATAGACATACACTTGCAATTCGAGGACCGTACTTCTCAGATGCAACAGATCTGCACTTTTCGACCTTCGATACTGAAAAAACTGCTCATTTATAGGTCTCGGGCCCATGGAGACTTTTGATCCGAAATGTAAAAACTGCAACAAATCCAAATTTCAGCCGAATGGACTGGGATCAACTTCCCATTTGATTTGTGCGGGGTTCTTTAACTCAATGTATTAATTATTAATTATTTCTGATTGAGTAGCACGTGTACACAGCTTAACTCAGATCACAACATTAACAATAGGCAACATGCGATATTTTTATTTTTGCTTTCATTCTTAAGAAATCCATGTAGAATAGACCACATATGTATTAAAAAATTGGTATACTATAATTTATTGCAAATAATTGGGTTTAAAACTGATGGTTTAAATTTGCGCGCAAAAACAGATCTATATTTCCGATGAAGTCCCTGCTGTTTATCACGCGTTTTAATTGTTCGTCGCTGGCTTTAATTGTTTTTTGTTTTTTATTAGTTTCGACTTTCAATATATTTTTGTTATATAAGTACATGTAGGTACTTTAAAGTATTTAAAATGGACTATCCATTAACATCAGGTAGTCATAACAATGTACTAATGCTCTGAAAAAAGCTGTGTTGATTCATGTTTTGTACCAATGTATTCATTCAATTTAGAAAAGTTTCCAAATAAACTGTTTTTAATTTGACCTTCTTATTCAAAATTTAGAAAAATTGGTTCCAAGCTGCGATGAGGGATGACAATTATTCTCCAGACTATCATTCGATGCTGTGAAGGTCACTTTAATTTGAACGTCGTCGCAAATTGGATGAAGTTTAAAATTTTTGGAGGAAAACTTTTTCTAAAAAAAGGTGGTAATCACGCATTTTTAAATGCGAAAAAGGGTTGATGCCAATGAAGCCTAATCAACAGTAATGAAAAGGAAATGATGTAAAATTCTTGAAAGCATCGAAAATACACTAGTTTTAAATTTAACTATTCACTTATCACAAAAACACATAGTTGTTAAAATATCTGATGATAAGGTTATACAGGTAGCTATTTATTCTTATAAACAATCGAAAAAAGTTCAAGTAGAATAAAAATACCCAAAAAGACTAAGCTTTATCACCAAAGCGAGTCAATATAAGGAATCGTAAAACATCACCAGTAACTAAAATAATTGCTACTCGTAAATGTAGAAGCTGCTGCATAAAAAACATACTGTGATTATATAACGTAGTAGTTTAGTCCTTTTCATTTCTACACTTAAAAACTTTGCACTTTCGACAAAAAAAGCTACAACCATGTCAACAGTGAATAGATTCCTGGAGTCTCTTTTGATAAACCCCACTTCCATTTTTATTTGAAAAACGCAATTAATTTCGCAACAAAATAATGTTTATCTTTATAACTATAACCTTAAATAAATTATCGTTACATAAGTGACGTCACTAGACGCTGACTGGTGGATTAAAATACGTTCTGTTTTCATACTTTCCACTTGCTACGGTTCTTACACACATCTTTTGCTTCCTCTACTGTTGATCTGATCAAGATATGTTCGCCGAGGTCGATCTTTACCGACTTGTCCATTTACACTCGCCCTATAAATTTGTTTCGTCAATCTTTCTTCATTCATTTTTTCTACGTGTCCAAAACCCTCTAAGCATTCCTTTATTTATCTTTGTAACCACATCTTCTTTTACACCACAGCGTTCTCTTATCCTACTATTCTTTACTTTATCCAACCGAGTCACTCCGGCTTTACTTCTCAGACTACTCATCTCTATGCACAGCCAGACGTGCCTATTTTGACACTTTCTGGCTGTTCATAAAGCTATGCAGTGCCCCATCCATTCATTTGTTTTTCTGCCAACACCCTTTGCTTAATGTCACTGTCATACTTTCCATCTCTCATAAACTTTGAACCCAAGTATTCAAACTCATTTACTTGTTCCACTCTTTCTCCCTTAATCAAAACTTCACAGTTTGTCATGCTTTCCTTTCAAAAACTAATACTTTTGTTTTGCTTACATTTATTTTTATCCCTTTGATTTTTAGAGCATTATGCATAACATCGCTTGCAACTCCTCTTGAGATGACACTATATGACTTGATCATCGGTGTAAAAAAGGCGTTTGACGATCAAATCATTCATTTTCAATCCATACGCACTATCTTTCAAATCTTTTAAACAATCGTCTATGTATAAGTTAAACAGCCATGGCGAAGCCACACATCCCTGTCTCACACCTTTTTTGATGTTAAACCAGTCCGTGTAAGCTCCGTTTATCCTGACACAAGAAGTGAAATCCTCGTAAAGTTATTCCGTTTCAAGTTATTTTTAATTCGTAGCCATTGTTAAAATTAATATTATTTAAAATAAAAAGTTGCAATGAACCTCAGTTTACATTTTTTTTAACATTTTGTTCGCAAAATCTCAGTAAATATTATATTTGCATCTTTTTTATTTTAATATCGAAAATTGGTTTAGACTGTTTATGGATGATAAACAAAAATTCATATTTAATTTCACTAAGAGAATAACTTTAAATCCAACAAAAAACCAACATTTAAATATGATGTTTAAAATGCCATGTATCACAAGAAAAAATCCAAAGACGTAAGATTATTTAAAATCAAAGGTCTATGTAGATGGGCCCCAAAATTTGCAGGAGTTGGAAAATCAAATTTGCTAATTCGCTATGTGAAAGAGGAATATGTCCGTAAATTTGCTTAATGGCAAGAGATAGTGGATGGCATTTTGAACATTTAATTTTAATGTTGTATTTTGTTGGATATAAAGTTATTCTCTTATGGAAATAAATTATAAATTTTTGTTCACCCTGTACAAACAAATTAAATTATTTATTATAATTTATTGCAGTATTGAAAAACCTTTCAGATGAAGTATCACAAGACATCTATTTTAATTTAAAAAATTGGCGATTACGTCACCACGTCAAAACCATAACCCCTTAAGAATATATATTTAAAAATCGGCATTTAGAAACAAAAATCGACCTCTTTTAGGATTGTTGTCAAAAATGCATTGCTTGCGAAGTATCAAATTTGTACTTTTATTTAGCCGCGCATGGTATGTGTAGGGACCAGCACTCCTTTATACACAGACAGTCGTGTTTTTTTTAAAAGTTCCAAGTGCTTACAAAGTTAAGCAGGCCCCATTAATTTGTTTTCCTGCCAATATCCTTTGCTCAGACTTTCCGTCTCTCGTAAACTTTGAACCCAAGTACATAAACTCTTTTCCTTGTTCCACTCTTTCTCCTTTTTTTCGCACCTCGCAGTTTGTCATGCTTTCTCCTCTTTCAAAAACCATTACTTTTGTTTTGCTTACATTCACTTTCATCCCCTTAATTTTTAAAGTATCATGCATAATAATAACCACCGCCTGCAACTCCTCCTCAGATGATGTTAATGGGGCACGATCATCGGCGTAAAGGAAGCATATGACGATCAAATTCATTCTCAATCCATACGCAATATCTTTAAAATCTTTTAAACAACCGTCCATAAATAAGTTAAACAGCCATGGGAAGCCACACTTTGAAAAAGGTGTTAGATAGACCTTTTTTGTTGAAATTTATATCCAAAAAAATATCTTAAATAGGATTTAACATTATAGAAAAATGCAATTTATATTTATAATAAGTACAATTTAGTTATTAATAGTTAATGGTGTTATGGTATTTAATACCAATGGAAGCAAACTGTCATTTACAGAACCGTCATCACTAAAAATTGCGTAATTATTGAAGGACAGCCTTTTCAAGTGAAGCTTTAAAGACCTTAAAAAATCTTTTCAAAAACGCTTTCCTACGATTTTTTACCAAAAAGTTTGCTAGATTTGTTAAATCGATATTAGTTCAAACAGAAGATCCATTTAAATTCTGCCCAGCTCATTCATTAGAGAATGATCGATTTTGACGATTGTCACAGAAGCTTCCTAATTCATGAGTTCTCTGGAAATTTAGAGAATGTTCTATGACAATGTATAAGAACGCGTATTGGTCCGTTATTAGTTAGTTGATTGATAAAGAGCTTGTTGATAAATAATGAATTGAATATATATAGAAATAGTTATTAATAGAAAATAGATAATTAATTAAGGCAGATTGCAGTATTTACTAGGAATTATAAAAAAAAACTAAAATAATTTTATCCTGAAATTTTAATGCCACCTTTTTATTTTGAGTTTTTTTTGTATGTTTTTATGGATATTTTATTCGAATGCTCTGTCAAAAAGCTTAGGATTTCAAAATAGTTTTCTCTCGATTGTACTTATTGTGATAAATGTGCGTGTGTGTGGAAACGTTATAAATTATTCACGAATTAGACTAAAATTAAACCTACAAAAACAGATGGAACTGATAAATCTCCATAAATTAACCTTAATTGAGAATAATACCCTTGTTCTTTACGATATTAAAGATTTGCTTAAGCAGGGCGTTTTTCATTGTCAAAATTTATTGCACATCAGAATAATTATCCATTTATTTTGATATTTTAGCATATATCTAGATATTTAAAGAAGCATCACTTTCAATGATAAGTTCCAAACTTAACGGTTAAAATGTTAAAAGGATATCGATTTAAAAAAATGTATCTGACCACATAAAGTTAATCATTTTGCGAAGACATAAAACCAAGCAAAATTTAAAGAATTGTTAAATTGTAAATTAATATCAGTTTGTTTATTAAAAATAAAATAAATTAGGATTGTAATTTACTAGAAAGCCAGCTAAAAGTGGTGCGTTAATAAAAATTATTCCACTATATTGAAATCCAGACTTTTTATTATTTTCCATGAGAACAAATAATTTTATAAAGTTTATATGAATTTAAAATTTTTAAAAGGGTTTGTAATTAAAGAAGAAGATTTTTAATTTGCTTACATTTTTTAGCACGGAGCTATTCTTTAAATGTTATCTTAAAGATTCTTTTAAAACACCAAAATGGGCAACTACTTACGTATTTAAGTTTATACAAACAACTTCATTCACTATCCTCAAAAAAACTACAGTTACCTTTACTTTAAACATTAATGCTAACCTTGGTCGGTCAAAGAGCATTTAAAGGAAAAGAAAAAATTGATTCCTAATATTATATGCGGTTACTACGACAATGCCTACAGGTGGAAAAAAAAATATTTAAAATTTTTATTATTAAATTATTTGGTAAAATGATCCTCTATAAGTGACCAACTACTTTAAAGTTAATTACAACTTCTTCCTCTTATGAGTAATTGCTTTAGACACATAATACGTCACTAAACACGACGCCAGAACTTGAGAAAACCTAAAAATTCTATGAACTAAGTTAAATGCTAATCTTGAAAATCACTTTTTCGAAAACACCAAGCGGGAAAGTGATACGTAATAAATGATGAAACTTACCAACTCGAAGTGAATTGCAAATAATTAAATTGATGCATTTTGATTTTAAACAATATAACTGACAAAAATATTAGATCAAATAAAAAATTTTAACAACTTTGATGCTGAATCAAATATTTACCATAAATTTAAAAATAAATTAAACTTATGTTAACAAAAACTCTTAAATTTTTTGTCTTAATCTTCAAGTGGTTGTTGGCTGTTATTTGTCACGTTTTGTCCAATATTGTAGATTATATTTTGAAAATGAGAATATCATTAAAAAATTTTGTTTCAAAAACGTTAGAATAAATTATAGAGTCACTAAAACATTTTAAAATTAGTTCAGTGTTCGACATTCTTATTTGGCATAAATTAGAATTTTAAAAGATTTTAGTACCTCTGTTACACTTTTTGTTACACCGAAAATTTTTAAATGCGAATAATTAAGACGTATTCTAAAAAATATAAGGAAAGAAAAAAATAAGAAGTATAAGGAACTTCAGTTTATGTACATTTAAAATTAAAACAAGTATAAGCCCGCAGAAATATACGAGTTCGAAAATAATTAATTAATTTTACCAATTAATTTATGAGGCGAACGAATAATAATAAAAAAAATTAAAGAGCATGAAATATAAAAAATTTTAAACACAAGGTGACCACAATTTTTATTTTAAGACCAAAAATGATAATTTTATTAACTTTGTATAACAGCAATAACCAATCAACATATATCACATTTACTTATTGTTACTGTCATCATTTTTACCGCAGTGCCTTTATGCAATGAAAGTTTAAAATTTATACAAAATTCTAAAGAGACAAATGTATTTTATATTCTTAATATAACCTTACTATCTACAAAAAGTTTAAGTATTCTGGCATTTTTTAGTACTCAATAAAACTGTCTTTTATATAGATAGATTTAACTTCTTTACTAATTGAGCATTACAGTCGTTGTCGATAGTCAAACTTGTTACACACAAATTTTTTAGCTGCCCGACAATAATTTATTTGGGCTCCCACGATTTTAAAAAAAAATAAAATAAAAGTCAAAAGATCCACTACGCTATTGTAAACTTGAAAAAGACCTATGACAGAGTGGTGAGAATTGAATTGTGGTCAACATTATCTATGTATGGGATGAGCGGTAGTTTGATGCAAGCACTGAAATCACTTTACGAGAATTTCACTGCTTGTGTTAGAATAAAGCTTGTACGGACTGGTTTCACATCGAAAAAGGTGTAAGACATGGCTGTTTAATGGTTAATATTATGCATGATGCCCTGAAAATCAAAGGAATAAAAGTAAGCAAGACGAAAGTAACGTTTTTTGAAGGCGAAGTAAGCATGACAAACTGCGAGGTGCTGATTGAAGGAGAAAGAGTGGAACAAGTGAATGAGTTTGTATACTTGGGTTCGAAGTTTATGAGAGACAAAAAGTATAACTGTGGCATTAAGCGAAGGGTGTTGGCAGGGAAACAAATAAATAGGGCCCTGTATAACATTATGAGCAGCCAGAACATGTCAAAAAAGGCACGTTTGGCTGTGCAGAGAGGAGTGCTGGTCCCTACACTTATGTATGGTAATAAATGTTAGGTGTGGCAGAAGAAGCTTAAAAATAAGATCATTGCTGCGGAGATGAGTAGTCTGAGAAGTATAGCCAAAGTGACTCGGTTAGATAAAGTGAAGAATAGTAAGATAAGGAAACGCTGTAGTGTGAGAGAAGATGTAGTAACAAAGATAATAAAGAAAAAGCAATCCCTTACACGTAGAGAGAATGAATGAAAGAAGATTGACAACAAAGATTTTTAACACGAGTTTGAATGTCAGTAGAGATCGACTTCGGCGAACATATCTCGATCAGATCAAAATTGTTTTCAAAAAAGACCGTGACAATAGTAATAACAACTGACGAGCATGTATGAGAGCACTGATAAAAGTAGAAGAAGCGAAAGATGTGTGTAAAAACCGTAGCGGAAGTGGAAGAAAGTGTTGTCTGCCTGCCCCTACGGGAAAAAGGCGTAACTATATGTATGTATGTAAAAAAAACTTTTTTGGTTACAAAGTTTTGCAAATGTACAAAACCTTATATTCCAACTTCAAACACCTTAAACCAAAATCCGGTTCTATCGGAAATCCAATTTAATGCTTCTAAAGCACAGTCATGTTTACTGACTCACAAAAGTACTCCCGTTAACTTTTGATCAAATATAAAATATCAGGTCCTTCCAACTGTAAATGTTTTTAATTTATTGGTGCTGCTTTACATAGAATGTAATAGTCATGGCAGCCGCTAAAAAGTTTTGAGCTAGAAAGTATTATTACCTGTAATTTTACCAACTCTATAAAGAGTGTAGTATTGTTTTTACATTTGGGGAATTAGCTGCATCTCTATCAGAGAGATATTTATATAATCATAGACCCAATTTTGACAAGTAAATTATAATGGTAAAATTTTAAAAATAATTTAAAAAATTCTGAATGATATTTTATTTACAATAGGTACTACAATTTATTAACTCTAATTTACAATTACAATTTACAATTACAATAATATTTCTTATTATATGCGAGATGTAATAACTTAAATTTTTTTATATACCTGCTAGCAGTTAATTTAAAATAAAAAGCCACTCATAAATTCCCACAATAAATACACCATTTGAAATCATTTGGCCGAATTGCCGAGGAAAATTTTCACTTTGTCACTTTATTCTGCTGCACTTAATTTAAAAATAGTTATCACTAGCATATTATTTAAATGGGCAACAAATTATACGTAAACATAGTTTATTAAGCAAAAACATATTTACAACAGTCAGCATTTCTTTATTCATTTTTCGTGATCGTTTATAAATATTTTGTAAAGCCTTTTTAATTATTCACTTGTTTTTATTTATAATCTATTTAAAATCATCAATAAATAATCAATTTTTAATCTTAAATATGGTATGTATTGCCGAAAAATTTATTTTTGAAAATGTTTCAAACAAACAACTGAACTATGTATAACGAACCATATTAATGGACAACATTTTACAGACAAGAGAGTTAAACTTTTATAATATTGTTTTTTTCTAAAAGTAATTTTATTTTTTTTAGAAACAGCATTTGGCAAGGAAAAAAATCATCTTAATGATTTTGTGTGCTAGTGTTTTTAAACATGTTTTAAAATATTAAACTGTAAATAAAAAAAGAATATTTTTACAATATACACATTGGATATAAATGATTGTTTTAAATTAGAAGTCTTGACATTGTGTGTGTGAATTTCAGCGTAATGGTAAAGATATACTTTTAAAATATTCGCAAAGAATATCACTATTCAAATAAAATATAACACAGTTCTTGAACGTATATTTATAAAAGATCTGCAAAAACCCTTCGAAGGACCAAGTTATTTTTTGTACGATTTGAATAATTAATCTGCTTAACAACTCTCATTAAAATTTATTACACCAATTTAAGAGATTAAGCACAAAAAGGATGTAAAACAATTTCCTAAAAAATTTATGCTAAGTCATACATCAAGACTCTTTTAAAAAGTTAATAAAAACAACTAAACTAAGCAATGACAAAATAACCTTTTTCTTTTTCCAGTTATATCTTATGTTTTTACTTTTGTCATTTATTAAACTTAGTTTTTAAAAACTTTAAGTATTAAGCTCTTTTTCCAAAAAATTCTATATTTTTAATCGTGCTTTTCCACAAAAATCATTAAAAAATACTTATCATATCACATTTCTCGTAGATATTGCTCAAAGAATTCTTGCACTATTGCACTGGCTCATTACTATTTATAGCAAAACTTTATTAAATCGCATGGCAACAGGTTTGGGTAACAAAGCGGATGTTTAAGCTATATAAAGATGAACATTGTCATGCAATAAATCGACACGACAAGTATCAAGTTTTCCTTGAAATTTTGGCAAGACGGTTTAACTTAATTGGTTTTTACAGTAAGATACGCCACACAGGCGTTTTTATAAATCGTTTGCATTAGCATATGAATATCTTCGGCAAACAAAAATTGAATGATTGCACCATGTGATTTTTTTAAACGTATTACCAATAATAGTTTTTTTTTAATTTTAAATTATTTCAATACAATAGAAACGGTAAAAAAATATCAGTTTTTTTCAGTAATTATAACAGCATCTTTAAAAAATTTAATTTAAAATAAAGTACGCAATAAAGTTGTTAACATCATCAGGTTTCACAGCGTCCCGGTCCATTTCATATCGAAGCAGTATTTTCTCAACCAACATAATCTCACGGTGGGACACATACATATACACTCTCGCTAAACGCTGAAAATGCTAATCAGTTAATCTACTACTATATTCACGTTTGTATTTTAGTAACGCGCAATGTGTGTAATCCAATGAAAGCATTTAAAACCCCCGTAAATTCGATTTACTTGCCCATGAATTATCCACATTTCCGTACTATACCTTTATCAAGAGAAAGCTGTTCACCGTTGTCACACATCGTTAAATTAAAAACGTTTTATTGTACTTAAGGCAAAATGATCAAGGAGATTTTTCACTTAAAATTTATTTTCAAACAACTGCATATTTATAGTCACGCCTTTTTCTCGTAGGGGTAGGCAGAGACCACTTCTTTCAACTTGCTGCGGTTTTTACACAAGTCTTTTGTATCTTCTACGTTTATTAGCGCTTTCATACAAGCTCATCGGTTGCTGATACTTTTGACCTGGCGTTTCTTTAAAACATTTTCGATCTGATCGTGATACGTTCGCCGAGGTCGACCTCTACAGTCTTGCACATTCACACTCGCCTTATAAATATGTTTCGTCAATCTTCTTTTATCCGTCCTCTCTACGTATTCCAACCATCTAAGCATTATTCAGTAAGATGACTATTTCTCGCAGTTACTAGACTCTTGATTATAATGAAATACGCTGCGGAGAATATTTTATCACATAAATACCAAACGACTAAAAAATCCAACTTTTTTGACAAATATTTACATTTAGAAAGTGCTTGTTAATTTTAGGCCCTTATATTGTTTTTGTCGTTCACAATCTTACATAGGTGAATTTTTTTTCCATCTAATCTTTTCTCATTTCTACTTATCAAAATTGTGTCCAACTTTTTTGTATTTTATGTAATTGCCTTATTTCTGTCTCACATTTCAAAAAAATGAAGGGAGTTAAGAGTTTTTGTTTTATTTTATTAGTTTTATGTTTACTTTTATGTCTGTGTATACCGTTAGACGTATTATAATAAATTTATAAGAATTTTTAAGAAATACATAGCTGTCATAGAACAAAAATGGTTTTAAAAAAGACCATAATCACAAAAAGAAAAGCAATCACAATTCAATAATTTTCAGTTCACATTAAAACTTAATGAACCCTAATATTCTAAACCTTAATATTTTAAACAGAAACTGTGGCTTGATTGGTGACTGTTTGACTATGTTGTATAGCCATGGCTTCTTTAGCCTAATTAATGAAGCAACAAGGTTAAAGGGCAATTCATCGACTTGTATAGATCATATGTTTATTAAATGTAAAAGTGAATCTTATTATAGATTAAGCTCAGTAATTTTAACTAGGGACTTTACAAATCACTATTGCATTTTGCTAAAAATAAAACTAAAAAATCAAATTATATTGCCTAAAGAATTGCAATACATTAAAACAGTTAACTACACAAAATTGACAAAACTGGTGTCAGACTCAAAATGGTAGAGTGTTCTGGATTTAAATGATGTGGAGACTTTATTAAGTTAATTCAAGACCAAATTGCCTCCCGTACCTATGATTGCAAAATTAGCAACAAAAATCGAAGATTAAAGCCATGGATCACAAAGGGACCCCTAATCACTGTACACAAAAAGGATCAGAAAAAAAACAATGCACATTATTTCAGGGAAATGAAGAAATAAATTCCAAACGATTTATTAACAACAATTATTAGACAACTAAAAACGAATTCTGTAGTATAAAAATACAAAATAATGGGCATAATTAAAAAAAACTTTGGAATGTCTTTAAAGAAGCTACAAATGATACAAAGCATAATAAAACTAACATAAAAATAATTTGATACAAAAATGATGATCCCTGCTTTAATTTTGGATGAATTTATAATATATATTTTAGTGGTATTGAACAAATATTGGCTTCAAAATTAAAACAGCCATAAAACAATATTGCAAGGATAAAATTAAAATCCAGTCTAAAATCTTTCTATCCCACACCTTTTACAGAAAATGACCTGAATGAACAAAGTAAATCTTTAAAAAAATTTGTAAAAAGTGAGCAAGATCTCGTCACTTTAAAGATAATTAAAGAGAATTATAAATATCTTTTAAAACCTATGTTGCATATAAAAAATCTTATATTTGCTTCTGGAGTCTACCCATACCCATCTTTCCTAAAAAACACAATTATAGTGCCAATATATAAACAAAGTAACAGTGAACTCACTGCCAATTACAGGTCAAAAGCCTTAACAAGTACTATTAACAAAGTCATAGAAAAAGACATTAAATTTAAAATGTTATTATTTATTGAGTTAAACAAGCTTTTTTCACAAAACCAGTTTGCTTTTAGATCTAACTCCAGTACAGAGCGTTCATTGTGCAGAGTGACAAAGGTAATTCTAAAAAGTCTAAATTAGGGAAAAAAAGTGAATTTTTTGGATTTAGCTAAGGCGTTTGACACCGTGGTGTCCTAAATTAGATTGTACTAATACCGAAGGAACAGGAATCTGTGACTATTGTAAAATAGAAAGGGTACAGAATATAAAGCATTTAGGTATTTATATTGATGAAAAGTTAGATTAAAAAAACATAAAGAATATACTACAATAAAAATAAGAAAGGTAATGTACAAGTTTTCTGACCTAAGAAACATTCTACATTATAATGTATGTACAATGGTTTACTATTCCTTGGTAGAATCAATATTTAAGACTGGCATTATGGTGAGGGAGAGTGCAGAACTAATATGTCAAGTCTTACTGTAGCTCAAAAATACATTATTAAAGTAAAAAAGTTTAAAAATACAACATACCCTAGCAATCTTCTCTTTCACGAAAGCAAACTACTTAATATTCACCAGCTTTATGTCAAAAATATTATAAGGTTTATGTTAACCAATTAAGACTACAACATTAAAATAAAACAGAATTTGTATACCAGACGTGCAATAAATAATAATTTAGGGTTAGGTTCTTTAAGATATGAAGCAGCTAAGAGACTTATTAGTTTTATTGGTACTATGGTATATAATTCACTACCCAACTCACTAAAAAGACAACCATATAAAAAGATTAAAAAGCAAATCCATGACTGGATAATTGAGAGCCAATTTATAGTTAACTTAACCTAAAATAAAATTGTTGTTTTTGTAAGGTACATTATTTATGCACGATACACGATAGGTACTCCTTTATCTGTATTATACAATATAAAATGGCTAGATATTACAAAAGTAGAAAACCCATTACACACAGGTAGTTTATTAAATCTTTTATTACGCTTCCTTTTACACATAACGTAAATTATTTAACGTTAAAAACATTTTAGAGGATTTTATTGTTGCTACTTGGGTATGCTAGTGATAAAAATCACAAGAGCTGCTAATGTACTTGCAAACATCAAAAAGCATACTTTGCTGAAACTCCTGATGCATATTTTAAAACATGTCTATTTGTGAGCCTCAATTTTAACGTTCTATCGACCCAATGCTGAGAGGTATATTAGAAAATTATACTTCAGGGAGTTAAACCACTTGGATCCGTTTATAATAATACGCGTATAATTGGTTAGAATAAGAAAATCATGAAACACTAATGTTTAATTAATATTAGTAAGAGTAAATTAATATTAAAAGGCATCTCACAAGGCTAAATTCGACGTCTAATCGACGATTACCGAATAACCGTGCTTAACGATTACAAAAAAATATGTGCGAAAAATTTTAGCGGCCATAAAGTATGGGTTAACATTTAGGGTGGTTGTGTGGGTGGTTTTTGCTGCTCTTGTATTTTTCTTTCAAAATACAAATTTAAAAAGGTCAGAGGGAACGGTAAGAAAAAATAATCTGTGGGAACAAAAGAAGTAATTGGTTATGTTATTAAATTTATAAAAAATAAGGCGAAAAATGGCTTTCAAATTCTAAATAAAAGTTTTCGTTACCAAGTATTGGCTGCGACAGGAAGATCGAAAAAGGTGTTTCGCAGTGTTCGCGATGAGGTAAGCAACCTTGGATTTCATCTCCGGAAACATCTTAAGGAAGGTGTGGCTTTAGAGTTTTCAGTTCAGAATTTCAGGGACAAAAAATTAAAAAAATTGTAAATTTTCTTTCCATAATGCAAACTCAACGACCCACTTTAAAAGCAGATTTACAAAAAATACGCGATGCACAAGTAGGTTTTAAGGATGGGCAGTAAACTTTAAATTGGGTTTCCAGTTGCAAAAAACAACTAAAAATAGTGATATATTAATGGAAAGTTAAAAAGTATGATTAAAGCATATATAATCTTTAAAATTATTGGAATAGAAACGCTGCAAATGGAATCAACGTTAATAAATATTAAATAATAAGTATTTATAAAATCATTTTTAGATGAAGCATGTGAAAAAGTTAGTAGGATCAACGGTGGAGAGAAGAGTAGTCTGAGAAGTATAGTCTGAGCGACTTTAATAGATAAAATGAAGAAAAGTGAGATAAGGAAACGCTGTGGTGTGAAAGAAGATGTGGTAACAAAGATAAATAAAGGAATGCTATAAATGGTTTGAACACGTGGAGAGAGGATGAATGAAAGAAGATCGACGAAACAGATTTATAAGGTGAGTGTCAATGGACAATTCGGTAGAGGTTGACTTAAGCGAATTTATTATAATCAGATCGAAATTGTTTTAAAGTAATACCAAGTCAAAAATACCAACAACCGTCTTGCATGTATGAAAGTGCTGATGAAAGTAGAAGAAGCAAAAGACGTGTGTAAGAACCATAGCAAGTGGAAAAAAATGGTCTTTGCCTACCTCTATGGGAAAAAGGCGTGATTATATGTACCTATGATTGGTAAATGAATTTGTGTACTTGGGTTCAAAGTTTACGAGAGATGGAAAGTATGTTAGTGACATTGAGCGAAGGGTGTTGGCAGAAAAACAAACTAAATGGGGCATTGCATAGCTTTAAGAGCAGCCAGAAAGTGTCACAAAAGGCACGTCTGGCTGTGCATAGAGGAGTGTTGGTTGGTAATCATTAATAGTACCAATAAAAGAATATTTATCACCAAAATGTATTAGTATCTTAATAATTTGTGTTTATTGTAGTTAATCTGAGATTGCATTTGGAACATCAATAAAAATCGTAGTAAATAAAATTGTAATTTATACCAGTATTCAATAACATTTTTAAAATGTTTATCTGAAATTCATACCATGCATCCATTATTAATTATAATGTTTGAATTTTATCAATATTTTGACGCATCTAGATTATTTTTTATTAATGAAAAAAATATTAATTAGGAATAAAAATAATCCAACTAGTAAAATTTTTTAAATAACTGTTATTTTAGGTACCACTTTTGTATATTTTTTACAAAAGGGTGATAATTATATCAGGCAAATCTATAAAAGGAATTGCATAATACTAGATTTTAACCGACGATAACAAAGACCTTAAAGAACTAGTTATTTATTAAAACATAGATATGTATTAATTGGTATTAATATTTATTGTGTAATTACAGTTATTAAAATGAGATACCGGTGCATTTAAAATATATCCTGTAAAGTTTTTTAAAACACGTTCGTGTAACAGAAAGAATTGTAGGTTGAGAGAATATTTTCTGGCAAATTAGTTTTACTTATGGAAGAACTTAATTGGTTTGCTATATTTATTTTGTTTTGCTTGGAATTTTCCTCGCACCCTTTTGCCACTTGATTAGACTTCCAACCTCAATGCCTTTTTAAAGTAACTAATGTGGTGGCTGAGGTTCGACGAAAACAGTGCCCATTTTAGTGGATTATTTAAATTAAGATATGTCGCAATTTGTTTTGGCATATAACCCAGCTTATTTATTCCGATTACTTGGTTTGTACATTTATTTTTTTGAAAATTTTTAAAAAAATTATTAAACGGGATATTCGAAGGTCTCACAGCCCAATATTTATTTATAATATTATAAAAATATCCAGTTATCATGAACTTTCTTGGTTTTTTTGTTTTTGTGTTGGGAATAACAATTGACAATGAGGATCCCAAATTTTTAATATCTTGAATTTTAATATTATACAGTTTATTTTTACGGCAAGCTCCCAAAACATTAATAATAAGGGCAACCTAGTTAAATATTAAAATTGATACCTAATTAAAAATATTTATTACCTTTGTTGCTAAATACATTTTATCTGGTGCATTTTCTAAACAATCTTTAATATTTTGCTCAGTAAAAATCTATGATTTTTTAGGAAGATACTTCTCGGAGAACGTTTTTACAAACATTTTAATTTTTTGTATTTAGAAATATTGATATTATGTTTTACATTTAAAGTGGCTTTAATAATGGAGTATATTTTCCATATGGTGGATGATTTTCATTTCTTTAATAATTTACCAAAAAATGCAATCAAAACATTTGTAATCTCAAGAGGAGTATTTTTAAATTTTAAATCTAATTCACTTAAATTCTCGCTCATTTTTTTACAAAACTTTTAAAAACGACGCGTCGCCATTTTAATTTAAAACATTTACTCCAAAGAATTTATTTGACATCCATGGCAATCGCTATTGTTTAAAACAATTACGAAATATTCATACCGTAACAAGTGATGGAATGAAAATACATGCAAACCCCATAAGAAACAACTGCTACTGAATGAATATTCTCACTCTAGAGTGTAAATGTTGTCATTATGTTATTAAAAATAATTTCATAATAAGTATATTTCAATTATGGTCGTAGAGAAAACAGGTTTTCTTATTCTTATTCCTTTTAGTCATTTACTTTTCCGATAGGACCTTGGAACGTGATGACATCTTTCGTTCAAAGTAACATCAAATTCCCATTTCCTAATAAAATGTCCCATTTGTCAATGGGTTTTCACAAGTACGACAAATTAATAGGTACATGCAGATTAAATTTTAATAGATCTATACCAGTAGGTACATAATTTTAGATCCAAGCTAACGTATCCTAGTCTAACCTTATCAACTGTTTAACACGAAAATGTTCGTAACATTTTTTAGCAATAATTTAAAATCCTATTGTGCCAACAATTATTTTAAATGGTTATGTAGGTAATTTTATTATTTGTATTAATCAATAAAATTTACAGCTTAGCAAGTAATAAACGTAAATACTTGCTTTGGCTTATAATTTTATGTTGTTTATTAAAAATACCATTTTGAAATAAAAAAACAAAAAATTTTTAAGGTCTTATCGACTTTGTTACACAACCAGTTCAATTTCAGAATATTTTATAAACTCTAAAACAAAGATATTATGTTTACAAATAAAAATATTGTTCTTTATTCTCTACCTTCCTATTCCATTTCTTAATGAAATTTTAATACTTTGTTAGTGTGTGGTTAAATTGAAAAAAACAGGCTGTTTTTTTCTACAAAGTAACCATTGGTGAATTCTAGAACTTTTTCGTTGTACTGAACCAAACAAAAAATAGACATTCTCTCCATTGATTTATTTATTAACGTACGTACGTCAAATATACCATTACAAAAAGAACGAACAGAGTAAATAAAAATTTATACAGATGACTAAGATTATGAAAGAAATAAAGATTAAAAAAAAACAAAAACATTTTTTTACTGTTTTTTTTAAGATGGTGGTAAAGATGAACCAAATAGTTTAATTTTGGTGTTAAGAGTGTTAGCTCATTTTATTATTCTGTTAAAGGTTTTGTTATAGCTATAATTTGTTTTACAAAAAGATATCTTAAAGATGTCACTATTCTTATTTCTTTTAACATTTACATAAAGTGAAACAAGCTCAACAATTTCAGGACAATCAGTACTATCAGACCAATTTTATGTGTTAAAGTATTCAAAATCACAGCCCTTAATATTCGTGAATATCTAATATTCATCTCTATTTATTTCTAAATTAAAACCACCGTATTTTAGGAATTTATTTGGAATACTCTTCATACATACATATAGTTCCGCCATTTTGCCGTAAGGGAAATTGTTCGTCTTTCGCTTTTCCTACGTTCATTGGCGCTTTCATACATGCTCGTCAGTTTTTGATACTTTTGACCTGGCCTTTTCTCAAAACAATTTTGATCTGATCAAAATACATTCGCCTAGGTCAACCTCTACTGATTTGCGCATTTATACTTGCCTTATAAATTTGTTTCGTAAATCTTTTATCCATCCTCTCTACGTGTCCAAACTATCTAAACATTTATTTATTTATCTTTGTTACATCTTCTTTCACACCACAGCGTTTCTTTATCTTACTATTTCTCACTTTAGCTCTTTAAGATTTCTAATATCAATTTTGAAGCATGGTGACCAAATATAGAGTTGTATTCAAGCAGTTTAAACCTCACTTGTGCATAATAAGTAATCTTGAAAGCACTGACACACAGTTTTTGTGCTTAATGTATAGAAAAGCTCAACATTTTGTATGCACGAGATGAGGTTTCTATCATGTAATTCTTGAATGTCATTTCTTTATCGAATACACCTATATCTTTGATACGGACGCAGTTAAACGGATTACAACGCTGAAATGGAACTGGGCGGGCTATGTTGCCAGAGTCAAAGATGAAAGATGGACAAAGAAAATCCTAGAATGAAGATCTAGACACGAGGCATATCGAAACCGAGAACGTCCCCCAACGAGATGGTCGGACGACATCAAGCGCATACAGCACAACTGGATGCAAAGTGCTCAAGACCGGAAGCAATGGAATGATTTACGGGAAGCCTATGTCCAGCAGTTGACTCAAAACGGCTATTGATGATGATAAATTTTTAACGTTAACCTGGTTGATATAATTAATAGCCTTGTTAATTTTTAAAAAACTTATTCTATGACATTTACCCAAGTTCACTTTAAGTAAATTAATATCCCACCGAGAAAGGTTATTTAGGTCAAACTGTTACCTTTTTGAATCAGATATGGATGTTCTAAAAATCTTTAAATTATTGGCAAATTGTAGAAAGAAATAATTGGTATTAAAAGTAGAAAGATCAATAACGAAGATAGTAAATAAAAGCAGTCCCATGTGAGATCCCTGGAGTACACCAAAGGAACTTTAATTGAATCTAATACTAAACTATCATATTTCATTTATTGGATTCTCCCACCAAAATAGGATTTGATCCATTCAAATATGTTTTTTTAAATCTCAGAGATTTAAGTTCTGCAATTAATAGACGTGGTTGATACTATCAAAGGATTTCGAGAAGTCTGTGTCTATGGAGTCCACCTGCAGTTTATTCTTAAGAGCGTTAATGATATACTTTTGGTAAAGCAAAAAAATATTGGAAGTAGATCTCTCTGCAGAAGCCATGATGTTCTCTAATAGTTACATTAAAGTCCCACGCTAGTTCTTTAGAAATCAAACAATATAACATTTTGGTAATTGTGAATGATTACAAATACCTCTGTAGTTACGTTATTCCGTGAGCCACTCTTAAAGAGGGGTTTTATGAAACTATGTTTCCTGAAGCTAGGAAATGTCACTTTTTAAGATTAAACAAAAAGAAATGGGTTTTGCTAAAGTGTTGGCAAAGGGATCTCATCTGGGCAAGTTGATAGTTTTAAAGGTAGTGAAAGTTCTAAATTTTTGACCTCTTTAATGTCTATGGTATATGTGAAAATGTCCATAGTGATATCAAAAGAAAAATGTGGAATTTTATTAAGATTGTGTCCTCATGGGCTGTTGAAAAAAAAAATATTTTATCGGAATTTTCAACAGAGTTATTGTTAAAAACCATACAAGAGGGAAGTTTGAATGATTTCTTTTTTTCATTAATAAACCTCCAAAAATGACGAAGGTCAGCAAAAATGTGTCCCCCCACCAAAAACATCAAATCATTTAAAAACTAAATCGAGTCGGACTAAAAATTGAGAAATTATGAGGTTAAGAATATGACGGGGGAATATGACACGTGTGAAAAGTTTGGTGTCGTTTAGTTTCGAGTAAAGCAGCTCCAATCCCTAGCGCCTAACATTTTTTAGTGTTCACTTTGGTAAAATCTACCCTTAGCGGTGTCAAGCCCCTCCCAAACCAAAATCCTGAACCAGCTACTGGTCCTTCTTGATGATTACAATTAAGTACGGAATTATGGAGGGTAATAATAATGTCTAGGTTATAATAGTTTAGTTTAGTTGTGCTTATGGTATTTTCTTAATTAAAATGGGTAAACCGAAAAAAAGAAGAACTACTGTAAGAAAACGAAAGAGGTAATAGCTAACGTAAATAAATTTATGAAATACGAGGCGAAATCCAATTAAATGTTTTCGTCACCGGGTATTAGCTGCAACAGGAATATCCATCAAGGTGTTTCGCAGTGTTCACGATAAAGCTTAAAAAGTAAAAAAAGGTAAGCAACCTTGTAATTCATCTCCAAAAAGCAGAAGGCGTCGCTCTGAAGGTTTTATTTCAGAAGGACAAGGATAAATAATTTAGGATTTTGTGAATAATTTTCAAGCAATCGTAAGCAACGGCCGACTTTTAAAGCAGTTTTACAAGAAGTACGCGATGCATAAGTAGATTTTGATGGTGGGCAGTTAACTTTAAAAAAGTAAAAGTTATGTGAAAAAAGTGAAAAGTTATGATGTAAGATTATTAATTTTACTTTATGAATTTATTTTTACTCTACTTACACAATATGCTAAAAATAAAAACTAAATTTTTTTGTTAAATAAAACTACAATTTGTAAAATTATTATACAATATATTTGGTAACAATGTTTTTTTTATTTTGTCACTGGCAAACAGAGCAACTTAATGATTTCAAGAGTATTAATTTATAATTTTCTTTATTTACCTTTAATTTCAGCACATTTTTTGTTATAAAAATATTCAGTAACCGTTAAAAATTATTTAAGTTACGCCACTGGTACCCGATCCGGTTTCAATCGAAACTGGAAGTAGCGCTTCTGTTGCGAAAAAGTAGGAAAGGTTTATTTAAAATGTGCGTTTCATTCCTAATTATTCTATTCTACCTATAACAGGCAATATAGTTTATATTAAAAACAAATATTTATTTTATTTTCTTTAATTTATCACCAAGTCCTAAATTTTAAATTGTTTGCGATATTTAAACAATTTTATAAACAGTGTTTTTAAATTCATAAGACAAAATATTCCTCAGTTTACCCTTAAATAAAAAAAATTAACTGATTTGATTTCTTTTAACCAATTTACTTATTATTTTATTTAAATTTAGCTTAAAGTACACTATAAGGTTCTTTGCTATTATTCTTTTATTTAGGATTTCTAGACATTTAATGTGAGTTTGCGTCGGTTAGCCCTTTACCAAAATCGTCTTAACAAGGTTTTTCTATCGCAATAAGTTTTAAAATACCAGTTTTATTTTGCCCCATTTAGGTTTCGAAATTTTTTAATTGTCTGCAGCCAAAACAAAAATAGAACAATGACACTTAACTAATACCTTAAAAATGTTTTTAATACATTAACGAAATCAATTTTTTTATTTAGGATGAACTTTAGAAACACCTGGTAGATGTGCTGAACATTAACTAAAATATATTATCTCTAATGCATTTAAATTTTTGTTAGGTACCTATAATATGAAAGTAACATTAATAAATTAACTAAATAATGGATCTTCAAAGGATCTATAGAATAATTAAATAACTCTAAGACATTTTACCAGCCGTAACTCCCAAAGCACCTTTTGGTATATTATATAGGTTAGCAGCTTTGAGCAAAAAGAGGTACACTTAATTCCGATAACATAAGATTCTGGTAAAAGACGCGATGCTTTAATTTGCTTTTAAGTCTTTGAAATGAACATGAAAGAAGGATGGAATCGTAAAACATGAATTACACTCACGTTTTCTTCAACTTCAATTAAGATGTTTTCCGTTGGTTAGAAAATCCCGGTTAACCATGTCCATGACAGTTCGTAGATGGCATTATATCGGTTATTATTAGTGAAAAATGGTGTATTGCTGTGGTCTGTCGAAGTTTATTTCTCATTTGTGAACATTGAAACAACCACAGAGAAAATGATGTTTTCTAGGAGAATTCAACATATTAAATTTTCTTGTTGGGCATAAGAAACAGCTCAACAACCTGTAATTTAACTTGGTCTACTAATTTTATTATCTTTCTTATAAATATTAAAAAATAATTAAAATACCTTTAACAATGTTATTTATTTTATTTTAACTGAATATATTACAAAAAATATTTTTTTAAATATACTTACATTTTTTTAATTTGAATGAATTGGGTATTTTAAGAAACAAATACAATTTTAAAATGCTCACATTAATTTATCTGCATTTTTTAATAGACTGATTTGATTATTTATTAAAGTTTAAAATATATGTGAGCAAAACGAAAGTAATGGTTTTTGAAAGAAAAAAAAGCATGGCAAACTTTGGAGTTTCAATAGAGGGAGAAAGAGTGAAACCAGTAAATGAATTTGTGTACTTGGGTTCAAAGTTTACTAGAGATGGTAATTATGACAGTAACATTGAGCGAAGGGTGTTGGCAGGAAAACAAATTAATGGGGCACTGCATAGCTATATGAATAGCCAAACATTGTCAAAAAGGCACGTCTTGCGGTGCATAGAGGTGTGTTGGTTCCTGTACTTATGTATGGTAGTGAATGTTGGGTTTGGCAGAAGAAGCATGAAAAAAGGATTAATGCTGCGGAGATGAGTAGTCTAAGAAGTATAGCCGGAGTGACTCGGTCGGATAAAGTAAAGAATAGTGACATAAGAGAACGCTGTGGTGTAAAAGAAGATGTGGTTACAAAGATAGATAAAGGAATGCTTAGATAGTTTGGACACGTAGAAAGAATGCATGAAGGAAGATTGACGAAACAAATTTATTAGGCAAGTGTAAATGGACAAGTCGGTAGAGGTCGACCTCGGAAAACATATCTCGACCAGATCAACATTGTTTGGAAAAAATGCCAGGTCAAGAGTACCAACAACCGACGAGTATGTATGAGAGCACTGATGAAAATGGAGGAAGCAAACGATGTGTCTAAGAACCGTAGCAAGTGGAAGGAAGTGGTCTCTGCCTACCCCTATGGGAAAAGGCGTGACTTTATGTATGTATGTAAAATATATAACAAATTGTATAGTTTAAGATTTATTAAAAATAGATAAATACTTATTTATTCTTAACAGTTTCTGTAAAAAATAATTTAAAAACAAGCACTGTAACTAATCTAACAACTAAATATTATACTCCCTTATGTTATATTTTTCTTTATTATATAATAAGATAATGTCGATTTGAAATTAATGACTACTCTGAAAATTAGCATGTTAACAAAATAGCTTAAAAAAGTGTAGATAAAAAGTGATTAATGACATTTTAAACTCTGATTTCCTTAAATACCTTTTTTTTTATTTAACTAAGTATTCAACGATACCAAATTTAAAAATATTAAGCTTCAGTCGCGAAAATCGCGTTTTTTACTAATATGTGAGGATTAATGCATATGTGGATAAAAGTAATAAAACAGCGATATATTATTGCAGAGCATTGATTAATTTTACAGCAGAAGCATGAATAAAACAATATAAATTTAACAGGGAATTAAGTATTTTTTCATGACAATCTATTTAAAGTTATGTAATTTTACTGCAAAGCTATATTGTAATTTAAAACAAATATTGGCTAGTTTATTAAAAGGTTTTTAAATCCTTTTAAGGAGAGTTCATTTTAAATATTTAGAAATTCTGCTTTCAATCTAACTTTAACAAATTCTTTAACAAAAATTTACTCTGTAACTTAAAACTTCTTACTGTTCTTCCTAATAAAGAAAAAAGTAAAAAATATTCACAAATTTCCGTTCACTCAATAGTTCCGGTGCAATAAGACGACAAAACTTTGCTCAAGGCGTTTAGGAAAATCTGACTTTGTTATCGTGGAAGGCACTTAGAGATCTCTGAAAATCTATGAAGCAATAGTGAATGGCGGCTGAATGGTAACATGAAAGTGCTGTAAAATAGGGTCGGAGCATCAATCAATTGATTTGATGAACGTAAAACACTAGAAATCATCGATTCAATGAAAAAATAAACTAATAAAAACGTTGAATTGTTATTAAAATGCCAAATTTTTATTTCTAAAAACAATTTACTAATCTATTAATACAATCGTTATGTTTGGACAATGGACAAAATTTTAAAAAAATATATATATTTTAAATCACTTTTTTTGTGGTACCGATTGAAAAATCAAGTTATATACACTTTATTGAACATAAAGTCCAATCTGAATATTTATTTGTCAGAAAATGTGTTGTATTTTTGTATTGTGTTTTATACAAATTACGATCAGATTGACTCTAAGGCAGAGAATATATAACTTGATTTTTTAATTGTAAAGACAAAAAAAAACAGTTTCAAATAAATAGAGTTATTTTTTTTTAATATTTCATAACTCGTTTGAAAATTTATTTGTAAGGGTTCGTACATGAAAATATATAGTAAATGAAAATATAAGGTGTATGCAATAAACAAATGACAAAGAAAACTTCATTATAAATACTGTTTTCTTAATATAATACACAGCACCAGTTCGTGCCATTTCTTTGGCAGTAAGGTAATCATCAATCATTTCTGTTCCGTATTTTTAGAACAGTAACTTATTATTAACCATTTTCTGCTATTTTAAATAAAAGTTTCTTGTAACCTAAAAGATCAAGACTTTTGTGTTTACATGATATTTACCAATTCTGTGTCATCAACACAAAACCTAACTTATTTGAAATCAACTATTATTTTCTGTTCAAACACATTGGGACAAAAATAATTTATCGGAAAATAAACAGTATTTTATCCAAATATATTATATTACAAAAAAAATATTAAATACCAAACAAAAGAATTCATTGTCATTTTCCTAAACAAATACCATAATGTAAATTGTAATTTAAGAAAGTTAAATCAATTTATCAGTATTGCCACGTCTATCCTCAATACGGCATGCTGGATTATCCCCACAGGCTTTCTTTTTATGGTATTTCATAAATATTCTATTGGATTTAGAACAGATTAATAACAAGGCTATTTTTAAATACACACGCTTTCTGCTTGTAAAAAAATAGTGAAAACTCTGCTTTTATAATATAAGGGTGCATACATAAAAAATGTCTACCGAAAGCACCTCTCTAGCTTCTTACTACTTATTCTGGCTGTGCATAGAGAAGTGCTGCTACCTAATGAATATTGGGTTTGGCAGAAGAAGCATAAATGTAAGATAAATGCTGTGGAGATAAGTAGTATAGCTGGAGTGACTCTGAGAGATAAAGTAAGGAATAGTGTGATAAGGTTACGCTGTGGTATGAAAGATGTAGTAACAAAGATAGATGAAAAAATGCTTAGATGGTTAGGACATGTAGAGAGAATAGATGAAAAAAGATTAATAAAACATATTTATAAGGCGAGTGTGAATGGGCAATTCGGTAGAGGTCCATTTAGGCGAAAGTACCTCAATCAGATCAAAATTGTTTTGAAAAAAGGCCTGATCACAGGTACCAGCAATCGACGAGCATGTATGAAAGTAGAAGAAGCAAAAGACATGTGTAAGAACCGCAGCAAGTGGAAAGAAGAGTTCTCTGCCTACCCTTATGGGAAAAATTCGGGACTATATGTATGTATGTATGTTTTTACTATTCATAAGATCACCTCAGAACATTACAGTTTTACCTTTATAATAGGGATCAGGTCAAGTATCTTCGAGTCTAGTTTGTCTCCCACGTTCATTCAGAACTCGAATTCACCAGTCGTCTGACCGAAGACCAGCTCTGGTTTCATCTTAAAATAATACATTTTTTCATTCTTGCATTGTCCAGTTTTAATGATCCAAACACCATTTCAAACGGTCAGTTTTATTATGTCCTGATAGTTTAAAAACTGAAGGTCCTGAAGTGCAGTTGTACATTTTTCGCGACTTTCTTGTGACGTATTTTTTAAGGTTCCAAACTTTTAAAATCTTGAGTACAATTTTGAAATAACTCCTTGTTCAACTTCTCTCCATTCTTTTAATATTCCAACAAGGCATTTTGTCAAATATCGCTTAGAATCAATGTATCAATTTGATATTATTTTTTATATTAGGTATTTCTGTATAAGTTTGGTTGTATGTATATTAATTTGGAATCACGGTAGGACGAAAAATTAGCTTTGCATCACTAAAAATGCATAAATAAGTAAATAAAAAAATATTAGAATATTAAGACCAAATATTTGAAGACCAATGTGTTTAAAAAAAATCGTCAGTAAAAAATAAATTTTCTCTGTTAGCTGGACCTCATTTAGAAAGGGTCTGTGACTTAACTAGCACGACCAATTCCAAAATTAACTCGTTAATGTTAATTTCATCGTGAAAAGAAAAGTAAACAGTTAACAGTCGTCAAGTTTTAAGATTTATAAATAAAAATTCCTTATTTTTCGAAAAAAAGAATTTCTTTGAAAAACAAAAATTTACTAGCTTGCAAAAAAAGTGTATTTTAATTGATTGCATAAAATAATACAATAAAGTTGTTTAGAAACAAATGAAACATATTGTAGGCAAACCTAAATGTTACTAATTTTAAAGTTTATTTTGTACTAGTGGGAAACTTAAAGACGGGTTTACACGGGACGTGGAACACGATCGTAAGTTTTAGAATCGTACCTTACGACTTGAATACGTAGTTCACGACTTTGTAATTATGGTTCAGGAACCTGACTCTACTTGCTGGTAGCGATGAATTATTATTGTTAGGGACAACTTCCGGTTATATCAGTCGGAGTAGGATGAAACGTCAAATAAACACGACGGTTGCTGAATAACTGCTTAACATTAAAAAAAGAAGTTCGCAGATATATTCTTAAGCGGAAATATGTAATCGTGTTAAAGAATTAATGATGTGGTTTGGTGGTGACCAATTCGGTTAAAATTGGCACTCAATATCCGCTTCGTTGGGACCTTTGACAGGTCTCTTTCTTTAATAAATTATCTACAATATTAAAAATTTAAGGACGCCTTAACACAACTTTAACCCTTTAATAAAATAAACTCTTAATTTTTTTGTTACATAAATTTAATAATATATCGTTAAAAACCTTTGATCTACCAACCGCTTGAATTTTTAACTCTTTCAGGTAATTAAGAAATCCCACAAATTCGACTCTTGTTCATAACTCAAAAACGACTAATTAGCTCTGTCGCTAGACTAAGTTTCCCGACTTTAAAATGAAATATATGGACTGCAGCATTCTTTTTTAATTGATTTTTGGCTCGCTACTTTTCTATCTGAAACTGCTTAAAACAAAACTCAAACATTTAATACATAAGGACAGACTGTCAATAAGTAAGTTTCTGGAAAATTTTCCAAAAAACAAACTAATAATTATACAAATTCATTGTACAAACAATGTTGTCGCAGTGACAAACAAATCGCTTCTGTGTGATTTATTAATGAAAAAATGTAAAAAATTATTTTTAAATATTGTGACGTTACAATTTGTAAACATTTATTGCTGGTAGCTATAACAACTTTCGATGAATTTATTTCAATAATGTAAAACTTCACATATCGAGAGTAGTTTTTATGTTGGTAACTGTATTCTTTTGATTATTGCAAATATTTGGTTTTTTGTCAAAGTGTAATTTATGTAAAGTAAAAAGTTACTGAAAATAATGAAAAACCTTTTAAAAGTAAACCCTCGGAGACTGTGCTAAATTTCAATACAACTGAAAGTTTGATGGTAGCAAAGTTTTTTTTTATAAATATTGGATGTAATAATTTCGTTTTAGAATGAATGAATTAAATAGATAAAATTTAGTTTGGTTTTGACAAATAAATAGTTTAATTTTAGTTATTTAAGCGATACAGTAGGGAATTAGGTTAAGAAATTGACTTAACAAATAATTTTCATTGGATAAATAATTATATTATATTTTAAATTTGCTTTTAAAAAAATATCAAAGACACAAATTATTGTAAACGTAATTCCATTGAGATGAAGGCACCTTTATGCAAATCAAAGAATGAAGTAGGTACATTTGAATCTACAAGAACATTTTTTATACCTGTATAATATCTGTTTCAGGTGGATTTCATACTAAATCATTAAAACTTCAAAATAGGACAAATAGTCATGAAACCCTTTTAAGAAAATATTTGCTTGTTTTTTTGTAATATTTAATATGTATCAACCATTGCTTTAAAAGATCGAAGAAAGAACAGTTAAATCTGAATTGTATACAATAAATTGAAATCTGGAAAAGTGTCACATTATCTTTTAATACACAGCATGTTAAACTTTAAAGAAAAAAAACATGTTTTATTAACTGCGTTTACTAACGACTTCTTAGAATTTTTTAAGTCTAAATAAAATAATGCATGTACAGTATTTTTATCACTACAAGAATAAAATATTAAAAATGTTCAGCACTTGTAAAACCAAATCTGAGTTTGTTCATTAATTGCAATTCATTAATTACGGAAAACTGGTTGTTAAAAAAGTTTTGTTAAAATTTACTAAAACGAAAGAACAATTATTCCTAACAAAATTTAGCAAATTAAAATAATACAATGTTTAAAAGGTAAGGTAAGGTAAACCTTACTAATGTTTTAAAGTTTTTATATATTTGAATGAAAAATACTCTAGTCGTGGGTACAGCCTAATTTACCTACTTCATAATTACTCAGACATTTTTTTCATCTAATATTTTTTTGCAAATCAAAATCAGGATACATAAGATAAAAATAAAAAAATAAAAAGGATAAAATTATTATGCATTTTAACTTAATGTGTTATATTATCGCCATCATTGCACGTACACTATGCACAATTACTCAGATATATCTACCTGCATACATAGATTTCTATAATTAAATTTTTTTAACTGCGTGTGTTAGTTTTATTGCATCGGCAAATAAATGTGATGCTAGTAACCATCCATGTCAAAATATCATCTGTTTCTGTTTCAGACCGACGCCAATTTTCTTTACAATCAACATGCACTTGTTGTTTAATACCCACCTTACTGACATTTTACGGAACTTAAGGATGTTATGCATATGGAGGTCTACTGACTTCATTCATCAAAGATGAATAACTTTGTCCTACCCTGGTTTGCAGCTATTCAGTCTGCCTAAATAAGCGAAGACGTTTAAAAAGTACGAAATTTTTAAGATATTTGTCTGCCTAATAAATAGCAAATAGTGACTATAATTTAATGCATTGCATGTTTTGTAGTTGTAAAACAATGAAGCATAAATCGTTCGGCATGTTGTACATAAAAATATTGAACAATATTAAAAATAAAATATTAAAAAAATAAGATTTAGCAAGCAAAGTATATTTAATGCTACAATGCAAACCACACAATAAGTCAGCATTTTGAATAAAAATAAAGTAAAACTTTATGATTGTTACTTTGAAAAGTCAATTTTTCAACGAGTCTTCATTCAAAAAGTAAACATGACGTTAAAGCGAATTGCAAAGCGCTGAAAATGATGTATCACTTTAGCTACTGTGTTATTTAACATTTTTCATGGACCAACTACTCCACTCCAGGGGTTGCAAGGCGAAGGTTGAATTTATTACGGTAGTTTGCTTTCTTTGTCTATTGCTTGCACAAAATCAAATAATAATTAAACTTATTTAATAATAAAAAAAATTAAGCACAAAGTAGGTAATGTTAAGGCAAATCCTGAATTGATTAATAATAGTACTTAAGAACATACAGAAATATTGACAACTATACACATTATCCACAAAAAAAAATAATTAACATAACATATCAAAATAAATGCATTGTTAAATTCAGTTTAAAACAGGAGATAAATTAAAAGACTGCAAAACTAAATTAAACAAGCCATGTGCTGTCATTGGACACCCGATAGGAACGTAGTTCCTTACGCTGTTTGACAAATCTGTAAGTAAATGTTAAATAACAATAGATGGGTGGGGTGAGGTAATCCGTGGTACCTAACTGATATGTTAAAAGTTAAAAATCATCTCTTACTTTTCTTATCTACTAGAACCAGTAAACTATTTAATAGTTATAAATATTAGCAAATCAACCGATATATATATATATATATATATATATATATATATTTATATATATATATATATATATATATATATATATATATATATGTCGACACATATTAATTTAAACAAATGGCAAAATATATTTACAAAAATGTTTAATATGAAAACTATTATTAATTTTAAGTTTTAATATTTGAACATATTATAAACTAAATTAAACAATGTTTTTAGCTGTTTACGTTTTTATAACCAACTCACATCACTGTCAACTTGTAGATGTCAAAGGATCAAGATTACCAAAACAATAAAATTTCATTTTTTTAATTAGGTTATACAAACCAATCACGTAATATAAATTATCCCCAATTATTCAAATTGAAATGATGTTTTATGATTGGTTCAGTCGAATTACACTTTTTCTCTTCCTCTCTCTGCAGGCAGTAAGTATAGAAAAAGAGTAGTAGCCACTAACTCATTTTTGACATTCTTGTTCGTTCCAATATCTTGTCTTATTTATTTTAAGAATCGTATGCAAAGATGTTATTAAAACTGCCAAATTGATTTTTTTATCAATCAGTATTTTTATTTTATCCCAAAAAAGTTTTTAAAAATATCGTTTTAGGTCAAAATGATACAGATGAAATTAAGTACTCTTGATACAACAAATGTATGATAGATACATTTATCAAAAGAGTATTGCATCAGATTTGTTTTAGTATTCCTTATGGTCACATACCTCTATTAATAGGCCATATTTCGTCTTTACTCTTGTATTTATAGTATGCCAAATGGAACGATATAGTCGAAAGATTTAAACGAATACAGACTATATGTATTAACGACTTGGATGTTTTAAAAACCATAAATTATTCGAGTTTATTAATACGTATTTAAAAGCTTTTGGATTAATGGACATTTATCGTGCGGTGACAATCTTAATTAATGTAATGTTAACCGTAAAATGGACAATCTCAGATAGTTTTAAGATTACTTTTGTGATACATATTGTTTATTAAATATTTAGTTTTTGTCGATGATTTATAAGATATAACTCTATACCGCAGTGTTAACATCGGTTGTCTGCCTACTTATAAAATAATTTTAAACACTGCATTTGTTAAAAAGTTTTAGTTTTTTAAATATTTGGCATCTTGTTTATAATACAAAGTTGTTTGATAAATTAAATAATGATATTATATAGTTAATAAAAATTTACAGAAAATACGTATTCATAAAAATGGTCAGATGCTTTAAATATCTATTCAACAAAAGCAACAAATGGCACTGTGAGAAAATTGTTTTGTTGTTCTAATTTGTCAAAGAAGAGAAGCACCTGTCATGGTACAGTTCATAAAAATTTAATCTGTAAAATAAAAAAAAAGCTGTTGCTGCCTTCGAAATACCCAATTGAGAGAGATTTGGATATTTAATAAGACGAATAATCTATAAACGAAAACCAAAATATTGAAAGATACAAGCACCTGATGCTTGGGTATTATTATTCAAATTTCAATTTTCAATTTTTTAAATCAATACCAAATTCATTATTTTTGGGTTTATTATAGAAAATATGACTTTGTAAACTTTTAATAAATAATACTACATTGATAATTTCAGTTATTTTTTTATAGATTCCATTGTAAAGCTTGGTTTTTTCTAAATAAACCAGTGCAATCAATTACTTTAAATCAATTATAATAATAGATTAGAGTATAAAGATGATTTTAATTCCAACAAGCGCCTTTATTTTATAAAATGTTTTTATTAAGATAAGTAATACATGGACTATTTTTTAAAATTGCTTTTTATAAGCCATCGTAATAGTCCTTGTAATAAAAGGTTGCTTTTATTCTCCATAAATCTCAATAACTAAATAATTTTTTAGGAATATACGTGGTATTGTCTTTTTAATATCTACATTTTTAGTTACTTATTACTTGACAGAAATTTTGTAGTTTTCTGAATGAAATTATATTGTAGCAATTTTACTAACGCAACATCATTAGAAAATGTGAAAAGAATCATTTAATTTTAAAGAAGACTCCCAAACACATTATTCACCAACATATTTATACTTTTAACTTTTTTAAATTTCTTACTTAATTAGTTAGTAGGTAAAACGTATTTTTAAACAATACCATACTGCTAAATGGCTTAAAAATTAAGATAAGAATTAAATTTTTAGTGATAATGACTTAAAATTTTATTTATCTCCTATATCTTTGCCAAAATTACTCACCTTTATTACACCAAATGGTGTAAATTTTGAGTAATGATAAAGAAAATAATCTTTTGAGTTAGGTTAGGATAGGTACATTTATTCGCATAATTACTGGTAACTATAGTCTTTTGTATTTAGGAGTTACTATATGTTCAGACGCACAAATTTTTTTATGAATAATAATTTATTATTCTTTAAATATTATTTTATTTTACCTAACAAAACACACAAAAACTGTGGTAAAAGTACTAAACGCCCACAATTAGTAACTGGAATAAATAGAAGTCTTTTAGTAAAAATTTGCAAGGCTCAAAGAAGATCAACACTGCGCAAAATTACCTCTTCTTGAAATCAGCAAACTAAGTTAAATTTTGGAAGAGACTGTTGTCGGAGGTGGTTTTTATAAGGTATGATATAAGGTTGCTAAAATAATTCTTGACATTTGCAGGCGAAAGAAAAACTTTTGTTAACTCAAAAGCAATAAAGAAACGTATTTTTTGGACTAAAGAAAGGGTTTTGTGAACTAATGAAGACTGGAGTAAAGTGATATTTAGCGATGAGTTGAAATTTGATATCAGTTTCGGTGATTGTAGAAAGCGTCTAATGAGAAGCAAAGCAGAGGTATATTATAAAGATTGTCTAAAGCGCACAGTTTTCTCAGGAAATTATGGTTTGAAGATGCATGATAGCAAAGGGTCTGGGGAAATTATATTTTATAGATGGTACGGTAAATGTGCAGAAATATCAAAATATTTTAACAGAATATTTATTACCAAGCATTTAAGAGTTACATCCTAATGAAGATAATAAAATTTTTTAACCAGATGGTGCATCTTAACATACTTCTAAATCCACAAAAACATAGATTGCAGATAATGAGATTACCACCTTAGCCTGGCCTTCGAGCAGCCCAGATCTCAACATAATTGAAATACAATGGCAAAAAATGAAACACTGCCCTCGAAATAATCCCCAACGCACTATTCTGGATCTACGTATGAACTTCAAAAAATTTGGGACCCATTTCCTGCTGAAGAATGACAAAAGCTTACAATAACCATGCCCTTGCGTATAAAAGCCGTAATCAAAGCTCGAGGGGAAGGAAGAAAATTTTGATTAAAACAATTGATATTTACTTGTTTGTGATAAAAATGCTCAAAATTTAATAACATAGATGTAAAATTAGAAACAAGTATTATAATATTATTACAAATTTTAAAGCAAAGTATATAGGGGCTAGAATTTTTTGTCAAATAAATTGACTAGCGACAAAAGAAACCTTCAAGAAAGAAAATAATTTATTAGGAGAGTTGTCCATTGTTAATGTTCAAAGGCTTGACATATGACTGCAACACACAAAAAGTTTACTTCATTATGTTTTGTAAACATTAACCACAACTGAAGTGCTGGTAAATTCTGCATTATTAATATAAAATCTCCTTTTTTTAAAAACCATTGGCAAATACGCATATTTAAAAAAATACATCTTTGAGACAATTGGCATAATATACCCAGTGTAGATTTTATTTGTGTCTTTTGGCTTTTTATTTGAGGATTATACTTTTTATTAACACAATATTTCAAGATTAATGTACAAGAATACCTTGTCCAAATGTAACTATATAATATTCAAGGTTCTTGTTGAATATTTATTTAAAAAAAATAAAATAACATAAAATTAATTATTAGTTAATTCTGGTCTTAAAAATAATTTTTTTCTGCAGAGATTTGTCTGTATTAATTAAATTGTAAAATACTTTACGGTGTAATGTTTCATTTGTAAAAATTATTTAAAATTACCAATATAATATTAATAACGATCTCTGTATTATAAATAATAATTATTACCAGATAATGTTTGTTTCTCAAAAAAAAATTTACATTTACCGTGATGTATTAATAAGAAATGTCTAAAGATTAGAAAATCCCACGCATGTTAAACACTTTAAATATAATTATGTATGTTTCAATATTTTATTTATTGGTTAGTTTTTAGGTCTACAAGTATCTACAAGTAATTACAGCTTATAGTTTAAAAGCAGTTTAATTTTTGCAATGGCAGGCAATAAAGTTTTAACTAGCGGCCGTCGGACAATTGTTTGTTTTGACATTTAATAAAAAAGTGTAAAACCTTATTGAATTTATTGTGAAATAATACGAATAACATTGGTAAATAAGTAAGATTATTTATATATTTTTTATTTAAATATTTTTACCTGAGTAACTAACTAAAATTGTTACAGCTAATAAATTGCTAAATTGCAACTGCCACATTATGCTGCGCCTCTTCGATTCAGAGTTTTTTCACAAAATTAATTTACACTATAAGCACAGATTTAATACATTAAAAGGTAGCACAATTATAAATCACCGAAAAATATTTACCGCACCTTTTAAAGTTATTTTACTTTCTTTTGAAGGATCAGTTTGAAATGCACAATGTATTAATTAAATTAAAATCAAAGTTTGTTTTATTAAAATTGGTTTTATGAGTGGGGGTGAGCGCGTGTTTTAAGCGGAATGAATCAAAATCCAGCAACGACGCTTACAAGTATGCGTCGGTGCAAAATCCTCGTGATACTGGCGGCGCGGCGTCGAGATGCTAGTGATGCCTCTGCGAATTGCACATGTCGGCGGTTGCGCACTCTAGTGCTTCATGTCTAACCGTCACAATCCTATGTTTTGTATCGACCTCTAGTGTGAATTTTAATATAATTCCCTCATTCTTGTAGTGGATTTATTTGTACATTACCTTTCTTGCACTAATATTTTTAAAGATATGTACATTTTTTGAAAAATTTAGGGCTGAACTCATTAAAAATTCCCTAGTAAATATTTGACGTACTCAGCTGAATAATTACTTATTTACGTAGTGTTATTAAGATAAGGGTGAATTTAATTTTTTAATTAGCATTATTATCTTTATTTTGAAAAGAATTATTTCATTGCTTTTGCTTAAGTTTTCTTTTCCCACATCTTTTAAGTCAGTTTTATTATCATCATTGGTGAAAAGAAACATTAATTCAACAGATTAAAATTTAAATTAATAATGGAAAACGTATTTGAATAATATCAAAATAGGTAGTTTTGATTTGACAACCAATCATTTATTCTAAAGCACAATTTGTTATTATTAATATCAATTAGTTCTTGTTTTACTTAATTACTTACAAGTGATGGTAACATCTTATACCTAACCAGTTTTTCCAAGGCAAAAAGAATTAAAACTTTTTAAGTTTAAAGAAATTACTTTCACATTTTTATTTTTTAATTAATCTCCTACTAAAATACTATTAATTTTTAATGCTAAATGTTGTAGAAGTAAAGAATAACCTTAAAAATGTATGCAAAACATTCTTTAAACGTTTCTGGACATCTTTTCAAGACAAAGTTTGAAAGGTAAATAATACCGGTAGTGTTGTAGAGCAGTTTCTAAAACACTAGATACATTGTATTCCGTCTTTCATACAAAGTCAAAACGGAAACCAAAAAAGTTTTTTTAAAAACCCTTATTTTCACACTCGACTTTTTATTATTAAGGAAACCTCTACAAATCATACGTTGTTGAAAGGAGCTCATTTGCATCTTAATTACTTAAAAAACTTTTTATAGCTATTATACAATAGCCTTAAAATAATTTGAACTACTTTTAATATTTGACAACCGACAATTTTAATATTTAAATAATTCTAATAAAGTTAGAAAAATTCCATTCTTTCCAATACAAAACACTTCATATTAGTAGCGAAGAAATATTTAATATTTTGATTACTTAAAAAAAATAAAAAAAAGGACTAAATTATTTTTTTTTCAAAATAGAATAAATTAATAAGTAGTGTGTCCTCTTTGATTACTTATAACAGATCCACATCATATTTGCATGGATATAATTAAGTTATTTATTTCTTGTTGATGAATAGCTATTTATAATTCTTGCAATGCCTTAAATAAATAATTGTTGGCGGTTTTGAAGATTCCTTCCTGCTATCAAAACTCTTCGTTGAAACATGTTCCATATATCAATTTAAGTCTGGTGATTGCGCAGACCACTATACTATTATCATCAAGAAACCTAGCTATTGTTGCCTCAATATGTGGTCATGCATAAGTGCGAAATTTCTTCCAACGGCTAAGGCATTAGAAAGCAAAATTAATTAATCTATTTTATCAATGTACCTATTGACATTTACAAAACAAGATTGGTTTTATCTCCGCCCCAATTATGCCAGTTAGGTACGACTTCAAAATGCAGTTTAAAGTGGTTATAAACAACCACCAAGTTTGCACAGAGAACGGACCTCAACTAAGAAGGGATGCTGTAGTGTGGTACACTGATGGATCCAAGGTGGATGAAAGGGTTGGAGTGGGCGTTATAGGGCCGCATTTTAGGCTCTAAACCCCTTGGTAACACCCTAACCATCTTTCAAGCAGAACTACATGCCATAGAGATATGTGCCCAGGAGTGCATCGAAAAAAACAGCCGAAGGGCATAAATCTATATTTTATCAGATAGCAAAACAGCACTAAAAGCTCTGAAGTCATACACTTGTAAGTCTAAGCTGACTTGGAACTGTAAACAGTCCCTGAGACAACTGGCAGCAAACAATCAGGTTGCTCTGATGTGAATTTCAGGTTACAAGGGAGTTAAAGTCAAAGATGAAGCAGATTACCTTGTCAAGAAAGGGGCAAATACACAATTTTCCGGTCAGAACCCTTGTGTTGACTCTCCAAAGCCCTTTTGAAAGAAGAGGTTCGACGCTGGAAAACAGATGAAATAGAATCTCACCGGCATAAGGTGCAAAGACAAAGACAAGCAAAAAGGCTAGTAAGTCTTTCGCCAAGGAAAGCTAAACAGCTTCTTGAGTTGGACAAGAAAGACTTAAAACGGGTGACGGGGTTTCTCACTGGGCATTGCCCTCTGAGGTATCACCTTAAAAAAAACCAAAACAGAGAGTAATAGTTGCCGCTTCTGCGAGAACTTCGATGAAACTGCAGAACATTTGCTTTGCGAATGTCCAGCGCTTTTCTGTAAGTTTCTGGAAGGGGCCTTCCTAAAGCCCATCGATGTCAAAAACTTAGCCACCAGGAAACTGATAAACTTTGCTCGAAGTTTTGGAATCCCTGGCTTCGAATAGATTAAGGGTTATGCACAAAAGATCTGATAGGTCGAAGTGCTTGAGAGGCTGCGTAGCCTTCACGACCCTCCTACAATCTACAATCTATAATCTACCTCCGCCCCAAAGCATTATTGTACCTCTTGTAAAAGAAAGTACCTCCCGTACATTCTGCAACCGTGCTTCATTGCCGGTACTCTACAAATGCAAACACGTCTTGAGTCAAGATGTATCCCAAATCTTGACTCGTCTAAAAAACAAATAGGACTTCATTGAACATTTTGCCATAACATGTGTTCTTCAGCACATGCTAAACTAGTAGCGCGATTACCTCTCGGTATGACTGAGACATCAGCGGTCTTAAGTGAGCTTCATGCAGATTTTTGATGGTTCTAAAAGAAACTTATTTGTTTTATGTTTGCAACAGCTGCATTTGTAACTCAGATGCCATTACAGTAAAATTTATTTTTGCAGTTAATTGCAAAAAACAATATTCATTTAAAGTAATAGATTTCGTGCATTCTGTGTGTTTTTCAGATATATCTCTAGTTTATACAAAACGGGCACTCAGGCAGAAAATTACACTTTGAGATGTGCTAAATACTCTCGCTACGTAAGTTTGTCACCATATTCGCCATATTCTAGCATGACAAAGGCTCTCAGCATTTGGTCACGGATTAAATGGTGTATTTCCATGCTCAACACAAAATTTTATGTGTTTTACTTTAAACTCAGTCAAAACTTACATATTTTTTTTTTGGAATTTTAAACCAATAAAATAAACGATGGGGCTTAAAAGTAGGTGAACAGTTACATATATTTATAGTAAATAACAATTATAAATACAATAATAAATCAGATATGTTTAAAGCAGCTAATCAGCTGATCAAATCTTTCGAATAATAATTGTCACATACTTTTAACATTATACCCTAAAACAAAAGAAAGGGCACAACCAATTATGTATATGTTATTTTTGTTTGTGCTAAAGTAAAAACATCAGAAAATAAATAAATATATATCCTTTGATTATTTTCATGTGTTTCTATCTTTTACAGTAAAATGGTAGGTGACAATATTTTAAAAAATATGTGATTAAAGACGGGCATTTTTAACGACCCAAAAAGATTATTTTTTGTATAAATACCAAATTATAATTAAACAATTTCGAGTTTTATTTTTTAATTTTTACCAATTTTGATGTGTTACATCTTTGCTCTCACTTTTTTGCAATGTGTGGGAGTGATTTTGTGAAATGGGATGGAAGTGTGTTACAGTGTAACAGTCGCGGAAGCGCGCGCTATTCAGATTCAGTCAGATAGCCGTCAACCAATTTTTCGAGAGGTCGGTACTGTCATCCATCAGCTGTGCACTTAAGTTACAGTGTTATGTATAAAGTTTGCTGTTATATGCGTAAACTATATAAATAAATATTTACTGTTGATAATAACTCTAATAAAGTGCAGATCATTGATAAAAAATTCACGTAAGTAATAATAAAATATTTTAATATTTAGCTTTTTTAAATTTTGAGGTTGATTTTTGTCACTCCTAATGTCAATTAAATAAAATACAATTTTCATTAAAAAAAATTATTGTTTCTTATAAAAAATCATTTCAAGTAATACCCGACCCTAAATATAATTTTAAAATTGCTTATTACTAAGGTGAGATGTCAAATGTTACACATCATATGCGACTACTGTAAGGCTCACTCGTTTTTTTAATAGTTAAATTTAATTGCAAACATTAGTCGGTTCATAGAGTAACAATGAAAAACCAAAATATGTTTTAAAAGATACCTACTATAATTAGTGAATATAAAAAGTACTGACGTAAAAGTAACGCTGTTTACTAGCCTTAATTGTTTATTAATACTTACTATCTTTGCATCGTTTCTTTTCAGACAGATTATTACAGCAATATTTAAAACATTGTACAAAATTATACAAATAATAAATAAAAATATTTAAACAAAAGTATTTGTCCTTTTGCCTAAATTAAAAGAATGACAAGTGTAAAATTAACTATTATTTTAAAAATACAATAAAAAATACAGAGGAATCGTATAATTAAAAAGGGAAAAGAACTACCACCCACACTGTTTTGATTCAACGTTGATCCGAAGATATTAATGTTTTGGCGTAAATGTAATATAATCTTTTCTTTCGTGGATTTTTAAATAACCGGATTGATTTACTTTATTACGAAAATCAGTTAAGGGACAAAATGTAATAAAAAAAATTCTCAAGAATATTTCAAATATATTGAGATTTTTTTTATTTAAAATATGTATAATCTTTTTAAATAATTTAATTTTATTCGCACGTATTTTTTAGATCAAATAATAAACGTCTGTGTAATTTATTTTTTAATTATTTCTAAATAAGTTCAAAATACACATAATTGATTTAATGACTGGACATATTGACATTTTTTAACATTAAAAAAAGTCACATAGATAAATTGCTATTACTGAATGATTGGATAAAGCTCAGAAATCAAATCGATCTATTTATGTCTCTAATTTTATAGTCAGTAGGGTTAGCACAGTAAGCGTTAAATAGGTATTTTTTTATTTTAATAAAATTGTTGTTTATTTTTTATAATTTGTATATTTTTTTAAAAATGGATTTGTCGGTTAAAAATGTTGCAAAAATAATAATGTGACTTATTTAGGTACTTGCTTCACAATAATTTTACAATAAAAAATAAATTAATGTAACACAAAGTTTGACACAAAGGGTTCCAACACAAAATGAAGATGTACTTACCCAGACAGTTCTCTGATATTTTAGAATTCTACATCTAAGATAGACACTTTAGAATTAAGCAAGAGGGGGCCTATCTGACCCTATAAAAATTCAAGTTAGAGTGAGGGTAGTGAGTTGAGACCTCTTCTATACCTCTTGTACACAAATGACATTTCTAAATTATAAAATGATACTTTAGTAACATTTGCAGACGATACTGCCATATTAGCAGTAGAAGATAGTGACGAAGAAGCGGCAGAAAAATTACAATCAATTAATAAAATGGATAAATGGACCAAAATATGAAATAAATAAATCGAAATTTCACCGACAGAGCTAAACAGCATATACGTATAAACATAAATACTTATGTATGATCCTCGATGCTAAGCCTAACTAAAAAGCTCATATTAAATAACAAAAAGAAATAACTTTGAATTAAAAAAAGAAAAATGTATTGACTGATTGGACGTAACTTCACTTTGTCTCTGCTTAACAAATTTATGTTATATACAATAATATACTTAAAAATCAGTTTAGTCTTATGGTATTCAGTTGTGGGGCTGTGCTAAACAAACTAGTCAACAAATCATTCGGAGGTTTTAGAACAAGGTATTGAGAGGCATCATAGAAGCACCTTGGTACTTCTGAAACAGTAACCTCCATAGCGAGCTGGATATGAATACTGTTGAACAATCCAGATCCAAATTTGCCACGACTCCATCATCAAACCAGTGTCGAGGCAATCCAGCTTCTTGAGACTGCAGGATTAGCAAGAAGACTCAAAAGGACCAAGCCTTTTGAGTTGGTGCAGTGAGAGTAACCAAAGCAGAGCATTGTGCATGTAGAGTATACGTTAAAAAGTGTAACAGAAATCTAAGGATATTGTTGAGTAAGACCTTGGTTACTTATAAAGTAGTATTTTAAGTTAGTTGTAAGTTACTTAATGATATTAAGATCAAATTGTAATGTTGATACAATGCTGCGCAAGGGATACTGTTAAATAAATAAATGAAAAATTTAACTCGTAGATTCAAGAAATTTTAATAAATTTTGAGCATAATATACTTTATAATTTAATTATCTGGGTATTTGTTTTTTAAACTTTAATTTACTTACTTATTCTAAATCCCTTTTTATGCATAATGACCCAGCTGGTAAATAACACAAAAAACGACATTTTAGTTTTTATTAACAAATAGATCATTAAATTATTTTAATGAAATAGATGAATAATTAAATTTGAAATAAAATGCTGACTAAAAAATTGACATCAGTTAAAATTAAATTGCAAATAATTTGTTTGGTGACAACACTCACTGATGGTCTTTGTTTTACTTTATTGATTTAACAGTTGTTTGCTCATTGTAATGGTGATTCGAAAAAAAATTTTTATTAAAATTAAATTAAAACCAGACATATTTTAAGACCAACTCATGGTTTATTTTTTATTTTTTGAGATTAATTTAAAAATATTGTTTGCGAAAAACTTAATTTATCCACTAAACAATATACAAAATTTGTAATATTTTTGTAATGGTACATTTAATAAACAAGATTTAAATGAATAGATTCTTCATCTTGCTAATATTTCTTTAATATTAATAAATTTTAATAAATAATTTTTTTAAATTTATCCCCAAAAATTTTTACTCATAATTATTTTTTAGAACTTTATTATAGTACCTATTGCCTAAAATTTATAGTATGGTTTTAAGGTTATCTATTCTATTTCCATTGTTATTATTTATTTCGCAAACAATATCTTTACATGATTACCTGCTTAAAATTATTTAAAAACTGGGTTTAATTTCAATACAAAATTGAAGTTATTAAAGCAGAATAAAATTCAGGTGCCAATTGTTTAAAAACAATCATATACTACGAAGTTACTAAGTTACTTTGGTCGCGAATCACTTTTGGAACGGATTCCGAACTAGAACCAAAACATGTAGGATTGTTTAAAAGCGCATGTCCAGTTATTTAACCCGTTCGGAATTGATTTACCGCGAACGACTTAATTCAGAAACAAAACTACTAATTGACAAGTGACAAATACAAATCATTCCAATTCCGATTTCCTAACCCAAATAAAAAGTTAAAATTTAATAATATGAGGAAAATAAGAAGCTAATACAACAATATCATAAAAAACGGTTAAAAACAGATAAAAAAATACTGATAAAAGAAAAAAATGTTAATAGAGAAACAGAATGAACCATTAAAAAAGCAGAAAGTGATCTTAGATAAACGTTATAATTTGTTAGAGAGCTACCTAAAAAAAAATATTTATGCTCCCATTATTGATATGTGATAAAAAATTTCTTTTAGGTACATTAATCATTATTTCAGTACCTATTACATAGTTTGTTTTTAGATTATGTATTTTTATCTTGTTGCATTATATTTTTTTAATGCAAAACTTTTGTTCTTGTGATTTTTATTCAAATATTCTTTAGTTCATTGTTTTTTTAGTATTGCAAGATTTGTATATTCCTTTATTTTTATTTGGTTATATTTTATTTTTCATGTGTGTTTTTTATAATAAATGGTTAAATGGTAGATTGTTTTTATGGTTATAATTTTTTACTGGCCCCAATTTTACACAGGAAAAATTATTTGGATGTATCATACAATTTAATATTTTCTAAAAAAAATTGTAATGATTAATTATATATTTTATCTATTTATCTAAAAACATAACAGTTCAATTCCAATTCCAATTCCATTTTATTCAGGATAATTTGATTAAATTACATAAAACAAATTATTGTTTTATTAAATTATAAATGGCAAATAATTTCTTCTTTAACTGCCATACATATTTCTCCCTCCTATTTGCATCATCATGTTCATTTAAAACTATGTTGAATTAAGGACTTTTTTGTTCTTTATTAAAAGCAACATTTAAAGATAAATTATGGGGGACAAAGAAAATAATAACATTTTTTTATAACTACGGACTACACTGTAAAGACTAAACCAAACTAAAAATATGTGCTCGTAGAAGAGATAATTATACATGTGCCCAGGGACAACTTATAAGCTATTAGGATGTAAAGAGTACCCTGTGTATTTATAAATAATTTTAAATTATGCATCTTGAGATGCTTAACAATTTTGCTTTTATAATTTTTTCATATCTATTTTAATAACGAAATACAAGAACTTTACTGCACTATTGGGTAAGTATACAGATATGGAAAAAGTTTTGCGGAATATACAAATTTCGCTGCAAAATCTTGAAATACACGAAAACCAGTTAACCAGCACAAAATAAATTAAATATTCGCAACAAAAAATCAATTTGAACTGTCCCCACCTCGTCGACATTGTCTGTGTCGATAAAAATTAGTGAAATCACTCAGTATAAAACTTTTAGCGCAAGTATGCACATCTGACTTATCAGGAAAGAGGCTACAACGCATGCAAGAGATCAAACAATCTCTCTTCTAAAAATGTCTTTACCTTCACCATAATGGCCACGAAAATAAAATAAATATTTTATCATTTAAAAAACATAACTTCTGAAAAATAAATTAAAAATTTAAACTTCAATAACAACTTCAATTACAAATCCAACAAACCACCTTGTTGTGCCTAACAATAGCCAAATCTGTAAAACATGGAATTTTGTGAAACCATGATGGCAAAGCAAAATGGAAATGATGTTTTTACAAAACATATTATTTACAGAGGAGTCATCGTTTTGAACGTTTTGTTTGAACATTTATTACTAAAATTCACTGGTCTTTTAAATTTTTGAACACAATCTTACAAGAAATATTACGTCAACAGGCTTTTTACTATAATTTCCTTTACTGTCCAAAAACATCAGCATAATTTTAATATTTTAAATTAGATTTTTATGACGTTGGGCTACATGAAAATGTATCACTTTAAATACAATAAAGCAGACATGATGAATGGCACTTCAAAAAAAAATAAATAACGTAGCAATTGTTGACCACAATAACAAAATGGCATTTTCTATGATATATATTTAATAAAAATGTTAGACACCAACAAAGAATAGGATGAAATAAGTTTTTCTATGCTTATTATTTATTACCTTGTCCTTGATGCTGGTGTAAAGATACTAGTTATAAATAGTGTACAGCAAGTGCTTATTATATTTTATAATATTTGACAACCTTATGGGGTGGTATGCATTTAAAAAAAAATCTGGCTCCCAAAGCTGCAATTTTTTATGTAAATACTACATAAAGTAAGAAAGTAATTAAGAGGCATTGGTATTTAAAAAATCATGTGTATGTATGTATATTGATTCGATCTTGTAATTTTTTTTAATTTTTTAAAAAATAAATAAACAAGGAAAAATTATTGTCTGCAACGATTAAAGAATAAAAGCATGTTTGACATTAATTGAACCCTATGAAGCATAATAGTAAATGTTTTCGGAGCATTTAGTAATTTTGATTAAATATATGCAGTATGATTTAAATTTAGTTTCTTTTTGTGTCCCTTTAATAAAGTAAAATAATTGTTTTTAATTGTCAAAACATTGTATTAAAACATTTTAAAAACACTGTAGATAAATAATTCTTTCAATATTTAAAATAAAATAATTAATAATAAAATATAAACCAGTCTGTAAGAGTCTTTTTAACTGACACAAAAAATGCACGTATTGGATAATGTTACAAATTACCAAACGATTACTATAAAACATTACATATTTTACCAAAAAGCTATTTCAAAAAATAGAACTTAATGTCAGTATTTGGTAAAATGGTCAAATAAATTTCAATCAGCTACAATGAATTTTGTTGTTTATAGCTGGCATTTCCTTAGGAATATGTTGGGAGGTAGACATGTTTACAGCGAAACTAAGGAGATAATTCTCTTTGATGACTTTAGTCGGTAATGTGCAAAAAGTTTGATCTATAGATCACTCTACTTTAAAAAGTCATATTTTTTTACTTCTAATTTAAGAATAAAGTGTCAACAACATTACTTCTTGATTTTTTAAATATTGTTTACTAATTATTGTAAAAAAATATGAAAATTTGTTAATACTTTTTAAGTTACGTAATATATTTACAAGACATCCTTATAATCTATATATTATTTTATTATACAGGGTGGCCAATCGAAAACAAAACAGAGCCATTTGCGTCAACATTTAAGATCCGTCGATTTTTGGTTAAAGGGGGACACTCTTTTCCGGTATTTTTGACTCCACTACCTTCAACCCCAAGCGAGGGTTAGATATACCACAAAAATTTTAAATGGCATTGGGGGTCGAATAAGATGTCTTTTGACAGCTTTTTTTTTTTTTTTTTTATGTTCTGGTTCCCACGAAAAGGGATATCCTGTAATGTTCAGAGAACATCGTGGGAACCAAGGGAAAAAAGGTAAGAGTTGGTGTTCTTCTTAAATTTCTGGAGGTTGTATGCCTCGGGGAACACCTCCCTAGGCAATGAGTTCCAAAGCCTCGCAATTCGTTGGATGAATGAGTCTTTGGAAAGTGATGTTCTGCAGGTCTCCAAAGTGACCACGAAGGGGTGTGAAGACTGAACTTGACGGGTTAATCTCGAAGAGACTGCCAAAGGAGGAACGATTGTTGATATTTCAGAAGAGCATCGCCCATGAAAATATCTATAAAATAGAGACAAATCGCCAACTTTTCTACGGTGTTCCAGACAAGTGAGCGAGTTTGTAAGCGAGGCATCACCGACGAGACGAATTGCCCTTTTTTGGACAGAATCCAGTAGCTTCAGGATATGTTTAGGTGCTGCACTCCAAATATGGGAACAGTACTCCAGTACAGGTCGGATCTGTGCCTTATAGATCATAAGCAGCTGACTGGAGGTGAAATAGCTCTTGGCACGAAACAAAAAACCAAGTTTTTGGGATGCACTTTTGGCAATGGACCTCACGTGATTTTCTCAGGAAAGGTTATTGCTGACAGTAATACCAAGCATCGATATGGATGACTTCAGTGGTATGGTTACTCCTGACAAAGTTATGTTAGGCACAGTGAGATCGGCTTTTCTAGAGAAAATACATGCTTGTGTTTTGTTTGCATTGAATTCTACCAAGTTATTGGATCCCCATTCGAGAATTGTTGCTAAGTCCATATTTATATTGTTAACATTTCTTCCTCGTTCATTTCTGGTTTCACGGGCTGATATAGGGGCCCTGTAAGAGAATGCGGTGTGGAGGGTACTATCATCGGCAAAGCTGTGTACGGGACATGAAGTTGCTTTCAATAGGTCGTTGATGTGAAGTAAAAATAGTGTTGGTGCTAGAATGGATCCTTGCGGAACACCAGCATTTATGAGTAGAGTGTCAGATGAAACTCCATCGACCACTACATGGAGAGACCTGTTTGAGAGAAAACTAGCAAGCAGAGAACACAGCTGAGGGGGCAAGCCATAAGATGGAAGCTTGGCGAGGAGTCCCTGGTGCCAAACTCGATCGAACGCCTTGGAGATATCTAACGCCACAGCTAAAGTTTCTCCATACTTTTCAATAGATAGCTGCCATATATGTGAGACGTATGCGAGCAGGTCACCAGTTGATCTCTGATGGCGGAAGCCATATTGCCTATCATTGATAATTCCTGAGTCTTCCAGATATTTCATGAGCTCGATGATGATGGCTTTTTCCATGACCTTTGAAATAATAGATAGCAGTACGATAGGTCTGTAGTTGCTAGGTAGCGTCTTTTTGCCTTTTTTAGGGACTGGCTGTACTCTTGCAATTTTCCAATTGGACGGAAATACTCCCAAATTGTAAGAGTGGTTGAACAACTTGCAAAGAACAGGTGTAGTTCGGGGGCACATTTCTTGAGAACAATCGGCGGGATTCCGTCAGATCCACAGGCTTTGTTGGTGTTGAGACCCAGCAAAATCTTTCTGATAGTACGTTGGCGAAAGGTGATCTCGGGCATGTGACTATCAATAGGTGTAATGTTCGAGGGTTGTTTTCCCGAAGAATCCAGAGTGGAATTTCCAGCAAATAGGTGCGCAAAGATATTGGCTTTTTCCTGGGCAGTCGTTGCTAGTGTTCCATCTTCATTGGTTAGGGGAGGAAAAGAGCTGGAAGTGAAGTTTCTTCCCACAGCTTTGGCGAAAGACCAAAATGAACGGGATCCGTTAGGACATTCAACAAGTTTTGATCTTATTTTGGCATTATGAGTATCTTTTGAACATTCTATTGTCTCTTTGCATATGCCTCTAGCCTCAACATATGCTGCTCTGGTCTCAGGTCCCGGATTTTTTTGCCATTGATGGTATGCTGCCTGTTTGGAAGCCACAGCTCTAGAGCAGTTTCTGTTAAACCAGGTCTTATCGGATGATGTTCTTCTTTCGGTATTCGGTATGTAAGTTTGCATCCCCAACATGATGATTTCAGAAATTGTCTCAGCACATCGTGTTGGATCTACTGAGGAGAAACAAACTCTCTTCCATGGAAACGCTGAGAAAAACATACGAAGACCCTCCCAGTCGGCCGAATTGTAATGCCACATGAGACGGGGTGGTATTGTGCTGCTCGATGGTAAATGGAAAGAGCATGTTGTGGAGATGAGGGTGTGATCAGAGTTTCCAAGTGGGGCACAAACTTCTATTCTATACGGGTCAGGATTGGTGGTGAGGAAAAGATCTAGTGTATTGGCAGCCTGGTTGTTGACATCAGGGATGCGGGTTGGTAGCTCGACCAGTTGTTCTAGACCATGAGTGATGGTGAAGGCCTCAGCTTGACGACCTGCATCATCAGTTTTGTTAGAGAATTTGAGCCAGGCAGCGTTATGTACATTAAAGTCCCCCATGATTATGGTTTCAGCTGGTGGATGGTTCTCCTGAATGTAGTCCAAATTGAGTGTTTTATGAAGGTTCATTAGGTGATAGGTAAAGGCAGCAGAGGAACTTAGTCACTTTGGTATCAGATAGCTTAAACCACATTACATTAAAGTCTTTCGGTTCCAAACTCTCTTCACGCTGGCATGAAAGGTTAGCCTTAGCGTAAAGGCAGACTCCACCTTTGAACCTGAATCGAGAATGGAGTTCGTAACCAGGACAAAGCATATGGACCTTGTTGGTGGACGAGTTTACTTGTGTTTCTGTTAGAGCCAGAATATCCGGTTTTTTCGTCTGTAGGTGATGGTGGACGTCATTGATGTTCTTGTTGAGTCCACGGATGTTGCAAAAATTAATCTTTAATGTTGAGTCCCCTCGAGTACCTCTCGCCCGGAAATCTGAATGGAGAGGTATTTTGCTTCCGGAGTGTTTTACTCTGACAATTCTCTTTACAATGGTCTTTAAATTTTACATTTCCTCCCAATACTTTAAAAAAAATTACATGTTAAAATTCCAATTATTTTAGTTGATTACTTACTACTTAATTGATTAAATGTTCAAACTGATGACCACCCGCTTCCATACAATAATAAAGATTTCTGTTTAAAATGTTCACGCACATTCCGAAGAATTTCTGGAGTAATTCTACGGCACTCGTCAATGATTCTGAGACGCAAATCTTCCAACGACACTGGCTGTGTTTTAAAAATTTTACTTTTTAGATGTCCCCACAAAAAGAAATCGAGGGGCGATAAATCTGGCGATCGTGAAGGCCATTCAATACTGCCCCTTTTCTCAATCCAATGCCGTTAAAACCGTTAGTCTAAATACTGACAAACAATCGCTGCATAAAGCTGAGGAGCACCGTCCTGTTGAAAATAAAAATGATCATCTGGAAATTTTTCGGAATATGCGTGTACGTTTTGAACAAAATCTTTATTATTGTAAGGAAGCGGGCCGTCATCAGTTTGAACATAATATCTATTAAGTAGTAAGTAAGCAACTAATATAATTGGAATTGTTTTTAAAGTATTGGGAGGAAATTTATAATTTAAAGACTATTGTATAAAGCATTGTCAAAACTTTTAACTTATTTAACTTATTTGACCCCCAATGCCATTTAACAATTTTGGGGTAATTATTGCCCTGGGGTTGAAAGTAGTTAAGTCAAAAATATCGGCTAAGAGTGTCTCCTTTAATCAAAAATCGACAGGTCTAAGCGTTTTCCTGAAATGTTGACAAGGTTCCTGCAAATGGCTCTGTTTCGTCTTCGGTTGGCCACCCTGTATATGATTTGGATTTTAAAAAACCAGACTTAATTTAAACACGTGGTTTAAAAATAGCTTTAAGATAGTTATTTAATTAGAAAAGGTGCAAAACCTAATCGTGAAAAAAACATTTGTTATTTTTAATAGGTATGATTCCCAACATTTTTCTTTTCACTAAACATACATTATTAATAGATTGTTTATTTGTTATTGTTTTGGTATTAAAACTGTTATTTTTTTTAAATAGAATTTAAAAAAATTCATGTTTTTGTAAATGTTAGTTATCTTAAAGATGTGTTTTTTTCATAAACGTATTTTTATGTAAATTACAGTGAAATTCCTAAGAAGCTGTAGCTGTAAATTACTTTTTGTCGGGTCACTGGAATTATAATATTTGTAGTGGAATTTATCATTAGAAACTACAAACTTTATGGTCAAGGCGATAAACTTTAATCTGATACCTTGCCAAAACGTGTTTAAATACTAGGCCAAACTCTATTACATACACACTAAAAAGTACAATAAATATTTATCTAGCTTTGAACGCTCTGCAGAAAGTAAAATAAAACCGATATTGATAATGATAAAAACGTATCATTAAAATAAACAAATAAACAATTGAAATTAAATGAGGTACAAAAAAGTTCAGGGATTATGGAAATATACGATCGCAATGAGAAAAGAAACAAAACGTTTAAAATTTTTAATAAATAAGCCAATGACGAAAGTGATTTATAGACGGTGAAAATCAAGACGACCAAGGCATAGATGAATGTGATAAATACAAATAACAAAGTAATCGAGATGGTAAGAAATGAATACATTTAAGGGAAGCATAAGAGTGTAACAGAACAGAACGGAGTAAAAAAGAATAATGAAAGAGAAAAAAAGTAACCTGATAATAACATGTAGTAGTAGTAATACTTATAGCTAAAATCTTTAGTTTTTATTATCTAATTTAAACCTTTTCCACATGATTCAATTTTACTTTCCGATTTCATATAAAAACAAATTAACAAATTAATTTCTACTACGTGCATATAATAACATAACAAAAATGGTAATCAACGAAGTAGTTTCTGGTTGAAATAATTTAAAAGATAATGATACTGATACCAAACGAATTGGCTTAAAAAAAATACAGCGAAAAATGTAATACAATACAGGGTGTTCTATTAAGAGTAAGCAACTTACAAATGATTTAAATTGTGCATGTTGGCGGCTATGTTTAAAACACTCTGTATTAAATATCAATAAGTTGGACATATGGAGTTAATGGGCAAGCACTTGTTGTTTATTGGTTACAATTTTACGTCACTACCTTTGTTATTAATGGAGATATCGTTATTTAATGTGGGCTAGGATTTTTTCAAAATTTTAAAAAAAATCGAAATATCTTAAAAATACTTTGAAAATACATTTTTGGTATAGGACATTGTGCACAAATTTCATGTTAAATTCTAAAATAAAATGAAAAATATTAAGTTCTATTTAAAATAACAAAGTTGACGTCTACTTCCGGTATAACCGGAAGTGTCACATTCAGGACAACATTATATTTGAACTCAGCGTCATTCAAAACCAACAGCTTCGTAACTTCAAATTTTTAACATAACTGTATCCTCCATTACTTTTAATCAAAACTTTTTGCGCCACACCCTGTATAAATAAAAAATCAATATAAAGAGACTAATGTTAAAACCAACAGTTAGTTTGGTTTTTAAGACCAAACCGTTACTGGGAGGTATAAAATAATCACCGGTATGATACTATGCCGATTGTAAAAAAATATGAATCAAAGTTGGACAAAAACAAAGAAAAAAATTACCAATCACTCCAATAGATCAACTGTAGTCAGCCGATTAACCACGAATGGTATTTAAGCGTAAAAGCTCAAAAAAATTACGGGTTATAATAATCCTAATTTGATAAAACCCTATTTAAATATCAATATCAGATCAAGAATAACATTTTTTTTTATTTCACTAATTATTTTCAATCTATAATAATTATTTTAATAAGCAAATTGTGTGGTAATACAATACAGTTGACATGCTCGACAGGAATCCAGTGATTACTATCTCTTACAGCTATAATTAATAACTAGATTAATTTGTTTTGTCTATGGGAGATACACTAACACTCGTTAAAACCTATTAATAAGGTCGTATGGATCATAACGCTTAAGTCTACGTTGGGCTGCTGGTTGTACCATGAAGTTAGATGTCAGTCTATTTGGATGATATCTTAATCTATTTTTATAGCTTGTGGATTTTTTAATTTCTCTTTGAACGATTCCTTTTGAAGATCACAATTTGGTACAAACCATGGAGCATCTACAACAATTCTTAGCACGTTCGATTGGAATCGCTCCAGAATTTCAATTCTACCTTACCTACCTTATTGAGGTGAAGCTGTAGTGTATTTGATGCTGCAATAGGATATTTGTGTGATGCTAGTATAGCGGTGTCGTCTGCGAATGTGGCTACTAATACGTCATTGCTATGTGGTAGATCAGCCGTGAAAAGGAGGTAAAGTAGCGACTCACTGGCTTGAGGAACTCCGGAGTTTATTTTGAACAGTGGTATTTGCATATTAGGGTATTTAACTAGGAAAAGGCAATCTTTGAGGTAGGAGTGAAAGATTTGGTTATAATTGATAGGTAAGGATTTTCTGATTTCAAATAAAAGGCCATCATGCCAAACCTTGTTAAATGTCTGCGTGATGTCTAGAAACGATGCAGCACAATATCTTCTATTTTCTAGACCTTGTTTATTTTTTTAGTTACACGATGGACATGTTTTATTGTTGCGTGCTCACGTCTAAATCCAAAGTGATGATTGGTAGTATGTTTCTTTGGTTAATGATTGGTTGCATTTTTTCAACAAGTAGTTTTTCTAACAACTTACCTATTATAGGAAGCAGACCTATAGGTTTATATGAATTCACATCTTCTAGTGGCTTACCCGGTTTAGGAAGTAGTATAATTTTTGCCACTTTCCACTGTCATGGAAGTGTGCTGTCCTTAGCGTACCGTTATAGATATAAGTTAGGTATTTTATAGCTTTGGAACTCAATTCTTGCAATATTCTAGCTGATATAAGATCATACCCTGTGGCTTTACGAGGTTTTAGCTTTGTCCTGATAGAATTAGTTACTTGTCTTATTGTAAATTTCTCAAGCGGAATTTCTAGCTGAAAAGGGGATTGTAAAATTTCAATAACTTCTGCATCATTGTTTTCGACGGGATCCATTGTAAATTTTTCAACTGCTTCATCAATATCTTTTTTTGTTTTTAAAGGCATATTCAGATCAGTTTTATTATTGAGTGTCATTCGGAATTCATCCCATTTAGTATGCTTGTTGCCTAGATATAAGGGCTTCGGTTTTACTATCGCTTCAGTGCTTCGTAAGACTAAAATGGGTGAGTGGTCAGATGACAAGTCCAGACATGATTTAAGTCTAATCAGGTTACTTGGAATACCTTTTGTGACGCAGAAGTCTACTAAATCTGGTAGTTTTTTTGGATCTGTAGGCCATTAAGTTGGTTCTCCAGTGAAGTATGGTTTTAGGTTATCATTTTGTATGGCCAAATACAGCTATCTACCTTTGGGTGTAGTTAATCGTGACCCCCAATGGGTATGCTTTGAGTTATAGCCTCCTTTAGCAATGAAACGATTACCAAGTGTATTGAAAACATTTTTAAGTTGTTCTTTTTTTATGTTATGCTTTGGAGGACAATATACATCACTTATTGTTAGTGGTCTATACCAGTCTTTAATTTCAATAGTAGTGGCTTGTATAAATTCTTTATTATGTTTAGTAAACTTTGACAAATTTTAATACAATGTGGTTTTAAGTATGAGAAGTTAGATAGTTGAATGTGTATTATGGAATCGTCTCGTATTGTGGTCGAAATTATTTAAGACAGATCTTAAATTATAGAGAAAGTAATATAAATATAGTTTATTTAGATGAAACGTTGTTCAACACTCACGATGTCGTTCAATAAATAAATAAAAAAAATTTAAAAATATATCTGATTTAGAAATAAAATTGGTACGCTACTGGTCGGTTTTTTTAAAGATTTTATGGCTTTTAATAAGATGTTTTTTAAATATTTTTAAGCTGACTTTGGAAGAACTATACATTATAATGTCAGATTTCACGCTAGTTCATTTTAGGATGTATATTTAGAAGTAAAGATAAATGCCATTTTGGCTAAAATATAAAGATTAATTAGTGCCTTAATGCATAAACTAAGTAACTTTAATAATTATAACTAATTAAATCTATAAAAAAGGATCGATCAATAATTTTTAAATTTCACATTGCAAGAGCGATAATAATCTAACATCCATAAGATTTAAACGATTACTATAGTAATTTATAATGAATGTTTGTCGATATGTTTATGTAAATATTAAAAAAGAAACAACTATAAAAATATTGGTATAATTTTAAATAGCACCTTTTAAACTGAGGATAATTTTGAAACTAAAAAAATACTCAGAAGGGTATTTTTTTGCAAAATCGATAATTCGGGTATTTGTTCATTTAAAAATATTCTTATACTGTGACTGCTCCATAACAGTTATTTAAGCATTTTTATATTTTTCCCATTTTTATTAAATAAAGAGTGCATTGAAGTAGGAAGATTGCAAATATCTCTAAACAGTTTGTATGTTATAAATCCATTTTTTGATATCTTCTTTGATCACATTTTTTATCACAAATTTTTTTACTTTTCCCTTTAAAAGTCTTTATAAATATAAAAACATACTCTTTATAGTGGGTTACTGAAGTTCGAACTAATATTGTAAAAAATATATTTAATGGGATACACTATGATCCACCCTTATGTACTTAACAAGCACTGGTAAAGTTATTCATTACTCCAGGATAAGTATTTACATGTTTACTACATTTAAAAAATATCTTGAGTAGAGAAATGAAATTTTAGTAAAATTAAACTCATTCCTTAATTTTTTTCCAAATGTGTAAACGCGTTATATTTACATACACATAAATGCCTAATAATACTTGAGTAAAAAATTAATGCTTTTGCCTATAGTATGTTGTATACCTACAGTTAAGTTTTTTTTCGGTCAGCCTATATTTTAAGTATCTAATGTTGTTTTCTTTAAAAATAAATTTAAAATTCTCAATAGAGAAACGTCCATAAAAGAAATTTTTGAATACTTGTATGATTTCAATAAATTGGTACAAGATATTGTTTGATTTGTTTACATTGATGATATTTGAATTTGACTATGACAACATAGAAAGGGAAAGAAATCTTACAACCTATATCAAAGAGAACAAGCTTTAGTGACAAAAATATCCGTTGGATATAAACGTTGTATCAATAATAATTTGAATATGGTGGAAACAGATAAACATTGGGAAATATATCTGAAAACCTCAGTGCGACTAAAAGTAGATCCAATTATAGATTATGCCAACAGGGGAATAGTTCAAAGAAATAGCAATGTTTTGTCTATGATGTGTAGGTGGGTTAAAAAAGGTAGTTATAGGTTCGATTTCGTTTTTTGCCGGTAGAAAGGAGGAGTAAAATTGCTTGAAACAGTAAAAAAAGAAGATCGGAAAACTGCTGGGCTGAACGCGATCTGACTGCTATAATACTTGACTGAATATTTCATAAAAAGAAAACAAAAACAGGAAAATGTAGGACGAACAATTTTTCTTATCAGATTTCGATTTCTGATTTCTTTTAGATTTTGACCCAAACGCGTTAAGATGAATCGTAGACATAAATTTACGTAATACATTTTGAAGTTATAGATTTTTTTGTTAACGTAAATCCTTCATAGATATTTATGTACAACGGATATGTTTTTTGCTATATTTCAGCTTGCGATTTTCACCATACAGAAGGCATTAAAACTAGACACGTATCTATTAAATTTTATTGAAACTTTTGTATACCTACAACTCGTTTTTTTTTAATTTTTAATATTACACAAACAATGACTATGCTATAAATAAGTTTGTTTATTAAATTTTGCTTATTATAAAAGTGTAAAAATTATTTAAAAATATATTAATTTGTCTTTAATTTAAAGTAATCATGTGTTTGACTAAACATACCACAAAGTATTATCTATCACCCTCAAAGCTGCGAAAGTATCTGTATAAGGTGGCTTCCCGCTATTTTAATCACAGGAATTTAGCGAATATCAAGTTAACTAAAGCATATTTTAATTGTTTATCAAATAAAGACTTTGAGTATAAATGAAGTACTTTTCAGGTTAAAATTTTTTAATTAAAATTTAAACAGAATAATGGGTGTCACAACCAGTGTAACAATTTACCATTTTACTTATAAAAATAATTACGAAATAAGGTTAACACCAGGATCATGTAATATTCTAAACAAAATAAACTAAATAAAATACAATAATTTTTAATTGTAATGCTCTAAGACTGAGTAGAATCCACAACACAGCTAAATTTGAACGACCATAAATAAATATTATAATTACGTCAAACTACTTTTTTTAATTTACCGTGATATAACACGATCCCCATTTCCTTTAGAAACATTTTTTTTACTATTTGTCAATTGTTATTAATTATATCAATTATAATAATGTTATAATTCTAGATCCTATAAATGGATATACCTGGTTATAATGATTTGTTAATTTTTATCAGTATTTATGTATATGTTAATATTCCATGTATTAGAGTATTACTCATAATTTTATCAAGCAATTATTAGGTAAATTATATATAAAATCAAATTTCCCGTCGGCCATGTAGTAGTATCGCCCTTGGTTTTAATTTACTTAATTTAACTATACAAAGTCTGCTTAATATCTTTAAAGGAAATACAAACACAGTTTCTTCTTACCATTATCTTTCACTCTAACCACAGCTGTTACCAATAGCCCTGATTTTCTCTCACATAGCACAACGCATCACCTCTGCCACTGATGTCGTCTTAATTATTTAATTAATTTTGGTTATATCTGGATGATGTAAGACGTAGCCAAGTCCCGACAGTTGGAGTTTGTATATTAATTATGGGTGATGCTTCCAAGCTGGCTTCTCTCCCCACAATTTAACTCATTTCATTGGGACAGTGAAGGTCTTATAGTCAAAATTACAATAAAAGTTATTAAGATTAGAGACTATTTACATTACTTACTTTCCCTGTCCTGGCAACTTCTTACGTTCTGCTTAGAATTTCAATGAACCTTTATGTTTATTTATTATTTGATATACCTATTATCTATAGGTAAATATTTAATCAAAAGAAAAATCCTATTTTACACTTATTTAAATGGTATTTTTAAACAGTTTCACCAATAACATTTGGGGGAAAGAAAGTATTTCGAGAAAGTTTATGGTTTTCGTTTCAGGAATTTCTTTATCATTTAAATTAAAAAAAAACTTTTATAAATAACGTTTAAATTGTTCTCAAGGGTATTTGCAAGAGCTGAATTTATTACAAATGTCACTAGAATTGTTTGAATCCCAAAAGCATTAATTTAATTATATATGACAATCAGGAAGGTTAATAGTATCGGGTTATTTCAATTAGGCAGTCTTGGAAATTATTAAAAGTTGTATCGACCGTCGGGCCAATCTAATATTGTAAACAACTATTGTTACAACAAGAATTGAAACTAACTAAAGCACAGTTATGCAAATGATTTCCAGTAGCAAGGCCTTCAATTAATTGGAGTAGAAGTCTTAGTGAATGAGCTGAAAACTGAAGGCGAAAACCGAAAGCTTTACATCCTTCGAATAACTTGACCGAAATGGACAATAGAAACGTTTGTAATTGCGATATTCTTGCTCTAAATTAGCTTCTACTGTGTTGTTCTAACTCTTTACATTAATCATCACATCGTATCGTATAGAAACCGCATGGGGACGAAAGTTAAACATCTCGATTGAATTTGTTAACACCAAGAAAAATAAATGTGCTAAAACTTACTACTTAATTTACCAAGAAATATAAAATAATTAAAGATAAATTTATTTCTTTAGTGTAGTCGGCAAAATCGTTTTAGTACTAAAAGTAAATGCGAATTAAATTGTTAATTTACTTAAAGCCTTAATCTTAAAAATAAATTCCAGTTATTCTCCTTTCGTTCATCACAAGAATTCCAATTTGCTATGAAAGGCTACAAAAAATCATTAAGGATTAAAGTGTACTCAAGATATTTATTCATTAAATATTCATACTCTCTCTGATATAAAAAAAACATGAGGAAAACGGAGTACAGATAAAGGCGAATTTTAAAAATTAGTTGACGTATTCAAGAGTGCATCTGTAAAGCGTGTGTAGATTTCAGATTGTCTGCTTAACATACATAGAACATCGCGTTAAGCCTTTATGTTTTAGGATGCTTCCAGCGTCATACCATCCTCCGTTATGGCACTAGACTGGGATTGAAGCCCGAATAATGGGAAACAAATTTGTGACACAAACAACTACGTATCGATGAAAATATACACTGAAAAAAGACACCTCTGATGGATAAAGATTAGTGTTATTGAGTATTTTATGCCTATAACCATACATGTATTTTTTTTTTAAATAAATAAATAAAAATTAATAATTTTGTTGTTTATATTTCGTTGGATTAAACTAATAAAAATTGTAAAATTTATGTAAGTATGCAAAAAAGTTTCCCATTTTGAATAATTTTAACGTTAAAAGAAGTTGCGTTCAACGAAAATCTAGTTTTTAGTCTCCAGACGCATTCACATTTGAATTTATACTTTGTACAATTGTGTCCAGACTTAATTTGATCTAAATTACCAACTGAACTATCGATGATCCGTTGTAGAAACGAATTATTCGCCGCATTAATAGCTAAATTGGAATAGCCTGAAAATTGAATAAGCATTTTAATGTATGTATACCAGTGGATAAGCAGGCTTCGAGATTTCTGCCACCGGGTTCCTCGATTTGAAGATGAATAATCCAAAACTTGCGAGAGAATTTGGAAATTGGGATTAAGAGATGTGTAATCCCCTTGACCAGATTCCGCATCGAGAAATGCTAAATTTCTGTGGTAAAGTCCTAGCCAAACCTCGACACCTGTAACTTGCAAACTGTCGCTTTAAACGAGATTTGTCTAACCCTACACTCTAAAAATCGCTGACACGTTAGCATTTAATATCCCAAATACAGTTTTTTTTTTATTTTTTATAATAACTGATAATGGGACAAACTGTGTACACATATATCAGTTTGGTGAAAGTAGGTTCATGGTACGAAAATATATAAGCATTTTAGTCAAACAATATCATGTCTGATGATTTCTTAATAAAACATTAACCATCACGAGGTGTCCTAGTTTTAATTTTTATTATATTTGGCTCATTAAATTTACTGTTCGTTCTGTAATAAGCTGTTAAGACTCAATAAAATTTAGTTAATTGAGAAATAAAGCTTTTATTTCGAGCAAAGGAAAACATAATATTGTACATCGTGTGTTTAAGGCAACCATAAACACTAATAGACCTATTTTCAGAAGTAGACAAAAAAATTTTTATTTTGATAAAAGCTTTGATATAATTTTATCCACCATCTTATTTTTATATCTTTAACAAAATACAAAATCTAGGTTTACACTAAAAAAAAGCACCATATTTTTTTCCTACGAGCGTGCGTAAAGTAGTACTTTTCCGCATGCCGTGTGGAAAAGTAAAATTACTCAAAAATCACATTGGTAGAGAAAAATTATATTTATATTAGTAGCTGTTATTCCGATATTTGTATTTCGGCTTAAAACTAATATTTTTAACACGCTTATATTAGTTTCACCTGTATCTTGTATGTATGTATGTTTGTAACTGACTCTTTGGCCTCGATTTTGCCCTACTTTAAACGATCAGATTTAATTTAAACTTTTTACAACTTTGTACTTTGTCAAAGACCGACAACAATGCAATAATTCGATCAAAATATCCGATTATTCTGATTACTTTTGAAAGGAATTATAAATTTCTTTGGGGATCATTTGCATGAGAGTAAGAGAGATAGAACTAGTGCGCGTAGAACAAGTATTAGAAAAGTTCATGGCATCGGTGATTCAGTGGTATAATGCTCGCCTGTCACGCGGGCAACAAGGGTTCGATTCCCGGCCGGTGCATTCTTTTTGTGCTTTTACCATTTAATAAATAATTCATTTAGTGAGTAAAAAAATCGAAGTAAAAAGCGAAAAATAAATTATAGTTTAAAAAAAAAAACTAAAAAACACACTTTTAGAGTTAATCAACTAAAAACAAAAAATAATTTTTAACATAGCAATAAAATTATTGACAAAAAAAATTTATGTCACTATTCTAAAAACGTGGGTTGCTTTGTATGACATTTTTAAACTAACTCTGCGTTTCGGAATAAAAGCATCCCACGTTTTTAGAACATTGACATTAATTTTTTCGTCAGTAATTTTATTCCTATGTTAAAAATTAATTTTTACTTTTTAGTTTGATTAACTCTTAAATCGTGTTTTTTAGTTTTTTTAAACTATAATTTTTTAAATACCTTTAATGGTAAATTATTATAATATTGCCAAGCGCGCGTCTGTCGATTTTGACACAGATGTCAGATTGCTCCTCCGTTTCTGTTAGCAAGAATCTACAAACAAGTTTAAATTTATTGCCCGCTAAATCTAAACAAATATATGAAAAACAATATAAACATTTTGGATACTAGTACCACAACAAAGGGACAAATAGTATGTTAAAAAGTGTTCGTAAAGTTAAAATAAACTTGGATCTGAGTCAATATTTCAGGCTAACATCGTTTTTAAAAAAGCAAAATGTAGGATACCGCCCGAAAAAGACCAACATTTTTGACAAAAGTAAATTTTTAGATTCATGAAGGAAGCACCTGATCAAATTTACCATCTGACAAAAGTAGCCACCATTTTTGGGTTGGCTGGTGCTTGCAGAAGCGATGAGCTTTGCAAGATAGTTTATCACATAGAGAATAAAGAAAATGTGGTAGTTTAAAAATCCCTGATATTAAAAACAAAACTTTAAGAATCTTTGTAGTATCCAATAAAACAAATAGGGGACATTATTTACAACTATATCATAATATGCAAACTTGCGAAAACCATGCACTCCACACGGAGCATGCAGTACTCAATGTGTTGGAATAAATTCATTCTGTAAAATGCCTTAAAAATAGCTACATATCTACAATTGAAAAATCCAGAGCATATCCATATGGACATAGTTTTCGTCGTTCCTTGGCTACCATGTTGGCCAATTCTGGAGCAGGAATCACTAATGTCAAGCGACTCGGAGGCTGGAAAATGGGGAATATTACCAAGAGCTATATTGATGAATTGAGAAATCTAAAAAAGGATATATTGAATAAAATATTGGCAACGAACAATTGCTCTTCTGCATTAAGTTTTATTTATTTATTTTTTTTTTCAGTCAACCTTTAACAAGCCATGAGAACAACTACTGCCTCTCTTCGTTGAATCAATCTTCATCAAGCCACATAAACAATTGCCCTTCTGAGTTAAATTAACTTTATTAAGCCCTTTAAATAAACTGACTGTATCTGCAATTAATTTGCATAATGTTAATAATTATATTATAAGCACGCCGAGATTTAAAAAAATTTATTTTCATTTTTATTGCTATCAAAATTAAACATTGTTACATTATTTGAAATAAATATTTTAATAATTACTAAGGTCGATTCTCACTTTCGTGCGAGGCACCAGCTCGGCACAATATTTATCATTAATTCTTATATCATTGCGCTTTGGGTTTTTCAGCTTACACTTTACAAAATACGAATTCAGGTCGAGATTGGATGGTACCTCAGACATATCGACTATAATACCGAACTATAAAGCAATTATTAATGGAAGTGTATAACTTTTAAAATATTTCTAATAAAAGTTTTTGTTCTTATTTAAATTACAGTGTCTTTTATTTGTTATCATTTGATGCGGGGTTTCATAACATAAAAGGGGTTTTGTTAATATTCTGTTACCTAAAAGGTTTAGAAACCACTAATCTAAAATTCTTGCTCATGCCAAGCATCTACCGTGCCGTTGCCTATCCTTGCACGTTAAGTAAGAATTGAATTTTATTGTAAGGTGATATTTGTAAATTTATAATAAACACTTTACAAATCAAAATTAATTCAGCAATAGTTTTGAACACGCTTCAGCAATATCGTGGTTTTTTACGTTTAATAAAAAGAAGTAAATTTAATGAACACAATCCTTATCTACTACTTGGCTAGAAAGGTTGTAAAACATAGAGTGATCAATTAATTCACTGTCCTAACGGCTTTGGACAAACATTCTTCTGCAGTAGTTTTAAAAAAAGGATACAACAAAAAAGGTAACAAGTCTACCAAATAATACCTAAGATGTTCAACAAAGAAAAACAACCAAAATAAAGTGGACTCCGATAAAACCATACACACTTCGTTGGTATGTGGTATGTTTTAGCACCTTTACGAAGAAACTGTGACTAATGACTAGGAAGATAAAACTGTGATATAATTTAGGAATTAATTTCTTTGCCATATAGTCAGCTGTTTAAAAAAATGATATAAATAATGAGCTAACACGTTGTTTTCTTACTTAGGTACTTTAATCCGCTTACTCTCCAACCATTACACACTTTTAATTTATTAAAAAAAATGATTTTTTTTATAAAAAACATTTTTTTAACACTACAGTCACGCAACACAGTATACAAATTTTAGTCTATTTAAAGTAAAGCACTTTTTTGTATTGATATCACCCTTAAAATGAACGTATAGCATGCTTAAAAATCCATAGACAGGATACTACTTATAGCGCTTCAAATTTAATGTTAAATAGGCTGTATTCTTTTATTGATTAAAATAACAATGTTTGTGTATATTTTCTGTATTCATGTGAAAATGGATTTGTGTCTGGTTGGCGTTTAAAAGTTTTGCGAACAGATCACCTAGGTGGTATAGATGAGCAAATCGCATGTCAGAAAATAGCTTGACTGCAGTGATGTTACAAGGTATTTTTTAAAAGGAGGCGTCAACAATTTGATAATTCTTTTTTATTTGCTTCATTAAACTTAGTAGTATTTGACGTATTATTATTCGCTTTTTTAAAAATTCCTAAATAAATTTATTGTTAGTGAAAATAAGCGACAACAATGCTAACGAACAATGGCACAAAATTAAAGAAGGAATACTAGTGGCCTCACAGACTAAACAAGAGAAACAAGCAAAACATTTAAACAGAGATGAATAACTAGTGAAATATTCGAGATGATGAATGAAAAAAAAAGGTAAAAGCGAATTATTATATAGATCATTGAATAAAACAGAAAGCAATAGATGAATATATGAGAGAAAAGTGTCATGATATAGAAGAGCTAGAAAGAAAAATGACAATTTTGTGATTAACAAAAAGATCAAAGAAATCACAAGCACAGGTAAAAAGAGGCACTACAGTCTTATCAAAGGTAAACAAGAAAACTTAGTAGTAGATGCTACCAAAAAAATGAGAAGATGGGAAGAGTACATTTAGGGAACTGTTTGAAGATCAACGAGAAGAACTACAACTCCAAAAAGTCGAAATAGGCTCCCCTATCAATAGGACTGAGGTAGAATATGCCATAAATGCGCCAAAATTGAAACATCACCTGGTCTTGATAGTATTCCGACAGAACCACTAAAACTCATAGAATATGATCAACTGCAAATACTAGTAAATCTATATAACACTATCTATCGTACAGGAATTATCCCCACAGATTGGCTGAGATCAACCTTCGTAATGTTGCCAAAGAAAGTGAATGCAAAGGAATGCGCTGAGCATCGCACTATTAGCTTAATGTCCTACAGTTTGAAGGCCTTCCTAAAAATCATACACAATCGAATATACAAAAAGCTGGAAATCGATATTAGTGAAAATCAGTTTGTATTTTGATTTGCGGTGAATGTAATAATACAAAAATGTTTGGTTATGAACAACAAAATGTATATGGGATTTATTGACTACGAGAAGGCGTTTCATAGGGTGAGGCACGAAAAGATATTAACCTCTTACGAGAAAGTAAACTTGATGAGCAAGATGTCAGAATAATAAGGAACCTCTATTGGAATCAAGTCGCTGTAATCAGCTCTGAAGGAAAAACTTTCAAAAATATCAAAATACAACGAGGGGTAAGACAGGGATGTATCTTGTCACCGCTTCTGTTTAATTATTATTCAGAGGCTATATTCAAAGCTCTCAGGAACAGAAACGAGGGGATAAATATAAATGAAAGGATTATCAACACCGTAAGTTAAGACACCTTGATCATAACCGACAATATACATGATCTTCAAGTATTACTACAAGAGATCGATCGGGTCAGCAGGGAGTACGGTTAAAAAATGAACTATAAAAAAACTAAATAGATGGTCAGAAGTAAAATCCCTTTAAACCATCCTAATACCAACATCAATATCGATTCAGTGTTGGTCAAGAGAGTAAAGCAATATCACTATCTCGGCACGTGGATCAACGATAGGCATGATCAGACTCAAGAAATCAAAGTCAAAATCGAACAGGCTAGAAATGTTTTCTTTAAAATGAAACAACTATTCACTAACCCACACTTTAACCTTCAACTTCGTCTGAGAATGGTTAAATGTTATGAAAACCCAGTACTTTTATATAGACTAGAATCATGGACGATCAACAAAGCCACAATGAGAAAGCTTCAGGCATTTGAAATGTGGATCTTTCGGCGTGTACTGAGAATATCGTGGATAAAAAATATTACCAATGAGAAGGTTCTACGCCGAGTAGAGAGAAAAAGATAATTGGAGAACTTGATTAAAGCCAGAAAACTGGAATATCCCGGTAACATTATGCGTGGAGAGAGATACAGTATACTACGACTGAAAATGTAGGGAAAGATTGCAGGAAAGAGATCGGCGGAAAGAAGACGTATATCCTGGCTAAGAAATCTAAGAGAATGGTTTGGATGCACATCCCTCCAGCTTTTTAGATTCGCAGCGTCGAAAGTAAAAATAGCCATAATTATAGCCAACCTTCGTGTAGAGACGGCGCCATAAGAAGAAGAATTAGTGTGAATCAGCATAATTATTGATACTGTTTGTACTTTCATTGATACATTTTTATAATATGTATCAAGAGAAACAGCAATTTCCTGAGTTTATTACAAAAAATAATAATAATGAGAGCTAAAAATAATAGACTTATAATTCTAACTTGAAAAAGATTTAATTTTTTAAACATTTTATAATTATATTCTAAAACTTTTGGAAAGGTAAATAACATGAACTTAATTATAAATATTTAAATGTATTATTGTACTTTTAATATTATCTCTTTAATAATATCTTTATCGATATATTTAGTTTGGAGTGTTAACCCTATTGTCTTTTCGTGTGTGGCACCCTTGCTTGCCCTGTTAAATCATTTCGAAAATCTTGTTTCGTGACGGTAATAACTGATAAACATATTGTTGCCTTTAAATTTTTAATGGTGCTTACAGGAAATATTTGGAAATTGCCGCTATTATCGGATACTTTTGTTGAGTAAAACTTTGTTGAGTAAAACTTTGTTGAGATGACCGATAAAAATCACTTTGCCGATGATTTAAACGTTTTTACGTTATTATGTCTTACAATTAAATATACTATAATATATTGTGAACTTTAGAAATGTATTTATTAGTTTTTTTCTCCAAGCATTGATTTTTATTGTCCCCTATTTGTACCATTGTAAACTAAAAATCAGCATTATTCAGTGCGCAGTTTCACAATTATTTTAATATTAATAATGTTTTAATTTTAATCCTCCACGTTCTCTTTGTACTTTGTACCCATTTTATTTTGAACTAGTGTTATATTTTATGCTAAATATTTACTAGCTACTTGAATAAAATACTCCACTTAAAGTATGAATTCCTAGAATTCATTATCACTTATTTCTATCAGATACACATCTTGCATTAATAATATATGTAAAGTTATTAATCTCGGTTGTTACGTAATTTTTGGATTTATAACCCTTAAGAATTATCTAACAACCGTTTAAGCCATAGCGTTTACATTTAATGATAGATTAATATAGGTTAATTAACACAAATATATAAGATTTTTGAAAAAAATTTATAAGCAAGATAAAATGCATGATATGTATTCTATAGCTAAATAAAAATTTATAAAATAAAGTAAACTAGTTAATTGTTGTTTTTATAAATTTCACTGGCATTCCCAAAGGGGCCCTGGCAACGCAAATTGGATCATTCAAAATATTTTTTTTCTTGTATTAGCAACATTCTGATGCAAAATATTGTAACCTTTATACAAAAATGGTATGCAAATGCTATTTTTTTTTATTACAAATAATCGCTTCAACCCTTTGGGTCATTAGCGGTGGATTTTATGGGTTACAATTATAGTTTGTTTATCCAATTCAAATTAGTAAGAAATGGAATGATATTATTACTATTACTGTGATCCAACTTTTCCTTAAAGTTGTGGGATATATGAAACGTTGCCACGTCTTGTTTTCGTTCTCTATAGAGTACTCTGCCAGCGGTCTCTCTACTGGCAAATTATGCCCGAACTCAGCCGTAGAGGGTAGAAGAAAAAAAATATATAAAAGTGAGCCGCGCCTCTGACTTGGACGGTTCAAGCCGGAAACCCCTAGGTCTTATAGGCACTAGCAGAGCCACACGATAAACAACTGAGATTATGGTGAACTAAATAAATGAAATTATAGCTAAAATATATTGGATACTTTACTCCTACAATAAATCAAAGTACACAGTTCAATAATAAAATTATAACAAATATAGTCAAAATTAACAGCCAACAATAAATCAAAGTACTCAGTTCAATAATTAACTTATAACAAATATAGTCAAAATTAACAGCTAACAATAAATCAAAGTACACAAAATAACCAAAACAAAAGTAAGAGCAACAGACTTCACCAAGTCACCAAAAAAAACGGTATATAAGTCAACTCCTCAATAATACTAAATCAAACGTTCACATAAGGCTGCTAATTTACTCATGTTTTTACCATTTACATAAAGATTTACACTGTTAAAACAATCGAGTTTATTTAAAAATATCTTTACAATGGTTGTCTTTTAAAATATCAATATTGTAGGATATTTACAAATAAGTTTGAAGAAAACATTTTTACTTGGACATAAAGAATCATTGAGAAGATTATCCCAATCAAAGTTCCGCCCTGGCACATTATCCAATGCAACAAATAGTTTCCAACAATGTACTATATTAATAAATTAAAACAAAACTTAATCGTGGTGTCAAAAATAAGTCACGTCGTTAAATATTCAAAAATAAATCACTTATAACCTTTGGGTATACGAATGCACTACTCCTGTGGCCGGTTTGGTTATGAAACAGCACCTGCTAATTAACAATGGCTTTCCTCAAATAAATCCCGCATGCGGTTATTTTAACTCGACACCAAAATCCAAAATATCAACAACAAAGGTAAGATAGAATGGTCAAGTTAAAAATTAAATGGTTTTTCTTCAAAATCCAATCAAGATGGCCCAAATACAGCCAGATATGAAAAGAAAACCGTAGAGGCTCCGCACACTTGTTAATATCACACCGTCCCAAAAATTCTCACCACACCACTCCCAAGACTGTCACCACACGACTGGACTCCTTCCCAAGCCGGATATCAAGAAATGACACGAAATTGACGTCAAACAAGAATATTCGCAAATCTATGTTCCACAATAATAATCGCGCTCGTCCGTGTTGATAGCCAGCCCCATCCACACAGAAATGCAAACCAAACAATAATATAACCGACAACACACAACAATCGAGGCCAAAAAGCAAAGCAAAATCTAATAACGAAAACACCCCACTCAATCTCCAGCGATCAACAAAAATGCCACAACCATTAACAATCGAATCCTATCACAACAAGGTATGCAACACTATTTAAAACGAATGATATATTTAAGTTACAACAAAATACGGTACGCTACACTATTTACGAGTACCTGAGGAATACAAAACTATCAGAGACACAATTATAATGGAACTGTAGAAATGAAAAAAAAGGCACGTTACAACGTGTCTCTTTGGATCTGAAACATGAGACATTGCACTATAATATGTTTCACTGTTAGCAGAACTTATTGCATCATGATTTAAATTGTCAGGATAACAGGAATTCATGGGTGAGTCTTGAGTATTCCAAGCGTAGTCGGCTGTGTTTAAAATATGATTTCATATCTACCGAAGGTGTCAAATGTGATGCTACCTGGTTCGCATTATTGATTGCTTCTCGTGAACTGGCGTCGGCTGATTCATTTCTAGGTATTCTTATATATGAAGGGACCAAAAGTAGTACTATCTGTTTATCCGATAATTGGATGCTGTGAAGTTCACGTTTGATTAACCTACCTATCGAGAGGGTAATATATATTCGACATAGTAATTGTAGTGAGCTCAGTGAATCGGATATTATTTTGAACTTTTTGGAACTAAATAAATTTGCGTAACGAACTGCTTGGAGGATTGCAGAAAGCTCCCATGTGAGAATTGTTGTGGTTTCTGGAAGTAATAATTTTAATGTTGTATTAGGTGTTACTTTTGTAGCTCCCACTCCAAGGTTTGTTTTGGAGGAATTTGTACTAATCTGTCATAAGTTGGTGTTGATGATTGGTTGATTTATCATCCAATGGGGGTGGGATAGTTATATTCATAGGATAAAGAAGGGGGGAAATTTATGCATTTGAAGTGAACTTAAATATCTTTGAATTCTCTTATAGAATGGTGGCTCGTATATTAAATATAATTATAATCGGATCACGTTTTTTTGTTTTCCAATTGTTTAAAGTATTTTATTACTTCCCGAAACAAAAGGAAAAAAAAAATTAACTTGGAACTGGGAAGAAGTATATTAACAAGAGTTTGGTGTACAAAAATGCCTTGGCGGTATAACATTTTTGTAGCAATATTTCGTCCGAAAAATTACTAGCCCGTATTTGCGTCCTATCGCAATAAGATTACAAGAACTCCGTTGGAGCACATAAAACCCTTTTATCGAGCTGATGAAAATAATAAAATACACAAATGTTACATCTGGTACGTAGGGCATTCTACGTTTTGAGCCGTTAGACACCAATAAAACTCATGGACGTAACCACAAAGAGTATAACTTCAGATACGTCTAGGATCCAGTATGTTTCGTTTTTTACCGTTTTCCGCGTCATCAACAGTTACATAATAAATATACCTCTATATCAACGTTTGGAAAAAAACATTAAAAAGAAAAAACTAGGAAATAATTTAAAAAGAAAAATATCAAATTACCTCTTATTTACGAAAATAGAAGTATACGGCGGTATTGGAATGTTTTTGCAAAGGTAGAACTTAAAACGTTTAACATATTTTTAGGATATTTAGTCTTGGGTTCGTTAATTTATATCACTTGGTACAAAAACCGAAAAATGTATTCTAATCTTTCTATACAATAAATTCTAATTTAACCCTTCGGTACCCGCATCCGGTCTCTGAGACACCCTATTTTTTTTTTAAGCCGTCAAGAGTCGTATTTTTTCCCTCACCCGAGTACCTTTCTAGCTCTAGGTGTCAGACGTCAGTGCCAAGTTATTACCGGTTTAGTGCGAAAGTACAGGATTTAGCAGTGAAATCGGTTCGTGAGACCGAAGCGTTTAGAGTATTTGTTCTGAAAGGTGAATATTGTTCATGTTGTTATGGAATTATTTTCTTTGTAATTCTGAAAATATTATTTACTTTTATTTTATTTTTTGTATTTGTGTTAGCCACCAGCATTATGGTTTTGAATTTTTTCTTTATTTTTCAGCAATCGGCGAATGTGTAAAGGAGCAGGTACGTCTCATAAATCTCTTGCAGGAGGCGCTAGCAGAATCTAATATAGAGTTTGATGAAGGGCCCGACGATATGCCCTCAGAATCTAAGGATATTTTGAAAACAAGGGATAGTGACTCAGAAACTGAACAGGAATAATCTGACCAGGAAGAAGTGAATGAGGAGGAGAAAGTTCCAAACGAATTTGTAGCTAAAGATGGCATTACATGGGGAAAAATGGCACCGCCAAAAAATGTGAGGACGAGGGCTAAAAATATGGTAATCAGGCTTCTAATTTCAACCAATACCGTCCGCGGCTATAAATGTCGGGCCTTTGATACCGCCAAAAGAAATCACAATCCGTAACAATATTTATTACATTGTTACGTTATTTTCTTCTTGGGTTCGCTAATTCTAAACTCTTAGTACAATAACAAAACAATTTTTATTCCAATATTGCTACACAATAAATTTTCACTTCATAATTTTACTTTAAATACTTGACTTCAAAATAACTAAACTTAAAACTTCCGCGGCGGCTGCTGTCTTTATATTTCTCCGAAAAAATTTTTAGAAAAAGCCCGAATAATCTTTTGTTTCGGAGTTATTAGACGCAGTCTTCTAAAATTTGCTCACAATGATTATCTATCTATAACACATGGTGGCCCATTTAAAAGTGTCCAACTAAGATATTTTCAATGCAAAATTTTTGTTCTAGAAAACACGAAATAGGTCGATCTTGTTTTTAAGGGGAACAAGTATTTATCCTTAATTTTTGGATAAAGGGTCATTCGCTTAAGCGTAAATAGCACAAGGAGTCAAGTGAAACATCGTTTAAAATGTATTCACTCTTTACTAACATTTTCCGTGCTGTTTTGAAATTGATGTAAAATCTCTTTAAAATGATGTAAAAATAAGTCGACTACAGACTTAAAATAATAAATGACGTATAACCTAGACAATTAAACTGCAAAAAAGTGGCTTATCATCAATGTGTTGATAAGGTTTTGTAATGCGTTTTATTGGAATTCTACAGGTACTTTTTTTTAATTTCAAATTATTAATTCATTATTTTTAAGTTATTAATATGGTTTACACCACTGCTGGGAAAACTAAAATTGTCATCCTCTACGTTAAAAATAATTAAATGGCCAGGGTACCTGCAAGGATTGTCAATGAAAGGCATACTGGTGAAAATGTCAACAACTATTATGTGTCAAAGCTAATATGTAAGTTTATGGAAACTGGAACCATTGATCCATGTTGCAACTGATTCTACTTTAAATACCAGAACATTAGTGGAAACGTTAGGATCTTAACGAACTCGTATGCATAGATTTTTAAAATAAGTTTAATTTTATCCCTACAAGATTCACCTTGTACTCAATGAAAATAATCCAGATCGTCGTATTTTATTGCATGAGTTAATGGCAGAAAAGTCAGAACAATATACTGATTGGGATTATGAGAATTAATATTATTGATCCATTCTTCTAGCTGGTAACTTGGCAGAAGAGTATTTCCTTAGTTTGTTAAAAGATTTCACATACCCTCGAATTGTAAAAATAATTGAAAACGACGATCTGATTCCAGATATTGACGTTTTTATATAACAAGATTTATAACATTATTTTGAAGCAAATTTTTTTTTTTAATGTTTCTAAAAATAATTGAAACACCTCATAAATGATGTGCCCTTTAACCCCCAGTGCAATTCTAGATTTTTGAAATGGTTGTCACCCTATCCAGGGGGATAAATGGGCCACCCAGTATGTTGACTTTATTGTCTTGGATAATGTTGAGTGAAAAATTGAATGAATAAGTAAGTAACTGCTATTCCAACGCTAAGCCTATAATTATTATTAAAAACCATAAATCAGTGGAAATGTTTATTAAGTTAAAACTATTTGTTTAAAAAAAACGAAATCCCATAACTTTTTTAATGTATGAGAAATTTTCGAACCGAATCAGGTCAATTCGACGAAAATATGTATTGTGTTACTGGAAAAAAATAGCTTCGAAATATGTTTAGAACATTTACGGCAGGCACCCTCCTTTGAATATTTCACCCAAAAAAGTTTCTAATATCCACCATTTTTCACACTCCACTTTTGTTTTTTAGCTCGAAGTCGTTTAAAGCAATTATTCAATCTTCCCTATAAAAGCGAGATATGACCAAAAAATTCCAAAAACCCCAATTTTTCCTCTTAAATTTTAATTATTAAAAAACTATAAATTAAACAGGACTGAAAATAGCTTACATAAAAATACTTTGGTATAAAACTATTCTAGTACAAGAAATACTTTTATTCAAATAAAGTCATTTTAATAATAGCAAAGTATTATTTTTTAATATAAATTTTTTAACGTAATTACGTTTAATTAAAACAGTTATTTAATTCTAATATCAGTAACAAAATAAAATTACTGATGTTACTTAATATGTAAGTAACCTTTTTTTTAACCCGTATCCTTTATTTGGTGTATTATAACTTTATAAACAGTATATTTCTTTGGAACTAGTTTACATTTTTCATTGAAATTTAGAATACAAACAACACTTTTGCATATTGTGATGCCAATTACGTTAAAAAAATGTTGTGATGTCATGTTATTAAACATTTTTAATAATATAATGGTGTGACGTGTAAAAGCGTAAATTAAAGGTTTAAAATAATGGTCTGACGACAACAATGTAAGTCATCCGGTATACATAAAACTTTTCAAGTTCAAACTATACAACCAATATTTGTTGTGAAGTGAAGTAATAGATAAAATTCATTACTGTTTACCACAATAATCGTTTATTTTTTTCCAAAAGTATAAATAATAATTAAATGTAAATGACTATTTTTATTAATTATTAGCTCTTTAAATAAAAACTCTAGTAAGTACATACTGTAGTAGTATGCCTTGTGGGTATTTATTCGTTTGAACTAATAATAATTAATATTTGAAACTATTGTTATAAAATCTAAGCCACACACGGTATTGTTTTTATAGTAACATTTCTAGAAAATAATTATTTGGTGGAAAAAGATTAACAATCTATAAATTTACACTAAATTAGGAAACAATAAAAATAAATAGCAGTAGTTTCATAAGATATGTAAAAACTTAATTTTGTTACGTGGTTTTGTTTTGAAACTTTTATTTGTGGTTTGTGACTTTAATTATTAAAAAAACAAGTAACAATTTTAAAAATAATTAGTCTCATAATTGTTTTAAATTCAAGTGATACTTATTTTTTGTTCAAGTTTCAGGCAACTAAATGTTATCATTTCTCCATTGTGTCCAATCCATCCCCAACAAGTGAATGAGATACTGATTATCCAGGAGTCGACCCATTCAAAGACAGATAATGCTGCATTGATCGGTATACTTCCCAATCAGTCAGCAATAATGTGATTTTACTTTTGATCCATATACATGCCGAATTAAATTAATTATACCAATACACGCCAAATTAGCATTTCGCTGATGAAATCGAAATAAACCAAACATTACGATTAATGCTACTGAACGGATATTAGCATTCAATTGATCCCATGATATTAATTACAAGAAGTTTTAACATATAAAATACGAATGTAACGATCCTGTGTAATCACCAATTTTTCTATACTTATACTCTAGCTGTAAATTTTTGTTAAAAGCTTACAAATTACTTGCAGGCTAACTAATATTTGAAATTTGCCAGTCTTGCATTTGACAGCTTAAAACAGTTTATTACACAAAACATATAAAAATAACAAGTAGATATACACAACTTTATAATGTAATGATCACCTTGACTTCTTTAACTGTACAACTATTACATCTACCTACATTACATTACATTACAATCTTGCGGTTGGGCCTTTGGTATTGGCGCCAATGTCACATCTACTTTTGATCCTCTGTGACTACCGCTGTGTCTTCAGGGCATCAGAATTCTTTTCCGCTGATTTTGGCAAACCTTAGGATTTCTGTTGGCCCTGTCTCTTTTAGATCGCTTGGATCCATAATCATACAGCCCAGGTTTGATACCTGTACCCCGCTAGCATCGGGCAGTGACACAGAATGTGTATACTGCTCTTCTCCTCCTCTCCGCATAGTCGGCAGTTTTTCTCGGCCGCCAGCTTAAGTTTGAAGAGGTGCGCCCTTAGTGCAATGTGTCCTGTGAGCAGGCCAAGCGTGCTGCTTAGTCTATTCCGGTCCATCGTCCAGAGTGCGTCAGACCTCCTTAGTCTTCTGGAGAGGTCTTTTCATCAGCTGTGTTGATGTTTTACAGCCAGTATTTGCATTCCACTGAGCAAAATGTTCTTGTTCAAGGATTAATTTCAATAAATGTTTTGCTTCGGCAATTGGCAATCCGACCAACTGGCTTTTTGGTTCCACCAGGGTCCCGTTTCTTGCCAGTTCATCGGCTACCTCGTTGCAGTTTATCCATGTGTGCCCAGGAACCCATGTAAGAGTGACTTTGTTTACCGTCGCCAACTCAGTGAGGGCTTACATGCAGTCCCACATCTGAGTACCTAAATACATAAAAATAATCTATAGATATTATATTCTGAGCTGGACAATTATAACTAAATTGAGTTTTGCAGTTAAAAAAAAATAAATAAATTTTGAAAAATTTTAAAATAACCAGCCTGGCGGGCGATTTTATATTTTTTGTTTCTCGTTGTATGAATACAAAAAATATTAAATAAATGAAAATGTGCATGTGTCATTGTTTTAAAACACAAGTGCGACTACAAGCTACACTTTTATATTTGATATTCATGGATCCCAAATATAACTGAAAGAATCAGTTTCGGTAGGCAATCATCGGTAACGTTCATCTGTAATTTAAATGCAGTAATGCAATAAAGATTTAATCCATACATTTTTTATAGTCGTTTCTCACAATTAGTAAAATGTGATAAAATGTTTTTAATATTTTCATGCCTATTTTATGTTGATGTAAATAGAGTTTCTGAAAATCTGGAAATGAAGTTAATTAATACGGAGCTTACACGGATTGCTTAAACATTGAAAAAGGTGCTAAACAGGGATGTGTGGCTTCGCTATGGCTTTTTAACTTATTTGGAGACAGTTGTTTAAAATATTTTAAGGAAAGTGCGTATGGATTGAAAATGAATTTAATTGTCAAATTCCTTCTTTGCGCCGATGATCATGTCATAGGAGGAGTTGCAGGCGATGGTTTATATTATGCATAATACTTTAAAAATCAAACGGATGAAAGTAAATGTAAGCAAGACGTAAGTAATGGTTTTTAAAAGGAAAGAAAGCATTTTAAACTGCAAGGTAAAGTCAAAAATATACACATTAAAAATTTATTTTACTATACTTATTTACATCCGATAGATATTCCAACTTAAGATACACACACAGAAATAGTCTATAGTTGCTAACGGTGAGTCCTTAAAACTCTACATATATTTTTCCCAAGTTATACGATGGGGAATAGTACTATTATTTTAAGAACTACTTGTCCTTAAATACACATATTAAAATAATTTAAGAATATTCTATTCTGAGCTATAAGTTTTAAACTAAAATGAAAGTTTTTTACTCGATAAATTAAATCAAGTTAATTTTGACAAAGTTTATTCGGACCACAACCTATTTTTTTTAAAAAACAATATATTTCAAAAGAAAATTTAAAAATAACATTTCTCTCTCTCTCTCTCTCTTCGTCAGCCTTTTTTTATCGACTCCTGGACGTAGGCTTCCCCTATTTTTTGCCATTCTTCGTTATTCTGTACCACTTGATACCATCTCTTTGCTTCTTTTTTCTTGATGTCATCAATCCATCTTTGTTTCTGTCGCCCCACACTTCTTTTGTTTTCTCTAGGTCTCAATGGTAACAGTTGTTTTGTTCACCTTTTATTCTCTTGTCTGGCTACGTGTCCCGCCCAGCTCCATTTTAGCTTACTTATGCTCAAGATCACGTCCTCTACTTTGGTCTTGTCTCTAATGACTTCGTTTCTTATTTGATCCCTAAGACTTATTTTCAGAATTTTTCTTTTTATGGCTCTCTGTGTTCTTCTTAATCTATTTGCCGAGTTTATCGTCATTGGTATCGTTTCCATACCATAGGTCATGACTAGCAGGATGCACGTATTAAATACTTACCTTTTGAGATTGATTGGTATATCATTGTTATTTCTTATGGTATTTAGTTTTCCTGCTGCTGCCTAAGTAAATCGTATTTTTTTGATATTTCTGCTGTTTGAATGTTTTTTCCTAGTTGTATGTCGTGTCCTAGATAAATGTATTCTTGCACTTTTGAAACAATTTGATCTTCTATGTATATGCTTCCTTCTCCTGAGGTCATTATTTTTGTTTTGTTTTTTCGATGTTTATGGTTAAACCTACCATCCTAGAATTCAACTTTAGATCCCTTAACATTTTTTGTAATTCTTCCAAGTTAGTGCTAATAATTACTATGTCATCGGCGAAACGAAGGTGGTTAAGGTATCTACCATCTACGTTTATACCCTTACCTTCCCAATTAATTATTTTGAATACACCTTTCAAGGCTAGTGTAAATAGTTTAGGTGATTTTTTGTCTCCTTGCCTTACGCCTCTTTTTATGCGAAGTTTTCCTGTGACTGTATCGTCATTTTTTTTAATGTGGAACGTGGCTTGGTCATAGATGTTTTTGAGGAGGATCCTGTATCTGGAGTCTATTCTTGCATTATTCATGGCCTTATATATTGGAGTCAAATGCCTTGTTATAGTCTACAAAGGCTAAGTGTATTGGAATATTGTATTCTGTACATTTCTCTATTACAAGTCGTTAGGTTTGTATATGTTCGATTGTGCTATACCCCTTTTCGGAACCCCGCCTGTTCAACTGGTTGGTAGTTGACGAATTTACTGTTAAGTCTTGTTGTTATTATCTTTGTCAGCAGTTTGTATGGGTGGGGTAGTAAACTTATTGGCCGATACTTCTTAATATTTAATATATCGCCTTTTTTATGTAACAGAATCATTTGAGCATCATTCCATGTTTTTGGTATTATCCCCGTTGTTAAACATTTGTTGAAAAGTACTCTCATTGACTTTATTATTGCGGAGCCTCCTAACTTAATTATTTCACACGTGATTTCGTCATTGCCTGGAGCTCTACCATTTTTCATTTGATAGAGGGCATTCTTTATTTCTGTTTTTGTTATTTCAGGGAGTATTTCGGATCCTACGTTTGTAATAACTCTGGAATATTCCCATTCTGGTCTACTTGTTTTAGATTCATATAGCTCGCCATAAAAACTTTCTATTACTTGAATTATTTCTTTCTTTTCTCTTTTGATCTCTCCTTGTGCGTTTTTCAGTTGGTAAATTCTTGGTCGTCTGGTTGTTTTTAGGTTTTTAATGATTTTCATGTTTTTCTTAATTATCTTGTTTAGTTGCTCATACTCCGGTTTTGTTTTATCTATTTTTTTTTCTCTCCAATAGGTCGCTTGTTTCTTGTGTAATTTTTCTATTTTGTTTATTTGTTACACCTATGCTCTTTACTGCTGTTGTAATACCTTGTCTTGGCATGTTTTCTAGCTCATTAACCTCAAGTTCTTTTTCTATTATTTATCGGTGGTAAGTATTTTCTATTTCCTGTTGGTATATTTCTTTATTTTGTTGAAGTTCCGAGAATGTTGGATTACCTAGTGACCTTACTAATTTCTGTCTTTCTAATCTGTAGTTGATTTTAACTTTGGCCCTGAGTCAATAACCTAAAATAACAAAATATAAAACTCATATTTAAATTTAATTTAATTTTAAGATTAAATAAAATAATAAGTGGTGTGTTCCCCTCGATTATTTATAACAGCTCTATACTTTGTTTTACCGTTCTTGGCCTGTGTCTGAGATAATCTACTACGTAGTTTTTAATATTCGTCTCTTTTTAATACACACGTTGCGTAATTCACTTGTGCGAATCATGTTTATTATGTTAAAAGTGTGATAGAGAGATTATTTATCGGAGTCAAAAAAGCACTCATGTCTCGTAGTGTCATGGCATAGCTTGTGGTGCAATGGCAGCCATGCAATGCGGGATTTGAAATTTTTAAACAACCCCCTTATTCTCCAGATTTGGCCTCCAGCGACTACCATCTATTCTCAAAATTAAAATAATATCTTCGTGGAATCCGCTTTGCTAATGATAACGAAGTGATGTCGGCGGTAGATGAGGTACACTCAAAGTTCTGATTTTTTTAAAAGTGTTTGAAACACTTCAACACCGATATACCAAGTGTATAAACGTTGCAGGTGACTATGTTAAAAATTATTTTTTTTCATTCTTCTCATGTGTTATGTTAGGGACAACAATTCGTAAACTATCTTAGTAAGGGGGAGCATTTTGTATACGTGTTTATGGAAACTTTTCAAAACTAGGTAGCTACTTGTTTATAAAATAAATCCATAAGGAAGCCCTTTATCATATTCATTTTACACAACCTAAATGTATAGACATCTGCTAATAATAAAATAAAATGGAATTGTTTTATTTTAGTAGAAAATATATTTCATTCCTTAAATTTCTCTAACTTGATTTATTGATTTGTTTTTCCCAACTTTAATCAAATCCTGGTGTGAAAAGTAACAAAGTGTTGTCAACAAGCTAACCGTAATGTGTTTTTTATCCGTATACGTGTCTTTTTGTTTTCCTTCAATAACTCTTTGCCGTCTTATCTGTCCTTCACTGAGACTTAACCCAAGACATCCAAATTATCGGCAATGGAATTAGTGAATACTTCGATGTCTTACCCTTCACCACTCTTTTTTTCATCAATAAATATAGTGCCAAATTTATTTTATAAAATTTGTTATTACAGCATAATTAGAGGTAATAAAAATAACTATGCAGACTAATTAAATTTTACTTGTCACAAGTTTTGGTCAATTCCATATTTTAAGCACCTACATTGTTGTGAAACTCGTTTTTAATTCATCTCGACGGGCGCCAACCCAAAAATGTGGTATCGCAAAAAGGTATAGAAATATCTAGACACATTAAAATGATAAGCAGTCTAGGTGTGGTTAATATTAAAATACTTGCAACCCTCGGTTATCGTAAACATATGTGCGCTATTAAAAAGCAAGCTTTTTGGTTGTTGTAAGGCTTGTTGCAACCCATGTCAAAAGAGATGAAAGCGCTTTATTTTCCCTACATTTTAAAATGATATGCATGCAATATCGCAAAACAGCACGGACATGTAGTAAATATAAGGAAAACATGTGCCTTATTGGAAGCAATTTTTTCTAAAAAAAAGCCAGTTGTCAAAAGTTCTCGTTTGAAAGCATTCGTTAATGTGTCACTTCCGAAGGTGAACATTTTGAAATCGTTCATAGTACTGGCTCGAAAGAAGTTTTTAATGCTATTTGCTCGTAATAAGTGTTAATATTTCACACTCAAATGTGAATGTTAAGTTGTCTCGAAACATAAAGTACCGGGTGTCTGATTAAGAGAGGTAAGCCGCTGTATCTCAGAAATTATTTACCGTACAACTTGGGAAATCTGTTTTCCCAATTCAAAGATAAAGTTTGGAGTTGTGATTTTGCCTTTCTAACTTAGCTTTTAAATTACTTAAACACATAAAACTAAGGAAAAGACCAGTTTATTCATAACGATATATTATAAATATACTGAGTGACAGAATAAAAAACATCCAGTAATAATAAGTATTTTGCAACAATTTTTTGAGATAATGTTTGTTTAAATTACTACAGGGTGGCCAACCTCCGAAAATTCTTCGGAATGTGTCTGAACATTTTGAAGCAAAATCTTTATTATTGTATGGCAGCGGGCAGTCATCAGTTTGAAGATTAAATCAATTAAGTAGTAAGTAAGCAACTAAAATAATTGGAACTTAAACATGTAATTTTTTACAAAGTATTGAGAGAAAATGTAAAATTTAAAGACTATTGTAAAGAGAATTGTCACAGCTTTCAAAAGACCCCCAATGCCATTTAAAAATTTTGGGGTAATTCTTACCCTTGCTTGGGGCTAAAAGTAGTGGTGTCAAAAGTACCGGAAAAGAATGTCCCCTTTTATCAAAAATCGACTGGTCTGCGCGTTTTTCTAAAATTTTGATGAGGTTCCTGCAAATGGCTCTGTTTCGTTTTCGGTTGGCCACCCTGTATAAAAAATGATCAGTTTTTCACCCATATATATCTATTGGTTTTTGTGTCAATGTTTTTTTTGTAGCTACAGTTTAAGCGTCGTTTGAAAAGCTTAATCTGCTCATTATGCCTAGAGCGAGAAGACGCTACAATTTTTGGCAACTTAGCAAGTTTGATAGGAGTGAGCTTGAGAGAGGCTGGTGTGTCCATTATGGAAGTGGCTACTAGGACGCACAGAAGCATAAACATGGCAGTGGTTTGTTATCGGGCATGAAACCAGGAAGGTCGTGTCCTAATAGCGAAAGGTACAGGCCGTGCCAGAAGAATCTCACAAAGCGAAGATCACCGCCGCAGAATTTTGGCTCTACGGGACCGATTTACTTTTGCAAGGCTTAAAGAACATGGAAGGCCTATTGGGATGTGAACCGTTTATCGCCGGATCAGAAGTTTTGAAGACTTTTTTCATACTGTCCTCATTTTTGTTACCTCTCACTCCTATGCATCGACGTGATCAATTGGCGTGGTGCAAAGAACTTCAAAGCTGTAACCTTGAATGGAATACCATTGTCTATACCTTTGGTTTTCATCAGAGGCAACATGACCACCGTACGTTCGGACGCTTCCTTACCTACTTTTCCAACAAGATAATGCAGCACGTCTGGAATATTATGAGTAGATAATTACTTAATTTACTCCATCTTCTACAAACCCTAGCGATACTTCGGCACGAGTTACAGGTAGCCTGGGATGAAGCACTTCTGGAAAAAATCGATCATCTTATTAGGAGTATGCCCAGACGTCGTAAAAAGTGCATAAGACATTGTAAAGCCACAACACTTTAATTTTGTACTTGATTTAACAGTTAGATTTTTCTTAAATTGTTTTTGATTACTTATCTAACCCTTGTACACATGTATACCAAAAATTGTTGTGATAAATTTATAATAACGAGGTGTTATTTTTTCTATGTCACCAGCATATTAAAAACTGGCATTTGCATAGGTAGTAATTTAAAATATTTAGATCAGAAGTGGAAACAGTTCCGGATGAGTTAAAAATTAAAATAATAAATTTACAAAACGGCACATACTTAAGACATAAATGTCAAAATGTCGACATTCATATTTTTCAACAAAATTATATGAATTTAAAAAAAAATCCGACGTTTTGGCACACATGCAAAGCAAATATGATACTTTTTGAAAGCACCTATGATTGCGAACAATAATTATTTTCTACAATGAAAATATTTAAAAGCGATCACCAATTAAGATTCAATGGTGTAGGGTCAGAGAGCATCATGCGATTTGAGGTGTCGTCTATATCTGCAAATTAGGCCAATTGATAGCAAAAGAGCAGTACCGAAATTCTCATATTTAATTTTTTTTCCACAAATATCTATCCTTCGCCGTTTTTTAAAAAGTAATTTTATTTGGGTGTTCTTTATTTCTTTAATTTTTATACTAGATTTTCTTTGTTAATAAAGAGATAAGAGATTGTATTCTATTCTTCTATTCTTCTATTATAAGTTTCTTATGTGCGACCCGCACAACATTTTTTAATTTGGAAAAAAAAGTTGCTTATACCTGTTTTCTTTTTTAACTTGTAGAAGACTGTAGCCTGTAGTTAACTGATTTTTTTTTCTATGAGGTGGACTGCCAGCTGTCTCTCCATCTTTTTGATGGTCTGCCCAGGTGTCTTTTTCCTGTTGGTATGTTGTCCCTGACGATTCGTGGTAATCTTTCTTCATTCATCCTGCTGACGTGTGCGTTCTAGTATCTTCATTGAGCTCTGCACATCTAACGAAATCACTGGTGTCAGTTTGTCTTCTTAGGTCTTCGTTCTTTACCTTATTCAGAAGGGTGTTGCCTGTTATTGCGCATATTTTTTTCATCTCTGTTGTTCTGAGCATTCTTTTGGTTTTTGATGTATTGGCTCTTGTCTCTGCTCCGTAGGTCATTACTGACCTAACGCATGTTTTATAGATTCGTGACTTACTCTGAATGCTTATCTGTTTGTTTTGCCAAATGCTTTTTAGAGATTGATGCAGCTTTGTTTACGTTTTTTTTAACTTCTTCCTCCAAATTTCCCCGGCTGGAGATCTTGCAACCCAGGTAGTCAAAATATATGACCTGTTCTATCGGTACGTCATTAATTACTAGTTTACATCTTAGTGGGTCTTTTGCGATGATCATCGATTATGTTTTTGATTTCGAGATTTCCATGTTCCATTTCCTGGCTTCCTTGTTGAAGGCATATAGTAGTTTTTGCAGATTGTTTTCGTTTTTGGATATTAGAACATCGTCATCTGCATAGCAGAGAATTTTTATTTCCGTATTGCTGACAAACGATGAAGTTCTAAGACGTGTCAACGAACAACGTGAACTGTTTGAATTGATTAAGAAGGGAAAAACGGCATATTTGGGACATATAATCCGAAACACAAAATATCAATTTTTGCATCTAATGATCGAAGGCCGAAGAGGGATCGGAAAAAAAAATGTCTTGGCTACGAAATATCAGACAGTGGACAGAGCTACACGATATACAGTCGCTAATACACACGGCAAGGAACAGAGAAGCAATGAAAAATGTTATCGCAAACATCCGTTAGGGGATACGCATTAGAAGAAGAAGAATCCTAAAGTGTTCATATAACAGATATAAACTAACTAACCCTAAAATATATTTAAACATTCCCTGTAGTGGCACTGTTGTAGTCATTACTTTTACTAAATAGATATAAATAAATATTATATACATGGAATCTATAATCAAATAAAGGAAAAATTTTATTTATATTTTAAAATTGGCATGTATACATAAATTAATAATTGAAATAGCTCAATGTTAAAAATTAATCCCCAATACACAAATAGTTTATTTCCAAAAAAAATTTGATAACAGAAATGTTAAGCGCATGAATATATAACCAACCCTTAATATCATTTTCGTTTTAAACTAAATATTATTCTTTTTGTGGATACTAAAAAAGTTTGTGCAATCAATCACCACCTTGGTAAATCCCTTCTTACAACGAATCAGATGAGAAAATTCGGATATCGTTATCCAACAAAAGTTTAGAAAGAAGTTTTTTAAGACCCGTCTACATGGGCGTTGTTATTTTACTTTTTTATAGTTAACTGTGACAGATATTAAAAATATCCACTTATTTATTTATTATTTAAAATAACATTAAATTTCTTTAAATTTTCAATATTTAAACAACATATATTTAAAAAAAATACAGTCGCAGAATAAGTGAACAATATGAAAAACGTTGAGCTTTATATATTATTTAGTTTAATATTATTTTGAAAAAAGAAACATAAATATCCTTACATGTAAGCAAATTAAGAAATTTTGCATACAGGCTTAAATCCTTAAATAATGAAATGTTATTCTCGAAAATAATATCAACACTACCAGAAACCTACCCAGAACATTTTTGCACTGCATGAGATTCTACCTTACAAAATCAGAAAACACTGACACAACTTACAGCAAGACTGTTGGCAGAAGAGTCAAGAAATAAAGCTTTAGTGGTAAAAAGGGGTGTAGGAGTAAAAAAGAGAGGTTTCCAACACAAAAATAACACATTTAACCTTTCCAAAGGAGAATCACTCCAAAATTATGGAAAATGTTTTTGATGTGACAGCATTTAACATTTCGTAGGATATTGCACGAAAAAAGAAGGTAAGATGACTGGAATAATAAAATATCTTTGCATATATTGTGAAAAAACGAAAATATTTTAAGAAACTGTTTTTAAAAAAAAAAACAACCCAGACAAGAAGAAAGTAAAAATTTCAATTTTAACCCAAAAATTTAAAGCAGAATGAGTAATTATTATCGAATCTGGATCCCATTAAATATGTGTATCTAACAACAGAGTATTGTTCAACGTTTTTAATAAAACCGACATTTTGGTAGTCAAGAAAAATTAGTCCATGAAAGCAAAAGGAAAAAAACATAAAAAGTAGCTCATGTATACCTACTGAAAAATGTATTATATTTTTCCGAATGGGCCAAAAATGTATTATTAGTAAACGCAATACCCGAAAATAATGGAGAAGTAATTTTCACTAAGAATTAAGTTAAGACCACAAAGGACAGCCAAAACTACTGGAAGAAGAAAAACAAAACAATGGGCTCTAATTCGTGAAAATTAATGAAAAACCCACATAATACCTAAAAAATACTACAAGATATGGTAACGGGGCTCAACATTTCTCAAAGTGAAGTTTAAAAAAAAATTTTAAGTAAACATAAATACAGTCGCAGATAAACTAAAAGAAATATAATTGAGCTTTGTTAATTCTTTTAGTATATTTATACGAATTTAAAAATCAGTTATGGCAGCATAAAAATAGTATATTGTACAACGAGCACGGAATGACATACAAATCATGCAAATCATAAGAGTAGGAAATGGTCATTTCGTGCGAGTTTTACACTATATCTTTTCTACGACTGTTATAATATACAGTAGTAGTAGTAAAAGTAAAAAATAACAAACATGAGAAATGAACTTTTATTAATTAAATGAAAAAAATAACGTACTAGGTAAGTGTTAAGCACCTACTACAATAATCGCGAAAAAATATCTTCTCATTTGTTATCAACAATATTTAATGTTACATTGGTACAATTATTAAAAACAAATTTTGGAGAAATAAAATCCGTTTTTTTAAGGGAAAAGTTGACATTATTAACATTTTCTGTAAATGATGTCGATGGAAGGTCTGACAACTTATTAATCGACCCTAATATTTTATTAGCCATGTTATTTCGACCTGTCAGGGACTCTTCGATGTAACCCTCAGCTACTGTTGTAGAGCGCCAGCCACCATGCCGTTTTAATGTCGTTATATCTTTGCCACTATCTATCAATATTGTAGCTGAAGATTGGCGGAAACAGTGGCCGGTGTATTACTCAGGATTCGGAAGTTTTAGGTATGAAGCAGTTTGTTTTCCCATATTTCCTATTTTATTTATTCCAATTTTTTGGACAGTGCATTTTCCTTTCTGATAATTTAGAAAAAAATAAGCATCGTTGACATAACTTGGTCGCAGATTCCAATATTTTTTCACAATGTTAGTATATTCTCCCGTTACAGTAAATTTCCGAGAAGTTTTTGTATTAGTGTTCGGAATGTGGACCAAAACTGCGGCACCTAAATTTTTAAAATCGTAAATTTTCATTTTGTACATCTCATCACTCTTACAAGCACCCATAATTTCCATGATAAGTACAACCCGCTATAAAAAAATATAAACAAATTATAATTAATTAACTGATAGTTGTGGAACTTACTTTTGCTACAAGGTATTTGTTGTCTGGGGCTTCTTTAATGAACGTATCAACCTCCTTCGTTGTAAAAACTTTAGATTTTTTTGCTTTTTATACATCTGATTTCCGCTTCAGAAATGCTCTCAATTTGAAATATTTACTTATATCCACGCCAATATTAATACTAAGCATCGTTTTTAACATGCTATAGTGTGCCTATAAAGAGGAAGATTTAAATTTATTTGATATATTTCCAAAGTAAGCCATCAGAAATTCTCTGAACGAGAACTAGTTTTCTGTTCTTTGCACCAGTCCATGAATAGGGTATACGAAACTGTGTATTTTTCTTTAGATTTTTCAGGCACTAAATTAAATGAAGCGTTATTTGCTGCCTCGATAACACTTGGCGGTGTTAAACTTCTTTTACTGTCACTACTTTCCATGCTGAACTAATTTCGAAATACCTTTATAATATCGTTCTGTCAAAGAAATATTGAATTGTCATTTATGTTTGTGATTATATTGTCTGTATGGTTACGGCAATGTTACCTGGTTACGGCGTCTTTTGTTTTATTTACTCCACGCCTCTTTTGTCGTGACGAAGATTGCGAAAATTCACCCGTGCGTTTTTTAGACATTGTGCATTAGTTGCCCAGCAACTAGTGCATAATAAATAGGAGTATTACAATGTACTACATTCAGAAATCATCATTGAACATACAATGAAGGTATTTTGTGACAGTCGTAGAAAAACTATTTTATTCAATTGTATGATATGTTTTTTTTTAAGTTAGCTTACTTAATTATATATGGTAATTAAGAGAAGTGTGGGGTTGCTAGTCCTCCATCGGGCGCCTCCCCAGGTGGCGGATAGGGGAACTCTCACCAGATATGGTGGGTACCGGGGAAATAAAATACCCGGGGCGGACCAAAACTAGCAAAAAAACAGATCACGTTTGACTCATAATGGGCGGTGATCAACAGCGTCTGACCCAGAATGGACGGCTGAGAATCAAGGTCCTCCAAATGGGGGGTTGTGGCGTTAGGCTTTAGCAACCTATCACACATAAAAAAAAACAAGGGTTAAATGAACGGAGGGCAGAATGAAAAACAAAGATAATAAAGTAATTCCCCGGGTGGAAATCCACACCTCTATTAGAGGGAGCCCTATCGGATACGGGGGGGGCAATTCTGCAAATGGTTTACGCAACCCAGTCTTAAATTTCAGCCAACAAGGAAAAACACCTAGAAGAATACGTAAAACGGAAAGGAAACTCGTCATTGGTACCTGGAATGTCCAGGGATGGAGGACAAAAGACAGAGAAGTTATAGAGGAGTTTCGAAAGATGAACATGGACGTACTCGTAATTAGTGAAACTAAGAAAAAAGGAACTGGAACAGAAAACATAGGGGATATATTTCACTGCTGGAGTGGAGTCAGAAAGGAGGAAAGAGCAAAAGCAGGCGTCGGAATATTGATAAAGAAGAAATGGCAAAAAAATATAGACACATGGAAACCGATAGACGAACGAATGATAGAAGTCAGATTAAATATATACGGACGAGTCATAACCATATTAGGAGTATACGGCCCAACTGAAGATAGCCCAGTGAGAGAAAAGGAAGACTTTATGGATAAACTACATTCAGAAATACAAAAAATAAAAAACTCAGAAGAACTTATTCTTGCGGGGGACCTAAATGGAAGAGTAGGACGGAGAAATGACGACACTACAGTAGGAAGATTTGGAGAAGAACTTATAAATGATAATGGAGAGCGATTGATAGAGATATGCGAAATGAACGATCTAAAGATAACAAATGGGTTTTTTAAACATAAGGATATCCATAAATATACTTGGATCCAAGAAACCAGGAAACTAAGGTCGATTATTGACTATATTATTACAAAGAAAAACAGCACAATCAAAATTAAGGATATTAGAGTCCAAAGAGGGGCAGAATGTGGCTCGGACCATAGATTGGTAAGAGCAAAAATGTCATTTCCCTTTATACACACATCGGATAACCGACAACATAAAAATACAGTAGAACCGGAAAAAAGATTTAAATTAGATAAACTTCAAGATGAATCAATCAAAAACCTGTATCAATGGCGCCTAGACCAAAAAATGGAAGAGTTTAGATATGACAGCATCACACAAAGCTACGAACATATTAAGATGTGTATGAAAGAAGCTGCCAGGGAAGCTCTAGGAGAAGAAGAGACACATAAGACATATAGAGAAGATGTCAGTGATGACACAAGGCAAAGTATAAAGGAAAAGAAGGACCATTACTTAAAATACCTCAGTACCAAAAATCCCGAAGACCTAAGGAAATATAAAGAAAAGAATAGGGAGGTAAAAAGAAAAATGCAACAAGAAAAAAACATAAGATGGGAACATACATGTGAAAATATAGAACAGTATATAGGGGGCACGAGGAGCTCAGAATCTTGGCGAGTACTTAAAGCACTTAGAAGAAACAACAGAGAAAAAGTTCGAATATCATATATCAAAGAACAGGAGTGGGAACGATATTACAAAGATCTACTCACGGAGACTAGGCCCCAATTTATGAGAAATGAAGAAATATCAGCAGATGAAAACGAACAAATTACTCTAACATTACCGGAAGTCAAACGTGCTATAAAATCTATGAAGAACAGGAAATCTAGCGGCCCAGGAGGAATACCACCGGAATTAATTAAATACGGAACTGAGAAGTTGGGGCGAATGATACACGCAATGTTCCTCAGAGCACTAAATGGAGAAGAACTACCAGATGAATGGACGGAAGCCTACATAACGTTTATCCATAAGAAAGGAGAGAAAAAAAAGTGCGAAAACTACAGGGGAATCAGCGTGATAGCTTCGATGGGCCGACTATTTGGAAAAGTCGTCAAACAAAAATTAGAAGAACAGATACAAGGAAAAGTTGATGAAGATCAGGCAGGATTTACGGCTGGAAGATCATGTATGGACCATATATATACAATTCAACAACTCATAGAGAAAAAAATGGCCAAGAACAGAGAGGTACATTTTGCATTTGTGGATATCCGAAAGGCCTATGATTCTGTCCCTCGGTCTAAAATCTGGGAAGCCATGTTAGAAATGGGTATAACGCAGAGAATTATCAGAACAGTCCAAAATATGTACAAAAAAAATACCGTATGGATTAAAGAGGGAAATAAACTATCAAATGCCTTCAAAACAACTAAGGGTCTCCTCCAAGGATGCTCAACATCACCCACACTATTCAAAATATTTCTACAACAGACACTAACACCATGGAAGAGAAAATGTGCAGGAATGGGAATACCAATTAGAAATGATCATCTGTATACTCTAAGCTTTGCCGATGATCAAGTAATCATAGCTCAAGATGAGGAGGATTTAGGTTTTATGATGCGGAAACTAGAGGAGGAATATGGGAAAAATGGAGTGGAAATCAACCTCGAAAAGACCCAATATATGTCAACGGCACAAGACAGGATATATCACCTAGAAATAGATGATAACCGACAGATCTCAGGAACAGACAAATTTAAATACCTAGGGTTTATAATATCAAAAAGTGGAACAACAGAGGAAGAAATAAAAAATAGACTAGGTCAAACTAGGGCATGTATTAATCAATTAAACCCAATATTATGGGATCGCCACATAACCAAGACTAATAAAACGAGAATATTCAATTCAATAGTTCGCAGCATAATGACTTATGGAGCTGAAATGTGGGTGATCAACAAAAAAAACAAAGGGAAGATTGTAGCCACAGAAATGGACTTTTGGAGAAGGAGTTGTGGAGTGAACAGATTAGATCGAATAAGAAATGAGGAGATCAGGAGAAGAATGGAGGTAAAAAAAGACATACTAGAACACATAGAGGAAAAGAAACTAACGTGGTACGGACATGTTAGAAGAACTCCGGAGGATCGCTGGATACACCGGGTAACTGAGTGGAGTCCATTAGGCAGACGAAAGAGAGGTCGACCAAGGCGATCATGGAGAGACGAAGTGGATGAGGCGATGGAATTAAGAAACCTGCAGGACGGAGACTGGCAGGACAAGGACAACTGGAGACAAGGGCTGAAAGCAGGAAGGCAGCGACAGCTGTAGATATCCTGGATTATATATATATAATTAAGAGAAGTTACCAAATAATTTAAACCGATATTCACGTTAATATTTTAATATAAACCGGCCCTGTCCCGTATTACAACATACGAAATACATACAGATGAGACGATTTTTTAAAAATAATTGAGGCAATATTTAAAATGATTTTTTATCTATCAATAATTTTTCTTTTTAAGTGGAAATATTTAACTTAAATTTATTACTTGTTATCAAGGACCGTTCAATTAATTTTCGACCAACTTTCGCTGGAGAATTAAAAGTATTTCAAATTTTTTTAAGCATAATACATTTCATTTCATTTGATTCAATAACCCGAGTCACAAAAAAGATAAGTAAAAAATGCAGGTTTTATCACCCCCTTTCTTTCACCCCCAGTGCCGCCTTACTAGTCTTAACAGAATGGTGATTGGAATTGGTCCAAGAGACTCGTTATTTCAATTATTTCAAAATTAGAACATCATCGCCGTCTTTGTCCTCTAGGGTGTTAAAAGTTGTATTAGCAAGTATAATGTCCCTAGAGATTTGCATTAACAAGGAATTGATATCTTTTATTACTGAAGTGAGAATTAGCAAAGAAAATTCGAAAAACGATTAAATACCCATTCTAACTGTAACTTTGAAAAAAAAACTTTTCGAACAAATTATTTCGAAAAGGTTACTTCATATTACAAACTAGTCAGTTAGAGAATATTGTAAAACTGTTCAGACATAAAAAAGAAAAAGCTTCAATATCTAGGTCATATACTGAGAGGACCCAAATACGCACTTCTCCAGCTGATAGTTCAGGGAAATATTGGTGGAAGAAGGAATATTGGAAGACGCCGTGTGTCTTGGCTTAAAAATCTAAGGGACTGGTTTAATTGTAGCAATGTTGAACTCTTTCGAGCTGCAGTCAATAAGGTCCGGATAGCTGTGATGATAGCAAACCTCCGATAGAAGATGCACCATAAGAAGAGAAGTACAGACAAAATCAAATTCAGTTTACTATTTATTTAATTTAAGTTGTTAATATTTCTTTAAATTTAAATGTTTAATAAGTTCTAGAATTTAATGTAGTGCCAATGAGATTTTCACTTATTTGTATAGAGAAGAAATTAATTAATTAAACACTAAAAATTTAGATACAGTCGGAAAAGTCTTAAGAACCACTGCGAATTAATAATTACGATTACCTACTCCATTCTACGATGCATTTTTTGTTGTTGTACCTGCTACAAAGGTGTTTTTTGATTTCCCATGAGAGTTGCAGAGAAGCCAATGTCAAAAGCAATACCTATTTTTGTGGAAATACACCCTTGATGATCATACAAAACTTGTTTTATCAAGTTTCCGAAACACATGCAAATCGTTAAAAATTGCCGAACTTTCAACATAATCCCCATATTTTAGTCTAATTAGGTTAAAAAAAATAGAAATTTACACGAAATAATATTACTTGCATGTAAAGACGATAAAAGCAAACCGTAAACAAATTTGGTTTTATTGATATGAAATATTGATGTTTTCATGATTCACCGTTACAAATTTTTTCGGTAAGTAGTTGCATCTATTAATAAAAAGAGGAAATAATTTAATTTATGTAGATTGTAATTCTGTAGCAAGGATACAAGCAGAACAATTTATTAACCTTTTTATACTCATGATTACCGGATATTTGTTGTACGTATATTTCTTGTAGACAATATCAAACACCGCGTCTTCACAACCAAATGGACAAACAAGTAAGTCAATATGAAAATACTCAGGATATCAATAGGTAAAAAGGGTTATAGTACACCAAAAATTTTTAATTATCACAAGCAAATTCCCGAACGTTTTCTGCGTCAAGCCATCATCAGGAGAAATTTCTGTAAGTGACTACCTAAAAGTAAATCCAGTACATTAATTACAAGGGTTGTCCAAAGAAATGAACAAAAAAAATTGTAACTTAATTCCATCATAAAAGATTTTTTCTCTTAACAAAACTTGGGCGTTTTATCATTTTAACAAAAACATGGAAACATGAAAATCAAATTGAGAGATGACTACTGACAAAATGAGTTGGCAAGGAGACATATGACAACACTGACAATATTGACAAATCGATATAGTTGACATGGAACTGATACCTACAAAGTGGAACATAAAATAAATTTATATAAACAAAGGAAAAAAGATGTCTGATTGAAGATATAACAATGAATAATTGGATTTAATTACATAGGTTTATTTCAAAGATTTAAAAATTGGTTGGAATTTTGTTTGATTTGTGTATTAGTACACATTGGGTTGGCAGCTATTTCTTTGTTCTAAATCCCCAAGTAGATCTAATTGTATGTTTTGTTTGACCTTTTACATTGCGTTATATTTTTATTCCAGATTCAATATTAAAGTTATGATTGTTTCCTTTCAGATGGTGACCAAAGGTAAACGTACTCGCTTAGTATGACAATTAACTTACTATATGTATATACAGTGTGACCCATTTGAATTGGAAACACCGCTTTAAAATGCGCATTTTCAACCGATCTGTAAAATTTCTTTTTTTGTAAAATTAATCCTTAAAAACTGTATTTGAGCACATAATTTTATAATTTCCAAGACACTTTAAAATACGGCAAAAGTTTATGAGATGGCTCTAAAACCCCAAATGGAGATGGGGCCGGTCTTTTTAGGAAACCAAGGATTGAAATATCTACCAGTCTTGGCAAGTATGTTACAATCTTTCAGGCTTCGCTATCGAATTATGTGCAAGAGAGTTGACCAACAAACCACTAGCAAACAAAAACATAAGTATAATATCAGATAGCCAGGCTGCTTTAAAAGCACTACGCTCCAACAAGATAAATTCTAAACTTGAATGGAATTGCATCGAATCCATAGAGTACCTTGGTGCAAACAACAGGATGACCCAACTGTAGGTACCTGGGCACCAGGGGGTGGAGGAAAACGAAAAATCGGACACCCTTGCAAAACAGGGGGCCGATCTGCGTTCACTGGACCAGAACCGGTTTTTGGAGTCACCACAAGTGCCACCAAAACAATTATTTCGGACTGGGTGGAGAGGAAAATACTCACGTACTGGTCCTATTTACCAGGGTTAACTCACTTAAAGGCGTTTCTACCTAAAACACTTGAGAAACACAACTAAGCAGATCCTAGAATGGAGCAGAAATGACCTGCGTATTCTAACAGGACTGCTTACAGAACACTGTCGTCTAAGATACCACTTCGGAAAAATAGGTCTGAACCAACAAACGGACTGTCGGTTTTGCTGCGTGGAAGACGAAACTGCTGAACATAGACTATTTTCGTGCCCCAGCCTGAGAAGAATAAGGTTCAGCATATTTGGTTACACCAACCTAGAACCTACCGGTTTCAAAAAAATCTCACCCTATACAACCATGAACTTCGTAAGAAGGGCTGGATTATGCGGTGAACTGTAACCTCTAGGGGTGAGCCACAATAGACCTACTAAAGGTCGCAGTGGAGAGGCGACCAGGCCTCACTCACATGATACCTAACCTAACCTAACTCAAAGTTTGTTTTTCGAAATCAGATAATACAAACACTTTTTAAATTAATTTAAATCAATTCCAGCCTTTTATTAAATATAAAAAATACTATGCACATTAATCAGTTGGTCACAGCAACACCTTTTTATTGCACTAACGTTTATTTTCACTACCTACATTTACACTGTAAGTAAAAACACTTTTCTATTAGAATGCAACGTTGGCTAAAAATTTCAAGCCGACTACTTTTTGAGTTATGCGGACACAAAAATACGAAACCTGAATTTTTTTAAATATGTATAAAGATTATAAATAGCTCGCTGAAGAAATTGTATTGAAAAATAAATCTAAACTTTTACTAACTAGTTTTATCTCTAACTTAATCCTATGGTCTTGGTTCCTTAAATGACATCACTACTTTTTCTTTCATATTTTAATTATATTACGGTTTTTATGATATGATATGGTATGATATGATTTTTAAATTTTTAAATTATGAAGAAGTTTAAGACTTCTACAAACAAATTAGATCAGGTCTTTAAACTCACAAAAACTAATGAAATAAGTATAATTTTGTGTAATGCAAAAGTTGGCAAAGGCAGAATTGGATCAGTGGTTGGTGATTGGGGCTTGGGTAAGAAAAATGACAAAGGTGAAAGGTTAATTCAGTACTGCGGGAAGAACAATCGTATAATTGCAAACACGTGGTTCAAACTCCAGCCAAGACGACTATACACATGGAAATCTTTATAGCACAATGATCATCACATTGTTCGTAGTTAAATAGATTACATTACAGCCGTAGGTTAAGAAACTCTATCACCAAAGTGACTATATAGCCACACCTACCTAACCTAACCTACTATAAAGCCAGGTGCCGATATCGTATCAGACCACAACCCAGTGTATGCTAACATCGTTTTACGCATCGCCAAACCTAAAAGAAACAGCTTGGGAAGTCACTGGACTTACCACTACTAAAAAATAAAAAAAAAACAAGATCACTGTTTAAAGACCATCTTAATAAAGAACTAGATATTGTTACCAGTACAAGCATTATCTTGATCTTAAACAAGCATTTAAAACTACGAACGAAAAGTTTCCCTCAAAGGAAAAAACAACAACTAAGAATGAGTGGATAACTTAAGATTTTCTAGAATTAATGGAAGAACAAAGGCAATGTAAAAATCAGAACGATCACAACGGATATAGAGCTCTTTAAGGAAGAATACGAAATGAAATTATAGTGGTAAAAGAGAATTGGCTTCGTGAAAGGTGCCAAGAGACTAAAGATCTTAACAGACTTGGAGATAGTTTTCATCTTCATAAGAAAGTCAAAGAAATAGCTGGGTTGTACAATAATAAACCACTAAGTTTTATTAAAAATGAACTCAATGAAAAAGTGTGAGAAATCGAAGAATCTTTGCAAATCTGGGGATAATATATAATTAGTCTTTTCAACGACGACTTGCGAGAGAACCGCACAAAAGAAATATCCACTCTATCAGGACTATGCATATTAAAAATTAAAATCATACACGCCATCATGATTAATGAAAAATAACAAATCTTCGGGTCCTGATGGTATGTACTCGGAAACGTTTTACTTAATCAACGAACAAAATCTTTAATAAGATCTATGACACTGGACATCTCCCTGAAAATAAGCTCCGATCCACGATTATCACACTATCAAAATAGAACAACGCAATCTCGTGTAAAGATAATCGTCTCATCAGTATTATGAGCCAATTTCTAAAACATTTTCTTTAAGTTCTACATAAAAAAAGTGGAGTCAGTCAATTCGGATTTAAGAGCGGATTCTAAACTAAAGAAGCCATATTTAGTCTCCAAGCATTGGTCCAAAACTGACAAGATCAAAGAAAAGATGTCTTTATGTGTTTCATTGACTATGAGAAGGCATTTGACAATGTTAAACACATCGTTCTTATCACATATCTTAGAGATTTCAAACTAGATAAAAAAATATAAGTTTGATCGGTAATCTGGATTGGCACCAAAAATAAGAAATTCGAATAAGCAACACTGGAACAACTGAAGATTGTTATTTAAAAAAAAACTTTTGCCAAGTGTGTATTTTATCTCCAATGTTATTCAACCTATACGTAAAAAAAACAATCTTCCAGTTAATCTTAAATAGGTTCCTTGGAATTACAGAAAAAGGAAATCTTCATTAACAATATTCCATATGCGAATGATACCGTGATATTATCAGATAGTGCAGATGATCCCAAAGTTTAATAAATCGGGTCAATAAAACAAGCCATAAAACAAGCCATAAAACTTAACATCAGCAATACAAAGTTAATGATTGTTAGTAGGAACGATATTCCACACACTCGACATACATTAAAGAAAACATCAATCAGGTCACACAATTTAAATACTTGGGATGTATGATCAATAAAGAATAGGATCCTGATCAAGAGATAAGATTAAGGATCAAACAGGCTAGAACAACCTTCCTAAGACTTCGAAAATTTCTTACAGACATATATATATATATATATATATATATATATATATATATCAATCATCAACTAAATTAAAGCCTTCAATATGTGGATTCTGTGACGGTTTCCAAAGAGCCAATTTAGCATAAGGAGAACTTTCGAAAATATCAAAAAAAAAATAGCCTACCTTTGACAAATATTACGAGGAAAACGCTACCACTTTCAAGGCCTCATTCTCCAAGGTAAAATTAAAAAGGAGGAAAAAATATCGTGGTTGAGGAATATGCGTCAATAGACGGGGATAAAGTACCTACAATTACTACATAATGCTGCAATTAATAGGAACATATAATAAGAAAACGATGAACGCCTACGCAGGAGTCTGCACGGCACTACATTACATTTCATTTTTGCGGTTGGGCCATTGGTATAGGCACCTATCTCACCTAGATCTTTAATCCTTTGTTACTACCGCTGTGTCTTCAGTGCATCAGAATTCCGGTCCACTGATTTTGGCAAACCGCAGGATTTCCGTTGGACCTGTCTCATTTATATCACGTGGATCCATTATCATGCGGCCCCAGGTTTGGTACCTGTACACCGCTATTATCGGGCACCAACACAATATGTGTATGCTACTCTCTTCCTTTTCTGCAGCCAGTATTTGCATTCCACTGAGCAATATGTTCTTGCTCAAGGATTAGTTTCAACTCCTGTTTCGCTTCGGCAATTGGCATTCCGACCAACTTGCTTCTTGGTTCCACCATGGTCACATTTCTTGCCAGCTCATCGGCTACCTCGTTGCCATTTATCTCTGTGTGCCCAGGAACCCATGTAAGAGTGATCCTATTTGCGGTCGCTAATTCAGTGAGGGCCTGCTTGCAGTCCCACACCACCGATGATGTTGTGGTGCAACTCACAAGGGCCCCAATGGCCACGTGACTGTCAGTGAGAATATTAATCTCACTGTTGGTCACTCAGTTTTCTGTCAGGTGCGTGGCATAGACCTCGGCCTGGAAGACTGAGGCGTGTTTCCCTGGGGGTATACTTTTCCTGTGGCTGCAGGATGCTCCAAATACACCTGCCCCATAGCGTCCCTGGTACCCTGATACGTCAGTGTACCATCGTTTCACTCGTGGGCTGTTCAGTGGTGTTTTCTTAAACCCGTCTTCTCTGGATGGTATTTTTGTTTTGTCTGTACGGCACTAAGAAAAGAAGAATTAAATACACACAAGTTTTCCTGGGTGGATTTTTTAAAAGGTATTTCACTTTTTTATTAAGAGATAGACAGCTAATTTTTAATAGTTTTGTTAACATTTATTAAACATTACATGACATTATAACCGAAACACTAACAAATGTATTTAATTTTCTAGGAATATTGTAAGTTATAATTAATTTAATACTATTTACGAATTAAAAATAATTAAATTTAAATCCTTTGTTACAATTGTCAGTTTATATTGAAAAAACAGTGTTTATCTAATCGAAACAAAATATTTTAATTAAAACTGACAAAACACGGTAACACTATAAATTATTTATTACACCGCTATAAATATAAAAAAAATGCTGAGAAAAATTGTTTACTGCAAAAAAAATAAGAAACCAAAACATTTTTTATGTAAATCTTTGGTATATTTTTAAGGGTTGCCACGTCTTTTTTTTTTTTTTTTTGTTCTCTAATGAGTACTCTGCTAGTGGTCTCTCTACTGGCAAATTATGCCCGAGCTCAGCCGTAGAGGGTAGAAGAAAAAAATCTAAAAGTGAGCCGCGCCACCGACTTAAAACGGTACAAGCCGGAAACCCCTAGGTCTTGTAGGCACTAGCAGAGCCACGCGAAAAACAACAAACAATTATGGTGAACTAGATAAATAAAACTATATTTACAATTACTGCAATATATTAATTAAGTAAAAATGATGTTCTGATTTTTTACAATAAATTCTGTATTTTCGTAAAGTGGTTTAAACGAATTTAATACACTTTCTTAAAATAATATTTAAATTAATTATAACAATCTTCCAGACAGTAATAAAAACCTAATGAGGTACAAAAGAGAATTTATATAACAAAAAAAAAACAACAACAAGAAAATGTTCACAATATTTAAAACTTCGAAAGTAATTGGTTTTATATAAAATTCCTGATAGCAAAAGATTAACACAACAAAAAAAGGAAATACCAAATAAATGGACTTGCTACAAAAATAATATTTTAAAACCCTTACAATATCCACATAAATTATATTCAGTGATATATAAATTCAGATTCAGCTTGGAGCCGGTACAAATTTAACTAAAAATAATTTGGTTACTTTTAAACTATTGAAAACTTTATTGGGACGTCTCTGGGAGCAGGTACAAATTAAATGAGAATAACTTGTTACTTTTAAATTATTGAAAACACTTAGATCAAGCACATAACTGATAAGTTGATAAAATAAATTCCATACCATGTAACCAATTGAAAACCTCACTGAGACGTCACGGTAACATCGATGATCCAAGAACCGAAAAACCAAATAGTATTATCAATAATTTCTGCTAAAATTACCAGGCAAGTCTTTATAACGCTGAAATTTATCGTCGATGTGGATGGAACGGCACGTGGTACTTCACGATGGCTTCACTTCATCAAATCCCACAAGTGGTGATCTTAACTCGACACCAATATCCAAAAATATTCACCACATAGGCACGACAAAATGGTCAAGTTAAGAATTAAATGGTTTATCTTCCTAATCCAATAAAGATGGCCCCAAATACAGCCAGATATGGAAGAAGAAACCGTAGAAGTTCCGCTCCCGTGTTAATATTAAACCGTTCCAAAAACTCTCAACCGACTTCCACCACTGCCACCAAACGAAAAGATCAACCTTCCTCGCTCCCAGACCGGACATCAAGAAAATGACCCGGGACACGCGTCAGCCAACCTTTCCATGTATAAGTCCCTAGTTCATAAACGCGCTCGTTCGCATCAGTTGCCAGCCCATGCAAACCAACAATAATATATCTAACAACACACTACAATCGAGGCCAATAATCAAGGCGAAGTCCAATAAGAGAGACAAAAAAGTCACAGCTATTAATAATCGAATTCTATCACTACTATAGGCAACACTATATACAACGAACCCAAATGCAGACTATTATAATAATGAAACGGCAGATAGGAGAAGAAAATAATAGGCACGTGACAGGGTAATAAAAAAATAATGAAATTTTAAATATTATTTCTTTCTTTTCCTATAAAGTGACATTCATACAACAATAAAACCTTTAAAATTTAATGAAATAAAATGACTGAAAAATCTATCATTTCCTACCATCCATCTTCTTCTTATAGTGCTGTCTCTACACGGAGGTTGGCTATCATTATGGCTATTTTTACTTTCGACACTGCGACTCTAAACAGCTGGAAGGATGTGCATTCAAACCATTCTCTTAGATTTCTTAGCCAGGATATACGTCTTCTTACCACCGATCTCTTTCCTGCAATCTTTCTCTCCATAACAGTCGTAGTATACTGTATCTCTCACCGCAAATAATGTGACCGAGATATTCCAGTTTTCTGGCTTTAATCAAGTTCTCTTTCTCTTTCTACTCGGCGTAGAACCTCCTCATTGGTAATCTTTTTTATTCACGATATTCTTGGTACTCGCCGGAAGATCCACATTTCAAATGCCTGGAGCTTTTTTATTGTGGCTTTGTTGATCGTCCATGATTCTAGTCCATATAAAAGCACTAGGATTACTTAAAAAAGAAAACATTTCTAGCCTTTTCACTTCTGACTTTGATTTCTTGAGTCTGGTCATGCCTATCGTTGATCCACGTGTCAAGATACTGATATTGCTTTACTCTCTTGACCAACACTGAATTGATATTGATGATGATAGTAGGATGGTTAAATGGGGTTTTACTTATAACCATGTATTTAATTTTTTTATAGTTCATTTTAAAACCGTACTTCCTGCTGACCCGATCGATCTCTTAAAGTAATACTTGAAGATCATGTTTGTTGTCGGTTATGATCAAGGTGTCATCAGCACAGAGTATGTTGTTGATAATCTTTTCATTTATATTTATCCCCTCGTTCCTGTTCCTGAGAGCTTCTTTGAATATAGCCTATGAATAATAATTAAACAAAAGCGGTGACAAGACACATCCCTGTCTTACCCCTCGTTGTATTTTGATATTTTTTTATGTTTTTCCTTCAGAGCTGATCACAGTGACTTGATTCCAACAGAGGTTCTTTATTATTCTAACATTAAAGCTCATCAAGACTTTCTCGTAAGAGGTTAATCATACTTTCCTGGTTTATCCATAATAAACGCAAAAACGTGCATACTCGAGTCTTTATCGCACGCCGTACCTGTAAAGATTGCTAGGTAACGGCTTTAATATTTACGTTAATTTTTTTTATGATTTGTCAAATTAATTAAATTTTGTGCAGTTTTTAAATTTACCTTAAAAGAATGAATACAGAAAAAATATTTTAAATTAATATTAATTGAATAAATCAACCAAAGTATCGAGGATTTATAAAGTCTGGATATTTCCAACATATGAGATAAGTGTACATTAGCAAGCAACTTGCGACATTTATTGCAAAAGTAAATAATGCGACTGAAAACGCCCAAATGGATACTTTTATTACACGGACTATGACATCTACATTCGGAATAAATGGCGCAAGTTTTTTGCTTATGTACACGTACCTAAACGCTAACATTATCAATTCGTCAATATTTTGTGTTTGCATCTGCTCCATCCATAATAACAGTTTTCATTTTCTTTGTATTATAAATTTCTGGATTTGACAGAAATTAAATTTAACTCGGCATCAGCAGTTAAGTTTTCAATTTCCATCGACATTTTTAATAGGTACAAAGTAACAATGACGTTTAATAAGTTATGATGCATTTACATTAAAAAATATTGTATGACACAATGCAAAATTACCTTTAAAGGCCTGGTTATGCATTGATGTCATATTATAATATTATATACTTATATCAGTAAAAATTAAAACGTCCAAAGTTGCCAAATTGTAACTTTCTATTTTTTTGGTAAAAAATATATTCGTATTAACATATAAATTCATTAAAAAAAAACTTAAATTGTTATCGAAATAAAAAGTAACTTTTTTTATTAGAAGTAATAATCAAATGTAACGTACTTATTAGTAGGTTCTAAAAAATCAAGTAGAAAGCTCTAATCAATTACTAAACACTTCATTTTGTTAGACAAGCAATCCTAAAACAAACATAATGTGATAATATGTAATATATGGGCCAGTTTACAAACTAATTTAATGATGATATAACTGTATCACCAATATCAAACAATTAACACATCTACTACCATTTGTAAAATAAGGACGAATGGAATGTTAGTTTTAAGTTCATTATCTTTCGTAGACTTAGCGTGTTAAATCGTTCGGCAGTCGCTGAAACTTAACAGTGGATGAACATGTTACGTATTTATGTGATCTTTTCCATTTTTTGGTTTACAACGGGTGTAAGACTACCTCAAAACCGCACAACATCGGCAGTTTTAATTTCAAAATATGCCAAGGTAGCTAAATGGGGTGTTAACGACAATAGTACGAACACAAATCAAGGCAGAAGTTACACATCTATTTGGACGCCAAGGTAATAATTCTTTTCTAGAACGTTCATTTATTAAAATATATTATTCATTTTTTTTAGATCCAATTCTAATTCAAATAATGACAACCACATAGTATATCAGTATCCAGTTTATCAGAAACCATATAAAAAAGCAGATAATAACGACGTGGAAATAGTACCAGGAATAGGCGAGGTAATTCAAGACCGTTTTCAAGTTAGACCGTATTTTGGATACAAAGAAAAAGATACTGCAAATACTTATTTACCTCCTACTCAATCATCTGCACCAGTTCCTGCGCCAATTGTTGCTACTCCTGTTCAAAATCCCCCTACTGCCCCAGCCCCTCAAATTGTCGTACCAAAATTTCAATCAAATAATTTTAAAGTTCCACTGACAGATTCGTTATCTAGTTCACCATCAAATCTCTACGATTCTCCTTTTACATCTTACAATCCTCCACCTCGTAGTAATTCAGATACCGATCAAAATGTTTTCCCACCCAACGTATCACCTTCTCAAACAAATAATAATGGTGATTCGTTTACTTCAAATGGGAATAAAGATTCTTATGCCAATACACAACTTAATGATGATGGTCCATATAATTACCAACCAGAGCCAAAAGAACCCGTCGGTAACCATAACCATAATAACTTTTATGAAGACGCTGGACCTCCATCTAATAGCTATGGAACTTCACAACAAGATACAAGCCCATCAATTCATCAACAAAATGATAATGGACCTCCGAAAGAGCCACCTAAAAGTATAAACGATATTTATTATCCCCCAGATTTTCCTAAAGATCAAATTCAAGAAAATTACGGAGATCATGTAGCTGACACGATGGATATGGCACCACAAAATGACCACAAAGGTCACGATAATGTGAATCTTGTTCCCCCTACAGGTAGTCATGATTTTTCCAAATATTTATATGATGATCATCACTATGACCACCACGTTTACGAAGAAGTTCCACATGTGACTACTACCCCAGCTCCAGAAATGAAGAGGGTTAGTTCTACAAACTACAGTTACTACTATTTGGGACGGAAGCTTTGGTACATTCCATTGTATTTTAGCATATACTTTATGATTTACGTAACTGCGCTCATTATCAAATCCATAGCGAGACATAAGGTTACACTGAGGAATGAATGGATTACTGCCAATTCAAGAAGTGCTAGGGATATGACCTTTCATCACATGGAAACTATTGATGAAATTCATAAAAATATTACAAATGCCATAGATAAAGCTGATAAATTATATTCCGGTTATGCTATGTAAGAAAATGATCCTGATAGTAATACAATATTTAAAATAATGTTTTTTTTTATTTTTATCCCAATGCAACAAAATATTTGTTCATAAAACTCTTAAAATAATCATTTAAAATTTATGATTATCGGAAACCAAAATTTAATGATAACAAAATTTACAAAATTTTCATTCTAAATTCACAAAACCAGATTCTCTTGTAAAAGTATCGAAAGTTTAGAATTATTTATTAATATACAAAAATGCGCCTATTTTTTAAGTCAATTTATTTATTGTTTAGATTACCTATTTTATTATATTATATAACCAGGTCACTCTGATGTGGTTTCCATGTCATAAGGGAGTTAGAGGCAACGAGGAAGCAGACTGCCTTGCCAAAGTATGGGCGAATACACAATTTTCCGGTCCCGAACCCTTCTGTGGACTCTCCAAGGCCCACTTGAAAAAAGAGGTTCGACGCTGGAAAACAGATGAAATGAACAAATCACCAGGACAAAGACAAGCAAAAAGGCTAGTAAGCCTTTTGCCAAGAAAAGCTAATCAGCTTCTCAAATTGTACAAGAAAGACTTAAAATTGGTGACGGGACTTCTCACTGGACACAGTTCATTCTGAGGTATCACCTAAAAAAGATGGGCAAAACAGATAGTGATAGTTGCCGCTACTGCGAGAACTTCGCTGAAACTGCAGAACATTTGCTCTTCTCTGCAAGAGGCTTAAGTTTCTAAAAGAAACTTTCTGAAAGCCCTCCGATGTCAGGAATTTAGCTCCTAGGATTTAAAAAACTTTGTACGAAGTCTCGAAATCCCGGGCCTTAAATAGATTAAGGGTTATGCACAAAAGATCTGATAGGTCGAGGTGCTTAAGGGGCTGCATAGCCTTCATAACTCTCCTACAATCTACAATATACATATTTCATGGTTTTTAGTCATATTACTAATTTTACAAAAATCCAGAAGTTACAGAGAAAATTATTGAGAAAATTGACATTTATAATATTTTTATCAAGCATTGTTTTAAATCTTATTAATTTAATGGAATATTTATTAATCAAAAAATGTTTACTGTTTAATAAAAAATCATGTTGGCAATTTTTTTTTATTTCTATGTGAAAAATTAATGTCTCCAATAAAGGCTACTTTCAACTTAATAACGTAGTTTTCAAGTGGGAATTTATTTTGCATAGTAATATTCAAATGCACTTGTCTATCAAAAACCATAAAAATTTATTCCCATATGATCAGTGTAAAAATTTGGACCCCAAATTCTAAACCTGTTTTTACTTTTTACTCTTTAAATCAGTAATAACAAACTTACACTTAAACAAGCACTTACGGTACTGACATAATCAGGCTTTTCAATCAATTTGTTCAATTATAACATATTTCAAAAAGTTTAACTATTAACTTCCTAACCTAAACTAACCATTGAGCTTATAAACCAATAAAACGTCATAATCCAAATATTCCAATAAGTTTTTAATGATAAAAAATTAGACTTCGTGGTTATGGGTTGAAATAATTAAAAAGTGTAGCACAATTGTTTAAATACAAAAGTGGTATTTTGATTGTCGTCTTTGCTGAAGGAAATAATTATGCAGCAAGTAAATTTCTAGCGGATTAAATGGCTAAATGAAAAACTAAAGAAATACTATTTTTGATAACCTAATGTAATTTGCTTGCGTGGCAATATGATTTTGTATTTTTTCATTAATTATTTTTCGTTTCTTTTTTTAATAATTTTAATTACATTTTTAACTTTCTTTGTTAAATCTATTGTGGTGGAAAGCTTTTACTAATACTTCGTAACCAATTTTAGTTATATTAACTGATATATATATATATATATATATATATATATATATATATATATATATTTATATATAATATAATATATATATATATATATATATATATAGTTTATTTTCTTTAACCATGTATAATAATTTATTTTTATTATGTTTTTTGGGTTTGTGGTTACAAAATGAAAATATATAATTTACTTAATTTGACGTTTTGCCCCTTGATTGTGAGCTTTATCCAATATTGTTAATTGATATATTGGAAATGTTAACAATTTTTAATTTACAAACATATTTAGTTAGTTTCATATAAAAACTTATATTCAAACGTATAGAAAACATATTATATTGATAACAAGTATATACCTTAGAATAAATTTCTGATATACGAGTAAAATCGAAAAAGTTTGCTTGAAAAACAAAAATAAAAGCAATAAAGAAATAAAAATAAATTATATATAACATATAAATAACAAACTTTTGGTATTTTTACCATTCCTGGACACATTAAAAATATTAAAATATTCTATTTTAAAACAAAAGTTATATTTTTAAATTGGATATTGCAACTGTTTACTTCTGCATAAATTAATATTTCAAAATGTAAGGCGTTGAGCTAAATACCTAAATACGGTAATTCATTAACAAATATGAATATACTCCATATATTAATGAATGCAAATATAAATAACAGAAGCTGGATATCGTTTGTTTGGTAATAAAATTACCACCTAAAATAGCCGTTATTTACATTTTAGGTACATCACTTCTAGTTTGATATGTGTAATAAATAGTATCTTTTAAGATTTTAATGTAACCACACATTTTACAAAATATTTTCTTCCATTCGAACTTCTTTGAAAAAAATCATTCTAGGACAGAGGGAAACAGTTCTTAATATGTTTCTATTGTACAGTTCTTTTACACGTTTTTTTATATTTTTTGGAGGTCTGTGCGTGAGTTGTAATGCAATGAGTACTGGCAGAATTGTAGGAACTGAAAATTATCCCTTGGCGACAACGAGTACAGAAAATCCCACAAGAGCTTTAACTAAATCCCGGTAAGTCAGTGCACTCTTAACATTTTTGAACCTAACATATTTTTTCCGTCATTTTTTTTTTAATTTAATAGTATAAATTTTTACAATCACAAGAATTTTTGGGAAACATATACTGCTAAAGAAATAAATATATAAAAATAAAGGGTTATAAATGATACATGCTTTAACGTTCTGGATCGTTGATATATTACAAGTAGCCAATGATCAAGAAAGTATTTTTTATCAGGCTATTAATTTTTAACTTAATGATAATAATCAATGGGTAAAATTCGAATTTAATGTAGGTATGAACAGGGTCTGGAAGATTATGACGAAGCTTTAGCAAACTCGAGAAAAGGTAGAGGAATGGTAGATGACTACCATGACTTTGACCACCATCATCATGACATTATAGTGGACCACCCACCAGAAATGCCAAAAATGAAAGAAGAAACCAAACAATCAAGTGACGTTTGGACAAGTTATTACGAATTCATTATCAATGAGGGATCTTTTAAATTCTGGGCTGCTTTTCAGGTAAATTATTAGAGTAACTTATTTCTATTTTTCATAATGTATTTTTAGGAAAATCAGTTACTTTATTGTTTTTAAAGTTTAAAATATACTTTTTATATTCTTCAAGTACTACAAACATAAATGTTTTAGTACCGTACTCTTAGTAAAAGATGGCGGTAACATCGATTTATTAGTTATTCAGTCTTTTTGCGTTTTTTTTACCGACTTTTACCCTTTCAGTTCAACGAAATCATTTTTTTCCACTCACACACTGTGCTTAGTAAGTTTTAAAATACCATAAATTACAACTACTTCTGCAATTACGAGTACAGTACCGACATCTTTCGCACATATATTTTATTAACCAAACATGTGCTTGTACTTACATTCATTGGAATCAATTCAATTAGAAAGAGTACTATATTATTTTATACCTAATACATTACCGAATAGAGGACGCTAAGGCAAATTTAATTAAGTTGAGTTTTTTGAAAATGTGATTAAATGTTTATATACAGCTTGTTATAACTATTTTTATATAAACAATAAATATTTTTCAAAGGTATTGCATTTTGAAAAAACCAGAAAGCAGGTGTTCATTAAAATTTTTTTTTCATTGTTTGCTACTTTCCAAATGATTATTGACAACATAATTACTAAATTAACATAAGCATAGATAATTTTACTCTTCTTATAAAATTCATCTTCATACAATAAACGTTAATTACTGAGGCGAAAAAATATAATAATTTCCAAGGTAGTATCCGGTTGATAAAAGCGAAACAGAAGACTAAGTTACCAACAATTCATCAGGTATAGGTATCGTGCAGGAGAGTCAGGTACAAAGAGAAGGGCATTAATGCAATAAATTATTACAATATCGATAATTAGGTTTTGTTTTTACATCATTTTAATTTAAAATAATTCAGGTTTGTGTGTTTTTGAATATTATTTATGGAAAAAATTAAATAACTGGAAAATGCAATGACCATTCTACCCAAAATAAAAACATTTGTGAAAAAAGATTGTCAATAAGGACAAAAATCTTATTAATATTTAAAGTTCAAATTTTAACATAACTTTACTTTTTTAATACATAAATTTATTGTTTAAAATTGAGATACAGCGCGATAATTTGGAACAATCCAGATTTATTAAAGTTTAAAAAAGCTGAATTTTGAAATACAAAGAATACGTTGGATGAATTTTCATCAAAATAAAATTTGGTTTGATTTTACAAATGATACATGGATAAAACTAAAACATTGGTTTAAAAAATTTGAGGCACAATAACTACAAGGTATTAAAGAAACTCTCTAGATAGTTTGTGTTTTCCTTCATTTTAATAATTATCCAAAATAACTAATTTTTTTAAGATTTAAATTTTACCAATTTATTTTTAAAAATTCCATTGATAATGAGCTTAATTTATTTTGTGGGAGAGTCAAGAAAGGAGCTTAAAAAATAGTGTGAATCATGCATCCCTTTTTTTGTAAATTTCAGTTATTTACGGCGCTTCTATTAATTTATTCTTCCCTTGCTGCTGCATACTATGCAAAATTCAATATAATTACCACGGATTATGACTACTACGACGATTTCTTTGGAAGGTCAAACAACGATTTACCAACCTCGAGCTTATGGTCAGGATTATCATCCTCAACGATTCAAAGGATACTTGATGCAATTTCATCAAAAAAATACACATAAAATTTCAATTAAGAGTGAGCTTTACCATTTTCAACACTTTACAAAAAACGCTGTTTCTTATAAAAAAAGTAACGAGGTAAATAGAATTGTTTTACGAGAAATGGTTTTTTTAATTGGTCTGTCAATATTTTTATATATATCTATTACTGTCTTTTCAAAAATAAGTGTCCGATTTAGGGCATTTATTTGTTTTAAATCGAACATATTTTATTTTAAATGATAATAAAATAATTGTATTTTCTTACAGCCTAAATATTTTATTACACATATCTACATATTTTTGTATTACCAAAAAAATTTTATTATTAAGATTAGACTTTAATATCTTTACAACCTCGGATGATTTGATAAAAAAAAAATTTTATTTATTTTTTTTTATAAAAAAAGTAAATTTTAAAGAATTGTAAAGAATTAGTACACTTCATAATTTCCAAAATATTTTGCGTTTTTTATAAAATATGGTAAATTTAAGGTAAAGAGCACTCTTAATACGAAGAACAAATGTAGGTATTTATTTTTTAAATGTATACGTTTTAGTTCTTCCTGCATGTATATCTAAAATAAACTTTTAATTTTAAAAAGTATTTTATTTAACTAAGATCGTACGAGATGTTTAGTCACTTTTTTGTTTTGCTATAAAAGTTTTTTACCAGCATAAATTTGTATACAATTTCTATTAACTACTACTCTGTGTATTGTATATATAGTAACTTTATGTTGCCAATTTCTTTGTAACTTTTTTCACATTGTTCTACATTGTTTACTTATTACAAAAAACGAGTTTAAATGAGTGGAAGTGTTGGTAAAATGAAATTTTTTGTTTTTTTTTAAAGGAAAGTAGAAAATTATACAAAATTAAAAAATCAAACATTTCCATTCTTTATCTATTGACAGAGGACCGAATGCAGTTTTTTGTTTAAAATTGACTTTTTTTCTTGTACAAATTTCACTTCCTAGTTAATGAGATTTTCACTGCAAATTGTAGGACTAATCGAAAATTGTTGGCAAAAGCAAATATGTATCAAAAGTTACTTTACTTTTATTTTATTTCTTTAGCCAAGCTTTTGAATCTGTTTTCACTAATTATATAATATGTCATATTTCCTTACAATTAAGTTTATGTATCGTAAACGTACTGCTCAGGCAACCGTAAGAGTATTTCTAATACAAAAAGGTACTGTAATAATTAGTTCATTTCATAAAGCCAGAAATTAAAAATATAATAAACAAAATATTTGAGTAATGTCCCATTCCACGTAAATTACTGTTTAGTGTTAAGTGTTGTGTCCTTCAATAATTTTGAGTGAACGCAGTCAGCAACCGAACTGGTCGTGGTCGTGAACGTGGATGCTGTGTCAAGGGTACGGTAGGTAAGAGCCGTAGCAAAGGCCATGCGTTTAATAGAAGAGGTAGAGGAAGTGCCTAGAAAGAGTTCAATGGCCAAGCGAGCCAAGACTGCATCACTCGACAGCTTAACTATTTGCAAAATAGTTACTATAGACCGAGCACAAAATGCTTAAAAAATGACATAGAAAATAACAATACTATCTACAAATTTTGAATAAACATATTTGTTTGTAAATACCTAAATAAAGTAAAATATTTAACTATCCAGTGGTAAATTAACTTTAAACAAAAAAAATTTTAACCCAAAAAATGTAGTACTAGTTATTATAAAATTTACTAGGTAATTTCACTGACATTTTAAAAATAAATTTTTAGGGTACCTGGTTAATATTCAGTTGCTTGCAACAGTTTATTTATTTTATCGAATTTTTTTTTACTGTTAAAATGCCTGATAGTTCCCACTATCACTATTATTTAACCTGCTTTGCATCTCGGAATTTTAAGTATTCACTTTAAAGAATTTTCTCGCTTTTGTAATGGGATATTGTAATAGTTAAAGTAAAATAACGCAAATATTCATTTTTTGTATGTAAATAAAAGACGAGTTTTAAGTATTTATTATTATTATACTTTACCTATTGTAACTAGATTCTAGTTAAATGCAGGAAATAGTGAGGGGTTTTAATATCTATAACAAAATCATTAAATTTGACTATGTATACCTACGATAGTAATGGTATGGTGTATTATTGTATGTAACGAAAAAAAGGTTTGCTTAAAACGGATTCGGATAATAACATAAATTAAATAACTACAGTTGTTTAATTTGTAAAATGTCACTTATTATATTTATACCTTTTTTCAAGTGGTTTATTTACTTTATGTGTTTAAGATTTAAAATAATAAAAGTTTTCTATTTAACCATATAAATAGAAGGCTTTAATAGGGCAAAATTTGTCAACACTTCGATTTTTTATTGACAAATGTTAAGTTAACTAAAAGTCGATAGTAAAAGTACTAAACTTATACTTAGAAATTAAAATTGATAATTAATTTATTAAAAAAAATAAATAATAAAGTAGAAGAATTGAAGAAATGGGACTAAACTAAGGAGCTGGAAAGGTACAAAAAGCAGACAATGTTGCAGTCCCTTGAGAAAAATTAGACTTCTTCCATAACATACCGAATTTAGATCACCAATAAACCTCTCTCTCTCTTTTTCTATTGTCATTTTACTCTCGAGAGAGTATGGTGACATCATGTCTCAATTACTCGGATCGTAGTTCTTCATCCTTCTCTGTCTTAAGCTGCAAGAGAAGCTTTTTGCAGACCGTGACTAATGATTTCTTTAGTTAGGTCCACCCAGTGCGTCGGAGACCTTCCTCTTGGTCGTTTACCATTGATTTTTTCCTCAACAATAAGTTTTTCCAGCCCATTCGTTCTTTTTGAAATCTGTCCTAAATACCGTAGGTATGATTGGTTTATCCTGGTTGATAGCCTCGTGGTGATTTTTAGTTTTTTTTCTGTAGACCCACATTTTAAAAGCATCTATTATTCTTCGATTGGCCAGGTCTCAGAGTCATATGTAGCAATAGGAAAGATCAAGGAGTTTAATAATTTCAGTTTGTTGCGTTGAGATATTGCAGTCTTGAGTCTTTCCATATTCGAGTTAGTTTTATTGTTGAGTTACGTGCTATGGTCAGTCTGCGTTTAATTTCTCCATCATAGCCTCCTTTGTTTGTGATAAGTGATTGTAAATAGTTAAATTTCTCAATCACTTTAAAACCATCGATCTGTATAACATTGGCAGGGTTGCGGTCTATTACCATAATTTTCGTCTTCTTTTTGTTCAACGTAAGACTATGTTCTCTACTGATCCTGTCCAACTTTCTCAAGAATTCGGTGAGTTCTTCTTCCGAACGAGCTAGTATTAAGGTGTCATCTGCATATCTAAGGTTAGTTATTCTTTTTCCTCCTATGGTTAATCACCCTCGCCAGCCTTGCAGAACTTTTCTCATTATATACTCTCTGTATACATTGAAGAGTATCGGTGACACAATACAGCCCTGTCTTACACCGCACTTTGGACTAAAAGACTTAGATAGCGTGTTGTTGACTTTCACCTTCCCGCAGCTGTTGTCGTAGAGATTTTTAAGCAAAATAATCATATGTTTTGGTACTCCCATGTTTTCCAAGATAAGCCACAAATTCTTCCATTTTACACAGTCGAATACCTTGCTGTAGTCGACAAAGCACAATAAGTTTTAAATTCAATTCATATGCTTTTTCTATTATTTGTCTTACATTCAGGATTTGTTACCTTGTTCCCTTTCCTGGCATGAATCCCGTCTGTTCGTCGGGAATCTGTGGAAGTAAAAAAGGTTTTAAACAATTGTTTATAATATGAAGCAGAATTTTGCTTTCATGTGACATAAGCGCTATTGTCCTGTAGTTGCTGCAGTCTGTAGGAGAGCCTTTCTTGTGTAGCGGCATGTACACCGATTCACACCATTCTTTTGGCCATACCCCAGTTTTCCTAATTTAAACACACAGTTTGTAGATTGCATCAACACCAAGCTTGCCCATGGCTTTTATACCTAGCTTTATAAACCTAGCCGAGATATATTAACCAAATTAAAATTTACTCCTAAACTAAAAATATATAGGTATTTATTATTATTGATTTCTCCGATCGGTTTATAATGTGCAACATCCATTTTGAGTTTCTAATTTCCTATCAGAAATTAAACGGCTTAAATATTAATATTAATTAAATAGTCGAGTAAATTTGGTCTTGTCCAATTGGATATTCAATTAAAGTCTCATTAAGGGTATGGCAATTATATAAAAATTTACTACCCAATCACCAAATGGAATACTGAAATTGAAATTGTACATTTTAGTATGGTTTTTGTCCGTTTAATACGCTTGCTGCCACCTGTATGTTGGAGTAGAATAAAACTACTATATGTAATGTTTATTTTCATTGTAATTAACCAAAAACCCACAAACACCACCTGAAGCAAGGATAGTATCTACCCATCCTTTAATTACAAATTCGAAATGTTGATGAAAACGAAAATGATAAGTCTTTAAATCCGGATTGAGTTATGCTAAAAAAAAATTAATTATACTTTGACAAAGATGTTTCAATAAATATTTAAAAAATTATTTATGGGAAAAAAAATTAAGTAAAATCATTCACTTCCTGAAAGTAAAATAATTATATCAACAAAAATTTAATTAATAAAACAATGGAGCGTCGAGTGAAGTAACGTAAGAATTTTGAACCGTCTTCGTGCTTCATTTTCTTGGTATTCTAGCTAGTCGTTAGGTGAAGAAAACTGAAAGACTGAAGAATACCGCAGACAACGGTGAGCAGCAGTGCACTACACTATATCGTGAGAAACTTTTTAGTGTCCAGTTAAATCGTTTAATAACGTTCTGTTGTTTAATGTTTTAGATGATACTTTTGCAATAAAATAATGTGAAGTTGGTTTAGTGACATGGAGACTTTTAACTGTGTACCTAATGTTACTAAAACAAAGTTGCGGCCGAATTTAATGGCTAATTTTTACCACAACGTGCCAAGAAATTTGCGACCAGTAGGGGTAAGACGTCACATTAGCTACATAAATAAAACCAATCTAAAAATTTCATTATACCATCATTATTTTTTTAAATACATATTTATTAGGTTTTGTTATTTATTGCAATCCAGAGTTTGTATACAATAATTTTAGTTGTTAAAAGTTGGTTATTAATAAAAATGTTTCTAAATATTACAAAAAAATAAAAAAAGCTCTTCAATAAGGATATCAACTATATACAAAAAATTTTTTTGATATCAAATGAAGCCAACATTTTTTTTGCTTTTTATTTTTGAATACCAATCATGTAAAAAATTCAAATTGTTTTCATACTCTTTTGTTATTACATTATTATCAAATGATTAATAATTAATAGGTTTTCAATATTTTGTTTGGCGCACACATTCATAAAGCCATTACCATTTTTAAAAATTTTTTTTTTTGTAATTGATGTACACTTTTAGCAAGCAAAAAGTAATTACTTGGCGCTACAAAGCAAAAATAATAGAAAAACAACAACAAATTTTTCCTTTATTTCGAACCTGCAAAATCATAATGCAACATTCGGCTGTAACAGAGATATTTTAGTTTTAAAATGCATGTATATACCTCCTAAATCAACAAACAAATCATAAAAGTATAGAGTAAATATTGTACCTAGTTAATAAAAAATAGAACTATCGAGTCGAGAGAGCTTATTCAAAATATTAACGATTATCGGTTTTGTATAAAACCATTGTAAATTTAGTAAATTACCGTGGGAAAATCCAAGTTAGATCTTTATTAGCCATCATCTCCACAACTAGCAGATTTAACGACCAACTGTTTTGAAATATTGATGCGATATCATTGTTAATCACAACGGCATAAAACAGTATCTTTATCCAATATTCCTAACAAAATTTAATCAAAATTTGAAGTAATAATTTATTTTCATGTAGTTAACAACCGTTTTAAAATAAATAGTTTTTTGATGCATGGGTTTTTCTATCTTATCTTCAACAGAAAGACCAAAATAAATAAAACAAAGTATGTATATTGGTGTATAATAGTACTTTTTTATACAACGTACTTGCATACATCTAGTCACGACTTTTTCCAGTAGGTGTAGGCAAAGACCACTTCTTTCCAATTGCTACGATTCTTGCACACGTCTTTTGCTTCTTTAACTTTTATCAGCACTTTCATACATGCTTGTCGGTTACTGGTACTCTTGACCTGGCCTTTCTTCAAAACAATTTCGATCTCATCAAGATACGTTTACCTAGGTTGATCTCTATTGACTTACCCATTCACCATTCACCATTCACTCGTTTTATAAATCTGTTTAGTCAATCTTATTTCATCCATCCTCTTTACCGAACCATCTGAGCATTTCTTTATCTATTTTTGTTATATCATCCATCTTCTTTAACACCACGTTTTCTTATCAAAAAGATTTCTTCAAATTCTAATTGTACCACTGAAGAGTTAATTTTTATTGAGTATTAATAAATATTTTTGTCATAAATATTAATGGATAAATTAAAAGTAAGCTTATTATTTGATTTAAAATTTGTATTAATTTAATTAGTTAGTTAAAAATATTTATTTTATAATTTATCATTAGATTAAAGTTACAACTACAATTTTTTGTTATTGTTGGTTTGTAAAAAGAGAATAGATTCAGAAAAAATTTTTAAAATATGTTATGCCCTTTAAGTAATATTAAAATCCTTTTGGGAAATTAGACTTTAAAATGAACAAAATGCACACTGCTGCTCTTTAATTCCTATTTTGTTGCAGCAAGTTATAATTTGTTAGAAAAACTTGAGCTAATTAAAGAAAACACAATAACACTATCTATCGTACAGAAATTATCCCTACAGATTGGCTGAGATCAACCTTCGTAATGTTGCCAAGAAAGTGAATGCAAAGGAATGCGCTGAGCATCGCACTATTAGCTTAATGTCCCACACTTTGAAGACCTTCCTCAAAATCATACATAAACGAATATACAAATAGCTGGAAATCGATATTAGTGAAAATCAGTTTGGATTTCGAAATGAAATGGGCACACATGAAGCCTTATTCGCGGTGAAAATAATAATACAAAAATATTTGGACATGAACAAAAAAATTTTTATGGGATTTATTGACTACGAGAAGGCGTTTGACAGGGTGAGGCACGAAAAGATGATTAATCTTTCACGAGAAAGTCAGCTCGATGAGCAAGATGTCAGAAAATAAAGAACCTCTATTGGAATCAAGTCACTGAAGAAAAAACATCAGAAAATATCAAAATACAACGAGTGGTAAGACAGGGATGTGTCTTGTCACCACTTCTGTTTGATTATTATTCAGAGGCTATATTCAAAAAAGCTCTCAGGAACAGGAACGAAGGGATAAATATAAATGGAAAGATTATCAACAATATACGTTATGCTGATGACACCTTGATCATAACCGACAACATAAATGATCTTCAAGTATTACTACAAGAGATCTATCGGGTCAGCAGGGAGTACGGTTTAGAAAAGAACTATAAAAAGCTAAATAAATGGTCAGAAGTAAAACCCCATTAAACCATCCTAATACCAACATCAATATCGATTCATTATTGGTCGAGAGAGTAAAGCAATATCAGTATCTCGGCACGTGGATCAACGATAGGCATGATCAGACTCAAGAAATCAAAGTCAGAATCGAACAGGCTAGAAATATTTTCTTTAAAATAATACATCTATTTACTAACCCACACTGAAACCTTTAACTACGTCTGAGAATGGTTAAATGTTATGTAATCCCAGTGCTTTTATATGGACTAGAATCATGGACGATCGACAAAGCCACAATAAAAAAGCTCCAGGCATTTGGAATGTGGATCTTCCGGCGTGTACTTAAAATATCGTGGGTAAAAAAGATTACCACTGAAGAGGTTCTACGCCGAGTAGAAAGAAAAAGAGAATTGGAGAACTTGATTTAAGTCAGAAAACTGGAATATCTCGGTCACATTATGCGTGAAGAGAGATACAGTATACTAAGACTGATAATGAAGGGCAAAATTGCAGGAAGGGGATCGGTGGGAAGAAGACGTATATCCTGGCTGAAAAATCTAAGAGGATGGTTTGGATGCACATCCCTCCAGCTTTTCAGAATCACAGCGTCGAAAGTAAAAATAGCCATAATCATAGCCAACCTCTGTGTAGAGACGGCACCATAAGAAGAAGACGATAAAAAGCGCCTGATAATTAACTAAAATAAAAAAAAAATTAAAGATTATTTTATAATTGATGATGCAAAAATACAAAAATGATCAATATTTGAATATCTTAATTATTTTTTAACAAATATCATTTTAGGTGTGATATTTCGTACAGTGTTCCAATTTACATAAAAAGCAAATTATTTTTATATACACATTTGTTCGTACCAATTATCCTATTTTATCTAAAAAATAATATTACGGGATATTACATCACCAATGATTTTACCAAAAAGGACAATGGGAGTATATTTTGTTTTTATGGAAAACTTCAATTTACGTTCCAATAATAACAAAACGCAACACCTGATAATCGATTTGGACCAGTTTGGAAACCAATTACTACCTCTGCATAGTGTAAGGTGATGGGTGCTTGTATTGATTTTAAATTAACCTGGATAATAAACATAAACTTACTGACAAATACCTGTTACATAAATGCTTATATCTTCTAAGATTTTTGTGGCGTTATCTATAAAGCAAATATCTCAATAATTTTATCATTTGATTATTAAAACAGCTTTTTAAACAATATTAATAAAAACTCACAAGAAATTTGCTGCCGTATGGAGAAAGCGAGAACAATATTTATAAAAATGGCTTCACTCTTCAAAAACAAAAATTTACAAATGAACACCAAAATAAGGCTTCTTTGTGTTGCTGTATGGAGTAGAAACATGGACGTTGACGGAGGCTACCACAAAAAAACTACAATCCTTTGAAATGTGGCTGTACCGCAGAATTGTGAAGATTCCATGGACAGACCATGTGACTAACCAATCAGTGCTAACAAAAATGAACAAGAAGTTAGAAGTCATGGATATTGTAAAGACCAGAAAACTAAAATATCTTGGTCACATTATGCGTAACAAACGTCGATACGGAATTCTACAACGGATTCTCCAACGCAAGATATTGGGAAAGAGAGGACCGGGAATAAGACGTATCTCGTGGCTGAAGAACCTGAGAACGTGATTCTCTACTACCACGACCGGGCTAATCCGTGCCGCAGCAAACAAGATAATGATAGCCAGAATGATTGCCAACATTCGGACAGAATAGGCACTTTAAGAAGAATGAAAAATGAAACATATTAGAAACTTAACGTAAGTTTATACATAGTATTAATTAATAATTTTTATACCCAGAGATGAAGCAAATATATCATGAAAGTGTTGCCTCATAACATTTGGAACAACTCGTAAATCGCATACAACCTTTGTAATGAAAATTTTACACAAATTATTGAGCAAAAAAGCATTAAATGTGTAATTTTATCTATGGCATAACAGCTGATTCGTCGTGCACAAAGAAATGACGACTTGCAGCAGTTAGACCGTGTAAAATACCGTAAAAACGAATACGCTACAGAAACGCCTTAATATTTTAAATTTTTATTCATAACGTAGCTCTTCCTATGATGTAACGGAAAACTACTGCGTTCTTTTTAAAAGAGTTATTGTTAGGCAGGTACTTCTTGTTTTATTTTACGGACCTGTACATATTTAACTATTTACATTTTTTTTTAATATTGTATAAACCATGACGGAACGTCAAATTTTTTTTATTATGTTCACCACAATTATTAATATAATTTTTTACTTTAAAATCATTGGCCTCATCTATTACAGTAATTTTAGGACCATTAATTTTTAATTAATGCAGAAATTTTTAATGAAACATCCTGTGTAAATGAAATTATAATTTTTAAGTGAATACTTATCTAAAATTGCAAATTTTTAGATATTTTGAGGTAAGAAATAATTTTTACCGGTTTTTTGTAAAATGTAGTATTATTTTTTAAATTTTCTTTTCATTTTTAATTAAAATAGAAGTTATTTAGTTTATAATGGTTGTTTCACACCAAAGTGACAATTAATAAAACCAAAATTATGTAGGTTATTCTTAAAATGCGATTTTCTCAAAAACTAGTAACTTTTGAGACTAATGATAATTATTACTCTTTTTTTCAAAACACGATGTAGTTTTAATATTTTTTAATAAAAAGAGCTAAGGATAAAAAATTAAGCGCACATTACACCAACAAAATGGCTAATGTGGCGCCCTCTAGATTATACACCGAAACTGATATCATAAGATTTCCCATTTTATAAAACCCCTTTACTTAAATTTTTACGATGGTACATCTAAAATCTTTCAAGTTATTGCAAAAAATATTTTTTTACATTTTAACCTTGTTACCTAGTATATTTTTTATTATCAATACTTTATTAAAGCAAATTGCGTCAGATCTTAATATTTAGAGACCGAGAATCTTCCATTTCACTTTGGACCATTACTTATGGACCACACTGTATATATCAAAATAATCAAATAATATTCTATTCTGAGCTGAAAATTGTCAACTTAAATGAGGTTTTGTAGTTGACGCAATAAAACAAGTTAATTTTGACAAAGTTTATTGGCTTACTTTTTTCAAAAAAGAATATTTTTATTCACAATAATGTTTTTTTCTCGAATTATTTTATATTTTACGTATTAAAAATAAGAAAAATTTTTGTGAAATATTTTAAGATTTAACTAAAATAATTATTTATTTCAATGAAAATATTAATACATGTTTTAATTATAGTAAAGGTACCTATAAATTATTTTTTATACTGAAAATTATTTTTACATCATACTGAAAAAATTTAGGATATTTACAAAACTGGCTTTATAAAATTTGTCTTTCGACAAGACGAATAGAAATATTTGTCGATTATTTTGGATCAATTAAAAAGTTGTTTGGGTACCTTTACAAATTTTATTTTATTCGCTGTAAAACAACTGATTTTAAAGAAATTGTAGCAGAGTAGCTAGTTGTTGTTCGTGACTATTTAGGACCGTTTATAAACATAAGCAACATATTTTTTATATTTCTTTTCACTTATCATCTCTCACGACGTAAGTCTACTATTTCAAGATCCGGACCCACCCAAATCATTAGTTAAATATTAAAAAAAATATGTTGCCAGAAAATGTCTCTATTCAATAACTTATCATAGCAGTTTCGAATACTTTTCCTTTTTACAGATACTTCAATGAACTTTGGTTTGACAGTACACTTTTCAACTCGATACTTTTTTAAAGGGTTTTTATTTCCACTTCTTTTTTATTTAAGTTTTACAAAATGGTATTAATAAGTTTGCTTATTTACAAACCCAAGAACACTATTTTTATATTTTTAGTAACACAACTGTACAAAGCCGGGACCCACCATACTACGCAAAAAAGGAATGAACTTTTTATTTATCAATAATAAAAGCCATTTTCGATCATTATATACAAAAATTCAGTTTCCGTATGTTTGTGTCCGCAAAACTCGAAAAGTAATCGATTGACTGTACACATACATACATACATAAAGTCACGCCTTTTTCCCATGGGGGTAGGCAGAGACCACTTTCTTCCACTTGCTACGGTTCTTACACACATCTTTTGCTTCCTCTACTTTCATCAGTGCTCTCATACATTCTCTTCTGTTGTTGGTACTCTTGACCTGGCCTTTCCTCAAAACAATGTTGATCTGATCAAGATATGTTCTCCGAGGTCGACCTCTACCGACTTGTCCATTCACACTCGCTTTATAAATTTGTTGGAGGAAAGAAGATTCACTTTACACAATGTTGCATTTTAATAGAAAACTTTTTTATATAATTTTTATTCCGAAGTTTACACAGAAACGGAAAATTCTAAGCGTTTTGAGAGTTTTAGATAAAAATAAATAAAAGAAATGATTTTTTATGTTAAACACCCATAAGTGGTGGTATTTAAAACGATTTATAGGATTAAAAAGAATTCAAAAGGATTAACAATCAAATTATTTTAAATACGTTATGATCCTTTTATTTTTTCTGGATATGTGACAAATGACATTTTTTCCCTTACAGACATTACTATTTTCAAATATGTCAAATACCTATGATTTTACCAATATACGTCAGTAAACATTAATCTCGACCAATAGTATTAATGTATATAGTGAAAATAAACGTTACTATGAAAAAAAGATGTTACTGTGATCAGTTGATTGATATGAATAGCATCAAAGGTTGGAATTGATTTGACTTTATCTGAAAAGTAATTATATTCTTCTTCTACTTTAAATGCCTATTCGTTCCGAATATTGGTGATTATCCTGGATATGATGACTTTGTTTACAGCTGCTTTAAATAGTCCGGTAATAGTTTTTAAGAACCATGTTCTTAAGTTTTTAAGCCATAATATTCTCCTTCCTCCTGGTGGTCTTCTGCCATAAACGTTCCTTTGGTGAACGGACTTTAAAAGGTGATATTTGATTTTGTTTTTCATAAAATTTCCGAGGTACTCAAGCTTTCTTCTCTTGGTGGTGTTCATTTTACAAGTCCTTCTTTATTCTCTCCATCACTGCCTTGTTGGTCACTCTGTCCACCCATGATATTTTTGGCATCCTTCTGTAAAGCCACATTTCGAAGGCTTCGAGTCTTTTTTGTGTTGCTACGGTTAATGTCCATGACTCCATCCCATAGAAAAAAATCGGAAAAATATAGCATCGGAGGAGTCTAATTTTGATATCGATGTTGAGGTTGTGACTTTAAAACAGTTTAGCCATTTGGTTGAAGGCGGCCCTTGTTTTCCTATTCTACACCTGATTTCCTGTGAGAGTTCCCAATTATTATTGATCATGGTTCCCAGATAGGTGAACTGTATTACTCTGTCTATTGGTGTGTTGTTGATCGTTAAGCCGTATCTTCCACCAGTTTCTCTACTGATTACCAAATTATATTACCTATCTGTTTTCGAAAATCAAAATTTGAGTTACTTTAATTTAGATTGTTGCATTTCACTAGCTTTACAATAAAAAACGATTTTTAGTGAAATAAATTAATTTTCTTTCCTTTCATTCCACAGCATAGCCACAACAAAGTGGGGTATTAAATTGAATGTGTTTTCTCGGTAAATCTTTGTTCGCTAGAATACTTTTATTCACTTCCTTAATAATTAATATCAGACTAAGCCACAGCGAAGCGAGGCCAGGTTTGGCAAGCATTGTTAAAAAATCATATTTTAATTTAATTAGATTTTTTACCAAATGTATAAAAAAATGTATTGAACTTTATAACTATATCCCATTTGTGTAGTAATGGAAAATTTAGCAAATGACCGAAAAAATACCATTGACTAAAACTTTCTGTATTCAAGATTAATGTTGGCAGAATGATTTATGTACTTTAAATGATTTATTTTAAAATATATCGTTATAATAAATGTAATGTCACCCGAATGATTAATAACGAAATTCCGAAATGTTTTGTTTGTTTAGGATTATGCATGAATTTAACATGCACTATTTGAGTAGCTGAGAATTATATTTGGTTTCGTATTTTTAAGTGGGCGAGTGGTTAATCGAATTGACGTAGTAGATGGAGATGTAATTTTCACGTGATAACGACTTAGTAGGGCTAGCAAAATTTGTTTACGTTGTAATTTCCAACGTAAATTTTTAAAAAAGGTTAAATAAGTTTTTTAGGATTGCTGTCGGATACGGCCCTTACATTCCATGCAAATATCTTCGCTGCTAAAGTCACGACATTTTGTTGCTACAGACGTAAATCATAAGTTAGACAAAAGAAATACTTATATTGGTCTTTGTCTGACTTTTTTACGAAAATTTGAAAAATAATAAAAAAGATTTAAATCAACACATTTTTCATAAACTAAAGATATGCGTTCTTAAAGAATTTAAGAATTTTTAAATTAGGTGTAACGCGAATGCAATATTTAAATAAAATTAATGTTGCTTACTCCATTGATCTACCAGTCAACGTGAAGAAATTGTATTGCAGCTTTAATGATTCAGAATTTTGTAAATAATATAATATAAGGACGCACTGAAAAAAAGTAACATGGTAAGATATTGATTTATATTTTTTATAATTGCTTGCAATCACTGAAACAATAATGAAGAAATAATTAGGGACGAATTTGGAAATGAAATGTACGCTTCAGACATTTTTAGCACATTCATCGTTAACTACCGCCTTGATTGTATCTAATCAAAATCAAAATTTCACAGAGCATTGCCGAGTTCTTATGAAGAAATTACAATATGGCTATTAATTTTCAGTACTGAAACAATAAGCCTACTTGTGCTTAAACCTCTAGCAATTGAGAAAGTGCACTAAAATGACACTTAAATCACTAATTTCCGATTAAAAATATCTTTAAAAATAAATAACAGAATATTAATTAAGTCACACCCACTAAAATGTTATGTGACGTCAAATGGCATGAAAGTAACACTCCAACCTCCAACCATTCAACCTTCCCTTTGTTTTGTTTCATTATCATTCAATTTGAATTTTGCTATTTAGCTAAAAAGTGAGGTTATTTTTTTGTTTGAAAGTTATTTAATATTATTTTGTAAAAATATGGACAAAGAAAATAAGAAAGGGCAGTATTGAGAAATCTGTATAGGTAGTACCTATGAAACACAACTATTAAAACACCAAATAAATTATTCTTTTCTGTACCCAAGAGCGAAAATCTACGAAAAAAATGGTGTTATGCTATAAAACGCGACAAAAGAAAAAATAAACCACTTTCAAAGTTGTGAACACTGTTTTTTTGTGTTTTTTCACCTCGTAATTTAGCTCCAAAGCAGTCTATATTGTCTTTCATAAAGTCGCTCAACATAAAAGTGTATTTTCGGCAGATTATCTGTTTGTGCCTGCACAAAACCGTTGTCATTCATTGCTACATAAATTCTTTTTAAGTTTTCACGTTTTAAAAATATTAAGAATTCTTTTAAAACACACAAATTACAATTAACATCTACATTAACATGTAAATAAATACCCATGATTGAGATTTTTATATCATGTAACGTCACAACCAATAGACTCCTGTTAAAGGTCACATGTTTTCTTCGATGACTTAGGCACATTTTAAAGTTATATGTTTAATTGTTATTATTTTATTTTTTAAAACTGATTTTTAATTGGAATTATTTTCAAAAAAAATTATTTTCTGGAAAATTCCCTATATATGCACTCATAATTGACATTGTTATTTGAGATGTGTTCTTCGTAAATAATGTTATCTACTGAAGAGAAAATATTTTTAGTTGAGCATCATTTTCGCTTTAACGATTCAGGTAAACAAAATGGTCCAAGCTTTAAATTCTTCTTTGAACAATTTTCGAAGCATTTCAATAAAGAGGCACCAAGTAATGCGGTTGTACTGAACATTATCCCCAAAATTTAAAAAAACTGGAAGTGTGCTACACCAAGGAAAAGATAAAGTTGGACGAAAAAAAACAGTGGATACCAACAAAAATATCGAACGTGTATTCAATTAAATTATGGATTTACCACGTCGGCGTCGTAGTAAACGGGGATCTGCTATAAAATTAAATATGAATAGAACGACTTTGGGAAATGTGGTTTTAAATTTTATAAAAACGTCTCTTCATACTGGGAAACTTTGCAAGCACTTTAAAACAAGCACAGTAATACCAATATCAAAAATAAACAATACTATAGAATCCTGTAATTTGTGTCCTATTAATACTTTACCAATCCTTGAGAAAGTTTTGGAAACTAGCAGTATATGAACAACTCCACAAATACTTTGATGGAAACGGTTATTCTTGGGTCAGTCAGGATTCAGAAAAAAACATTCGTGTGAATCTGCCCTACAATATACAATAACAAATTGAAAAGAAAAAATTGATTAAGATAATTACATTGTTAGTACATTTCTCGATTAAATGAGGGCTTTTAAAACAATAGACAGGAATAAATTAAACCAGAACTCAAATAATATGGTATTGGTAATGTAGTGTTAAAGTGAATAAAAAGTTACATCAGTTCTAGGAGTCAAAAAACAAAAATAAATAGGTGCTACTCACAAGAGATAGATAAAGATTTTGGAGTACGACAACCCACTGTATTGGGGCCTATATTTTTTTAATTTATATAAATGATATAAATTACATACAAACAGATTATGTAATTAACTTATTTACAGATGATATATATATATATATACCTATGATAAATCTTTGCAAGTGGCTGTTGAAAAGATGAATAATTCATTAAAAAATATTGAGTGATATCTTGAAACAAATAAACTTAATCTAAACATCACTAAAACTAAGACAATGATCATTACAACAAGGTATAAATAAAATAACTTTGAATGTAATACAGTCAAACTTAAAATCAATAAAAATGGTTTAGAAATTGTAAGTAAAATTAAGTATCTAGGGTTTATTGCACATAAAACAATCTCTCTAAATGACCACGATGACTATATTATAAGCAAAATATCAAAGAAACCGTATTTTTTCTCTAGAGTCTAGAGCTAGGATAACGTGCTATAATTGTTTAATAAAAGCCTATTATTATTTTTGTGGTAGTCTCTTATACTTTATTAACCAAAACAAATAAAACCAATTACGAAGATCACAAAATCGTGAAATGCAAATAAAACTACGCTGTAATAGAATGACACCTATACAAGATATGATATGCAGAGTAAGGTGGCTTACGGTATCTTAAAGACTTTTCTACCTAACTATGATATGTATATTTAAAATAATAAATAAATTGCAACCGACACATATTTTGATAACCTTTTAACCACAAATAATGAAGTACATCATCATACCAGATCGAACACCAATTTCTATATTCTACAAACGCACGAAGCAGTATGAACTCATTGTTTTTCAAGGGTTTGGATGGTTTTAATAAACTGCCAAATTATATAAAAAATTCTACTTAAAACCGTGTATTTAAGAGGGATTTGATAATATTTATAACGACAAATTAATCTAATCTATACTTAAAGTATAATGTGTGTGTGTGTTTGTAGAGGGCAAAAACGTTAAATTTACAGGTAGGGTTATCTTATTTTGGAGTAATAATTCCATAAGTTTGAGGCGACTTCGGTGGTACTTGTGACACGCAAAAAATATATGATTAAAATCAGTGACAGATTCATTGTCACACGAACATGTACTAGTTTCTGTTATGCCAATTCTGTGGAGATAAGCTGGATATTTTCCATGGGTTGATTTTAATCGCGTTAATGTAACAGAGTAGGCTCTAGAAACAGCATAGTCATCAATGTATGAAATGCGGTCCAGTAAAACTGGATGAATTAATGTGTATTGATTATGGGATTTCGTTAAGAAGTCAGTCCACTGCTTTTCCCAGTGTTTTCGTGATTGTGCTTTTCGAGGTTACCAATGTCTGTGTGATCGCATTTATTAATTGAATGTGATAGAGCGGTGGCTTCTTTGGCCAGAAGATATTTGATATTTCCTGAGATACCACAATGTGCTTTAACCCAAATAAATACGACTGTTTGCCTTCTTGCCGACAGCTGTTAAAGAAGTTTCTTAATGTTGCAGATGATCACAGAAAGAAGTTTATTTTTAAATGAGTGCTTAATGGATTCAAAAGCAGATTTAGAATCTGAAATGATTACCGCGTTAGGTTGTGTTTTTTGTTTTAACAGCCATTTCAAGGAGTATTCGATTGCCAAAATCTCTGCTGTAAATACAGAACAAAAATCTTGAAGTTTTTGTTGAATTATGGTGTGGTCAGGTATGAAGACTGCAAAGCCGGTGCCATTCATAGTTTTGGAACCATCAGTGAAGATTTTAAGAAAGTGATTGTAATTTTCGTTGATCGTGTTAAGGCGTTCCTGATTGATAGTTGGGATATCACAATAATTTGGAAATATTACAGTTGGAGTTTTAAAGTATAATAACAACTATACATAGGTCTTTGATAGAATTAAGATTCAGATTGTAGTCTATATAGAATATGTACAATGTAGTTTTTTTTCTCATTAATGTTTATTTTCCTTTATTTTGTTAAATGTTATTGTTTTTATTTTATTTCTATATATGTAAGATGTAGATAAAAATATATTATGTTTATATATATTAGGGTTGATTACTTGAAATAAAGTTCTTCTTCTTCTTCCCTTCAGAAGATATTGTAACAACTTGGTGCCCATTCATAAGTTATTCAGACGACCCAACCATTGAGAATGGGTGTTTATGCTGCAAGACTTGAATACCGCGCTAGAATCCTTGCTTTGTAATATGATAGTCCCAGTTTCATCAGAACATATGGTACAATACAGTACCAAATGTCATTTTCATTTATCATGTAAATAGGCGTAGCAATAAATTTTTAGGTTTCCTATGACCAGAAGAGGTGTTTGAAAGTTTTAGTACTCTAAATTAATGGTCATACTGTATAATATGTACGGGTGGCAGCAAACGTGTTTAGTTTATCCGAAGTTAACATGGAATGCATTTTATAATTTATAAATAATAAATGAATATATTATTTACTTTGTTTACGAATTTTACTGCGTGTATTGTATCTTTTATACAACTATTTAATGTTAAATAATGATAAATTTATCAATTAGAAAGTGGCAATATATCACTGTTAATTTTTATGTTTATTATAAACAAAAAAAGTTTCAAGCGTATCGGAAAATGAGTAAATGTTGCCACATTATTAATAATCTATTATTTGCAATATAATTTAATCAAAGAATCTTTCATTATTTGGTTTAAAATTTGGTTACATTGTGCATTATTTTATATTAAAAAATTATGTGCGTTAAATTGGTTACTACAAACATTTTTGTACACGATTTATGTTTGAAAAAATTTTTATATTCTAGTAAAGGACAAAATGTGAGCTAAAACATTTTAATTACATTTATTTTTACAGCAAAAAAGTTGAAAGATGTTTGTCTTATTTTTTTTTATACCTAATTAAAAATAGTCAATATTTTGTCTATACAAGTTTAAATTCGAAAACGAATGAATCTATTTTGTAAGGTTATTGGTCCTTAAAATAATAAATATGTCGTGTTTTTAAATCGGGTTAAAAAAATCATGTAGGTATGTAACACGGTTTTTTGTTAAACAAATTAAATTACTATTTTTATAAAAACTTTTGTTTTGTTAGAAACTGTTAAGTATACTGTGTAAGTATTAAATATAAAAGAGATGGTCCAAATTAAAGCTAGTAAATTAATTCTGTCAGTTATAGGCAAATAACACAATTTAAATTTATTTAATAATCTAGTTTTTTATAATTAATATCTGAGCTCCTTATGCAATAAAAAGCTTTTTAAGAATATACTAAAATTAAAAAAATGCCTAAAACCAATTTTTTTTAATGAGGTCTAAATATGGGCTATTATTTTATTGACAAAAGTTGCAATATATATTAAACAACATAGTACATACTGATTAAAAATGCTACACTGTACGTTGAGCCCAAAGTTCTCCTATGGTATCATATGAAAACAGACTTTTGTTCTAAGATTGGTTTTTTACCCAGCTGGATAAAGAAAGGTTCAGTTGGAAACGCTTCTTCTTTTTTGCATAAGCGCTGCAGTGTGCTGCGAGGCACCTTAAAAGTTGCTGCTTTCAAGATTCCAATTTTCTTTTCTCATACAGCTGTGATTGCTTGCACCAAGTCATCAGGCTTCTGGGACTTCCTTTTATTTTTTTTAATGTATTTTGGAGTATTTCTTGACATTTTGTAATTAATAAATCTAATAGGTTATAAGATGAACACAAATAAAAGTGAGTCTTAATATAGGCTAGTTCATAGAGGTGTGTTGGTTCCTACACTTATGTATGGTAGTGAATGTTGGGTTTGGCAGAAGAAGCATGAAAATAGCATGAATCCTGCGGAGATAAGTAGTTTGAGAAGTATAGCCGGAGTGACTCGGTTGGATAAAGTAAAAAATAGTGAGATAAGAGAACGCTGTGGTGTAAAAGAAGATTTGGTTACAAAGATAGATAAAGGAATTCTTAGATGGTTTGGACACGTAGAAAGGATAGATGAAGGAAGATTGACGAAACAAATTTATAAGGCGAGTGTGAATGGACAAGTTGGTAGAGGTCGACCTTGGAGAACATATCTTAATCAGATCAACATTGTTTTGAGGAAAGGCCAGGTCAAGAGTACCAACAACCGAAGAGCATGCATGAGAGCTCTGATGAAAGTAGAGGAAGCCAAAGATGTGTGTAAGAACCGTAGCAAGTGGAACGAAGTGGAACGAAGTGGAACGAAGTGGTCTCTGCCTACCCCTACGGGAAAAAGGCGTGACTATATGTATGTATGTGTGTATATAGACCGCACACGGTATCTAAAATATAGACCAATCGCCATGAAATTAATTTTCTAATGACAAAAAAAAACAGAAAGTAAACTTCAATACGTATCAAAAAATACTGTTAATGGATACATTTATAAGTAACACGAAAGTATGAATAAAGGTTTACATGTTTTTAAATTGGATTGATAACAAAATTTACGTAACCCTTGCACTGTTTAAACAACGGGACCATCACAAAACGAAGTATTTGACAACAATGAAGACGCTAGCGGCGTAGAGCAACGTATCGCGCTCTTAAATGTGAGCAAACTTCATGGCGAAAAAGTTACTTTTGTTTTCTACAAGATGACAATTAGATTAAAGGAAAGTCCCACAACCCCATCATTGGACCACTGCCTATATTTGGACTATCTAGGACAATTAACGAACGCGATGAATAGGTACCAAAAAGAACTGTAAAGATTAAAAGAAATCTGGGTATAAATTTAGATGTATTTATGTGTTTCATTGGCTATAAAAAAGCATTTGACCGGGTACCAATTAAGGAATATTCTTGGTAGAATAAACATCGATGGTAATGACATACAATGCATCAAAAATCTGTATTGGAAGCAAACTGCAGAATTAAGAATCAACTCAGCGACAGCAGACATCCTCGCAATAAATAGAGGTGTTGGTAAGGCTGAATTTTGTTTCCACTATTGTTTAATCTTTACTAGGAGTACATTTTTCGTGAGGCGATTACATTTATGGATACAGGTATTAAAGTGAATGGATCTGTCGTCAATAACATTCGATAATACAACACTTTTAGTCGACAACTTAAATGATGTTCAAGATCTAATTGAGGTAGTGAATAGACAAAGCAAGCAACTTGGTCTTGATATAGATAACAGAAAGACTAAATTTATAATTATCAGTAGACGAAGAATTCCATATTAAAACGCTGTCATTAAAGTAGATAACGAAGCGATTGACGTGTGTTCAGTTTTAAGTATTTTGTTTGCTGGATACACGAAAATTGAAAGTCAGATAAAGGGGTCAAATGCAGAATTTAAATGGCAAGATTCTATTTTTTCAAATACAAAAAAATGCTGTTCTTTCGTGGTCTTAACACCAAACTCCGATTACAATTCCCTAAATGCTACATTTGGTCGGTGCTCCTATACGGTGTAGAGGTTTGGACGTTAAAAGTTGCAACTATGAATAAGCTAGAAGCGTTTGAAAGGTGGTATTACAGACATTTTTTGAAAATTTCTTGGACAAACAGAGTTACAGAAGACTACAGAAATATAAAGAATTACTTCTAACAGTCAAGCGCCGTAAAACGGCTTATTTTGGCGGAATACGATGTATGAATTAGGTCAATCATTGAAAGAAAAATTAAAGGTAGACGAGGCAATGGTAGAAAACAGAAGTCATGGTTGAGAAATATAAGAAATTGGACCGGATTAAGAACTATTGGTAAATTGATCTATAAGCCAAGATGTCAAAATGTATGCGCCAATGTCGTAGTTAACATTCAGTACTGTCAACAATATGATTGACAACATCCAGTAATGGATAGGCGGTAAAAAAAGAAATTTATCAATCTGCAGTGACTTGATATTTATGTTTGCTTTAACTGAGAAATTTTATGGATCTTAAACTTCACAGTCTAAAGGTACCTAATTATTTTTTTTAATAAATATATAAAAAAAAATATTTAGAAAAAAACTTTCGTGTTTTTGTTACCCGATGTCATATTTTATGGTCATTTACCATTAACAAAAAAAAAACGAAAATTGGTTTAATCCAACTAAAAATATCTTCGGTTAGTAAAAGCAACAGATAAAATTATTATAGCGACTGGTATCGCAAATAATTTATTTTTTTGCGAATCACTCAAAGATATGTTACGCACCTTTGGATGAATGGGGTTTAAAGACCTTGCAAGGTCGATCACTCATCTAAATAATTCTTACTTGGTTCTTTCTCCTCATACCCGCCTTGTTTGGGCTTCTAGTTGAATTGCTTGGATACAGACGATGACTTTAATTAAATTTAAACCTATGTACATATAATAATTATCAATAAAAAAAATACGACAGGTATTTTGTTTGAGCTATTTTTGTCAATCAATAATAGTTAACAAATTTTTTTTACGACAAACATGATGAACGCTCTATACTTATTTTAATTTGAGAACAAACAGTAATTCCTTAAATAAACAATATTTAAATATATCTACTAACAATTTATTTAGCTAGTACACAATAAGATCGTAAACACTGGAACAATAAAGATGCTCTTATTTGTTTAAAAAGTATTTAAGTGATTTTTTTATTTTTAACTTTGCATTCCAATTAAGAATTTTGGGTTGTTGATTGTTCTTTGTGTAAAATGTAACAACTTTTGTAAAGTAAATATACTGATTTTTTTATTTTTAAAGTTGTACAGAATACGAACAACGTGATACAAATCTCCAAGAATTTTTTTAGTCCAATCACTAGTTTTTAAGAGATACTTTCCTAAAATACGATTTGTTTTTTAGTTTTGTTATTTAATAAATTAACTGTGTATTTATATTCTTTCGGTTTACATTTAGAAACAAAATAAATATGTGGTTTATTTTGGAAAAATAAACACCCAATACGAAGGATGTATGTTTATGTGGTCATCTTGTAAATTCCAAATGCAACACACGACAAGTATGTGAAAATTGTGAATTATTTCAATACTGAAGAACTTTTCAATGGAAACCGGCTTGTTAGCAATTGTGCAGTTGCAAATAATCAGACAGAAAACAAATATTTAACAAATTGGCATTGCTATTGGAAAGCAAATATGTTTAAAGTATTTTAAAAATCGACCACTAGGTATTTCACGAACGTAAGTTGAAATAATTACAAATTGCCATTTTAAATTTATGGGTGGTCCGAACATATGCATTCATTATATGTGTAATCGAGAAAACAAAAACAACAAAAGCGTCTCTATTAATTTCGTATATATTTCTAAACAAAAATAAATACTAGAGTTTTTTTAATTGATTTTACTTATTTATCCTTATTATTTTAACGATTTTCGAACCAACTTAACAACCCTTTTTATTTCCAATGATATAATGCTATACTACATTTCTAAAATACCCAATTTTTATTCAATATTTTTCACATACTTGCCTCAAATATTTCATGCTCACCGCATTCTTTTAGATCATTTAAGGTTTTCACTTCCATGTAATACCCAGTGTTTTACAAGCTGATTTAATTGTTCTTAATTGTTTACCACCTATAAATATTCTGGTTATTATACTACTTTACTTTTATTAACGTCTCCTGCATTTTCTTTGGCATTGGCGCCTTAAAGGCCAGCGAACATTCTTATAAGATTTATGAAGATTTATGAAGAACAGAATACCAATTCAATGCCGTTTTAATTAATTAATATGCCAAGAAACATTAACTGCTTAAGCGATTGGATGAAAAACAATAACAATTCGGATGCATTGTGTTTGTTTTTAATTGTGATCCAAGGTACAATAGGTACATACAAAACAAGATAACAGAATCAATCAACTAATTAAAAGGATGAAAATGGTTTAATTTATTTGATGTGGTTAATAAAATAATAAACGTTTTGCGAAACCCTGAATAAATAAAACAAATCGAACCTAGTAGCGAAAAAATATGTATAAAACTTTATACACTTACACAAACAATAATTTTCAAAAAATAACTCCAACGAAATTCTAAAATAATTTTATCATTGCAGATAATTATTTTTTATTATTAAATATACGTGTGTGGCTAATAATCAACCTAATAAAACATTATTTATTAATAATTGCAATTACTTTTATTTTTGCTTGTTAATCGAATTTAAACTAAAGCAGGCAACTGGAACAATAAATGTAACTGTATTCGATTGAATAGAATTTTGCCTTTAATAACGAGATTGTTGTTATTTCTTCCTAAATATATTTATCATCTTTGGTAAAATTATATGCAAAATAAGTATAGTTTATAATACTTTACGATTGTCAGTCAAAACAGGTACATCCTGCTGGGGTAAATAATACATTTTTATAAATTCCTTTAAGTAAAAAAGGGATAGAAAATAAATGTGCTCAATTTGATAAGGATTCCCAAATAAATTGTTGCAAGCGAATTGATTCAGTAACGTATCGCTAACATTGTGTTTGGATTACTTGAGTTTAAATTATTTAATATATTGCTAAGATTTTTTCGGTAGAAAGTAAAGATTCAATCATTGAATTGCAGCATAAATATTTATGCTTTAACTCACTAGAATTAATAAATTAAATAAATATTTTTTGAACAAATTAAAATAAAAAAAACCAATAATTATTTAAGCAAACAAGTCATAAAAGTCAGATTGGGTGCGTTGAGCAAAATTTGGTGGGGGGCAACTAATGGTTTTGCTTCATCTGACATTAGCGTCAGCGACGTTTGTCAATAAGTGGCCTCAACCTGACAGCCCACTTTTATTACATTTGAATATTATTCAATGATTTTAATATGGAGGGTAGAAATAAGGAGAACAATCTAGTATGGGACTTTTATTAAAAAAGTGTCCACCAAAATATGGTATATAAAAGTGGCGCTGGTAGACGTGAGGGTAGATCTAAACTTAGCTGTTTTAGATAAAGTGAACTATGTATGTCAAAAGGTTATAGATACGCAATAATTTTTAAATAAAACAATTTTTGTGTACAATGATATTTTATACAAATTTTAAAGAAAAAAAAGGCACGTAAGTTGAACATGCATTTACTAAAATTATTACGAATTTGCATTAGAATCATTTCGTATTTCTCAAATGAATGAATGCTTCGTCCCTCTGCTGCGTGAGGGCACGAAGTGCGTAATGCGCAGAAAATTTAAATATATGATATTTGAGTGATTAATAAATAAAGTAAGTTTCAAAAATAAAAGATTTGATAAAAAACAATTGAATTATAACAACAAAGACTGAACAACAATTATGCAGTGAAAAATTGGTAAAGTAAACGTAAAAGTTAAAAGGAAATAAAAAATGTTCGTCTTTTGCCTTTTTCTCAAAACTTTGGTTGCTCTTTTTAAAAACGGTATTCTGCTACAGTAACTGCTATTTTAATTTTATACACCCTTCATGGACATGTTTTTAACACAGAGATTGTTTTCCTTATCTTCACCCTTTATAGGTCAAAATAATTTTAAAAAACAGTGACGTCATAGCTTCTTTTTCTTCTATCTGTCTGTCAAAAAGTGGCTTCGAGCTGACAGCCTACTTTTACTAGATTATTTATTATGCAATAATTTTAATTTACAAAATATGAAATTTTATTTATTAATACTACAATTTATTTGAAATTCCAAAACCACTGTTATTTTATTGTTTTAACTTTTAACTTCTGTCGGTACGCCCAATGACTGCCTTTTTTCATCATTTTTCTCTGTTTTAAATATCTTCTATATTTTGTGCAGCTTATACAACCAGCAATTATCAAAAAAATATTACATAAAAGCGTTAAATAATAAAAACCATAGGGCTTTTTAAAACTGAGCAGAGAATGTTGTTAGAACAATTAGTGTCACCTAAAGTTATTTCGCCCATATGCAAGCGGTATTTCGAAGAGGGTAATGTGATATGTGTGTTAATTTTTGCTAATTGTTTAAGTTTAAACAATGATTTTCAGCATGTATGTTTTTTTAAGAATCGATTAAAAATAGTAATATTATACAGACAAAACATGCTTAACTAACCTGATTAAAGTCCGCGGAGTTCCCATCACATTGTAATGAATACGCTGCACTAGATTTACGGTAATTAACGTATTTACTAACCCAAACGATTAAATTATATTTAAAAACCCAAAACCCAAATTTCCACAAAATAAAATATGCCATAACATGTTCACTATTAAAAAAATTACCGAACCACGCGAATCACTAAAAAAAAATTATTTTAATTTTGTGTGATACTTGAAACATTTGCTTTGTAATAATTTATAACTTCACATCATTAAACATTTTAAAAGTGTCTAATTTATTACTTTTTAGAAATATTAAGAACACAAAACACGTTACAAAATTGTACTATGTTTTTTCTACTTAACTTAATAACATTTCTCTTAAAATATTCTAGATGTCTGTCATTGCTTATTTTTTTCACAATATTGTACGTGATTTTGAAAATTGTATAAATTTTAAAATACATTTTTATTTTAAGATGAAACTACAAGCTGCTTTTAAAAAGTTTTAATTTTGTGTACTTTTGTTAAGGCATTTCACAAAATTCTTTTACTGTTAAATGTTATTAATTGTTTTTGTGTTTCATTTAAACAGTCTTAATTTGTTTTAAAACTGCTGTAGAATTATTTTAATATGTACATAAAAATAAAATTACATTCCATGTTAGTCTTTTTGTATGTTAACTGTAAAAGAACTGTGAAAATAAATAACTAATAGATATAATAAATAAATAACTTTAAATCAATACAATAAAGCTAATTTTAAGATATTTAAACATAAACTTAACTTTAAAGTATTGGTTAGAATAGGAATAATTACAATAGTAATATGATAAAGTTAAAGATGTAACAGACGAAGCAAGGTTCATGCCCAACTCAATGAAAGCAAATTTGTATAAGTTCACATTAAAAACGTTAACCAGAACTGCAAACCTGTTGATAACCAAATTAAAACCAGCTTAACTCTTCACCTACCAAGCAATACACAAATTTTCATTTCGTAATAATTTTAAATAAATGCCTTCCATCCAATTTACATTCGTAAAATTCAAGCTTCCTCAACAATCGAACTATTACAGTTCTTGATGCCTGCCAGTCCTAAGAACTCATCTTATTAATGAAAATAATTCAAGAATATGTGTTTAATTCACACTTTTTCTTTACATTAAAATATATGTGTTTTACAGATAATCCTAGCCATAGCTTTATAATTAAAATTACTATACACTTCGAGTTTTAACCTCTCAAACTAATGGTAAGATAAATTACAGATACTTATCCTTAGATTTAATGCTATCTATACACAAATATGCCTACTGTATTACGTGGTTTAGAATAGGGAATATGCATGTATTTTTTTTATTTGATAGTTTACATCGCTTCATTATAGTTAAAAAGTATTTAAAAAAAAGTTTAAAATAGCTAACCGACACGGCACTTTAAATAACCGTCATTTTGGCGCGCTTGGTGTAATGTCATAGTCTATGACAAGAAACAAATAAGTGGAAGGTTTAGGTTGAAGATTATTTAAAAAGTATTGTGCTTTGCTAAAATTTTACATTATTTTCTATTTTTGACTAATATGTCATCGTGAAACTACCTTCTCCCTCTATAGAACAATCCAAAAACCTGACATGGTTAGGTTAGGTTTTATGTGAGTGGGGCGTGGTCGCCCCTCCACCGTGACCCTTAGTAGGTCTATTGTGGCTCACCCCTAGAGGCTACAGTTCACCGCACAATCCAGCCCTTCTTACGAAGTTCATGGTTGTATAGGGTGAGATTTTTTTAAAATCGGTAGGTTCTAGGTTAGTGTAACCAAATATGTTGAACCTTATTCTTCCCAGGCCGGGGCATGAACATAGTATATGTTCAGCAGTTTCGTCTTCCACGCAGCAGAACCGACAGTCCGTTTGTTGGTTCAGATCTATCTTTCTAAGGTGGTATCTCAGACGACAGTGTCCCGTAAGCAGTACTGTTAGAATACGCAGGTCATTTCTGCTCCATTCTAGGATCTGCTTAGTTGTGTTTCTCGAGGGTTGTAATGGTAAAAACGCCTTCGAGTGGGTTAGCCCTGGTAAGTCGGACCAGTACGTGAGTATTTTCCTCTCCGCCCAGTCCGAAATAATTGTTTTGGCGGCACTTGTGGTGACTCCAAAAACCGGTTCTGGTCCAGTGAACACAGATTCGGCCCCCTGTTTTGCAAGGGTGTCGGCTTTTTCGTTTCCTTCCACCCCCTAGTGCCCAGGTACCCACAGTAGGGTCACCCTGTTGTTCGCACCAAGGTACTCTAAGGAGGTATCCCGGAGTGATCTCCGAGTTGCTCTCCATTTATTTGCTTTTCCAAAGACAGGAATCTATAGGAAGCTATCCTGGCCTCCCTCTCTAAGAGAATATCTAGGGGAGGGAGATGTAGGAGGTGTTCCATCGCTGCCGTTGGTGTGCTGGACATAGCTCCAGTTATGGCCAGGCATGCCAGCCGCTGAAGGCCAGCAAGCTTTGCTCTAGCTGTCTGTTTTAACCCTTTGGTCCACCAGACTACTGAACCATACGTGACCATAGATATTATCATTGTTTGATAAATCCAGTAAATCTGTTTGGGGTTCATTCCCCAAGATTTGCCACATACTCTTCTGAGATTCCAGAGAGAAAACCTGGCTTTGTTTATTGTTTTTTCCAAGTAGGCGTTCCAGGTGAGTCTTTTATCCAGAACTACACCCAGGTATTTCACTTTCGTCGCAAATGGATTGCTCTCTCCGTACAGGACAGGCTGCCGAAGCTTATCTAGCTTTTTCCTTTTCGTAAAAGGAATAATTACAGTTTTCCGGGGGTTTACAGACATCTGTTCCCTCTCGCACCATCTGTATACTGTGTTAAGGGCTTCTTGAAGGACGTTTGACCTGACATACAAGTACTGCATTGTTCCTATGTACAGAAATACAATTAGAAATGCGCCCGATAAAGTATTTTTACTTGTCCCGAGAGGTGTGGACATAAGGAGAAAGTGGTGTAAAAATATGAAGACATGGTATCTCCATCAACTTGTTTATATTGCTGTAAATATCACTTTAACGTAGGTATTTAATTTGTTGCGTTAACATTTTTGTTTTTGTGCTATACATATAAGATACCTACACAGTTCTAGTTTTAAATAGACAATATTTGTACCACCTGTATCATGTGTTACACTGCTTTCTAACATGAGCAAAAAAAACAAATACTACATTAAAATTTAAGGAAGATATCCTTTCACATAAATTTTAAAGTCAAAAGGATACTGAGTCGCAGCCAACACCAGTGAGAAAAGGTTTCGTAAAGAGAAAACATTTAAAAATAATGGAAGGCGCTCTATCTCGGCGCTCTACCTGGCCTCCCTCTAAAGTCTAAACAAAGTGTCAGTGTTTGTGATTCATCATCAGAAAATTATTTAGAAGCAGGTACCGGTTCATCTACATCTCACATATGCATAAAAGATACCGAAAACAAAAATGCTTGTGAAGCTGGTTCTAGCACTTCCTTATTCAATGTATATAATTATATAATTTTACTTCTAAATGTGCAATGATATCGTTATAAAACTCAATAAATCACAAAAACTCTTAAGCAAACACCTAACCTAACTACCCATTCAATATTATTATTGATATTTGTTGTCCTAGACTTTTACGTCACATTCGCTTTGACCATTGACGTCGCTTTTCAAATGTTTAAATTTCCCACAGATTTTTCCACTTTTTAAAAATTAATTCCTTGTTGAAAAGGAAACGATTATCAGAAATATTAATGGAGGCATAGTTCTTAAGTAATAAAGTTTATTAAAAAAATAGTTTACCCTTACATGAATCACATGCACATTCCCTGTTGTTTAATAAGAGAACTATAGGAATATTTGCCAAAGTAATAAATGTTAGCACGCATCTTAAATGCTGACCACGGAATATAACTTTATATCGAATGATTGTTTGGATGATGTCGACTACGGAGAATCGGGTGTTTCGGCCTTACACTACGACATACCAATCAGATGCAGGGCAATAACGGTAATTTAGGAAGACAGTCATCGATGATACCACCGATGATATCAGGGCTAACGGTAGTTAGTTTGGCGAAAGAAGTATTCTAATAATTATTCTTAGTTCAGGACTGAATAGATAAACCTTATTTTTGATAGATAATTTGTTTTTGTTAATGTTAAGTAAGATATATGGTTTTTAAGTTAGGTTCCTAACATGAATAAATAAAACCTACAATATTTTTTTTGGCACTCGGAGATCCATGTCCATTCAGCTAGAATCTAAGACTAAGATGAGTAACTTTAGTGTTATTATGTAGGTAAGTCAAAGCTTCCCTAATCGATTATGTTACACTAATATAGAAGAAAAAATCAAAAGGATGGATTTGGGCCACAAACTTCATTCCCAGAGGCCGATCAGGGTGACTAACAGATAGATCAGGTGGTCCTCGGGTAGGGGGGATATGGGTGTATATTATGGGGTTCAATTGGAACCAAAACAAGACTAAGTGCACTATAACTTTAACTTACATAAACATACGAAAGATATAAGCGAGTCATATACGGTTTTATTGTTCAACAAGAGTAAATATAATAAGTTTAAGGGCAGTCCAACTCTGTTGCGCAGTAAAAAAACCAACAATGAAATATAAATTTTATAATTAGAATCATTTACCTTAACAGAACGCGCACTACGCCACATCACATTGCACTATGATATTACGTTCTTATTAAAATAAAAATTAATATAAAACCTTCATTTAAAAAATATTAATAATAATAATATAGAAATTAAAATATATAAACATCAAGTTATTTTCTTCCATGACTTTAAAATTAAATTAAAGGATTACAAAAATAAATGGAATAAAAATTGACAAATGAAACTAATTTTTACCTTAATTTTGGTTATTACAAGTTAAAAGAAAATTTTGAAATAAATAAAGGTTTCAAAAAATTTAAGCTGTAAAACTTAAAAGCCTCCCAGTAAATTCAATTAACTTATTTAACATTTTGTCCGTAAGAATAATCCACGACCGTCCGAAAATACCTGAAACAAAAAAAATATTTAGTTAGTTTTACTTCCTAAATAATTTTAATTAGTTTATTTTAATAACTTACAACAAATTTCATTTATTCTTTTATGAATCTAAAAAAAGAAATTACGTTTTAAATAAATACTTTATTTATTAAACTAACATTAAATACTCAAATATCATATATTCCAATTTTCCGCGCATTAACTCAAGTTGAACTACCCACTTCTGTCGCACTTTCATGCAGCAGAAGAACAAACATTTATTCGAGAAATACAAAAGTATTTACACGCAAATTTGCAATAATTGCTTATGTAGCTATCGCCTCCTCCAATGCAATTAAAAATATAGTGTGAGCATCCGCCAATCACAGCTGCTTCTACAAGACAAATAGAATATCAGAAGAAATCATTTTGGTAAGTGTATGTTCAACTTACGCTCCTTTTTTTTCTCTTTAAAATTTGTATAAAAAATCACTATACGCAACATTTATACAGGGTGTTTCATTTATACCACTAGTTACCAAAAAAAAATTTGTTTGAGTCTATTATTTAATGAATATTTTCTGGCTGACTACATTGAAAAGTAACTAAAACTTTATTCTTCATTAATAAAGTTTGCTTTTGTACTTTATACAATGATAAATAAATATTCATAGTTTTGGCAGACTGTTTATGAAGTAACGGCTTTTAATATGTAAGAGAGGAGGTGAACGGGGTGGATACCGAGTGGCATAGTAGTCACGTAATTCAAAGTTAGTGTGCGCTCGCGTTTTCCAAAAAAAAAAGTATTTCGTCTAAAAAGTTTTCAAAAAGATGTAAAAATGACGTTGCTTTTTTTACTACATTTGTGGCGAATACATCAAAATAAGAACCACAAAATTTAGTTTGACAACAAATATAAAGCCTATACTTCCCATTCGAAGCCAAGAAAAGCCTATACTTTCCATTCGAAGCCAAGATAAAATAAGGGCATCTCATTTCTCATGTAGTAACTGCAAACTTTAAAATATGAAGAGAATGCCTGGCCTGTTATAGGAGATTTTAAGATGATTAGTTTTCTGGTAAGAATGCAAAGTATATATTCATGCTTGTGAGATAGTAGAACAGACGCAATTTACTATCAGCAGGTCTAAGCGTACTAAATTTCAAATAGGAAAACAGGTTATCAAGTGTAAACCGATTGTGGAGCCCCGATCATGTTTTAATGCCTTCGTTGCATATAAAATTATGTCTCATGAAGCAACTTGTAAAGGTTCTTTAGTCAAGATTCTGTAGTTTTTCAATATATAAAGAATTTTTTTCCTAAACTTGCAGCAAAGAGCTTACTTCCATTTGCTAGATAACTTGAAACTCATTGATTGCAGAACGTTCCTTAAAATACATGCTGACTAGGACCAATTTAAAGAGAACTTGGTGGCATATTTAGACGGGCAAGAAAGACGTTTTCATCAGAATGTGATGAACTTTAAGCAATGTTATTAAGAACAATATAATGAGAACATGATGGGTGATTACATTTGGGGGCTAATACGAGAAAGTTCCTACTCCCACTAAGGAAGTACCAAATATATTCATTTTTAAAACTTGGTTGTATTTGTTTTTTGAATTTGTTGATCTATTTTAACTATATTTTGTAAATAAAATTGATAAAAATGTGTAAATTAAAGTTTTTTCTATATTTAATATTAAATAATAAAAATGGAGAACTTCCTTAAAATTTGAAATTTCTTTTTAATAGTACAAAAGCAAACTTTATTAAGTAAAACTATTTTTTCTTTCATTAGTTAGACACAAGTAATCAAAATCAGACATACTAAACCCAGACTTAAAATTCGTGTCGACTTGTGTAATTGCTCATATATTATTGTTATTGTTTTTATACCTTTCAATATTTTTTATTCATACTTAGCAAACAGTTTGGGTATATTTAAATACTTTAAATAGTAGTAAAAGATCATTTTCCGCTAGGACCAGAGGCAGGCAGTAGGTATTACGACATTCGTTTTCTCCATTTGATTTTACGCCATCACAATCATTTTAGCATGTTTTTTGTTTCTGCATTATTTTCTACGTAAATATCATCCTTTTTTTATTGTAATAAAGTTAGTCAGTTTTCAAGTTACGAGTATTTGCGTTTAAAAATGAAGGTTCCTGAACAATTTCCTTGGCAATTTATACTACAATTAATAAATCTCATGACAAAATTAGTGAAATTATTGACGAAATAAAATTATTTAAGAATCGTTACTTTATTGGTATTTTATTTGATTTATAATTTTCGTCAATACCTTTACTAATTTTGTCATAAGATTAATTAATTGTAGTATAAATTGCCAAGAAAATTATTTAGAAACCTTACTTTTAGACGCAAAAAACTTACTCAATCGCAATGGGACGATATTTATCTATTATTATTGTTACGATCTGGCCCTGTTGTCTGTCGCCTTGAGACGCGTCGATCACAATTAGATTGCATGATTATGCCGCTGGCGATGGGAACAAAAGAAAAGACCGGTAAATTCTGGAATACTGCATCTCTAATAATTCCGAAACAATAAAAGGATTATTTGGGCACTTTTTAAAAAAAGGTCCAATAACTGCAAATAATGACGATTTTACTAGAACGATGATTTGGAGATATTTAAACGGAATCATAGATCGAGGTTTTTAAGTTTAGTTTTAAAGTTTAAGTTGAAGTTGAAGTTAGTTTAAAGTCAAGTATTTTAAGTAATTATATAGTGAATATCTAAGTGATTTGTAAAGTAAAATTTATTGTGTAAAAATATTGGAATAAAAAATTGTTTAGTCATTGTACTGAGAGTTTAGAATTACCGAACGCAAGGAGAAAATATCTTAACATTATTAATGATGCGAAAACAAAAAATATATTAAAATGATTATTATGACAGTGGCGTAAAATGTGATAGGAAAACGCTATCCCTACCACAAGCCTCTGGTAGTAGCAGCAGAGAACTCTCTCACCAGTATATAAAGTATTCTAACTTTCTAACTTACGTAAACCGTATGCTAAATACGAAATATTGGGAAGTATAAAAATATATAAAATATTTTTAAAAATTTTAAGGAGAAATATTTTATTTAAGTGTATAAAGTTAATTATTCATAATTTGTTCTTTGGTTACTACCCGTATATAAACAATTCTTAATGAGACACCCTGGGGGCCAATGAAGACTTTTATTTAAGGTTTGTGTAGTTTGACAGTAAATGCCTCTAGTTTCTTGATTGTATTTTTTTTGTTTTCTATTTCATGTTAAATCGATTTAGAAAATATCCTTTTGATAAAAAATTGTTTTTGTAAAATACTTCATGGACAAGATTTCTTTGTTTTGCAAATGTCTGCAAAATTTGAAGTTTTGCCACATTTCCGAATCTGTCGGTTTCGTTATATTCGAAAATTCGTAAAAAAACTTTTATCTGCCAATTTTGTTTGCTGATTTTGTCAATTGGAAAAAAATAGTCGACACGTGGCGGTTTTCTCTTAGAGTCGATGTTCTCCTAACTCATGTGGGCAAAAATTGCATCAGTGCCAAAACGGCTCGAATGGGGGTTTATATGCAAATTTTTTTTACCTCAATGTTTTTTTGATACCTTTTCCAAGTTTAGAAACTCTCTCTCTTTCTTTCTCTCTTGCTGCATCCAATATTGCCCTCCAGCTCTGTCTATCTTGTGTTTAGCAACACCCTTTTAAACACCCAGTATGTCTACATCTTATTATTCTAAAAATAGCAAACAAATTGACTTACCTTCGCAAGACAGTTTCGTCACAAAAGTCTATTACGGTATTTGTTACCAGGGTTAAAAGTTAGAATATTCCTTGAAAATAGAACAGATTGAGAAATAATATATTATGTATGTCCAACTATAATTAAAATAATTTGCATTTGCTAATCATTTAATCTCCCGTTCTAACATTTTTCGATGTTATTTTTTATAATGAATGGAACTACAACTACACTCATTTAATAAATTATAGTCTCCATGTGAAACAACATATTTGTGCGAGGGCGCTCGAATCAGTGGAGAAAAATGCTCCAAAATCGGTATTGCAGAGGCTTGGCAGAAATAACGTTGATGGCGTAATTTTGGTTAAATTTTGACAATTTTTTTTTCAGCATAGAAAAAAAAATTAATATTTTTAAGAAAAATTAAACCGAAACTCTTTTTTTCCGAACGTTATTAATCAAAAATTAAAAAAAACTACTTCCAGAGATGTTTAAATCTGACCTTTCCCAAACAAAAAGTAAAAACAAAAATCTGAAATTGTTTCAACGACCTTTGAGATATATGATTTTTACTGTTCCGTGTTTTACTTATGAATCAAATTAAGGTTCACTCCCTCTTAAGGATTTTTGTGTTTGAATTAAACCACGGCAAGTCTGCTTTTCATACATACATATAATTAAAAATATCTATGCAACAAAATATTTTAAGTTTCACATTTCTCTTTTTCCTCCATAAAGTATATTTTCATATTATGACACTAATGCATAATCAGGCATTAACGCAACCTAAGACCACTTTGCTTCTTAAAAAAGCCTGATTATGCATTAGTATCATATGATATTTTTAAGTATAAATGCATAACTTAAGGTTAATTACAATAATTTTGGTGCATTTTATCGAGTAAATAGGCTCATGTCATTTGACATTTAATTATTAAACGTAATTGTAGTCTACGTACGTATTAAAAATGTCGACGGAAATTGAAAAATTAGATGCTGAAGCTGAGTTGAATTCAATTTCTGTGAAATCCATTTATATTACGAAACGGTAATGTTGGAAACGTCCAGAATTTATAACTCGTTACTTTGGCATATTCATTTAATTAATATTAATATAAAATAATTTTTTTGTTTTAGTATCTTTATGGTTAAGTTACAAATTGGAAAGAATTTAATCAATTTGACAATCTATATACACTATGTTCATTTAAAAACGACCCACCCTTAATATTTCAGAAATATATTAGAATGAAATGCCGAAACACTTTTAACTTGAGGGGACACTTTTTAGCGCTAATGTCATAAACGTCATATTCACCCCCTCCCTACTGAAGATACCCCATAAGATTTTTACAAATAAGGTTTTAAAAATCTAATTATTGTTGAATTATCGTCATAACTATTAATAAATATCAGTTTTCCATGGCAAACTTGAAAATCAAAATATACCGATTAGAATGGATTTTTGTAAAAGGCTACAAGAAATAAAAGCCCTCAACCCCAATTTTTTAACGTGTATCTGTTTTATCGATGAGGTCTCATTTACGCGACAAAAAAATTTTAATCCACATAATAATAATATTTCGAAAACGGTACACAGTATCGAGCTTTACCAAAAATACCTTTTTGATGTAAAATTAAATGATGTTTAAGTTCACTTAAAATTTTGATTAATAAATCTAACTTTAAAAAAGTTATGTTCAATACTACTTGGTACGAACCGTGTAACTAGCGCCCTCTATGAGAGTCACATGTAAAAACAAATTTATGGGATGTACCAGCTTCTAAAATATACTCGTATAAAATTTCATTACAATGTTTCCAATGGTTTCGGCAAAATCGTAATAAATGTGTATAATTTTTTTTTCTTTAACGCCCTTTATCTTGAATACGGATGGCGTTACGAAAATTTTTTACAAATCAAACCCCAATTATTTTTTAGATTTCTACCTATCCCAGAGACGGAGGGGGACCTTTTTTTGTTTTTTTTGAACACCCTCCATTTTTTTAATTAATTTGTTTTCTTATATAAAAATATTCGATAGAATTTACAACTTGAAAAAAGTTGGCTTATCTACTATATGTATTGATAATGTAAATTTTTGAGGCATTATTTAACATACTTTGTAGCGGTTAACATATTTGCAATACTGTCTTTTTTAACAAATCTATAAAACTATATCGTAAGGCCAAAAAATAACTGTATACTAGTCACGCATCACTAGTAAATAGTGCCAGAACTGGCTCATTAATGCAAAATGCATACTCGACGTGGTTATGAACGATTAACTCTACACCAATTGAAATATTGTTGCAGAACCAGTTTAAATATGCATATTTATTTTTGAGATGAAGAGATTATGTTAAAGTTTACATGAAGTCGGTAGTTAGTAAAATGGGTCTACCTTCAAGTTACTAATTTTACCAGTCTTATCCAAGATATCACACTTTGCTTTGTAATTATGTAACTTCAGAACTGTTATCTTGTAAAATAAATGTCCTACCAGTAATTTATAAAAATATGATGATCTGATGGAATTTTAAGATAACCGGAATGGACATCGACCGGTCAAAATCTAAATTGTTTGAACGCAAAATAAAAATTATTAATTTAAACTGATCGCTAACATTTCTTGGTATTTACTATCAATAAAATCAAAAAGTTGTAGTTTATGCATATTAGTTGGGGTGTCTTATGATAATGAAAATTGTTTTTCAGGATTAAGAAATGACCAACAAAGATTTCACGTCTTAAAATTATAAGAAATGGCAGTGTATATGGCACTGTCTTTAAAAGAAAACTTTATACCCAATAAGAGTTAAACAGTTTTGATAACATGTTTAAAAATATGTGTGCTTAATTAAACATTTCTGATAAAATATTAAAAATAACATTTATTTAATTATGAATCGGTATGTCGCAGTCTCTTACATATTCGGTAACTCTTCGAGATATTCTTGAAATTATGTAAATAATTTATGGTAATCTAAGAAATGTCATTGGGTTATCAGGTGGTTGGGGTAAATAACCCAGTCGATTACCAATCACATCTCACACATGTTCAATTGATGAAAAGTCTGGGGAACGAGAAGCAGGGAAGCAGGGTCACATTATTTTCTTGTATGAACCTTGTAGTTACCTTTGCTGTTTGAGGACGTGCGTTGTCCTGTTGGAACAGGGGTTGAATTAACCCTCGTAGGTATAGCAGTTATTTCCTTCATTATACAAAATTATAATGACAGCATTGTGATCTTTTAAGTTTTATTTTAAACTGGTACTACAAGTTTCTTGAAGCACTAATTTTTGTGAAATACCGTGTCATCAAAACGGTACCTACCTGATATATTGTGAAATCTTAATTCATATTTTATCTACTTTATAAATTGTCTGTGTCATTTTAGTTGTTTTTAGGAAAAAAACCACTATCGATAACCGATTTGTCATTATTTTATATTAGTTTTTTAAAATAATTACAAAACAATATTTAATTTAACTATTTTTAATTTTGTGCAAGTAATATATTAATTATTAAAAAACTTTTTTTTTGAAATATTTAAAATGACAACAATAAAAACAATTTTCTGAAAAAAGCGATTGGGTTAGAGGAGCCTACACTGCTATAACTTTTGTGTTTATTGTGTTCCGCAGCTACAGTGAAACTTCTGTTAACGGACACCTTTACACATCGAAAATCTTTCCTAAACGGACAATGTTCAGGGTACGAAACATTTCATATATCGCACTAGTATTTCTAAAGTAACACAACTCAAAAATCGGTGTTTTTGTGTTATGACTATGAAAGAATGGTAAATATATATTTATCAATCATCAAAACTGTATTAACCTAGCCCTCTGGTAGAAAAGCTCTAAAGCTAGGTTAATACAGTTTTGATTATTGATAAAGATATATTCACCCATTTTTTTCAGAGTCATAACCCAAAAACACCGATTTTTGAGTTGCGTCACTTTAGAACGATGTGTGTAAATAGGCTAAGGCACCCCTGAACAACGGATCCTCTCCACAAGGACTTCGGACAAAATTTACCCACATTTTTCTATGTAATTCTTGTAATACAATACAATACAATAAATGGGGCTCAGGAAATCCAAATATCTTATTGCAGCCATAAAACTCATTATATAAGTAGGTACTTGTAGGTCATTAAACTAAGTAAGTGGGTACTTCGAGTTTGATTTGGAGAAACCCATTTTAGAATTAATTCATCCTTTACACATTCCCTATTTAGTTGCGACATTCTAATCACAGTGTAACAATGTCTTCGGTTAAGAGAAAGTTTTTAAGTTGGGAAGAAAAAATATCGGTGATAGAGGCACCTGAAAAATATAATTATACTGTTAAAATTTTGGCCTAAAAATTTCAAACAGAAAAGACTCAAATTGGTAACATTTTAATAAAAAGGTGGACTTAAAAAAGTTGTATAGTAAAAATGGAAATCTACAAAAAAAGAGAATTAAAACTGAAGGTGTTGCCATCGATTCTATAGTGTAGACCTGAAAGACGATTTACCATTATCAACCTTTTGCGAAAGTTGAAATTTTATTAACTACGTGGAGATTAATGCAGCCCTGAAATAAAATTAACTAATTCTGTTGGTGATTTTTAAACAAAAAACAGGTATCCAATATTTCTGACAATTAAAGTGACCATGAACTAGAACTTTCTAGAACTGTGGGTAATATAAATGATGCTTAACCTAAAATTAAGATACTTAAGGTCCAAAAATATCGGATGTAATTCTAAATAATGTTTAGTCAAAAATTATTAAAATTAATGTCCACAAGAAAAAACAAAACAAAATTTATGATATCTTTAAGAAGTAATACAACTTTTCTTTTTTACAGTATTTTATTTGTGCATATGCATACAGAGGAATTAATATATCGGGAGAAAAACTCAGTAACCTAAGATTTGCTGATGACATTGCCATTTTCCCCCCAATCAGTAAAGAATTAGAAACCATGCTTGTAGAAGCAAGAAAAGTAGGCCTAGAAATGAACATTTCCAAAACCAAATTCATGACAAACCAACAGACAAACATAGAGAGTATAAATGTGCTAGGACAACAGGTAGAGAAAGTGAACTGTCTACCTAGGTCACGAGGTAACATTGGGAAAAACTAATCAAGAACTTGAAATTAACTATAGATAACGTATAGGATGGGCGGCCTACGAGAAGATGAGACACGTCTTCAACTCCAACCTACCCCTTAAACTAAAAACCAAGATTTACATGGAATGCATTCTTTCGGTAACAACCCATTCTTTCGGTAACAACCTATGGATGCGAAACATGGGTTCTAACAAAGAAAATCCTAAATAAATTAAAGGTACACCAAAGAGCAATAGAACGAAAAATGCTAGGAATAACGCTTAAACATCATAAAATCAATGAGTGGATAAGAAATAGAACCAGGGTCGAAGATAAAGTGAGGCGAATAGGTGGTCTTAAATAGAATTGGGCCGGAATACAACCAATTGGAGCGGAAAAACAACAAGATGGAGACCTTGGAAGGAGAAAAGAAGCACCGGCAGATCACAGTAAAGATGGTATGATGACATCAAAAGAACAGCCGGACTTAACTGGTACCAAGTGACACAGAATAGAGAAAAGTGGAAAAATATGAGAGGGGCCTATATCCAAAGGATAGAAAACGGCTAGAAGAGAGAGAGAGAAAGATATGCATATACGAAAATGTGTAATTAAAAATCAAGCAAATAAAAACCTCCTTTTTATTTTAATTGACTTAACGACAACTCTACACAACGGACAATTATTTTTCCCGTTCGTGTTCGTGTTCGTTATGGAGAAGTTTCACTGTCCTACCTTTTAGCCTAACTAGGCTCCTGGCTAAATATGATCGAGGTTAAACTTTCCACTTAAAACAGGCCTACAAGGTAATAAGTTTCCAGCCCGTGTCGCATTAGTCTGAGTCGTATCATCCCCATACTGGCTGCGCTACCTAGTAAGGGCATCACAGTCAAATATGACGTGGTATGCTGTTTCCTTCCCATCCTCACATAGTTTGCATAATGGGTTCTCCAAAAAAATACTTATGTCAGACAACAGTGCCCCGTAACGAGCATATGTATCAGCCTGAACTTTTTCCTTTCCAGCTCCAAGACCTGATAAGCAATTGTGCACCTGTATCAACATTTTTAATACATTTACTACACATAATTACATTTTAAAAACTATCTACTTTATGTAAATAAATATAACCGAAAATATAAATTTTTTGTTTGATATGGTTAATTTTTTTGTTAAAACAATTATTAAAAATTAAAAATAGATAAAATTAGTCAATTTTAATACTAGCAAAGAAATTTCTAAAGAAAGCTTAAAATGATATTTAAAAACAAATTACCAATGCAAAGAGATTAAAAATTATTGTTAAAACTTGTATAAGCGCTCACCTTCGTTACATATTAAAAAAACACTCTGTATAAAACGTAGAATCTGAATCGTCAAAGATTCTCGAGTTTAAACAGCAATAAAATTGTACAATTACATAGTTATTAACGATTTAAAATTATTTTATTAATGGATGTAATTATTACGCTTTATAAGAATGAAACTGAGCATTACATATTATAAATGTTACATAATGGTTACAAATAAATAACTGGATAACCATGCAAGTCCTTGTACAGTAAAATAAAATTATAGACAGGCTCTTTAATGTACGAGTTTTTACATTTTACTATTATAACCCGAAATTATTTATAATTTATTATTCGTATCCACTTGTCCTCACACAATATGACAATGGTTTTAACAAATTTGTAGGTACTTTGAATTTTTTTATTTACGATATTTTAGTTTTGAATTTCTTTTTTTTTCCTATTTTTAAAACATTTATTATACAGTGAGAGGGTTAAGGCTGGTATTTATAGTCGAGTCTTAATTGATACTCAAGAAGGAGTCGTTGCTTGGGTACAGATTTGCGTTTCATAGTCACAAATCAATGTTTGAAACTGTCAAATCAAAACTCAAATGTCGAGGACCGGTTCGACTTTCCTTGAGCTTTGTTTTCTAATAATCTTAACCTAACTTTTTTGACATTTTGTTTTTAGTTTTGTGGCATTGTACAACATTTTTTTAGCTTGACGAGTTTGAAGACCTTTCGGAACATACTGAGCGAATAAATGAACCAGTTCGTATTCCAACTATATATAATCGGGATGCCAAAAATATCCCATGGAAATGTTTTATAAATGCGAATTTATTATTTCATGTATTTAGCGGGGTTTTCAAACAAATATGGACACTTCTTTTTCGATTATATGTGAAACAGCTGTGCTACATAACAGGTTTAAGGGAAAATATTGATGATTTTGAGGAAATTATTCATGATGATTTTGCTTCTAACATAAATATTAATGATTCCGAACGTGGATAAAGTTCTAGATGAAATTTAATTTAACAATATTTTGCCCAGTAGGTTTATTAAAACATGTAGTTATATTTTTTTAAAGTAATACTGTGTATTATTACATTAGACAATAACGTAAGACTAGTTTTTAAAGGTTTTTTATTTTATAAGTTACCTTATTGTTAATATAAATTTGTATATAGCATATTTCACGAATATACAGTGGTAACGGATTATCGTTAGAAACTCGATAACCAGTATTCAACTGTACATTTTAGCAGTACGAAATTAATTTACCCTAGTATTTTTAAACAAATTTCGTAGGTAACGAATTTTATTTTATAAGGGACTTTCTATTTGGAAATTAAGGGTCAATAGGGTAAGTTTAAAAATGAGGACAACCGAAAGGTTTTGTGTGAAAAAGCTAAAGCAAAAGAATTGACTTTTTAAGAAATTAAACTCAGTTTAAACAAGAATGCTTTTCATTTGTTTATCTAGACAAAACTTGGATTTTTGCTAAAAGTGGAACAAAAGGAATTTAGCTGGACGATAATGTTTAAATAGCATAGGCGGTTGAGTAACACTTCATTTGAAAGGTTATAAAAATCTGATTTTAAAAAATTACAATGACAGTTTACGCTTGTGATAATTTTGAAAATTACATTAATAGTAAAAATGTTTTGAGTCTCAACTGTCACATTAGTAGGTTAGTTACAAAAATAAAGATTTAAAATTCTACTTTAAAAGATGTTCGAAATGTAGAGGAAGCAAAAGATTTGTGTAAGAACCGTAGCAAGTGGAAGGAAGTGGTCTCTGCCTACCCCTACGGGGAAAAGGCGTGAATATATGTATGTATGTATGTAACCCTCGTTTATCGTAAACACAGTGCCCTATTGAAAAGCAAGCTTTTTGGTTATTGTAAGGTTCGTTGCAACCCATGTCAAGTGGGATAAAGGACGACCCATTGTTCCTACATCTTAAAATGAAATACTTGTACATCTAACAGCACGGACATATGGCTTATGCTAAGAAAAACGTGTGCCTTATTGTAAGTAATCTTTTCTAAAAGAAAAAGAAAACAGTTGCTAATAGTTCTCCCTTAAAAGCAGTCGCTAAAGGTACCCGTTTGAAGTAAGTTCCCTCCCGAATGTGAAGATTTAATGTCGCGAATAACCCGTTTTATAGGACTTGCTCAAAAGAAGTAGTTAATGTTACTCGCTCGTAATAAGTGTTAATATTTTACATTCGAAAGTCAATATTAAACTAAAAAAATAAAGTTTATACTCTTAGTCCCAATAAAAAAAAAATATTGTATAAAAATTAAGTATAAAAATCTCTTAATCTCGATCAGTTGGTTCTCGTTAAAATTAAATAGAAATATTTTTTCTTGTATACACATAAGTGCTGTTTTTGGACTTAAAATAATAATAACTGACTTTTTTTGTTTTTCGTTTTTACGTTGTTCTGTTTTTTGTTACATTAAAAAAATTGATAAAAAGTTGTTTTTATTGGAATTGTGTTTTAGAATATAAAATAAATAAAATGCAAAAACTACACAGTGAACCAGCAAAACCTAAGGTGATATGAAAACCCCTATGGTTGAGCGAGGATAGAAAAACCCCTCTCTCTATCAATACCCGACCATATATTTAACTTCTCGGAAAATTGTATATGGCCTTCACGAAACAACCTGGGATTTTCATTAAACCAGTACCTGAAATTTTGACGATGAACATGACCATTCAAAAAAATGTAATTTTAAGTAATTAGGATTATGTTTAAGAATTGTAATTGTACTGCAATACATTTTTGTAACCTTTTAAATAAAGTGTCACATGACCATCTTTGCCCTTTAATTAAATTAAGAGTGGGACAGCCATCTAAAGAGGGTTCGTCGGAATACCGAAACTTTTATACTGTTAGATACTCGGATAAGTTTAAAAATGTTTTTTTTTGCTCTTTAAAACAGACGATGAGGGGTTTATAATTGTATACTGTATAATTATTAGTAAACTTGCATGTTAATTAATAACATTTTTAATGGGAGAGTAACCTGAGAAATATTATAAAACATAAATTGTAAACAATCTTTTATAAATAAAATAAAAAATAACGAAAATAAATTTTATCACAGGAAAAAAACAAAATAATGTGTACTTATAACAACAAAAAAGAGTGGGAAAGTATTTAAGTCTAAAAATTATTTTAATTTTTTAAGAAAGCAATTGTAAATGACCAAATACTAAGCACAAAGGATTACTTAAATGTTTTTTCTGTGGCTCATTAAATGTTAAAAATATCTGAATAATAATAGAAAAGTTGGCTTTATCTGGCCATTTGTCGAGATTGGATTTACAAAAGTAGGAACATAAATCATTAAACTGATTATGAGTGATTTCAGTTTTAATTTATAATAGTTGGAGATGCAATTTGTATAATTACACGCTAATTACTATTCGGTATTCATCTTTTCAACGTGAAAAATATTATTCGTGATGAGGTGGAGACAGCATAACTGATCCTAGACTCTGTTACATAATTTTTAAACAAATGAAAAGCAGTTATTTTGTGAAATCGCCATGTTAACAATACCACAAAACCTTTGTTGAATATACTCGTACTTTTAACATTTTTTTTATTTTTAACGGATATACATTTAGTTCGGTTGAATGAAAATAACAAACCTGAACGATCTTTCGTGTAAAATTATTAAAAATTTAATTAAATTTTAACAAAATCGATAACGATACCGCAAACATTTTAAAAAAATTGAAATAAAGCATTTAATGTAAATAGGAACTAAAATTTACTCAAGATGTTCTAGAAGATTAAAAAAAATCATTGCCGTACGGGGCATGTATTGGCACAAACAAGGACACTCAACTAGCTACCATATTACTTTTCTTTACTGTCTTTCTACTTTCAGTTTTCCTTTGACAAACTTCTTTTGTTTATTTTAGTTCATGACGTTCTTGACGTCCAATAATGTAATACCAAATAAGATTTGAATGATTTTATTAATGGTATTTGACGTGTTTGTTACAGAGCGAATATACAGTACCCAACTGTACTAGTAGACGTTCAACATCATCACTTACTCATACATTTCCATGGCAAGAAAGACCACCACTTACTCCAATTTCTTGCATTGGTGTAGAGCATAAATCTTCCAAAGGAAAATTATGTTCTATAGCATTAGCAATAGCATCATTTGTAGTTTTAGTAGCTGTTTTAGCAATTGCTGGGTTGGCTTTGTACATGGGTGTACTGCATACGGAATCACCAAATGGTACGTAATCCAAAAACTGAAATGTTATTTAAAACCAAGTTTTTTCTTTTATACTACGAAGGCATATAAAATTGTTTTTAGTTAAATACTGTTAAGTATAATTTTAAGATTAATAAATTGATCCAATTAGGTATATGTACTGTAAATTAACAAACCGTTTTGTTTATTTTATAATCTACTTTAATACACTGCTCAACAATTGCTAGGCATCACTTTGTTGTTTTAAAAACAAAACATTGAAATTTTATGTTATTAAAGCATATAAAAAAGTTTACAACAAAAGGTTCACGATTAGTATCGAGTAGGACCATCACGAGCTCGAAGAAGTCTACGAACTCTATAACTAACTAAACCATCGATGAATTCTTGTGGCAAAATTGCCAATGTGTACGCGCAAGCGTTGGCCAAGTTTTGTAGAGACTCAATGGGGTTTTATAGGCAATTCAGTTACTTAGACATAGCAACCCAAAAAACAACAATCATGTCACGTACTTATAGCAGTAAAAAACCATCAAATCTTCAAAATGGTTTCTGACATGCTAGACATAAGAATACACGTAAAAGTATTTTAAAGTCCTCTTTCCAAAAAAAAAAAAACTGCCAAGATGTATGCGCAAGCATTGGCCAAGTTTTGTAGAGACTCAATGGGGTTTTCTAGGCAATTTAGTTACTTAGACATAGGAAACCAAATAACAACAATCATGTCATGTACTTATAACAGTAAAAAACCATCAAATCCTCAAAATTGTTCCTGACATAATAGCCATAAGAATACACGTAGAAAAGTTTTTTAAAGTCCTCTTTCCAAAGTAAAAAAATTGCCAAGATGTATGCGCAAGCATTGGCCAAGTTTTGTAGAGACTCAATGGGGTTTTCTAGGCAATTTAGTTACCTAGACATAGGAAACCAAATAAAAACAATCATGTCACGTACTTATAGCAGTAAAAAACCATCAAATCCTCAAAATGGTTCCTGACAATCTAGCCATAAGAATACACGTAGAAAAGTATTTTAAAGTCCTCTTTCTAAAGAGAGATGAGTGGGTGAGGGAAGCAATCCACTTCCCAGAAATAAAATACTTAATGTACACATATGGCTCAAAAACCCCAGATGAAATTGGGGCCGGTATTTTTAGCAAGAAACCGAAGACTAAAATAATAATCAGTCTTGGTAGTTATACTACAATGTTTTATGCTGGAGTATTTACTATCGAATTGTGCGCTGACTAACTAAACAAAAACATGGGTATCATTTCAGACAGCTAGGCTGCTCTTAAAGCACTAAGCTCTAACAAGATAAACTCTTAGCTTGTACTGCATCGAATCCCTGGAATGCCTTAATGCAAACACCAAAGTGGCTTTGTTGTAGGTGCCTAGCCAACAGGGAGAGAACCGACATCTTAGCAAAAAAAAAGAGCCAAATCTGCGTTCATAGGACCAGAACCAATCTTTGGAGTCACCTCAAGTGCTGACAAAAGCATTATTTTAAACTGGGCAGAGAAAAAAGACTCACGTACCTGTCTGATCTACCATGGTTGACACAGTCGAAAGCGCTTTTACCCAAACCCTCAAAAAACACGAGCAATTAGATCCTGGTTTGTAGTAGAAATGACCAACCAATTCTGAGGGTGTTGCTTACAGGACATTATCGTTTAAGATACCACCTCGTAAGGATATATCTGAACCAACAAACAGACTGTCGGTTTTGCTGCATGGAAGACAAAGTAGCTGAACATATACTATATTCATGCCCTTGCTAAGGGAGAATAAGGTTAAATATATTTGATTTCACCAACTTAAAAACTACCGATTGCAAGAAAATCTCACCTCATACAACCATGAACTAAGCGAAAAGAACAGGATTGTGCGGTGAATTGTAGCTTCTAGGAATGAGCAACAATAGACCCATTAAGGGTCGCAGTGGTGGAAAGGCCTTACTACACTTCACTTGCTTGATACCTAGCCTAACCCAACCTAACTTATAGCAGTAAATGTTGCATTATTAAAAATAATTAAGTCAGTGCGCCCGTTAAAAGAAATACCACCCCAAACACAAATCGAACCTCCTCCAAAAAGCGTAGTTTTCCTCAAACGACGCGTGGCTATTTTATGTTGCCTACTTAACTGATGATGAGCAACACGTCCTTACTCTCTTAAATTGTACTCATGCAGTGTTCGTCTCATGGTTTGAATAAAAATATTGGTGCCAGAAACGTTTCGTAGTGATTTATTAATAATAGACGCTGAATAAGTTGGATTTTGTTTAACCACCTAACTGAATAAATTGGTCTTTCAGCCGAGTAGTACATTTTGGCAACTTCACCATTATGAGCAGGACTACACTTTGCGATACATTTAAACCTTAAGCCAGTTCACGCTGCAACAATGCACACTAATAAAAACACCTCTAAAATGTTGACTTTCTAGTAATTATGTATTTAGTGCAATAAAACCAATTGTTGAGCAGTATTGTTCAAGTGTTTAGTTAGATACGTAATTTAATTTCATTGTTTTTTAAAAAATTTAATATTGCTGGATCAAATATTTTGCCTTGATGTTAAAAATATTTCTTATTAAAGCTTTGCAAGCCTACTTTTGCAAAATTATTTGAAAACACTATCGCGTTGATTTTAGCAGTCATAACATTTAGCTGCAGCGCGAAAATTTTAAAAGGTGATAGATTTATAGGAGTCGTAAATGAAAAGATTCGTAGATATAAAAGAAATCTGGAAACATTATACCAAAAGAGTATATTAAGACAAGCATTTATCACTTGCACAGTGGATAAATTTGGAAATGATACAGTCACGATTTATTTTAAACTCGCTTTCAACCGCATGAAACTAAACAGGTAATTTAATTTTTATTTAGCATTAGTTGTAATAAAAAATATGTATATCTTTAATTACTTTTAGAAATATTTCGAGCATCGAAAAAACTATAAAAGATATTCTGATAACAGACGCCATCTCCAGACATCCAGTTTTTAAGAATATTCGTTTTGATCCAAGGCATATCACAGTCAGGCAAACTTTAAGTAACGATATGATCCATCACATTAATTCGAGTCCATCTTTAATCAAACCTTCTGATCACCCAACTAAAGGAGCAGTATCCACAAAAACAAGCGTCGTATTGAGATCTCACAACAAGACTTCGAGCCCGATCTCAGGGTCTGTTAAAAATCCTATTGTTTCCAAAGAAAAAGAACAAATAAAAGAAGTATTGCCGATGGTACAAGGTTCTTTTAAAATTAGCAAAACAGACGCCGATATTACAGAAAAAAAGACTGAACAATCTACTGTTAAATCAAAAATTCTTGAAAAGATAACGACACCATTTCATAAAAAAAAAACTAGTATAAAAGAATCTGCTGTCACTAGTGCAGTTTACAAAATAGCTGCTGTGGAAAAAGTAACCAAACAACCCGATTACTTTTCTTTAGACCCAGAAACTGAAAGTAGCTTAGTATCTTCAACTTATTTGAGCAGTACTTTAACTACCATTATTAGTACTACATCTAAACCTACTACTCTTGTCACAGATGTACCAACAAATCCAATAATATTAAATCCATTTGATGATGCTCCTTGGATCCCCATCCTCCCAAATATGTATCCTCTAACAAACAAACCTCATAACTTAAAATCAAACAGTTTGTTAAATATTCAGTTCAATGTAAAACCAACATCAGAAACTTCCAATCAAAACCAGCCCGTATATACAAGTTTTACTAATCCAGGACTGTCTTTTTATTTTAAAGATGCAGAAAAACTAGGCTTAACAAGTATAAAGAGTCATCCCATACCCATTAATAAAATACCTTTAACAGATTATTCCACAATGGCAATTACAGAACACCTTTTTACATTGCCTAACAATGAACATGTCGTCGAACAACTCAAAATTCCTCGTATACAATCATCCACCTCCTTACCTCGAGAAACAACTAGAGACACCGCAACCAAGAGCCCATTTAAAACTGATAAATCAAATTCTATGGAGTTTATTGAAATTGAGACTTTTCAGTACGTCCCTGAAAAAAAAGAAAAGCCGGAATTTAAAAAAGAACATTTTCTCACTAACATTTCTTCAATTTTTCACAACCTAGCTTCCTCTATCGACACTTCAAACTTAGACGTGTCTGTGATAGAATCAAGCTCCAGCAAGCCAAAAGAAAATGAAGATGTTTCGGGAAAGGGTCAAGTAGAAGTTGTTCTTGAAGATGATTTGGTAATGCACACTACGAAACACTCATTAGTTACTTTACTTCCAGTCAAATCAAATTCTGGAATTGGAAGGCCCATAAGAAGAAGACCATTTAGACCTGAGGAACCAAACATGTCAGTGGAGAATAGAAGTTTTCCAAATACTCCACTTAAAACAAACGTGAATTCAGAAAAAAATAAAAATCAGCCTTCCAAAGCAGATAATTTTAAAATAGTGGGTGTACTTAATTTTGCCACTGAAGATTCCATTGAAAAAAGCAATTCTGATATTATCAGGTATCCCAAAATGGGTTCGGAACTTTCCTCAGAACAACTTTCCAACACTACCAATAAAATGACCCATTTGACGAATTCTTCAATAATTATTGCTAGCAACAATTCTAATATTTTAACCGCCGAAGAAATACAGCAATTGTCAGAAATTAGCAAAATTACAGACAATTCAAGTTTGTACAACAAGGAACCAGTTATTTTAAATAAAGCAATATACTCAAGTGCAAGTTATACTAATGTTAATGGGTTGCCAATCCTAACAAAACCACACAGCAAAGTTAATTATTCTTATAGTGGAACATTCCCTAAGGAAAAAATTTCAGGTAAATATTGCATTTTAGTCAAACTAGAGTTGCTTTTTATGTTTTAAACTATTTTAATTTGGATAAAAAATAATAAAACACTGTGGAAATCTCAAACTTAAAAATAGAAAACAACTTACATTGAATTATTCTGTCATTTTTTATAATTACCAGTGGTTGCATTATTAAAATGTGTGATGGTATAGTGTGGTACCTACATAATAATAAACGAAGCAAACCCCAATAACTGATGCTGAGAGGGGTTGAACATTAATTTAATTCATTACTTAAACACAAAATAGGCTTATTTGAAAGTCGTTGACATAATTTCCATTTTTTCCTTTTGTTTGAGAAAGGTTAGATCTTGCACCTCTGGAAGTAGTTGTTTGAATTTTTGGTACATAACTTTTATACAAAATACATAGTTTTGGATAAATTTGCTATTTTTTTTTCACAAATTATTAATTATTTTTAAAAAGTACTCCCAGATATGCCTCGGTCATACTTTCGTCCATGATAAAAAAAAATTGTTCAAATTCAACCAAAATTACGCCGTCAAAGTTATTTCTGAAAAACCTCTGCAGAACTGATTTTGGAGCATTTTTCTCCACTGATGTGCCCTCGCACAAATGTGTTGTTTAAATAAGAGACTATAAATAATTATTGAATGAGTTGTAGCTTTATTCATGGTAATAAAAAAGTTTAAAATTTTATATTTACACCATTTTGCCAACTAAATTATGAAAATTATCACCTGATTAGGGTTTAAAAAAATGTAAAAAATTAATAACTTTTTAGATTGTACAAACTCCACCGTGATGTGCGGAGATGGTACGTGTATTTCTGAAACTACCAAATGTAACCAATTAATAGACTGTAATGATGGGGCCGATGAAGAGAACTGTAACTGTGCTGATTATTTAAAATCTCAATTTTTACTTGGAAAAATTTGTGATGGAGTGATTGATTGCTGGGATTACTCAGATGAAAATAAGTGCGGTAATTATTAAGTCTTTAAAAACGTTCCTTTAGAATTTGTAGTAGTCATTTTAGTCTTAAGCAATGAGTGGAAAATGATTTTAACGTTTTTTAGAATGGTGTCGTCCAGATCAATATGTATGCAGTAATTCAAAAGTGTGTGTTAACAAAGGAAAAATATGTAATGGTATTAAAGAGTGTCCACTAGGAGATGATGAAAGACAGTGTGTTACTATAGCCACTGATGTTGATTCTACTGACACATTTCCTTACTATTCAGAAGGTACACAATAAACATAACAATTAATTTCATTATTATTCTTTTTAATTAAAAATTTCTAATTTAACTTTAATCTACTTTTACAGGTTATTTAATGGTGAGAAAATATGGACAATGGGGAAAACTTTGTGTAGACAATTTTGAAAATGTAGTTTCCTTATCGCAAATAGCTTGGCAGATTCCAGATCTTGGAACCGCTGTTTGCAAATCTATGACCTATCAGTAAGAAAATTCACTTCTTTTGGTTGTATTGTATTGTTTTAACTTTTTTCAACTTTAATTTCTAGAAGCATGTCATCTGTGAAAACGGTTACCGAAGCTACGAATACTAAAGATAGTTCTAGATACTTTGAGTTGACATATTCTTTACGAAATGAAATGAAATCAAACATGCAATTTAAAAGTTCAAACTGTACCGATAAGAAGATCGTCAAAGTTAAGTGTCAATCTCTTGAATGTGGAGCCCGACCACAAGTAGTAAAACACATAGCTAGGTGATTAAAATTATATTACTTTTAATTGAGTTAAAATTCTAAAACATAACCGCAATGCTATATTAATAAAACGTGTAAAGAGAATAAATGAAAAATTATTTTTTCCAAGACTTTTAAAAATATTACATAGGGATCATTCCATGTCAAATCGACCATTGGTTGGAATCGATCTCTTTTGATTTGGATTAATTTCATCAGCGCTTTCATACATGCTCATAGGTTGCTGGTACTCTTAACCTGACCTTTCTTTAAAAGAATTTAGATTTGATCAAAATACATTGGCCTTTAATTGATTTAAAAATATCTAATTTAAATTTTTAAAATTGCCACTTTTAACTAAAGTAAAGTATAGTAAATATTTAGTTTTTGAATTTATAGCAATAAAAAATTTAATGTACAAAAATGTAAACATAATAAATTGACAAATTAATTTTTTATGTGGTATTATTTTAAATAAAAACATGCTCATGTGTCAATTTTGCTTAACTTTCGAAAAATATGGAAAAAGAAACAAAACTTTTGACAAAAATGTATCCAAATAGATAAGGGGTTCGATTCCCACCATTGGTCGATTTGACATGGAATAAACCATATTTAAAAATCGTTTAGGTATTAAATTTAGAAATTATAGTTCTAAGCTTAAAAAATTAATTTTACTTTATAACAAAATATTACATTACAGGGTAGTTGGTGGTGGTAATGCTGGATTGGGAGCTTGGCCCTGGCAAGCGGCACTGTATAAAGAGGGAGAGTTTCAATGTGGTGCGACTATTTTGTCAGATAGATGGCTCGTTTCTGCAGGACACTGTTTTTATCAGTAAGTTGTATTTTATTTAATTTTCTGCAATATATTGAGTAAATTGGGGAAAACAATACTGTAGAAGAATAAATTGTTTTAATATACAAAGTGATTCTTTGCGAGTTCCAATTAGACGTTTTAAAGAAATTTGACAAACTTAAAATTTAAAAATTTGGGGAATGGGGTTTTCAAATATGCCCATACATACATACATATTGTACCGCCTTTTTCCTGTAGGGGTAGACAGAGACTACTTCCTTCCACTTGCTACGGTTCTTACACACATCTTTTGCTTCTTTTACTTTCATCAGTGCTCTCATACATGCTCGTCGGTTGTAGGTATTCTTGATCTGGCCTTTCTTCAAAACAATGTTGATCTGATCGAGATATGTTCGCCGAGATCAACCTCTACCAACTTGTCCATTCGCATTCGCCTTATAAATTTGTTTCGTCAATCTTCTTTCAACCATTCTTTCTACGTGTCCAAACTATCTAAGCATTCCTTTATTTATTTTGTAGCCACATCTTCTTTTACACCACAGCATTATCTTATCTCACTATTCTTTACTTTATCCAACTGAGTTACTCCGTCTTTACTTCTCAGACTATTCATCTCCGCAGCATTAATCCTATTTTCAAGCCTTTTTTGCCAAACCCAACATTCACTATCATACATAAGTGTAGGAACCAACGCTTCTCTATGCACAGCCAGACGTGCCTTTTTTGATACTTTCTGGCTGTTCGTAAAGTTATGCACAGCCAGATATGCCCAATTAATCTAAAATATAAAGAGGCTCTTACAGTTTCCGGTTATACCGGAAGTTGACTGAAACTTCCTTATTGCTAATAGAACACCCTATTTCGATAAAGCTACTCTTGAGAATTCTCTTGATATAGGATTGTGCTACCTTCTACAGAAATGGCGGATCAAGTCAAGAAATCAGAAGAAGGATAGCTCTTGCCAAAACGGCCATGACCAAACTCAACAAAATTTGGAGAGATCGGCATATAACAACCACAACAAAATGCAAATTAGTAAACACCCTTGTTTTTCCAATTGCGCTATACGCAGCAGAATCCTGGACCTTAAAAGCCACAGACATCGCCAAGTTGGATGCGTTTGAGATGTGGGTCTGGAGAAGACTACTGAGGATTCCCTGGACAGACCGCAGAACTAACGTATCCATACTCGAAGAACTTATCATCCAGGTCAGATTGTCAACTAAAATCCAACAACTGACTCAAGTATTTTGGACATGTCAGCAGGAGGAAAGATGACAATCTCTAAAAACTTATGGTCCAAGGAAAGGTAGAGGGAACACGACCTAGAGGACGTTTCTCAAAACGATGGCTGGACCAGGTGAAGCAGTTTAGAGGAAAATCTTTCCAAGACAGCATTAGAAGCACGTCATATAGAAAGGAATGGAGGGAAACAACTAAAAACACAACGTGAGACTAAAATAGGATCACGACGCTTCAAACATGAAGCTAACGACTAGAGAGAGCTACCTTCTACGAATGTTTTACAAAATATGACCAATTTTATTACAATAGTGTCCGATTTTACACTCTGTATCTTTAGACACTTTTAATATTTTAGAAATGCGACATATTAGAAAGAAATGCCAAAACACGTCAACTTTTAACTTGAGGGGACACTTTTTAGATTTAATGTCATAAACGTCTGATTCACCTCCTCTCTACTGGAGATACCCTTTAAAAATTTTAATTGGAGTTAGGTATCAAATCATTTAAGTGCGCGTTTTGAATCACCTTGTACATTAAAAATTATTTTATCAACAAAAGTTTTATTAAAAAAGACAAAAAAAGTTAAAAGTTGACGTGTTTTAGCATTTCCTTTTGCAATAATTAAAATCATAATACAAATCATTAATCCACACATTAAAAGCTAAATACCCCAATAACGGTTTGATTTAGGTATTGGAAGTGGTTAACGAAACTTAAAGATCAAGTTCTTTCTAAAAACGTCATAAAATTTTTAAGTAATCATATGTTTACATTTTTATTAAGTATAAAGATAGAGGGTGTCAAATTGGACACTGATCCGTAATAAATTTGATCGTATCTCGTAAAAAATCGGGGGAAGGTAGCAAAACCCTATATTGAGTGAATTCCCAAGAGTAGATTTATGGAAATACGTAATAATACTTAGGGTGTTATATTTAAAATAAGGAAGTCAACTTCCGGTATAACCGGAAATGGTGGCAGACTCGAAATATTTTAGATCAACTGGGCGTATCTGAAAACCCCATACCACAAATGTTCAGATTTTAAGTATGTCAACTTTCTCTAAAACGTCTAATTTTCTCTGAGGTTAAACGCTGGGTTATCAAAAATGCAACAACTTTCATATAACTAACATATAAAATTTAAAACATTTGTAAAAAGAAATTAAATCAATAATTATTTTTAGAATCATTTGTTTAAACAATCAAGGAGACATAAAATAATAAAAATCGAAAAGAACCGGGCGATTGGTGATAAAACCCAATTGAAACGCCAAATTCGGTTGCGTGGAGGGCGACTTTAAAACGCTGCTGCCGCCATTTTCTCCAATGTTTGGAAAAGGCAGCAGTGGTTTTTCTTACATAAAAATTGATGATCTTTAAGATAAGCTTTGGTTTTTTAAGGAGGTCAATGATGATAAAAACCTAGGTGCAAGATGTCGCTTATCTCTCGGCAGCAACTAATACAACTCATCAGGGGGGATAACATCACTGCCTTTCCGTATAGTCCTACCCCTCCCGTGTCTCAAAAGACAATCAAAATACGGGAGACTTAACATGTCAGAAACCTAAAAAAGAAAATTTAAAGCTTTCACCGGTCCCAGCTAGGGCTGGAGGGCCATTTTGTGTTTCCCTATGAATGAGATAACGAATTATATGTATGAACTTTAGAAAACCTATCATGACAGGTTTAGTGTCGTGGGCCACCTTACTATTTGTAAAAATGTGCTTCTTTCATGTCAGTCTACGATACAAGTAGATGCCAAGATTCTTTACCTTTTCTTACTGAAGGATTTAAATATTATTTAATCTAATAGTGGGGCAGGTGTTTTTACGATTCGTGAAAGTCACATGTACCAACTGATTTCCTTTCGTTAACTTTTATTCGCCATTTAATTAGCCAAGAATGGATTTGGAGTAAGTATGACTTCAGTTGTTGTAAAGCCATATTTTCGTCTACATGTAAGGTTAAGATGGCTATGTCATCAGCGAAAATCGCAAAAGTGACGTTCCCCGACGTTGGTAAATCGGCTGTATAGGAAGGGACCAAGGACTCTTTCTTGAGGCACACCTGAATTAATGGTGTGAAAGGATGAAATTCGTTCAGGTATTTTATTTAGAAATGGTGGTCTTTTAGATAAGATTTTAGGATGCAAAAATAATTAACGGGACGTACTTTTTTGTTTTGTTTGTACATCAGCCCAAGTTGCCAGACTCTGTCGAATGCTTGGCTAATATCTAAAAACAAAGCAGAACAATATTTCTTCTCTATAAAATCTAGTGAATTTGCTTAACTCTGGCGTGTTCTTAAACCAAACTGGAAGTCGGGGATTATCTGGAGTTCTTTTAAAATTGGTTCTAGTCCCTCTCTTAATAATTATTCGAATAGCTTGGACATCAGGGGTAGTAGGATTATGGGACTGTATTATGTTATTTCTTTAGGGGGTTTACCTGGTTTTGAGATAGTATATTTAAAATATATTTAAAATAATAATAATTATAAACGACCTAAAGTTTATGAAAATGGTATTTTTGTTTGTTGTTCATTTAATGTGCGGTTCCAAAATTAGACAGCAAAAGCAGCAGGCCCACTTTTCGCAAATTAATATGAGACAATATCTCATACGATAGAAGGCACATAAATATTCCACACAATCATACCATTACCTATCGTCTACAGAAAAAGATGCTTTATATTCATATATTAAATTTTTTAAACATAAAAAATAATATTAATTTTAATGAAATAATAAATATCAGTGGTCTGGGTGCGAGCCGAGAGGTCCACACGACTAACTTCTCAGTGGAAAGAATGAAAAAAAATACCGTATGTTTTGTTGTTATAATTATTATTATTAAAATTATTATAAGAAACTATTTTAAATTGTTTATAAAAATTATAATTGTCATTAACAATTTTCTGTTTATGTCAACCGTATTCTTTCAAACATTTTCTTATTATTTCATAAGCGGAAGCTATTTTCAATTGAAATTTTTTTTAAATTACTATGATCCAAAAGCATTTGTTAGTAACAATATTTTATTTTTGTAAACAATGCTTGATTATTACTAACAATAATTTTTCACGTCTTTAATGCTATTCTCTCAATACTGACACAAGTTTAAATTTCACTATATTTGTTTTCTAAAACTATCTCTTTTATGAAATATCGTCATCATATGTTTTATACAAATATTTCTAACATGCAATAATCATATTATTCAAAAGATTTTAAAATTCTGTATTAAAAATAATTTATAAATTGCAAAATTCAGGTAGTTTACCATTTTTTTCAGTTATTTAATTCTCCATAAAAAACAGCTTGACCGATTTTGCTGAAAATCTAATCAGTTTTAAGTTGCATAATTATGTGTCGAATTCAATTGGTCCCACGTCGATATCTTTTTTTGTTCTCGAGATAATCGAGACGAAAAATAATTCCGAACGCACATACGAACATACTTACATACACACACAAACGTTCACTTGAAAACTATTGTATTCGACTCTGGGGACCTTGAAATGTGGAGATATTACAAAATTTGGGATTCGCTAAATCGGACCTATTACTATAACTTCCACTGCGAAGTTAAAAAACCACTCATCACAATATTTTCATTTTATATTCTAATTAGTTTGACTTTTTGGAATTTAAATATTTGATGACCTGAGAAATCTGTGACAGCTTAAAATATTTTAAAGGAAGTTAAAGTTGATATGGTAAATCAAATAGCTCAAAAATATCTGTTTTGGATCGTCAATGTGTTCGGTCAGGTGAGGTTGAAATAGGTACTCTTTCCAGGTGGTCAGCAAAAGATTTAGCTTTTTTAGAGTTACCTTTTAACCATTTTCCGTCTTGTGTCCGATTGTGAGGATTGTATAGTTGGGATCGCTTTATTTTCTTAGTAGTCAAAATTTTCGGATGTATTTAAGTTCCTCAGTTAATTTTAAATACTATTATTTTTATAATTGTTGAGCAGGGTTTCTATTTCACGTATTTAGTTTTCTTTTAGTTTCTGGTAACCTTATAATTTACCAATTTTTTTTTAATTTTCGTTTTGCGTAAGTTTTTCTTTTATGTTTGTAGGCAATAAGGTAGAATTATTTTGCTCTGATTAGTTATTCCATTTTATTGAAATTTTAAGTTTAAGCACCCGAAAAATGTCTGGATTTTTTTGGTTTTGAAGGATTAACTAAATTTTTCTTCTTATTCTTCTTCTTATGCCGATTTTATCAAAGATTAACGTTTATCATTGCATTCTTTATTTTGGAGGCTGCGGCGCGAAACAGGGATCTTGTGCTCTTCCCAAACCACTGACACAAGTTCTTAAGCCAAAATGTTCTTCGCCTTCCACGAGCTTCTCTTCCTTTAATCCTTTCTTTAATAATTAGGTGAATCGGACGATATTTGTCATTTCTCATGACATGACCAAAATGCAGTAGTTTTTTTTTCTTGTAGTATTTGTAACCCGATATCTTTACGATATTTTTAGTAATCGGCGGTATATCCATATTTCGAAAGCGCTAATTTTATTCTTCAGCCTCTGAGCACACGTCCACCCTTCCATTTCAATCAGAACAATAGAAAAAACATAGCAGTAGACCATTTTTAAACGAAGTTCGCTAGATACATTACGGATTTATCAATACTTTTTTCATTTTGGTGAAAACTCCCCTTTCCTGTTCAATATCTACGGCTTTGTATTTCTTGACACCTATCCCACTTTTCATTGACCAGGCGCTTAAAATGTTCACACCATTGCACTCTATCGCTGTTAACGGCAAGATTTACAGAAAACGGTTAATTTTGTGTCACTACTATGAACTTGTTTTTCTTTATTTTTTGATGCCATAGATATTGCTTGCATGGTTAGGTTAGGTTAAAACAACGGTTTGGGGAAAACCCACTTAGGCCTTTTGGCCCGTTGTAATACTGTGATGGACAGCGGTGCCTTCCCCCTCTACTGTAAAAACCAGTTGGAATTTTTTAATAAAAAGTGTAAGGTCTTTAATACTAACTAAGCTGAGATCAGATAAGTCATCAAAGTTTTTTGAAACACCACAAAGGTTTTAGCCGAAATAAACAAGATATGTTTCTCTGAAATAAACAAAAAAAATTTTCATTTATGTATTTACAATATTTACATTTATAATTATTTACAAACCTGAAATAAACAAAGAAACTACATTCAATGTTTATTCTTTATCATTTTATGTAGTTTTATAATAGTCAATAACAACTTGCTTGCTCTTCTTTTTTTTCGCATGACTAGTAGTGAACTATTTTAACAACCCAAATTGTACGGAAATTTATAGAAATAAATAGAAAAAAAAGATTAATGTCTTAAAAATGAAGCGCGCTACACTTGGCGAGATGGCCAGGTGATGGCGAGATTTCATACGCTATTTTAATCATTTTAATATTAATTGTTTAACTTTACTTTCGGTTTGGAAACCAAGAAAAATAGTAAATACAAACCACGGCACGACGCCTTGACGGATATGATTAAAAGCCTCGTATTTTACGAGTATATCACATCCGCCAGGAAATCCAATTTTCTGACCTAGGCTCGTAATATACTATTTACAGACTTGTTACGTAAATTACTATTATTTGTCACTACGAAAAATATACTCAATTTAATAACGACCAGGTATTATTGGTAATTTTTTGTTAAAAATGTAAAATGAGAATTTTTATTTGAAGATTTATTAACTTAAAAATGTGTTTTTGGATGTCATTTTAATAATTTTAGCGCTCAAGACGACTATTGGGTAGCAAGACTAGGGGCATTAAGACGTGGAACTTCGCTACCGTCTCCTTATGAACAGTTACAGCCGGTAGTAAAAATAATCGTTCATCCGGGATATGTAGATTCAGGTTTTATTAACGACATTTCACTGTTACAACTGCAATCTTCCGTAATTTTTAGCGATTACGTAAGGCCAGTATGTTTACCACAACCAAACCAAGCACCAATGGATGGAAGGCTGTGTACAGTCATTGGTTGGGGTCAATTATTCGAAGTTGGTAGAATATTTCGTAAGTACTATAAACACGTTAAAATAGCAACAACAACAAAAACAAAATTGTTTACAAGCATAACATACATGTAGTCACGTCTTTTTCCTGAAAGGAAAGGCAAATACCACTTCGTTCCACTTACAACGGCTCTTACACACGTCTTTTGCTTCTTCTACTTTCATCAGCGCTTTCATACATGCTCCTCGGTTGCTGATACTTTTGACGTGGCCTTTCTTGAAAACAATTTTGATCTGATCGAGATATATTCATCTGAGTCGACCTGTACCTTATAGACTTCCATTCACACTCGACTTATAAATTTGTTTCGCCAATCTTCTTTCATCCATCCTCTTTACGTGTCAAAACTATCTAAGCATTCCTTTAGCTATCTTTGTTAATACATCCTCTTTTATACCATAGCGTTTTTTTATTAAACTGTTTTTCACTTTATCCATCAGAGTCACTCCGGCTATACTTCTTAGACTACTCATATCCGCAGCATTGATCTTACTTCTGCCAAACCCAATATTTGCTGTCATACATAATTGTAGACATAATTGTTTCCCTGCCAACACCCTTCGCTCAATATCACAGTCATACTGTCCGTCTCTTGTTAACTTTGAACCCAAGTATACAAACTCCTCCACTAGTTCCACTCCACTCCACTCTTTTTTATTTAATTAGCACCTCGCAGCTTTTCGAGCTTTTTTCTCTTTTAAAAACCATTACTTGTTTGAGGTTTTTAATTTAAAATAATCATTAGGTATTTGATTAAACATTTTCTTTCATACCTAGACGTTTTCCTCTACAACCGTTTAACAAGTTTTATCAAATAGCTCTGTTTTTAAAATAATTCTTTATTAAAATTAAAATTTAATACATTATTACTTTGGTTACAAGTAAATGGAATTTTAAATATAATCAACGAAACCAAAAAAAATTATTACGAGTACCTGAAATCAACAATTATAAAAAACAACAGTTTAGCTCGTATCGACCAGCAAAAAAATAATTTTTCTTCCTACTGTGCAGAAAGCGTCATTTTCGGCCCGCTACGCAAAACGAAGTTGCTGCTTTCCGCGTACAGTAGGGAGAAAAATAGTATACACACCACGGGCATTAAAGTAAGAAATGAAGACCTCGGCTTTGCCTCGGTCAACAGACATATGCTCTGAGACATTTCTTACTTTACTGCCCTAGGTGTGTAATATACTATTTCTTTTTCAATGTTATTGTAATATCGTCGTGAAATAGAGTATCATTATTTTTATTTGTTTAATATAGGCAATAATTATGACACGTAAGTACCTATTAAAAAAAACTTAATTTTAGCTGATACATTACAAGAAGTCCAAATTCCTATTATTTCTACAGCAGAATGCAGAAAAAGAACATTATTTTTGTCACTTTATCGAATAACAGAAGATATGTTTTGCGCTGGTTACGAAAGAGGAGGAAGAGATGCTTGTTTAGGGGACTCCGGTGGTCCACTTTTGTGCCCCGAGTCAAATGGCAGGTGGACACTTCAAGGCAAGTTTTAAATAAATTACTACTTCTTTTTTTTAACAATATTCACATCATGCTCATTTTAAATTATTTTTTCATATTTTTTAAAATTAATATTTGTTTTGTAATATGCTCACCTACATTATTCGTTATAAACTTAATACTTTAATTACAGTCCAAACTTTTACTGTGCAGTTTTTTACTACTTGCATATGTAATGCGCATGCGCGATCAACTCACATTCTGCACTTTCTGTTAGTCGGTATATTATAGTGAAATAAAAAGAAAAGGATTATTTAGTTTACAGAAAACACATATACTGGTAACATGGTAGGACTACCTATCTTTGAATAAATTCCTGATATACGAGTGAAATCAAAAATGTCGAATAAACTGGAGAAACCCTAGCACAAAATATGATTGTTTAAGTTAATACATTTATTAATACATATATTCCTCTTTGCCAAGATAAAAATTTTAAAAAGATTTTAGCCATTTGTTTATATTTCTCCCAATATTTTTTGTTTATACTTGTAAAAATACTTTAAATAATAATAAAAGACTGTATTCACTATAACTAGAGGCGTAGGGTAGAGATAGAGACGTTAATATTTTTCTTTTGTTTCATTTAGATAGAGTTAGTAGTTTTTCAGTTATATGTGTTTAAAGGGAAGGTTCTTCAATAATTTGCTACTGAAATTAAAAAAAAAAAAATGACCAAATTAGTGAAAATATTAACAAAATAAATAAATTATTTAGTAACCTTATCTTTAAACGCAAATAACTTGAAAACTACTTCTACTCTATCGCAATAAGACAATATTTACGGAAAAATTAATGCAAAAACAAAAGACATATTCAAATGATGATTACGATAGTGGCATAGAATGTAAGAGTAAAATTTTTAATAAATCCGTATCTCTGTAAGGAAGAATATTTTATTCAAGAGTATTAAGTTAAATATTTATATTTTGTGCTAAGATTTTCATAGTTCTATAAAGACAATTTTGTTCCATTTTGTGATACTTCTGACACGAATAATAGTAATATTGGCAAAGAATTAAATAAATATTTTCTATAAAAACCATCGCTGAAAAAAATGATAGGCTAAAAATTGTTTTAGAGTGTTAGAAACGCTTTATTTTTATCGTTTTTTACCTTTTTCAGGTATTACAAGTAATGGTTATGGTTGCGCAAGAGCAAATAGACCTGGTGTCTATACAAAAGTAGCAAACTACGTGGACTGGATCGCATTTAATATTAACAACGAGCAGCTAGATACTGAATACAGTAAAAATATCCTAAGAGAAACTTGTAACGGACACCGATGCCCTCTAGGAGAATGTCTACCAGAGAGCAGATTATGTAATGGGTTTATAGAATGTAGTGATGGTAGTGACGAAAAAAATTGTACGAATAAAAAATCTAGCGATTAGTCGTAGAAAAATCAAATTCGATATATTTCTTAGAGCTGAAAATTTATACGAGATTTTAGAATTTGTTAGGAGTAACAAAAAAAAATAATCGGTTTCAATGCAAAAATACATATTAACTCTTCAATCATAGAATGAAACGTAAAAATTAAAAGTACAAATTGAAATAAAATCATTTTTACATGAATAAGTCGCTTGTTTAACAGATTTTTTTATTTAAAATTGTTGTTTTATTATATTACGACACTAATGCGTACTCGGGTCGTTAAGCATGAGCAAGGCTAATACTTTATAGGCTATTATGCATTGTGTCATACGATATTTTTTAGTATAAATGCATAATAACTTGAGGTTTATTGCAATAATTTTGGTGCAATTTTGGAGTCGATAGGTTCATGTCATTGGCACTTCATTTAATTATTGAAGTCATTGTTGCTACATACATATTAATAATGTCGACGGAAATTAAAAACTAAGTTGCTGAAGCCGAGCTAAATTTATTTCCTATAAAATCCAGGCACTTATATTACAATAAATATTAAAAACTCACAATATCTACGAATCGGTAATCTTAGGGTATATGTTAGAAACGTCACTTTGATGCATTCATTAAAATATTTAAAATAATTATTTCGTTCATGTTAGTTGTTTTAAGGATGTTTGATAATGCCAGCGGGGGATCAGAGGGACAAGGGGAGGCCTACACTAAAGTATATGGAAAGTTAATAAGTGAAAATTCTATCAAGGCTCTGTAAAAAGAAATTAACAAAGGGTTTTTGATGAAAACTTAATTTTAAGTATATTTATATATGATAAAAAATATATCAAATAATATTTTATGATTTCCCGACATTTTTAAATCAGTAATATATATATACATATATATATATATATATATATATATATATATATATATATATATATATATGTGCGTGTGTATATTTGTGAAAAATATATAAATATATATATATATATATATATATATATGTCACCTATATTATAGGATCATGTGTGTCGATTATGTATCAAAAAACAACTACTCCTCTGGCTATATGCCGCGACAGGCATTGAATTACATCTGATACATAATCGTGTATAATACCCCATTTCGGGTAACAATATGCAGATGCTTGTTAAGTAAGAGAAGGAACTATTGGAATTATCCATCCGAAGAGACCACATATGAAACGGTTTTGGGGTGTGTTGCCCCTCGTCAGCATAGGGTAGGTCTACCTCGACTGGATACATCAACAGCTCCGATTTTAACAAGTACACATGAAGTACTACGCGAAAAGCGCCAGTCACGACATCTATACTTTTTAACAAGTACCGCCCGGTGAATAGTTTTTAAGAAGAAGTATTGTACTCAACAAAATACAAAAATTATAGAAAACTATAAACATTTTTCAACAGCGTGAATAGATGTGAAAAATATTTTTAAAAACCAGCTAATTTCGCTGTATGTCACCCATATATATATATATATATATATATATATATATATATATATATATATATATATATATATATATATATATATATATATATATATATATATATATATATAAAATGTGCCTAGAAGGTAATCTCGACAGTTAGTTAAAAAACAAAATTTTTGTTACGTTCTTAGGGATTCCGTCTAAAGGTGGCTATTAAAACTCTTTTTTACTACCTAACGATTCGGAAGTGTTTATTTTCTTTATTAAGGGCTAAAATATAATTTTAAAAAATTCACTGTTTTAATTAACAAATTTAGTACTTACTGTAAGGTGAGTTATGACTTAACAACTTTTGAACTTATGACTAACATAGATCTTAATTAAACTTTTTAGACATTTCATTTGGATTTTGACAAATTATTAAATTAAAACGAAGTTAATATAGGATTCATAACGTACAAGAAAGACTAACTATTGTTGTTATCAGTGTAAAGTTTAAAGAAAAAGAAAAATTAACGACAGGCCAACGACTTTTAGTACAGTATTTAGGTATGTTAAAGATCACAAATGTTGTTATTTAAATTCGTAAATAAATATGACAGATATTAAAATGTGAAAAAATTTTATTAATAAGAAATTCTTTTGTTATGTAAACCTAGTCCCTGTCATTAGCTTTACTTAGTAGGCTCACTACTCCTTGAAGAAAAACCAACATTCATAGGTGGGACCGACTTTGGTGTTATTTCTGTTCAGCGCACTAAACAAAAGGAAAAAAAAATTCTCTTTTTAATATGTTGTTATTCACATCTTTTTAATAGCTCATAATGGTTTGACTTGAAGATACAATACCTAGACTGGATTAGTTATGTTGCTTCCCACATCCTCAGTTGGTGAGTTCCTAGTTTGAAGGTCAAGCACCTTTCACATTACTTAACCGCTCAATACTGGAGTTTTCTATCATTTATAGTGATTCCTTTTTCTGATAAAATTTGTGTAGCTTTAGAATCTTAGCATAGTATGCAGGCAATATTCTTACCATGCCTTATATCATGCGCAGCCTTTACAGGAAAGCTAGAAGCTATCTACCATTTATGTTGACCACACTTAGTTATCGCAGTCTGGCATCTTTTACCTGTCCAGACAACAATTCCAGGGCATCACTGTTGAATTCTATGTTAATACCACCATAAGGTCTCCCTATTCAATTACTCAGCTGACTCTCACTCAGCTAAGACATGAATATAGGTGCCGATAGGGTGTCATTCATTATTCAGTCAATATATGTATTATCTGTGTCTAATTACTAGATTTAATAAATTGCTGTAATTGTAGGAAGCTTTAAGCCTGTCGCAGGCATATAGCCAAAGGAGTATTTTGTTTTTTGATATTTACAAATATAGTTACAAATCTCATATATATATATATATATATATATATATATATATATATATATATATATATATTATTAATGCAAAAATGGTGGCAACAACGCATGTTTGACACATTAGTGTCTGCTTTTTTATTACTACATTTCATTTATTGCACAATTTTTGTATGTTCAATTTTTGAAACTACTAAAGAACTTTATTGTTATAATTTACATGCAAAGAACAAGCAACAACATCATTACGTTCGCGTAGCCAGGAAAAAAATCATAAAGTGCTACGCTATAGAGAGATAAAAGTAAACAACTTAGCGCTGTAGCTTTGCCACGTTTTTCATTCTGCTCATTGGAATAAATAAAACGGAATTAAATTTTTCATTAAAATTGATTATTTCTCCTAAAAATGTGCGATTTAAGAAAAGTGCAAATCAATCTACAAATGTTCAGTTCAAGAGATATTTTATTTTTTTAATTACCAATGTTAGAAGCAGTTAAAAATTAAGTTAAAAGAACTGAATTCCACTCATCTTTATAAGAACCCATGTTAATTTTATATATTATATTTGAAATAGATTTTTTAAAAAACAATGCGGTAAAAATATTGAAAAAACTCATGATCCTTTTTTAGATCATAAAAACAGTTTTTTCAACATTTTATGCTGAACTCAATGTTACTTTGTAATCATCGAAAATCGTTAGGGTAAATTAACATATTGTAGACAATTTAATTCATTTGATACAGCATAACAAAATTTTGCATAAATTTTGTTTATTGTAGCCGTTACCTAGCAACCTTTATACACCTTATGCGTTAATTATGGATGGTTTATGATGCACGCATACTAAAAAATATGATTCTCACAATTTATACTTTGAGTTCGGGTAAAGCTTATTACTACTTAAATAAAAAATAGATGTTTATTTCAATTTTATTAAAAAACGATTCATTTTTGTGTCGAAGATTCAAGACGAAAATAGCTTGTCAAGTTTTCGAAACAATCTTGTAATTTCAACAATATTTATTAGTTATATATTTAGTAAAGATCAACAACCAATACTTTTAAACAGGGCCGTATCTGGGAAAAAATTAAGGGAGGTGTAGAATACTTACTAATGAAAGATTTTAAAGAAATTAAACCATTATAAGTATACTTTTTAAATGATTTTTGATAAAAAACAAAACAGGCTGAAATTTAAATACATTACCTGTTTAATTTTCAAAATAAAAGTTATAACAATCCAGCTCAATATTTCTGTTTTTCTTTCGCAGCGATTTATGACCTCTGTGGTATAAATTATAATTTTAGAAACGCTTTAAAGGACAAGTTCTGTTAGCCGCCCTTGACCAGCTGTGCAAATAATCTTTTAAACGTCTCAATGTTGAAAATGATTTTTCTGACAAAGCTGTTAATACAGATGTTACAATAATTTTTAAAATGGTATTGAGAAACAAAGAATTACTATAGTTTTAAATTTTTTAGCTTAGCAGACACCTGCAGCTCTCCTGGGTGGCTGGTGCTTTGATCTCATTACTGATTTGGTGATTTTTTTTTTCAGAAAAGTGGAATATATGTTTCTCTTTGCTAGAGGTTATTTAGTCGCGCTTTATTTTGAGGGGGATCGCGTCCCAAAACCCTCCTTTTAGATATGGCCCTGCTTTCAAGCAGCTTTATAAAATCAATTCTGAAATACATGAATCGTGGGTTATACCAAGCAATCATAGGATTTGTTTTTTTAAAAATGTGTACCGTTGAAATGTACACAATTAAAATAAATAATTGTAGTAGGTACTATTGAATATTCATCTTAGTGTGATACGAGTAATAAGTTGTATTTATGTACATAGTGTAGTTCTGAGTCTAATTTATAGTTATTAGCCGAGTTTATAAATAAATTTATACAAAAAAATATTTTTATTTCCGTCCTCCTAACCAATATAAATGTATGTAAAACATACAAAAAAATAATTTAATTTAATTATTTTATTACTGCAGTTAATTAAGTTTACCTACTTATAATTTTTCATTTTTCAATGTACCTAATCTACTGGTCTATCGACATTCTTAAATATTGATTTACCGAAAACTTACCATTTCAATAAGTAACTGGAATAGAAATTAAAAAAAAAAACAAAACCTTTTTTTTAATAAAAACAGCAATTTTTCATCAAATTCTCAACTATCATATGTCATTCCCCTCCCTTCCTTTACTTTACCTAATCGTGACTGTTTACCAAGAATATCTTATTAAATAGGTAATTTTACGAATTCAGCAATATTTGTGAGATTTGTTTTATTCGAAGGCAATTTGTGTAGAGAAAGTGAGGGTTATATGGAATACCATTTTGTTTTTTATACACAAAAAATATTAACAAAAAGAAAAATGAAAATATACACACAAATCTCTTGAAACATTAATTGCCTTTGTTTAAAATCAGTATCAAAATAATATAACCATATTCATAATAAATATAATTTAGCAAAAAAAGTCAAAATAGAAAAACGACGTAAGGTGCAGGTAATATGGAATACTGTATTCCATATTACCTACAGCAAAATCACCTACTTAATTTTCACATTTATCAGATCGTAAGTAAGAAAACATAACATACATACATAGAGTCACGCCTTTTTCCCATAGGGGTAGACAGAGACCACTTCCTTCCACTTGCTACGGTTCGTACACACATCTTTTGCTTCCTCTACTTTCATTAGTGCTCTCATATATGCTCGTCGGTTGTTGGTACTCTTGACCTGGCCTGTTGATCTGATCGAGATATGTTCGCCGAGGTCGACCTCTACCGACTTCTCAAAACTTTAAAAGCTTTAAATTGGTGGAAATCCCAACAAAATGTCGATACTGTTATCTTCTACAGCTTCTTCGGCATCTGTCGAAAGAGTTTTTTCGACATTTGGTTTGGTACATTCCAAACTTCTTCCTTTTTTTGAATTTCCCAATGAGTTATCTGCTTCGGTGACTTGTTTTTACAGCAATTTATAATTTGATTTAAATCACGATTAAAATTAAAAAAATTAGTCGATTTTTATCGCCGCAACCCTGATTTTGTAATTGTTTATTAATTTGTTGAATTTTAAGAAATTTAAATTTGATAACTTACTTATTTATATTCTAACACAATTTCACTACTAAAAACTGGATTCTTGCATCTTAAATCGAGTAAAAATTAAAAAAAAACGTCTTCGGCTGTCAGATACCAATTAGTACCTCCAGCGCATGCTGTGACAAGTTTACAGGCTACACGTTTTGCCATTTGGTATATCACTGTTAAATAAAAAAAATTAAAATTTTTTTTTTCACATTGTAATTTTTTATTATACAGCGCGCATGTTGCGTACATTATTTTTTCGACAACCGTGTGAAATAACAAATCAATATTGCACATTTCTTTATGATATTTATTTATCATATTGAAAAAATGTGATTGGATATTTTTTCAAAATGTTGAACAATTTATACAATATCTATCCGTCAATTAATGGACCTAAAAATTATCATTTTTTTCTTCCTTAAAACAAAAGCGCAAACGCATGCAGTTTCAACAAAATCCACTAAAATTATGATAAGCAACTATTCAATTGCTAATGGGCGTTTGGAACAGCAGCGGGCAACTTTGAGGCGACTAGATTATAATCACTAAGACTAAAAAGTGGCCAGTGTGCGACTGGCCTAAATCGGAAATTGCAATTAGCTTCTTTCGTTACTATAACCAAGTATGATGCATAATTAAAATGATCATTCTATAACAAATTCAGTACCAAGTAAACTTGTTGGGAACTTTTTTATTTTAGCGCCAACTAGAATCTCCATGAAAATGGCTTTGTAATAGCTTTTCCCGGTATATGCTGGCTAGAGCACCGTATGGACATAATAAAATGACGGTTGAAGAGGAATGAGAGAAAAAAAATTCTCCTTAATTGAAAAAAAGGATTTTCTTTAATTAAACACGTGGTAATTATTTAGCTATCATTTCCTTAAAATATTTTTGGGTAATTAAAAATTAACGAAATGAAAAATATTAACATATAACAAATATATGTATTATTTTGGATAAATAATATAATACGGTACTTTTGCTAAATTTATAGTACGAGTATATTACGACCCTAGGCCAGAAAATTGGATTTCCTGGCATCCGTCGAGGCATCTAACATTTTTGCCGTGGGTGGTATACATTTTTTCTTGCTCCCCAAAACAAAAGTTAAATAATTAATATTTAAACTATTAAAATAGCGTATATCTCACTTTATGTATCAGGGCCACCTCCTGGCCATCTCGCTAAGTGTAGGCGCTATCCATTTTTAATCCATCAATCTTATTTTTTTCTATTTATTATATCGTATTAGTTATTCACTAGCAACAATGTAGCTGTGAGACATTGTTGATCTTAATACTTTAAACTATCCGCAAAAGTAAGCAGGTTACAAAAGTCGTTCTTTCATGACTGAAATGCGACAGGAAACACCTTACTTTTGGCTTGTGGAGCAAGAAAAATCCATTTTGTGGTCTATCTACTTAGGTATAACATCAACTTTAAATAAAATATCTAAACTTTTACCGTGCCATTTTTACTGTTTGCAAAATAAAACTGTGATACATTATTATATTTATTTTCTACTTATTTTGGAGGTTATTACGAATCAAGAAATAATGTCTTAGAAATAAAGTAATTAACAACTTTCAATTTGATGTGAGAAATTTACCAATTTATCTTAAAATACACTTATATGCAACAATTCAGTAATAAGTTAAAAGTTTACTTTCGGTCGTAACCTTCATATTTAATAAAAATTGTATTTGATTTAAAGGCGATAAAGGTAATAAAAACAATTATCAAAAAACACTGTCAAATACAAAGTAATAGCTCCAATGCGTATGCTGCGATGAATTTACATTCTGCAACTTCTGCCAATTGTTTAAAACAAAAAGAAAAATTTAGAGCTCGTTTCGCCAATGTGTTATTGTAGTAATGATTTTAAATTTATCGTTTTAAAAAAAAGTTCTTTTATCAGAGATTGAAATAGCTAGGGTGTAAAAAAAAGAACTTTTTAACTTTATGGTCATTTTATATCATTTTCTCCTTACATCACTCCTTTTTGTCACTATAATGAGTACTTTATAAAAAGTATGATTAAGAAAAAGGTAATTTGATGGAAAATTCACTTGTATAACATTTAGGCAGAATCTTTTTTTATTTTAGCGCTCTTAAACAGGATATAACTAACAATTTTTTTGAAATTCGTATAAAACTAATTTTTTATACTTATGTATTAGATGTGGCAAATGAGATGGAAATGATATATGAAAATTGGAGACAGAGGGACAATAAAGATCTTTTTACATTTTATCTTTCTTTACCATTTTTGATCATTTAACAATTTTCAACCGTTTGATGCTACCTGAACTAAAAACTAAGAACCACCTGCATCTTATTATTAACCGACTTCAAAAAAGGAGGTTCTCAATTCGACTGTATTTTTTTTTGTTTGTTGCCTCAGAACTTTTGACTGGGTGAACCGATTTTGATAATTTTTTTTTATTTGAAAGCTGGTGCTTTCCGTGTGGTCCCATTTCATTTGGGTTTAGTTTTGACAATGGCATCCATGAGAAAACCATATAAGTCTTAAATTTGCATTAAGTATGTGCGCGACAAATGGACGAATAACTCAACTAACCGATTTCTTTTTTAATTCTTCTTTTAATTTTTAATTCTTTTAATTCTTTTTTAATTGGAAAGGATGTACTTTAAAGGTAGTTTGATGAGAGTTTGGTTAGGTTTTAATTATGGGATCCATAACAAAGTAACTAAACTCTTCAATTCTTACGAGCAAATTAACGATACTCGGCCGAATCTTTTATGGTTTTTTAACTTTTTAGTGCATATTAATTTGTTTTGGAAAAGTTTTTTTTTAAGTCGGTTTTTTTTTAATTTTTTTTATTTTTGTATACATTATAAGTAGTTGTTTTGCACAGCTTAATTTTTTAAATCATTTTTGGAAATATTTTAAAAAGAATATACAATTAAAATTAAGGGAAAAAAAGGCATATTATTTGGATTGTGTTATAAATAAAAACTGATAATGCCTAGTCGAACATTTAATATATTTTATTATTAATAAACACAAAATCCACTTGTACTGCAAAATACTTATTTTATCATTAACCTATAAAAACTTGTAGTTTTTAAAAAACAGATTTAATCTAGTATATAGATGTAATTTACATACTTGTTTCTAAATATTTATTAGTCAATTTGCAGTACTTTTATAAAATATAGTATCACAGATACAAAATTATGATCACTTCGTACGTACTTATGATTTAGTGTAATCATCACAAATATAAAACTAACGCGATAAACACTTATCCTTAACATTTACGATCTTTAGTAATTACGATACATAGACGAGAAATTGCCACTTAAGAACATAAAAAAATTCCCTTTTAACACCATTATGATTATAAAATGAGACCGTTAATTCGGTAAAAGTTTGCCAGACTTGAAAAAATATAAATAACAGGTGATTAGTAAAGATTGTAAACTTAACCTGCTTTTTAATGATTGTTATTTGACTGACACAATTTATTATTCCTAAAAGGCTGGATTTTTTCGCACACTTATTGTACTGAGACCGTAGGAATAATTTATGCTTAACAACGTCGCTCTATTTTGCATTAGAACGTATATAATTTGATATCACTTATAAATGTTATAAATGTTTTTTATGTGTTTTTTCATTTTTATCTGATAGTCCACATGGACGAGTGATATCCAATAACAGTGCTTTTTGGTTGAATTTGTTTATTTTCTATTGACTCAATATCCAATCTAATTCGTTGTTCTGGCACGCGTCGTTGTGTTAAAGTTTTTCTTATTCCAGTGTTGTATTTGGATTTTAATTTTTTAAAAATAGCTTTTTGGATGACTTTTAAAAGTGATAAAAATTATGTAGTCCCAGAAAGTTTTTATTAAATTTATAATTCATATTGATCCATTTTTTAAATGAAAACGTACCTATATACTTTTATGCAGATTTCATCCGAGTTAAAGTTTCTTTTAAGAGTGAAGAAGAATTGGAGAAGAAGTAATATGTACAACAAAATTAGGTATTTTTATGTGGTTGTCACTCTTCACTTAAAAACTAATTTAAAAAAATATATAAGTACCACCAACTAAAATTAGAAAATAATGGATCTAATTAGGGTGTAGTAAATAAGATTAAGGTTTTGAAAAAAATTTCAAAACCCTCCATTAGAAAAGTAATTACATGCGAGGAATGTCTTTCAAGAAATAAGCGAAATCAGAGATTTTTGGTCAGTGTAGATCACTGTATGGTGGAGAATATTAGAAAAAAGTTGTATAATTTTTATTCTAATAACATTGTTCTGTCTTTTCATATAATTAAAAATAAAATCAAGTTGGTACCAAGTTTTCCAAAAGAATCCAATAATGCTATTAGAAAAGTGCTCCATTTTTTGAGTTTGAGATATACTACCTTAAATAAAAGACAACTATTACAGAACCTCAAAAAATAATTATTTTACAAAATAAATACCTCAGTAGAATAGATGAAGTTCATTGGCAAGGTATATTCACAGTTTATATTTATTAATCTTGGTACGTCACTCATGATATTGTGAAAAAAGGTGGAGAAATATGGGAAAACGTATTATAATATTACATGCCGGTAATCCTGGACCTGATGTCGGCTAAATTCTTTGAGGTGCTTAATTCATAAAACAGGAATAATCATTTCTGACTTCAACTATAAATATTTCGAAAATTCTATCTGGGAAAACTTGTTTCTTATTTTGATTGACGATAATTTTTTCGAGTTAAAAGTTAAAAATTATTTAATGCACTATAATTATTTTAAGTCGCAAATGTTAAGGATTGATTTTTTTTTAAATACTGGAATGTATAGTTTTTTCGTTTTAAATTTTCAGTATTGTAAATCAAATACCAAATTTTGGTTTTATTATCAATTATAAGTTATACTAAAATATTCTAAGGAACTTTCGTTATATAAAATGAGTCAGAAAATAACATTATTAAATCAACATAATGAGAATTATTAAAAAATTAAAAGTAATTAAATACTGATCTCTTTTTGTGTACAGTAAAATCACAGTAATGTAAGCAATAACTCATTTTATGTACACACTGTCGATTGTCACGTAACATGTCAAAAGTCGCGTTAGTTTCTTGTGCTCGTCGTGGTTTGTTCCAACCACTCGAAAAACCGTTTATTGAACGATCCATTTTCCGTTCTTGCCAAACTTGGGATCGAACGTGGACCAGTTTTTAAACGGTAATATCGGTGCATTGTCGAATGTAGCAACTATTTGGACTGACATGCGCATTAGGTATTGCATTAGCTGTCGCCATCACTTATTTTTTATTGACCAATGGGTAGTTAGGATGTTTGTCGAATACATAAAAGGTCACAAAACTTTTCCAAAAGTCAGATTTTTTTATTATTACTCGTCGGAGTACAAATTCGATCCAAACGATCCCCATAATCGTTTTAAGGCGATGAAAATATTATTGGTTGGAACAAACCTATTGTCTATTTCAAAATGCTTTCTTTTTCTGGCTTAGAACCAGTTATGCTAATTACCCGTTTTATTTAAGGTTTCCAATATGCTCATTTGAAAATTATTGTAAATTTTTATTTTATTTATTAATTTATGAATTTGTGGGTTAAAAAAGTATATTTAGTTACCCAGAAGAAAAATTAGTAGCTCTGACTTATAAATTTGTGTACATTAAACGTGTTAATTATAATATATAGATATATTTACCGTGATGTTACTACAAGATCGGGTCAAACATTTCCGTTCATTTTGTTCATATTATATTCCGCTATTTTATTTTCCTCCTCTTCTTCTTCGTCTTCAATTTCGGTGGTCTCGTAAGCAGGATTACACATTGCGTCTTCGTAGATGACTGGAAGATCCGCTTGGATGTCCGCGATTTCAACTTTTGATTTAAGATTTATATCTGTAAATCCGTCTACTGGTTTTTCTTTGTCTTTCTTTGTTATATCTGTGCCTTGCGAAGGATGTTTTTTCATGTACCAATGGTAAAACATAAAGTAGATGAATCCTATAATGCAAATAAAAATGGCGAATAATTGTAGCGTGCGGCGAATACCAATCATCTCTATTAAGTAGCCACCTATAAGGCTACCAATTCCTTTTCCTAAAATAAAATAAAAACATTCCTTTTTTAATAAAAATATTTTACACTGTATTTAAATAAATCAACTTTCAAAAATAAATCATTGGCTAATTTTTGTATGAATTTATCTTAAGAATTAGTGTTAAGCAAATAATAAATCAAACAAGTGCATAATTAACTATGGCTAGGTATTTTGGATATACTCGATTATTTTTAATTATAAAAAATTAGGAATGGTTCCTAAATATTTTAAACTAGCTAATGAATAATTTTAGAAAAAACTATCCAACCATGGTACATATATGTAATAGCAGTAGTTTTAGAATACTTTATGTATATTTGTAACAACTTATAGTATTTATACTGTTGTGTGAACCACTTCTTAATTTGAAACGATACAACCCCGCTAGAAATTCACAAGTCCCCCCGATATATTTGGCCCATACTTCAATTTTCCATTAACAAGTAGCCATTTGGTATAAATACCTTAGCCCTGTAGCTACGCCAATGAATATGTTTTCGATCATTCACAAGGTTCTGCATGATCGAGAAGGTAAAAGAAACTACGAAAATCAACTGGAACAAGTGAGACGGAAATAACTTAACTATTTAGGAGGTGACGAGATATGGATATTCGAACTTATAGTCACGAGTGCACAGATAATTTAGATAAATAAATGTGCTTTAAACAAGTTAGTGAATAGTTGAAAATGGTTAAAATTAGAAGTGACCAATATAATTTCAATAAATTAAGTTAATTAACGTTACAATATTAAAAAATGAATCTTAAACATTAAAACCAGTGATTCAATAATAAAAATGAACAAAATATTGTTCATGAACTTATTTAGCGGACTTTTACTAAATAAAACTTAGGTAATTTAAAATAATACACAGATATGAAAAAATATTTGCGGAGCATGGGTATTTCAATGCAAAAGAGCGATCTGGGCGGTGGACAGTCGACGGCTTTAAAAATAAAATAAATATTCTACCATTTAAAAAACATAACATTAACTCCTGAAAACTAGACTAAAAATTTGGACTCCAAAACAAGACATTACAAATCTAATGTAATAAAGGTAATAAACCACCTTGCTGTGCCAAACATTAGCCAAATCTGTGAAATAGATAATCGTTATATGGCCTACAATAAAAAAAAGAAGAAGAAGAACGTTAACTTTTTAATTATAAACTAAAAATTTAAACTTTAAAAAAAATTGCAAATATAATGTAATAAAGGTTTAAATAAACCTCCTTGTTTTGCCAAAAAATAGCCAAATCTGTAAAACATGGAATTTTGTGAAGTCATGATGGAAAAGCAAAATGAAAATGATGTTTTTTTAAAGAATATTATTTACAGACGAGTCATCTTCTTCGCTAGAAAACACAATTGATCTGTTGTACGACTTAATGTTTGGGCAAGAAGTTTAGAAAACTATATAATAGGTCACTTCTTTATCAATGGTAACCTAATTGCTGTCAAACATCTACTGCTTCTGCAAGATCAAATTATTTTGAAAGTTTTATTTCTTCCTATTAATTTTGGGAAAATTTAGTTCCAACAGAATGGTTGTTTAAGTCACAATCTACGAGCAGTGAAACAATTTTCCCGAATGACGTTTTCTGTACGTGAGCACAGACTTACGTACGGACTCAAGACAATGTCCATCATCCACAAATCGGCTGACAAATTGCAAACTACACAGAGAGCAATGGAGAGGGCGATGCTTGGAATATCCCTGAGGGACAGGATTCAGAGCGATGAAAACCGGAGAAGGACTGGGGTAACGAGTGTGTTGAGGATCGTGGCAAGAATGAAATAGCAATGCGCCGGCCATATAGCGAGACAAGACCAACATAGGTGGACACACAAGAGCTTGGTTTGGCGCCCGAGAGAAACAAAGCGAAGCGTGGGAAGGCTACAGAAACGGTGGCGGGACGATATCCGAAATAATGCAGGAAAAAACTGGTTTCAGATTGCTAGAGGCAAAAGGGCATGGAAATATTTGGAAGAGGCCTACATTCAGTAGTGGATCAACACAGCCTGAAGAAGAAAAAGACGTTTTCTGATCATTTAATATCCAACGTGGCCTCCTAGATTATCAGATTTATCTCCATATGATTTTTGTCTTTGGGGATATCTGAAAAAGTGCGACACGAATTTGAGAGAGATTAAAAAATCTTAATGGATTGAGGGAGAAAATGATCCAACTTTGTGCCAACATTACATCAAATATACTCAGCACTATGATCTCTGTTTCACACATGTCGCCGACGTGGGGGCAAGTCAAATTGGAGTGGTGTAGTTAATTACTTGATTATTTATCGCGAATATTTATAATACTTTGTGCCGGTCGATTGTTTCACAAGTATTTTTCCATGTCTTTATAAGTTTGGACATATGGATGTCAAGTATTTTAAGAATAGGCCACGCTAGCAATGGAAGTGGGCGCGTGGTTATTAACAGTCATTGGTTCGTCGGTTGCCAGTTTTCTACGATAATAATTGATAATTTAGGGACTTATCATGTTATTTGTTTATATTCGAGGTTGTGATTATGATTTTGGAAGCGTTTATTTATAAAATTTTCCTATTTTACATAAATGTTAATTTAATTTGATTGTAGATTAGTTTACAAGCTCACTTTCTGTTAACCTACAAATTTAAAGTTGGTTACATCATTTTTATCAAATTTTTAACATAGCTTCAGCTGTAATATTACTTTTGCGCACATTATTGTGACGTAGAAATCCCATTTACTAAATAAACATACTTTACGCTATTACTAAAAAGTTTATAGAGATGAAATAAAATTTTGAGTGGGATCATTGATCAGACAAATAGCCCTCACTTGGAGTCCAAAAGCTCAAATAGTTACGGAGGTTAAATTTACTAGTTATTTAAAGAAACAACCAACTTTAAATAAAAACTAATTTTTAAGCGTTTATTTAATTAATAAATTCTTTAACTTAACTATTTCAAATATAATATCAGCTGCTTAAAGGTACCTGATAAAATAGTTTCCTACCTACTCCATAATAAAGCCCTCCTAGCATCCCTTGTATACTAGTATCTGTAGTAACAGTTGACAGTTTAGCAGCATAGGTGACAGCAGCCGTAAAACTTAATCCGAAAGTGACCGACTCCATAGCTTCAAACACCAGACATAACCAAGGATTGTAAATCAAAGAGTATCCAGCCAATCTTATTGCATAAAAAATGAATCCGACGAAGATGACATTGGCGTGGCCAATTCTTTTAATGATCGGTCCAGAGAGAATAAGTAACGGTATTCCGACCACACCTCCTACAGTTACGGTTAAACCCATTAAAGATTTTGATGCTCCGAGATCGTCCAGAAGCCAGAACAGAAAACTTTCTATAAATCCCCATGCGCAACCTAAAACAGGTGATTGATTTACATTTTGTATTTAAAATTTTTGATACAGTTAATTATTTGTTGCACTATGTAATAACTCCCAGATATATTACCAAAAATTATTTGTTTTAAAAATAGAATGATTTTTACTATCTGATTTTGTGGAACAAGACCTAAACACAACGAGATATTAAACAAAAATGTAGAAATTTACCAATGTGATTATTTAAAGTTTTCTATTTATATTTACTATTAGTAGATAAGTATAAAATTAGTCAAAATGACTGTGGGTATGTTACTTTTGTCTCAATGATAAGCCAGTAAGAACGTCAGAAAATCCAATCATTCTTTTAGAGGTAAGGCAGTTGTAAAATTTTTATCTTTTGTGATGGTTTATTTTTAAAAATAGGGCTTCAATGACACGGAAACCAGTAACAAAATGAAATGTTGAAAATAAATGAAGATAGATACTAAAAATATTGTTCGACTCACCTAAAACGACGCATGAAAGGAACAAGGCAATTAGCTCAACTTTCTTAAGGACTTCTAATACATCGGATACAACACTCGAAGCTGCTTTCTTAAATTCTAGATTCATGAAAAGCATTAAAATTCCGCTGATTATTTTTAAAGCAGCGTATAAAAAAAAGACAGGTCTAAAAAAGAAAATTAAGTTTAACCATTTACTAAAAAAATACAATGATGTTAGCTACTATTAAATCTATTTTGTTTTAAATGTGTTAGTAATAAATTATTTATAAAATAGCAGACTTATGGACTCATTTTATGAACTACGAAATGTTTTGAACGTATAATCTAAGCATGATCTAGTGCATCAATTTGGGTAGTAAATATGGTAACAAGCATTCTTGTAAATGATTAAAGATATTTTTTTTTCTTAAATAATAACGAAAAACTTTGAATTCAAGTTTAATCCACTTACACCTGTGAACTTTATTAGGATACACTGTTGCCTATTTTATCATTGTTTAACAGTACACTTGGTTTGTTCATTTCCGGGACGATCATAAACTGCAGAATATAATTATTATTAAAAGGCAGATACGTGACTTAATTCGACGGAATGGGATTACAAAACATGACAATTGCCGAAAATCCTACTTGACGGTTACAAAGAAGTACCTACGCGCCTAAATTTTAACGTATAGGAAAAATTTAGTGCGTTTGAGTGGGCGTATTTTGCTGCTCTTGTATTTTTTAATTAAAATACACATTTTAAAATAGGCTTGCCAAACGGTAAAAAAAACTACTCGGAGAAAACAAAAACGAAAACGAAAGAGGTAATTGCTAATGTAATTAAATTTATGAAAAACGAAGCAATACATGGATTGCAAAATCCCATTCAAAGTTATCATCGCCGAGTATTGGCTACAACAGGAGTATCGAAAAAGGTGATTCGCAGTGTTCGCAAGGAGGCACAAACAGTTAATAAATAATTACGGAAGGATGGATTAAGACATAATAAATGTCTATATTTTTTACTCTAAAATCGTTCTATTCCTTTATTTAATAAGTAATAACTATTTTACATTTTGAAAAAATTTTTACTCAACTCTACTCTTTTAATTCCAATATATTTTCTGATAGATAAGTATTTGGTGACTGTTGCAAAATAGTTTGGATACGCCAGTGGTAACCAATTCGGTTCAATTCGGCAGTTGATATGCGCTTCTTCTAAAAGTGGGGACGCTGGAAGTGTGCCAATAATGAAACTATTCTATGCAAAATGCATTGGTAATCGTGTCCAAATCGATCGCTGTTGCCAAATTTTGTAAAATGCAGGATGTGTCTGTTACTAGTTTCATAAAATATTGTAAATGCCTACTAATAGTGACCAAATACAATAATTTAATTGTACATTTCAACCAAACAGTTTATACCGAATTGCTATAAAAGACTTACTATGAAAGGCTTACCTGAAATCTGTATAACCTTTGCCTCGACTAGCATAATCAATCATCCAGCCGGAAATAGGAGAGCTTATCATACCTCCAATCGTAGCATAAATTCTTTGTAAACCATAATCAGCTTTGTGTTCTCTTAACATAGCTATAACAGCACCTTCAAACATGGCAAAAGCAGTTCCACTAATAATACCAACGAAGACACGTATGCAGAGATAGGACCAGAACGTTACACTCATATCTATCTCCAAAGAAGTTTTAGTGTTTGAGCAGATGTTCTTTCTTTTTGCTGTAGCTATACATCGATGAGAGCAGCTGCCCAAATCGAGGTGCCTTACAGTCGACTCATTCGAATTGATAGGTATAGTAACTGATATATGTTTACCGACCATGCTCGTGTTTTCTAAACAACTTATATTGGATTGGTGACGTTTTGAATTTATATATTCTATATTATAAATGTGGCGACTTTCTTCTAAATCGTTATTATCAGGAGGGTTCAATTTTATTCCAACCTTCCAGGGATTTTTCATTCTTTGAAACCCATTAAACTGGTCTCGACTTCCTAAAACGCAGCTTATTACAGTGTCATCTGCCAAATTACAAGAAAAATTGTACATGGATACTGTGGGAAAATAAAAAGAATTTTTAGAAAGTTTTCTTATGGATGTTCGATATCTTTCGTTATTTTTTAACTTTTTTTTATTTCTCGCTTTTGACAGAGATTCAGGTTCAAAAATGTCTTCTTTGCTAAGCTTGTAGGTATAAAGTAATGTGGAATTTTTAGAAATATCGTAGATTTGTACGTCATAGCTTCTCGTATCCAAAATTATTTTCGTATAGTTCTCACTTAAAAGTGCCTGACAAGAAAACCCACAGGATTCCAACTTAAACTCACTCTCCAAGCTCTTGTCACTGTCAATGGGCGTACAAGGATATTCTTGGTACAAAGACATCATCGGCGATAAATTTGTTTCACAGGACAGACCGAAAATCAATCTATCCGGATATGTAATGGTTATTCTTCCCACAGGAACTAGCAGCAAAAGCAAAGCTGCGCCGCCACCAATTCCAGAAAATGCTGCCAACAATACCTAAAATATTCAATAAATTTTAAGTAAATTTTAGTGTTTACAACCCATATAAAAAATTGCTTTTATTATATTTTTTTATTTATCGGCCTTTTTGATAACGTTTCCAAATTAAAAAGTAAATTTTTAGGTCTTGAAAGCTTTGAGTAAATAAATATCTTTAATAAATGAACTTTTGCAAGAAAAATATTACTTAGTATAAGTATGTTTACGAGATTTTTCTTACGCACTAATTTTGAAGGACTTTTTTAATTTCTTATACATCCTTCTAATAGTAGACAACATTAGCAGAAACCGGTAGTTCGTTGGCTTATAGTAGTTCGAGGCTTTTGGCGATTCGTGGACGTTCTATCTTGTTATTATCTTCGAGGTTGTAGTCGTGCGTTTGGTAGGGTTTTATTACAGTTTTTCAATTTTAAATGAAAAAAGTTCAATTTTTTTGTAGGTTAAATTTTATCGAATAACAAATTTAAAATCGTTACACCACTTATTTATAATTTCTAGTATGGCTTAGATATTTCACGCTTTTGCTGTGACATAGGTGTCATATTTACTATTGAAAAATTTAGAAGCAACCTCTTTCATCCTACCACCGCTGGTGGTGGTAACAGTGCAAGATGTTAAATAAATCATGAAAAGTATGAAACTTGTTGGTGGAAAAAAAACAAAGTGTACAGGTAGGTACATACAGAGCAATCTAAACGGCATTGTTAAATTTTGATTGGATATATTGCGATACTAATTTAATCTAAAACAAATGATTGTAAAATACAGTTATGTTGGGATACTATTAACAATTAGCTTTACAATTAAACGGGCAACAATGCAGATTATATAACAAGGTAGATCTCACATAAAACCATTATTATTTCGACGTGATCATATTATTTATTATCTGCTGTACAATACTATTCACATGTAAAATATTAATACATTTTTCTGTTATTCAATCGAAAGTGCATCACGGTTTTCTTACTAGCAAATATAGATCCGGTTAATCGAAAATAAAATGCAATCAAATACTTTCCCGAGACAATGAATTGTTAATAAAATTAACAACTGTTTAGTAATGACAGTGATGTATATTTCTTGCTGACAAAATAATTCATTTAACAATTAGTAATTATGATCGTTACTTTGCTTACGTAATAATTTGATGTACCAAAAACTTTACAACTATAATATGACTGCTAGTAATTAAGATTTCCATGATAAGTGCCAATGATTTCATTATATAATAAACCATAATTTATTTCCCATGACCTTCTCATTCCACGAATGCATCAGAACATATCCAAACTAAATAACTGTGTGTTAGATGTCACAAAAAAGTTGTAAAATATTATTAGGGAACAGTTTTATCGGAAATAAATAAATACACATTGTTATTTTTTATAATTTATCTGCTATTAAAGGATATCTATTTAATTTAACCAAAAAATTAACGCCAACTTTATTTTTGTTAAGTTATTTCTGAGATCGTTTCGAGAATTTGTTGAAAAAGGTTAATTTTAATATTTAATTTTGAATAGGAATAAAATTTTCTGTTCCACCAATTAAGGATTACAAATAATTTAGGAGAATTTTTTTAAATTTAACTAGTCAAAGTAGACCATAAAATGTTTAAAGTGTTTTTAAAGGGAAAGTACAATTTACTGTAATATAATGTTTCGTTAAAAAATAAGTAGAATCTTTTTATGCATTACTTAAAAATTATGAAAATTGGCTTATTTGCTATCAACTATAATTTTGATTATTTCTAAACTTACCATTCTAACTTAAATGTAATGACTTTTAAAAAGTTTCCAATTTAAATTTTAGTTTTGTAACTAGTTATTACTTACCCTAAAATTCCCTATTTTGTCAGCAATCATTCCCGCAATTGGAGGCATTAATATTGCCACTGCGGGAGTAACAGCAGACATTATGGCAGTTTCTTCTACATTGATTCCCAATTCTCTCATGTGTATAGTTAAATAAGGATAAAGTACTAAAATTGCTACAACAAACAATGTTTCTATTAATATGTTTGTAATTGCTGCCAGATTATTACTTTAAATTAAAATCCTTTATCGAACAATTGTAGCTGCAGAATTCCAGTTAAAACAACTAAAGATTTGATAATAATTTTCTTATTACAATTTTCAAAAAGTAACCCTAATAAAATTAAAAAAAAATCAAAATTTTGCAATAAATTTGAAAACATTCCATATGGCTTTCAACACTGTATATTATTATTGTTATATATATATATATATATATATATATATATATATATATCTTAACTTACAATTTAATTAAAAATGTTTGACCTTTTAAATCTGTAAGTAAATATGAACAATAAATTAACGAAACATCCTTTTGTAAAACATTATTATAATATGACTTCTAATTTTATCGATAATTTCTAAGAAGTTGTGTAATAGCTGTTACTGAAATAATTCCTGTAAAACATTCTATACGATATTATTGATAATTTATTATAAAAACAAACTGTTAAATTATACATTGTTAACGGATTCCATGTTGATTTACTTCATACCTTACGAAACTCTTGATATTTTTATAAAAACTCAAGATGTGTCTAGTTGACTAAGATTTTTCTTGGAAAATATGAAACTTTTATATTTTGCTAACGCTGAGGTAGAAGTTTGATATTTTTTTAGTAAAAAACCGCCTAAAAATTATGATACACCTAAAGATCACCAAATAAATAGACTTACAACTAGATTTAAATTTACGACATATCTTTCAAAATCAATTTCTGAAAAGGTTGTTTTTATAAAATCATCACACTTATTGTAACAACAAACAAAAGATCTTAAAATTATCTGTATACTTACTGGAAGAATGCATGAAAAATAATAATTTTAATGGAAGCAATTCCTTCTGCTTTAAGTCCTTCACAACCCTGTGAAAGAATAACTTAAGGTATTTATTCATCTTGGAATGTCTATTGAATCTCCATTAAAACTAAAAATAACAAATTTGCTATATATTTACGACTCTAATTTTTTTTAAAAAAATTCACAATTCACTTTGTACTAGTCCATTTGCAATCTTTCTAACCACCCCCTTCAGCAAATAGTTCCAGACGTTTCACTGACCAATATTCCACTAACAGACTCTCATCCTAACTCCTAAAAGATGCTAAAATCCTCTGTTTAAATTATAGACCCATATCTGTACTACTGGTCTTAAGTAAAATTATAAGTAACACATTAATTTACTTTTATGAGAATCCAAAATTATCGCTCTAAATACATCGATAACTCTCAATTAGTTATTGCTTTCTGACTTCTCAAACAGCTTCACAGATTTATGAAGATAAAATCATTTTGAATAATTGAGATTGAGATTCATTTTATTTTAAAATACGTCCTAGCCTTTAAATCAATGTTTGTATTTTCTATGATACATAATTTTAAATACCTAAATACACACTTGTCTTGAAGGTAACCATTTTTTCATGAATAATTATGTTTGCATTTAACATTTAAAAGTGACCTTGCAAATACCATACAAAAAATACAAAATTTGATTAAGTAAAATTAATAACTCATCGATTATAAAAACATCTGTGCCAAAACAAATTTATTTAATACTTTAGAATCTATATGATTAACTTTACATATTTTAATAATAAAAAAAATTGAATTACATTCCAAATTTAATGTCATTTCTTGACTATTTATCATGTAATTAGTTATGAAGCAAAGACAAAATAGTTAAAGGTTTACTTTTTATTACTTTTTAGTATGCTTGTTTTAATTCTTATGAAATGCCAATGATATTCATCACCTAATGAATTGACGTAAAAAAGTAACATAATATTGTTGTTTAAACATTAATTAGTAAAGATTAACATCTTCTTGCAAACAAGTTTGTTTTTGTATGACTGATTTACCTTTATATTCCAAAAAATTTCATCATACAGTTTTTGTATTTTGGATTAACGAATACCCACAACTTACTTTACTAAAGTAGATAATTCCACCGATAGTACTTTTATGTAATAAACAGTTTATTAATAAATTGAACTAGAACAATATTTTTTCCAAGCTAATGACACAAAAATATATTTGCTATTATTATCTTATAAACTGCATTTTATGACCCAAACACAATTAAAATTAAATCTTAAAAAGTATTTCCTTCTACATTTACTTTATGTATGTATATATGTTTTGATTGCGACCGTAAATTAATATATCAACAGTTACGTAGGAGTTAATTGATTTCAAATTAATACATTCATAATACATTTAATTCATAAAATTACCCCACAAAATATTACCTTAAAAACCGTTTCTTAAAAAATTATTTACAGATCTTAAATCACAAAGTTACACTATTCCCCAACTGATCAATAGTGTATGTATATCGCACGTTGAGATTCATAGTGGGACGACTCAAAAAAGTAGATTTTTAAGTTGGCACCATTTTTTAAATAAATAAGTTCAAAATCTACAATTAGCAAGTTCAGGGATTATCCTAGGTAAAATAACAGTTATTTGGTGGATTTTGTTTCGTTACTACACCGGGTTGAGAGAACGGATGATCCCTATGCAATAACGTGATCTTTGGTATTGTCTCAATCTCCAAGTTGCCTTGAGATTGGTTACCAAAATAATTTTTCTTTTAACAAAGTTTAAATAAAATATCGTACTATAATAATACTTTTAAAAAGTTTTTAGTTTTTTTATGTATTTCTAAATCTTTATGTATAAAAATTCAGCTTCCGTATATTTGAGTCCGCAAGATTTGAAAAGTAGTCGATGGATTGACTTGAAATTTTTCATGAAAACGGAAAATTCCAAGCGTTTTGCGAGGTTTAAATAAAAACAATTAAAAAAAGGAAAAAAAAATATTTCTTTTATTAAACACACATAAGGTGAAGTATTTAAAAGAATGAAAAAGAAATTAAATAGGATTAAAAATCAGATTCTTTTAACATACATACATACACATAGTCATGCCTTTTTTCCGTAGGGGTAGGCAGAGACTACTTCCTTTCACTTGCTACGGTTCTTACACACATTTTTTGCTTCCTCTACTTTCATAAGTGCTCTCATACATGCTCGTCGGTTGTTGGTACTCTTGACCTGGCCTTTCTTTAAAACAATGTTGATCTGATCGAGATATGTTCACCGAGGTCGACCTCTGCCGACATGTCCATTTCCTTTTTACGTGTCCAAACCATTTAAGCATTCCTTTATCTTTGTAACCACATCTTCTTTTACACCACAGCGTTTTCTTATCTCACTTTTCTTAACTTTATCCAACCGAGTCACTCCGGCTATACTTCTCGGACTACTCATCTCCACAGCATTAATCCTATTTTCATGCTTCTTCTGCCAAACCCAACATTCACTACCATACATAAGTGTAGGAACCAACACACCTCTATGCACAGCCAGACGTGCCTTTTTTGACACTTTCTGGCTGTTCATAAAGCTATGCAGTACTCCATTCATTTGTTTTCCTGTCTACACCCTTCGCTAAAGGTCACTTTCATACTTTTCATCTCTCGTAAACTTTGAACCCAAGTACACAAATTTATTTCCACTGTTTCTCCCTTAATTACAGTTTGTCATGCTTTCTTCTCTTTCAAAAACCATTACTTTCGTTTTGCTTACATTTATTTTCATACCTTTGATTTTTAGGGCATCATGCAAAACATTATCCATCGCCTGCAACTTCTCTTCAGATGACGCTTATATGACTTGATCCTTTTGTTTTTTCTGTTTCTTACAAACGGCTATATGTATGACATTTTTTTACTCACACGCATTACTATTTTAACTGATTTCTTTTCAAATTTGTCAAATACTTAAGATTTTAACAATAAACGTCAATAAGCGTCAATCTCGACCAACAGTATTAATGTAGATAATGAAAATAAACGTTAGTGCGAAAAAAAGTTGTTACTATGACCAGTTGATTGTTTATGATTATTTAATCAAAGGTTGGAATTTATTTTCTTTCATTCGAGAAGTGATTATATTATCTCTTTTTGAAATAATAAAGATGAGTTAATTTCATAGTGAATGCTGCATTCAATTAATTTGGTTTTTTTTTGGAAATGATTAAACTGTCTGTTTTTAAAAATCATAGTGTGAGTTACTTTTACTTAGACTGTTGCATTCAAAAGTGTGCGGTTTGACAAGAAAACAAATACTTCTCTAATGGGGAATTAGACAGGTATGGAAAAAGGGAACATAGAAATTCCAATTAAACCACTGATATATACCAGAACTAGTCGACGAGCACTAAATAGAATACATATTCGCGACAAACAATCACTGAACTGTCCTCCCTCGTCGACATGTGCCTGAGACGCTAGAAATCAGCATGAAACTTTTAGCGGCGGTATGCACGTCGGACCTATCAGGACAACTACAATTTCTCTTCTAAAAATTTGTTCACCCTCACCACAACGGCCCCGAAAATAAAATAAATATTCTACGTATTAAAAAACATAACATTAACTTCTGAAAAATAAACTAAAAATTTGAGCTTCAAAAAAAAATATTACAAATCCAATGCAATAAAGGTTCAAACAAAACGTAAACAACGATGACTTGTCTGTAAAAAATTTGTTTTGTAAAAAACATTTTCTATTTGCTTTTTCAAATAAACGCATATTATGTTGGTGGAGAATCTATTTCAAAGGCCAATTGTTTCGTTAAAATAATTTAAAATCCTGCATTACTTACGTACTTTTCATGAATCATGTAAAATGTTTCATGAATGTGTAATAACATCTACATCACTTGTATACTATGCTCCATATACGTTTTTTGTGAAACATTGCACATGAAATATTTCAAAATCAATTTATAAACAGTTTTGTTATGTTTCATATGTGTTTCTTCTGAAACATTGCCCGTGACAGTCCAAATATGTTACAGAAACATTTTTATTGAAACATTTCATGCGAAACGTTTCATACGTAGATCATTTCTGGTGTCTGGTATGTTTTCGCAAATGTATCTGAGTTAAAAAAAGAAAAACGTTTCAAATGAAAAATCGGTGATCCAGAAATGTTTCGGACACATATTTTAGTTTACTTGATTTCATTATGGTTTTACAAAATTCCATGCTTTACAGATATGGCTATTGTTTGTCACAACAAGATGGTTTGTTTCAAACCTGGGAGTTGGCTGTCTTAGACCGAAAACTCCCTTAAAAAATCTCTTGATTCTAAAATCTTGACCTAAGTTTGGTCCAGCTATTTGAACTATGGCCACTCTATAACAATTAAGAGTGCCATTCTCTTTTTCAAGTGCCATATCAGGTCCCCCTGATGTTGGCAATTACTTGGGCAAGTCTTTTTCGATTCTGCCCCAATCGGAATAGTTCCTCTGCGCTGCGTATACCGGTCCATTCACGGATGTTCCTTAGCCAGGAAGCTTGCTTTCTTCCCACTTCTCTACGTCCTTCCACTTTTCCTATTATGATCAGTTGTAGGATTCCATATCGCTCTCCTCTGAAGACATGTCCAAGATATGAGATTTTCATACACTTAACTGTATTTAGTAGCATACGTGTTGCGTCGGCCCTGTACCATATGAAGCTCCATTCTTATATTGTGATGTTAAAAATTTAAGGTCATTTGAAACTGTAACTTTAAATGGGATCATATTTGCTTTGGAGCAGAACTCCCACCATAACCTTAAGCCCGTATTATATTGTCTTAAAGTAGTGGGTGTAATCGAAGATAAACATATATCTAAGGAGTTTTTTGGTACTTCTCTTAGTAGTAAAGTCTTCCTAATAATCTCCCTGCTACCAGGGTAAAAATTTACCCCCATGAATGAGGAATTCTATTAAAGGAAAGCAAAGACTTATTAGGCTTAAAAATTAAGGGTTCACCAATCAATAAGGAACTAAAAATAGGATACCATGATTAAGAGAACCACAAGGGAACCACTACTATTCCTTATCTTCTGGAGTGACTGGAGGGGATCCGAGCTCGTGTATTCGGGGGACATTGCCGAGGCCACAGTCCATCGAGGTCAACTGACCGTCGTGGATGCAGAAATTTCTGTAGAAGCTAGTGCACATATTTGCTACCCTTTTTATTTATTTTTTTTTTCTTCCTCTTACTTCTGCCTTTTTTTTATTTTTTTTTTTATCTTTTTTTCTTTCTTTCTTCATATTTTTCTTTGAAATCAAACCATTAAACCAAATCATGAAAAGTCCAACAAAAATACATGTTCCAACTGCGGTTGCTGATAATTCCCCAAAAAGCAACTTTAGAATTGATTTCTGCAACATTCGAGGCCTGAACTAACATTAATTCAGTACACCACCACCGACAAACTAACAGGCCTCATTTACTGGCTTTGACAGAGACACAAATTAAACCCTCCTCCAACAATACGCATCTTTTGTGTCCCGGGTTCGAACTCGAAACAAGATTCAAATTTAAGACCGGCCTCTGTGTTTACACTCGCAGTGATATTTCCTGTTGTAGACAGGAGAACTTAGAACCAAAGGACGGCCTAGAGGTCATGTGGTTCAAGTTAACCTTACAAAAATCAACAAAATTTCTCTGCTGCCTGTATCTTTCTCCTACAAACCCTCCTTACGTCAACCTCTTTCAACATCTTTCCGACACGCTGGAACTGTTGCAAACTAACGACCCCAACACAGAGATTATATTTTTGGGTGATTTCAATGTTCACTACGCGAACTGGCTGAGATCCAACCGCACCGACAACGCCGGTCTAGAAGCTGAGAACTTTGCGATAAGCCACAAAGTGACCCAGCTGGTTGAAGAATCTACCCGCATACCCGATAACCCCAATCACCAAACCAACATTCTTGATATCTTCTTCACGACACATCCCGACCAGTACCAAGTCTCTATAGCCGCTCCGCTCGGTAAATCTGATCATAAACTCATCTCAGCCACGTCCAAACAAACAACCCCGCCCAAAATCACGCCTGGTACCTCTATTGTCTGGCATTATAGATCAGCCAAATGGAATGAACTGAGGGACTTTTACCTATCATTTCCATGGAAAGATGTCTGCTTTCGCTCTCAAGACCCATCAACATGTGCAGAATCTGTAACCGAAATCATAAGGCTAGGTATGGACTTATACATTCCTCATGGTACAAGACGAATCTTCAACCCCAAACCATGGTTCAACCAAGAATGCAACCGTGCGGTGCGTGATAAAAATCAAGCACATCGACTCTGGTGGGAAGTCCCGACAATTGCCAACCGAGAAGCCTTTGTCCACGCGAGGAACGCCTGCAAAATAACGATCGATTTTGCCAAAGAATCCTACGACACGAGAATATGCAACAAGCTTGTCAATGCCCCTCCTGGATCAAAGACCTTCTGGTCTTTGGCTAAAGCCATAAATAAGAATTTCACAACTTCTTCTTTCCCACCACTCGAGAGGTTCGACGGCACGGCAGCCGTATCTTCCAAAGAAAAAGCGGATATGCTGGCCGAAATGTTCAGCTCTAACTCAACACTCGATACCAATGGAAAACAACCCCCAACGATACCTAGAATAAACGCATCAATGCCTGAGGTCACTATCCGCCATCGCACTATCAGGAAAATCCTACGAAATCTTGACTCTAATAAGGCAGTAGGACCAGCTGGAATTTCGACAATTGTCCTGAAGACATGTGCTCAAGAGCTCACCCCAGTTCTCTGTAGACTCTTCAAGTTATCATACAGCAAAGGAGTATTTCCGTCCATGTGGAAAAACGCTAAAATCCAACCGATTCCAAAAAAAGGAAAGAAGACTACTCCTGCAAATTATCGTCCTATTGCATTGCTCTCAGTCATATCCAAAGTTATGGAAAAAGCGATTAACACAGAACTTATTAAATATCTGGAGAAAGTTGAGATAATCCATGACAGACAATATGGATTTCAACACCATGACAGACAATATGGATTTCAACAACTTGGGTCTACTGGAGATTTGCTGGCTTATGTCACTCAGCTCTGGACAAACACTATTGAAAAGTTTGGTGAATCCCGTGCAATAGCCTTGGATATATCTAAAACCTTTGACCGCGTTTGGCACCAGGCATTGTTAAGTAAATTATCTGCCTACGGTCTCCCAACCAAACTGCGCCAATGGCTTTTGAGCATGCAAGATCGCTCCTTACATGTGGAAGTTGACGGTATTTCTTCTGATGCGTTTAAAACTAATCCCGGGGTCCCCTAGGGTTCCATCCTGTCCCCCATCTTATTTCTTTTACACATCAACGACCTCTTAAAAACCACCACGAACCCCATTTACAGTTTCGCAGACGATAGCACACTTGTCTCAACTTTCACATCCTATCGATCACTTTCGGTAAATGATACAAATAGACTCAGACAGGAACAGGTTGATTCCATCAATAGAGATTTTAAAGCAATCGTCGAGTGGGGAACCAACAATCTTGTTCAGTTCAACGCCCAAAAAACACAAAGTGCCTCAAATCATCCCATCACAATGTCCGGAAATACCCTTGAACCAAGTCCCTCCATCTCGATTTTGGGAGTCATGGTGTCCAATAATATGTCTTGGCATGACCATGTTGCTAACATTGCAAAGTCGGCAAGCCAGAGGCTAGGTTTTCTGTGGAAAGCCAGAAAGTTTTTTACTCCTGATAAACTGTTGACGACGTACAAGGCTCAAATCCGACCTCTACTGGATTATTGCTCGCACAATTGGGGTTCAGCACCAAGGCATTCTCTTCGTCTTCTAGATTCCATTCAGAAAAGTGCCATCCGCTTGATAAACAGCTCAACTCTCACAGATACCCTTCACTCTCTAGAACATAGAAGAAGAGTTGCAGACCAGTCATTGCTCTACAGATATTTCCATGGCAGATGCTCCAGAGAAATAAAAACTCTTGTACCACCATTGGCCACATTCGGCCGAAGAACTCGGCACGCTGATCAGTCTCACCCATTTACTCTCAAGATTGACACTACAAGGACCAATCTTCATCAAGAATCCTTCTTTTACAGGGCTGCTACGGAATGGAATAAGCTTCCAAAATCAGTTTTTCCAGAGAACTATGACCTGCAACTTTTTAAAAAGCGTGTCCACAATCATCTCCTTTCTATAATCCCTTCCGCTTCTAATAGTTGCAGTGCGGGCCGTCCGCGGCCCACACGATAGGTCTACCCTTTTTGCGACTATTTTCATAAAAAAAAAATCTATGTTTGGGTTTCCAAACTGATTTACAATGTTTTGAAATGCACTAGTGGATAAGCTCTTTATGTACCTGGCGCGATACTCTATCAGCATTAACGTTATGTTTAGAATGTATGTAGTTACAGAACAAATTTATATTTCTTTTTTCACAGAATTGCCAAATTTTTCTGGTTATGTAATTTAGCTTAAGAAACTCGAAGCTTCCTACTCTGTTAACACAAGCTACAGCTGTAGTATTTTCAACCCTACATAGAATATTGCAAGCAGATAGATCTAAAGCGAAACATTTTATCCCCAAAATAAAACGCCAAAAGTTCCGAATATTTTTGCGATTTTACTTTTCATTATTAGACCAAAACCCAAATGTACTCCTTCCTTTAGGTATTTCTTTATGATGAGATACACTACCGACGCGACGCGCGACGTGTGGAATATCTCGCACAAAAACGAAGCCTGAATAGGTCAACGGCAAGAAATTAGGTGTGACCATATTTTAAGCTTTGAAGTTTGTGGATATTAATATTATTTATTAATGAGACGAGACTGAAATGTAATCAATATCAGACTGAGCAACATGAAAGCATGGCCAGTTTAGCTAGTTTTATAATAAAATAGTTTAAAGTTTAAAAAAATCGATGTTTATTATTTATTTTTTATATGCACATTCATCAAAAAGAAGTAGGTATAACAAGTAAAGGTACTCTGAATGTATTCTTTAAACAAGTTTATAATACTTAAAACGCATTAAAAAATAAAAAAAAAACTTAGAAACAATTTAATTTTAAAAATACTTTTAGTCAAATTAACATTCAATACTATAACAACTTAAATTTTATTTTTTTTTTAATTTTGTTGAAAACATTTTTTTTTAAAAACTTACATGGTACTGTTTCTTCTAGCCAAAATACCAGTTGAATTTTTAAGGAAAAAATCGTTCAGAAGATCAAATATTGTACTTAGAAGAACTGCAAAACTTAAAGTCGATTTTTTCGAAACGACCTTTTTTAATTAGTCCCAGAATTATTCTTAACGTGCGATATGTTCATGCAGAAACATTGTCACTAGTTGTGTATGTAATGATTTGAAGGCAATAGACTAACAAATCCTTTATCAAGAAACGAAAACCAACAATAATTATTTGATTAATATGTTTATATAAGTTAGTCAATTTAAATTTTATTTGCGCATACCTATCAAATTCACACGAGGATGTAAAATTTCCTGAATATATCTGTTAATTAAATAAATTTTTTGTAAACAGGAATGTGGAATTTTGCTTTTTAAGATACTTTAAAAAATAAACATTTTCAGTGACAAATACGTCAACATTCCCAAATATAGACAATATTTTTGTCATACCACACCATAAAAACATCGACTGCAAAAATATTAAAAACTATTAGCCTAAAAAGTAAAAGAGATTTGCTTTAGTCAGTTTATTTAAAATTTTACTCATTTATTTTATGTAATTGAATTTTTTAATTAATTTAAAACTATCGAAAAGCGCAATAAATAGTTTTTAAAACAAAATTGTTAACACTTTTCAAATATTTTTTTACCAAAAGTTTCTTTCTAAATATGGAAATTTTGTTGTTGCAAGCATTGCTTCATTAAAGTAGTCATTTTTGCCTCAGAATAGTGAGGAAACATTTGTCACATCATTTTAATTGCTGCATTCACGTCATAACCTTTTAAATTGTTTATACTTCTCAAAGTTTTTTTTTAACTAAGGTTTCACCTGATCAAGGAAATTTTATTTTTTGTGCACTCCTAGCTTTTTCACTAAAGTTGTCATTTTTGTCTTGGAATAGTGAAGAAACATTTTTCACAGCATTTTAATTGCAGCAATTAAATCATATACTTTTCCCCTCGTTAAATTTTCCAATAGTTTTCAAAATAAAATTGTTTACACTTTTTAAATTTTTTCTTACCAAAGGTTCTTTTCTAAATATGAAAATTTTGTTGTTTGCACTCCTAGCGTTTTAACTAAAGTAATCATTTTTGCAGCTTTTGTTACTGCAGATATTTATTACAATAAAATTTTTAAAAAGTCATACATGTACAATCAAATCACAATGTTTTTGAGTATTTGTAATAAAATGGTTTGTTCGTGTGAAAATATTTTAATTGCATCCCATTTATTGCGAGATAATCAATTCACACCCAAATGATTCTTAATACCATTGCATCGTTGACACGAAATATTTGAAATTAAATTGACTTTCGTACTTTTTAAAATATTGGCATTCAATTTCAAATTAACATGAATATGAGCTACCAAATCGTAAAGTTGTATTGTTCAAAAATATTCCTTGTTTTTCCGGTGACACCAAAAATTTTTTTTGTACCCAATATATTTGAGGTTGCATGAAGAAAAAAGATCTGCTACTGCCTTGTTTTGGGCAAATGTAGAGATATTTTTCTGATAAAGCGAGTTACATGTTTTTAATGGAGTCGTGTAGTTTGAAGATAAAGGAGCTCGAGCACTGTATATTACATAAAAAATTCATCCTCCATTTGTGTATTTGTGCTTTTTTTATGGGGAACGTAGGTTTAAGGAGATAAATACTAGTCAATTGAATATAAGAGTATTACACGTGTGCCGTTTGTTATTAATTTTTTTAACATCAGTTTTTATTATTTTAAACCCAAGAAATAATTGTCATTTATTTACGTTATGAGTTTTATTTAAATATCTTGTTTAAAAAAAAAGTACTGTCGTCGGATTTTATATTACTCACAAACCTTTAAAGTTTCATTTGAAATAGACATACATATAGTCACGCCTTTTTACCGTAAGGGTACGCAGAGACCACTTCTTTTCACTTGTTACAGTTCTCGTCTGTTGCTAGTACTCTTTCTTCAAAACAATTTCGATTTGATCGAAATACGTTTACCTAGTTCCTAGGTCGACCTCTACCGACTTGCCCATTCACACTTGCCTTATAAATCTGTTTTTTCAATCTTCTTTCATCCATCCTCTCTACGTGTCCGAACCAATAAGCATTCCGTTATCTATCTTTGTTACTACATCTTCATTCACAGCGTTCCCTTACCACATTATTTCTCACTTTATGCATTAAACTACTCAGACTACTCATCTCTAAAGCATTGATCTTACTTTCATGCTTCTTCTGCCAAACATTCACTACCACACATAAGTGTGAGACCAGCAATTCTCTATGCAAAGTCAGTCGTACCTTTTTTGACACGTTATGGCTGCTCATAAGGTTATATAGGGCCCCATTTATTTGTTTCTCTGCCAACACCCTTCGCTCAATATCACAGCCATACTTTCCGTTTCTCGTAAACTTTGTACCCAAGTATACAAACTCTTTCACTTGTTTCACTTTCTCTTCAAAAACCATTTCTTTCGTCTTGCTTGCATTTACTTTCTTCCCTCTGATTTTTAAGGCATCGTGCATAATATTAACCATCACCTGCAATTTCTCCTCAGATGATGCTAAGGAGGCATTTGACGATCAAATCATTCATTTTTAATCCATACGCATTTGCTTTCAAATCTTTTAACAACTGTCTATAAATAAGTTAACAGCCATGGTGAAGCCTCACATCTTTTTTTCGAGCACTGGATGATTTCATCGCTTGTATCAAGCTACCGCTCACCCCATACATAGACAATGTCGACCACAACTCATTTCTCACCACTCCGTTATGGGTCTTTTTGAAGTCTACGAAAGCGCAGTAGACTTTTAGCCCAAATTTTTTCGACTATGCTTCGTAATATATATATATATATATATATATATATATATATATATATATATATATATATATATATATATATATATATATATATATATATTTATTATTTTTAGTTTTACTTATTAAAGCCACACTACAAGTATGCTGTGTTCTATAATGTTTTGAAATTAGAAATTATTAAAAAGAAATAGCTGGTAAGTTACGATTATTTTAAGTACTTTATCATCCTCATTATTTAAATAATTCAGTAAAAAAATTAAATGTAACTTTCAATAACAATCACATCATTTATACGGAGTGGGCCACAGAAAACAGTCCATCCCGATATTTGGCAGTATTCATTAGAATTAAAGGAAATGCTGAAACACGTCGATTTTTCCAAGTGGGACACATGTTTACGATACATATATCTGTCATTTGTCAACCCCCTTCCTTTCACTTCCCCAACCCCTTAATATAAAATAGAGAATGTACTAATTGTGGCACATCATTGGAAAGGCATGTAGTAATTAGGGATATGATCATCCATGATTTTTTTTCCATATTTACACCGTCTTTGCAAAAAAAGTCTTAATTTATTTAAAATGTTAAAATGCAACACCTCTTAAAAATGTAACGCAATTCCTGTTTTGATAATGTGTCAATTTTTCTGTCTCATCAAAAGTAAATTAAAACGAATTTTGTAAAAAATTAGGAATTTGATATTAAGAGTGTATGTTAAACATTGATGTTAGTAAATCAATTTAAGTATTTTTTAAATACTTTTAAAATGGTACATTTAATTGCAGGACGAGTTAAGATTATTTTATTGATGTGATAAAAAAAATGACACATTATCAAAACATAGGCGTTACGTTTCAATTTTAAGAGGTGTTGCACTATAAAATAATTAAGATTAAGATTTTTTTGCAAATAGACGGTGTAAATATCGAAAAAAATCATGGATGATCATATGCCTGAATACTCCATTCAAATGCCTTTCTAATGATGTGTCACACATTTAAGGGGTTGGGAAAGTGAAAAGGAGGAGGTTGAAAAATGAAAGATATCTGTATCGTAAAAATGTGTCCTCTTAGAACAAAAATCGACGTGTTTCAGCATTTTTTTAAATTCTTATGAATACTGCCAAATATCGGGGTGGACTCTTTTCTGTGAGGCCCACTCTGTATATATTTTTTAAATAATTAAAGATAGATATGTCTTTGATACATTACATTTAGCTATACGTGTGGAAATGTTGAACTAAAATTAAATTAGAATAATTGATAAGTAAGTGAAATAAATTGAATGATGTTTACAAAACTTAGCAACAAAAAAAGAGGAGATGATGTCTCAAAAGAGCAATTTGGTAGACTTCCGACGATTGTAATAATTGCTACGGCAATTATATCATTATATAACGTTAATTTTGATTGCTTACTGCCAACCATCATTACTAAGGTATTTTACTACATCATTGTGGTTCGATTGCCCGTGATTTTTTTGTAATTTGCAAATATTTCATTGCGATTATACTCTACTAGAGCATTTATTAATTTTGACAATAGCGATGGCTACCACTGGCCATTCACCATAAATTACCCACCCCTTATCAACGGTATTATTGCCTATAGAATGTCTGTCTTTGAGTGTCTTTTGACTATGACTGAGTATGTTAAGATGCTATCAAAATTACAGTAGCGTGCAGTTTTCAGGAAATGCATAAAATAGAATATCTTTCCTAATGAAATACCCTGTATATTTTTAAATATTCTGAATGATTATTTTCCTTATTTTAAATATAATTTATAATAATATACGTACCCTATGCCGTCGAATATTTTAGTTAAAATTGTCACTGCAAATGGGCAGAAGTAAACATTATTAAACCAAGCTATGAAAATAACAACTATTGTGTTTAATAAGTGACATTTCTTTATTGAAATAATCCAAATGATTTAAAGTGGGATAGAAACAGTCTAAATATTTAAAATAGATAACGAAGATTTATTTAAGAACTTAAATTATAAATAACATAATTCTTATTTAATGATTATTTTCTGACTGCCTTCATCGAAAAGTAAAAACCTTCATTTTTAATTAATAAAATTAGCTTTTGTACTTTATGCAATGATAAATAAAATATTTATGGTTTTGTCGGACTGTTTAAGGAGTAACGGCTTTTAATATATAAGATAGGAGGTGAGCGAGTGGCATAGTAGTTACATAATTTATGGTTAGTGTGCGCACGCGTTTTCCAAAAAAAACATATTTCGTGTGTCACGAGGTCGAAAATATTAAAAAAATTTCAAAATTACGTTGACATCTTTTGTTATAAAATATGGGTATCTTATTTCTCGTGTAGTAACTGCAAATTTAAAAGTATGAAGAGTATGTCTGTCTGGCCTGTGATAGGAGATGAAAAGATTAGTTTTCTGGTAGGAATAAAGGGCAGATACACAATATATACCTGCTATCTTTGCTTGTGGGATAGTAGAGCAGACGCAATTCACTACCAACAGCATTCATGGCCTAAGCGGACTGAATTCCAGATAGGAAAACAGATTGTCAAGTGTAAACTGATTGTGGAGCCCGATCATGTTTTAATGCCTCCGTTGCATATAAAATTATGTCACATGAAGCAATTTTTCAAGATTCTAAAACTTTTTAATATTAAAAAAAAAATCTCAAATTTTCAGGAACTTAAATTAAAGCTGGTATTTTTATCGGTCCACAAATAAAAAAAATAATAGCTAGTAAATAATTTACACACAATTACTCAACACCTATAAAAAATAAACGTGATGCAGCCTTAAAGCAGTAATCTGTGGTTTTTTTAGAAAAAAAATAGCTGAGAATTATAAAGAGCTTATATCCACTATGCTTTGATTGCAGAATGTCTCTTAAAGTACATGCTCACTTGAACCAATTTAAAGATACCTTGTGGGCATAATCAAAAGAACAAGGAAAACGTTTTTACCAGGATGTGATGGACTTTGAGCAACGTTATCAAGGACAATATAATGAGAAAATGATGAGTGATTACATTTGGGGGCTAATACGAGAAAGAAGTACCAATATTATTCGTTTTTAAATCTTGTTTGTATTTTTTTATTTGTATTTGTAGATTTATTTTTACTCTGTTTTGTAAATAAAGGTGATTATATCTTTTTATATTTAATTAAATTTATTGAAAATGTTTTCATAATTGACAATCATATTGTTTTTTCAAGTCGAATCCTGTTTTATTATTATTGATTTAATTTATTAAATTCCAGTCACGACTCTGCGGTTCCGATACCTCGCAGAGCCGAGCTGGAGAGAAACCAGTGACCACTCCTCACGCCGTGAGGTGAGTGATCACTGGGACCGAATATCGTGTGCTCTGAGCAGACGCAATGATCCCAGGATGACGGCCCTCTGCATTGCCCCAGCTAAAACGTGTGCCTCCGAGAACAGTGTGTGGCGTGTACCACCGAGGGAGCCTATTATCAGGTTGACTAGTTCAACAGAATGGTCTGGATATAGTCTGCGGAGTTCAAAGAGAAGGTTATATTTTGTCCGTTTTTCCTCTTCTTCTAAGGCGATGTTCGGTTCGGCTGGTGCCGAAAATTCAATCACGAACATCGTCTTAGTTAGGTGGTCGAGGAGGACTACGTGAGGCTTATTGGCTTGTATCTGCCTGACGGTGGTGAATGAGAAGTTCCAATAAATTCGACACCTCTCATTCTCCTCAACGGACTCAATATCCCCCGGAGCATAGGGCAGCACTGGAGTTTCATCAATACCGTACGAGTGCCTCAGATGATAGTATAGCACTCGTAATGTCGCATTGTGTCTATGGATATAGGCCGAAACTGCATACACCATGCATGCTGAAAGCAGGTACATCAGTATTTCCGGCGCCCTATGGCAGACCCTGCATCTTTCATCAGGTATCTCTATACCCATGACTCGGCTTCGGTAATGTAAGGTATTGAAAACTCCATCCTGGCATGCCATGATAAACCCCTCTGTTTCCAAATTAAGCCCGCCTGACCTTAGGAATGCAAAGGTCAGTTCTTTAGATGAGCCCCTGTCTTCGATGTTGTTGAAGAAGACAGAATGTAGAGACTTATCCATGAGAAGCTGCAGAGTTTTATTAACTCCTGCAGCTTTGATGCGGGCTTTCCTCCAAGCGATGTCGAGCTCAGTGACTGAGTCAAGCGCTCTCCACGCGGAATCAAAAATTATTATTATTATTAAAAAAATAAATCCATAGGGGTTAAATCCGGACGGTTAGGTGATTTTTTAATAGTTTTATTATTCCGTATCCATACTGGGAATACATTATCGAAATAATCTCGGACGGGTAGGCTATGCGGAGTTGCTCCATCATACATCCAAATGACGTCATCAAGTTCGACTTCCGAAAAATTATGTTTATTATATTTTCTGCTTCTGTAAACTATTTTAATTATTTCAATTAAAAAATATCACTAATAAAACACAACAGTTTTCATTTTCATAACTTACTTTAATAATATTAACTTTTTTATATTTACAGAACTATTTTAACCAAAGATAACGTTTGACGTTTGATAACATATCGTATATTTTTGATTTCAGGATAAAAAGCTCATTCTAAAAATTTAAAAATATACAAGGTATTTCATTTAAAACAAATATTATTTTTTTGTATTCCCTGACATTTGCACGTTGCTGTAGGTATTTTGATAGCAATTTAACAAAATTTAGTCATGACCACACAACTTTATGCAAACCTTTTTTTATATCTAATAATAACTGTGATAAAGGGTGGGTAATTAATAGTGAATTACCTTATACAATACAGTGTATCACGAATTGCTTTTTAATTTAAAATTTTAAGTCGATAAAAAGTTGTCACTATGGTCACATATTTACCAAAAACGTTTTGTTGAAATTGAAAAATAATTAAGTCTCCCCGAATGTTCCTAAAGTTCAAAGTTTTTTAGTCAAACCGATAATTTAAAATTTTTGGTATTAAATTATGTACATAGCAAAAATAAGTATTAAAGTGCAAAATAGGTAGTTTCAGATAGAATTTATCAACAAAAAAATGTATAACATCTGAAATTTAATATTTAGAACTCCCGGAATCGTAATATAAACCTAACTTTTTCATCAACTAGTTCTATTTAAAAAAGTCTAGCCCATTGAGTTATTGTATTTATAGTACAGACGTCGCAGTACAACGTCTATGCCCCTTCATAAAATACCATACCATAAAATTTCATCCTAGAATTATTTATGTGTAACACTTTTTTTTGGGAATGTTGTTTGACTATCGAAAAAATAATAGGTCTCTGGTAAGCAAAAGGATAGAAAAAGAACGACAAACAGAATTAAAAGCAAAAAGGGTTTTCAAACCACCACAAGGTAATTTTAAGGCAGAAGACGACTACACCGATCTTATTGATTGGCAATCTCCCACAGTAACGGAACCAACTCTCATAACTAACTTGAGCAAACAAGAGATTGAGTTGATTTTTGATTTAGGAACTACTTATAGAAATAAGTTTAAAACACTCAGACAGTGAAAGAATTGTACAGAAGGTTACAAAGTTTGAAACGAAGCGCCACTTCACCTTCACATCTACAAAATCTGCAATTACAGCAGTCCAAGAGAAACAAAAAGTAAGACAACAAAAAGTAAGACTTTTTTCTGTAGTGTTAGCTCACAATATGTTTTTTGATTATAATAGTAATAAAATCTAAATATTACATTTTCTAATTTTAATGTTTTTTGTTACAACATAAGCGGTTTTTAATGTCATAAATCCAAAAAAAGGTTAAGACTAATAAACTAATTTAAAATTAGGGTGTTTTATTCTATTTAAAGGGTTGTAAAAATTAGCTTTAAAAATTTAACGCCATTAACAAAATAAAAAGAAAATTTTGGATATTAGGTAAAATAATAAGGTTCTTAATTAGATTCCGGGAGACTTATATAATTAATAACAAAAATGAAGTTTTTTTTAACGACAATTGCCTTTCTAAACTATGCGTTTTTGTACTCTTGAAAGAAAACAATCACTTTATATTCATATATAAAAGAGTTCAAAAAATCTACACTGTAGACCAAAAAGTTGAAAAATAAAATTCATTCCGGGAAACCTAAATATTTTTCAAGTGCAAAAAAATGTTTGTGGTAAATAGGTGATCATATTTTATCGACTTAAAAAATGTGTTTGTGATACACCCTACCTAAAAAGCCTAAAGTAATAAATTAATAATTAATAATTTCAACAAATTGCTGCAAAAACTACAAGTAAATGATTGTAGCATGGCTGGCTCAAAAGTTTATTAGATAATTTCATTCAAGGTTTACACACTGGTTAAGCTTTACAGTTATCTTATTACATACAGCGTTATCTAACTCCGGTATATTTTACACGGAACTAAACAATAAACCAGATTTTACAGTGATTGCCTGTTTTAACAACCAGAACATAAATTAATCTATGGTTTATTTGCAGAAAAACGCGAAACAAAAACCTTTGTCGGCATCACCATCGATACATGATATTTCGGATGTTTTCATAACAACAATTGATAACAAATAATTTCACGCCATACCCGAAAATCGTAATTAAAATTTTAATTTTTCTTTTACATCAAAAACCACCCTAATCGTCGATATTGCACGAGTACCTACAAATTAATTGGCGATATTGTTTCGGTAATAAGTCATTAAAAATGGGGTTGGTTTTTAATTTTAATCAAATGAGACTTTTAAATTCAGTTACATAACCAAAATCGCTCATGTTTGGCAACTCAAGTGACCTCAAAATACCCATTCAAGCGGATTTGATTTGTTTGTCAACAAAGCAATTTAGTATTTCTATTCTGTTTTTTGTAAAATGGCGTAATCAATTACTTGTCTCAAACAATTTAAAAGTAAGATTAGTTTGATAGAGAAAGTATTTTGGTTTTTACTAGAAAAATAATTAAACTTCAATTCAATCTTAATCGCGTTTTTATAACAGAGTAATCGATTTAAAAAAAAAACGTTTAATCTCCTAAAAAAATTACTGCGTAAACAAACAATTCTAGATAACTAAAAATAAATATTTAAATATCTTCATGTCACTATACCCGAGACATTTTTTTACAGTGGACATTTCAGAATGCAATGATATAGTAAAGTACCTTTGGCGTCTAAATAGTTGCAGTTTAAGGAGAGCAGAAATAAGTTAATAAAAATTACAATAATTTAAGTAAATTCAAAAAGGACGCATTGTTGGTATCCGAGAAGCTGTTTTTTTAATAAGACAAATTACTGACGCGGCGTGTGTCAATATTGTAGGTCTAGGTGGTCTTACAAGAAAGATTTTTTACAACATGATCATTTAAAATTTCGTGGTTGGAAATTTCACAACAAAGATTCTCTATGGCATCGTTATATTGCCAAATAACGCTATTGGGTTTCGTTCGTATAGACCATTTTTATGTCTCACTGACACTTCGATATCATACTGCTCGGCTTGGGGGGTGTAACGGCAGATCAAATTGGAATTGTGCATAGAATCGTGTTGTGTTCTTTGAAGAGTCTCAATTCTATCTTTGGGTCCGCGATGGTCGCAGAAGAGTAAGACGATTACGTGAAAAATGCAGAAATTTAGAGTTTACTGCGGAACGGCATACAACTCTTACATGAAGGGTAATGGTAAATGGTGCAGGTCATCCCTAGTTTTTTTATATTGAAATAAAACACCTACCTATTGATGTTTTATTTAATTAAAATTAAAGATCAAACATCTTAAAACGGGGTACTTATCTAATTGCATACAGCAATGTTTACCACAAGATTCATACAAGAAAATAACGTGACCCTGCTTCCATGGACTTCTCGCTCCCAAGACTTTTCCCCAATGATACATGTGTGAGATATGATCGGCAATAGAATGGGTAATTTACCCCAACCACCAAATAACCTAGTTGACCTTTGTCACTGAATTCAAGAAGCCTGAAACTACATTCCTCTCTGTACTATAAATTATTTGATTGTAAGCATGCCTCGAAGAGTTATGAAATACCTAAGAAACTGCGGCGGACCCTCTAATTATTGAATAACTGCTATTTTTGAATATTTTAATTTAAAAATGTTATTATTTTTTAGCTTTAAGTAAATGCATTTTCTATAAATTTTATAAAATTAATTAACTTTTACTGGGTGAAAGACAGTAACTTTCACGACCCAACGATTTGAATAAATGAATAAAGACCGCAAATCTAAATTTTGTAACATGAATTGTGCTCTTCAAATTGTTTATGTTTATATTCATATTTGTTTCTTTTGCAAAATAAATTATTGTAGCAATAAATCATTTCAGACTTCAATGCATTAATATTACTTAAATTGACCGATAGTAATAGCAAAAACATTTAATACTGAAAAACGATGGTGTAATGTTAAAACAACAATGTTAATGTCTACATACTCTTATTATGTATTGTGAAAGTAACAACTTTAAGTCATAAATAATTACGTTTTTAATTTTTTTTTCATTGAATTTAAAAATGTGACAATGATTGTGATGATATTAATTAATCGTCATCGTCAAAGGCTAGCAGTGTTTATTACCTATATATCAAATAGCAAAACTTTTTACTGATTCTGATTTTTCTATATTCTTGCCGTCTCCCAGAAGTAATTATAGTTTTAGCAAATATCTTTATATACAGCATGGGTATTATTTTTAGAACTGAAACTTTTAAACGGGTATCTATTTCTTGCACCTCTTCTGGTCGTAAGAAACCTAAAAATCTATTGCTACGCCTATTTACATGACCTTACAAATGAAAATGAAATTAGTCTCTGTTCCAGATATTGCTGATGAAACTGGGATTATTATATTGCAAAGCGTAGTCTAACAGCATAATTACCCATTCTAAATTTAAGTTGTTTCAATATCTTCTTGAAGAGTTCTCCTGTTTATATTCACTTCTTCAGCAGATCTCCGTTGACTACGACGTGGGTGAGTTCCTAATTTGATTAAACACACGTTCGTGATATTCGTTGATATCCACTATTTTTTGTGTCCAGCTTTACCTTTTCGTTGGTGTAGCACACTTCCAATTCTTCTAAATTTGGTTGTAATGTTTAATACAAAAGCATTACTTGGTACCTGTTTATTGAAATGCTCCGAAAATTATTCGCGGACGAATTAAATGCTTGGAAGATATTTTGTCTACCTAACCCGTATGAGCGAAAATAGTGCTCAACTAAAAATACTTTTTCTTCAGTTGATAACGTTATTTACGAACTTGCCAACATATTGGTACATTTAACCAAAACCAAACGTCATTGTTTATGTCAAATAACAGTGTCAATTGTTGGAGGTTTGAGCACAAGTAGGCCTACCGTTTCAGTAGTGTAAATTAATAGCCATATTGAATTTAATGTTATACAATGAACACGTGCAAATTTTAACGAATAAATTTAACGCTTAAGCCTCAATAATTTGGCACAATTATATTTCTACTAAGATGTGTTTATTTAAAGCATTGAAAGAATTTGAAATATATTAAACAAGTAAGAAAGTAAGCTAGAAACTTTAGTTAAAAATAAATTATTTATTTAATGACCACCCAAACATTTGAATTTTTACACATCACACCAACACTGATGATGGCACTGACACTAAACACACGTCGTAATATGCAAGTAAGGCCTATTTCTGTTCATTAAATTTAGTTAACTCCTGATCCTTTCACTGTAAAAAATCTTAGGACGCGCAGTACAACACTTTTGCTTGTAAACATAAAAATAAAGTTTTCTTAGTTAAATTATATTTATCTTGAGTACTGTTTTTTTAATTAATAGTTTGCGAATGTGAATGTGATTCATTACTTAAATAAATCCCTGATTGAGTTTATAAATCTCCAATCGTTCAAACTGAAAAAGCACATACAAAAATAATATAATAATTTTGTATAATAAATAGGTCACGTAATCTTGGAAAACAATAAAACATTACAGCAATCCAAAGAAGTTTCCGCAAGAACTTGTTAACAATACCAACAAGGTTAAAACTATAAAGGCTGGGTCGCACGGATTGCATTTTGTTCATTAAATGAATATTGCCACGGACTAAGGTCGATATTATTTCAATTAAAAAATAGTAATAAACTCCTACGTGTCTCAACCAAGTATCCCATCAATAAAATAATAAATTCAACGATTAAAAACGATTCATTTTTTCCCCTAAAAAAAGTTAATTATCAATAGCACAAAACGTTCCCTTAGAAGAAACGTCATCAACAAGAACTAAGGTTAACATCATAAACACGATGTTAATTATAATGGCAAGAAATCTTATATGTGCCATCGAATGAAAAATATGTCCTTTGATTATAAAAAGTTCATGTTCGAACTGTAATAGGATTTAACATAGACTCTACTAACGGAAGGAAAGGTCAGTGTGTTAATTTACGTGACCTACTGAAGAGGTTCATCATTTGTATATACCAATGCGTGAAATTGAAAGTATTGGGTACTAGAATTAAGCTATTTTTTAATATAATAGTCATGCTATACACTGAGTTTTTTATTTTATTTTAAGTGTTAAATACCTGACCATTTTAGAATGCCATGTCTAAAAATACCTCAGGTGTGAGTAATAATACGTGTATTAAAAAATTTAAAAAAAGGCCATGGAAAAACTTTGCATTGGAGTAAGTTCCACAATATAGAGATCCTGTTTCTAAAGTTAAGAGGTCCTTAATGAATGAAGTATTTGAAAACAGAAACCAGAAATAAGTGTAGATAGGTAAGTGCGCTCTTAGAAGAGTCTCCCCGAGAGGACCTAGCCGGAAACATTACATCACTGAGTAGAAAGGATACCAGACTAGTAGTGCACATACTGACCGGTCATGGTACCCTTAGATACCACTTGCACAATATGGAGCTAGCCAACACTCCTAATTGTGGATTGTGTGGAAAAGGGAAAACCAGCTTCCATATGCTTGTCCAATGCCCGGCGTGCCAGATTAAGGCTGACTTTGCTGGGCTCAGCTTTTCTTGAGTCTGAGTGCCGTTGGTGGCATTCGAAAAGAACCGCCCCCCAGTTTATTATTATTATTAATGGAGCACACGATAGGAGCCTTTTGAGTTCTTCCTTATCAGTACAGTTATATGTGTAAAATTCGTCACCGCTCTACGATCAGACAATAAAGCAAGTTTCTTTGTCAATACCTAATCGTTGATCTGAATAATAATTATTTTCTAGATGGAATCTAGCAGAGTTATGGGTACTACAAACTTGGTTTTATTTTAGAAATTTTACTTAGTCACCCTAGATGTTTTAAGGTACGCGTGTTTTGTAGCTCTAATGGACCAACTCAAAGAATGAACTACAGTCACAGTAATGTGACTACGAGAATTTGTAAAAAAACATGGGTCATTTTTTAAGTGAATAGAGTACTCTTCTGAAAAAATTTAAAAATATTTGAAATAGATGAGATGCAAGGATATCCAAATATGTAATCAAAATATTCTAAGCTTGGTCTAAGTTTCGTTTTGTAGTTTATGTATAAAACTCTGATGTTTTTTATAAAAATTATTATTTTTATTCGTATTATTCCAGGAAATATATTTCCAGATATTTTGCAAAGCACTAGGATACAGAATTTTTCATTGTGAAACATATGTCAGTGTGTTTGGATATTTGTTTGAGGATTGAATTTGTGGAAAGATCATTGATGTGGAGAAAAAAGCAAGATAGAACTTTAACCCTAGAGTGCTCGAGCTACGAGCATTTTACTGCCTGCGGCAAAAAATTCATTGCATTCTTACCCCCCATACCTCAGCTGCTTTTTTTATAAATTAGATGAAATTAATTGCGTGGGTGACCGCAGGAGGCAACAGTTGTTTTCGTAAAGACCGAAAAAGGGACCAATAGATGCAATAGATGTGCAACGAACATTTTATGTACATGTGTCAGGGCTGTTTTGCTAAAATACATGAAAACGTTTAATTTTGCTATCAAGTTTAAATTTTCTTTTTTTTATTTATAGGTTAAGATAAAGATGTAAAAATTCAAGAAATTTTACCCAAGGTTTCCCAAAGCATTCTTTTTTCTAATGGGTACTAAATATAAAACTCTAGTAAATGTTACTATTTCTGATTTATGTTTTATCCTATCCTTTTAAAATCATTAAATTAAATTTATTTAACTATTATTTGCAACAAAGAATCATTTTAAGTATAGGCGGCAAAATGCTCGCAGCGCAATCATTCACGTTTCACGGAAAAGTGTGACTACTCTAGGGTTAAAAGATTATGGCTACAACATGGTAAAGGTACAAGAACTGGTCCTTAATATCAACTATGATTTAATTGATAAACAAGATTTAAATACTCGTGCAAAGCTTGGATGAAACTCTATTAATATTATCTTACCGTACAATTATCTGGTTTTCGAAATTTATTAGAGGCCATTCATTAACCTTCTTATAAAGAGAAAGGCACCCATCATCCCAATATGCAGTCAACAGATTTAACAATATTTTTTCAAAATATCGAAATACGGTAAAAAAAAATTTGAATAAATTTGTTTCTAGATTGGTAAATATTTGTGGAACGACGAGACAATTTTGATATAAAAGGATTAAAATTATACTATTGCACAACGTATAGTTTAATAGGCAAAAACTTTTATAAAATGTAAATCCAAATACTGTGGTTGGTAGGTGTTTAATTTTTGAGTCTAAGCAATTTAAAATCTAAATTCACTAGGAATATATTAAATGGGTGATAAAAGGAAATTTATAAAATCAAAATAAAAATGAATTAATTTCTTGAGTATCTTTTTTTGGATCGTAAATGATTTTAAATAATGATCCCTGCATCTTAAAAAAATTATAAATTTTGTTACACATTTACGAAAATCTTGACAAAACATACTGTTACAAGTGCATACGTATTAAAAGAGACCTCTCTGTTAATACCAACAGATTGTATGTAGGAACCTATATATCAGTGAATGAATAATACTTATTAAATTGAAGGTAAACTCATCTTCTGTCCCATAACGTTGAATAGTTTGCATTCCTTTCTCTCTCGATTCTTTATTACAACGTGAATATTTTATTTCATCGGCTATTTCTATTAACAAATTTCAAAATGTACAATATCTTGCTGAAGTACTTTTACAAATTTGTTGCATTTGCCATTACAAACTCCTTTTTAATTTCCACTTACTCTTTCAACATTTGTTGATACATCGAGATGTAGGTACTTGTCATTGTAATTTTACATAGTTTTGAAAACTTAATTTTTACAAAGTCGATGACGTTTAAAAACTCGTAATAAAATAATGTACTTACTACATACTTTAGGTTAGAAATTACTGTTAACTATTTCTGGTATTCAAGACAATTAAAAACTTCGTTTTGATTGTTACACTCTTAGCAATTTATTCACTTCTATATTTTTAATACATTTTAAAGTTTTACATGGTTTGTAATGTAATTGTGTCGAATGTTTCATTAAAACATTGTGTATTTCTTTTTATTTTAGTATTGAAAACTGTTTTTTTATCTCAACGTTATGCTAATTACAAATCTTACAGTTATAAAATATAACAAACAAAGTAACTATTGAAAGAGTTACATTTATCCACAAAAGTTTTATATAATTCGATAAATAAAAGGATTTTAAAATTTACAAAAAATGTAGTGTTCGTAAAAGGCTGGTAAATAGTATGTTGCTTTTGGTTTTTTCGATGTCAAGTTTATTTAATTCTTTAAGTTTCAAAAAATATTTATTGTAGAAAAAATAATGGCTGAATACATAAGAAAGGTTTGTTCCACTTAGTTAATTTATCATTAGCGACGTTCATTATTGTCTAAGGTAAACACTCAAGAACAGAAGATATATCCGATTGACAGTATAATTTGTTTTATTTAGCTGATTACAAGTATATTGGAAAACATTAATTAATTTAAGTTTGTCAATATTAGTTTTTTCATTGACTTGATAAAATGTATTGCGTCTTTTAAAATAAAAATAAAACTCTTGCAGATCGTTCAATAAATCTTAAACAAGACTGAATCACTAAATAAAGTGTATTTTTGCAAATCTTTATGCAAATTTCAAATATCATTTCAATGTTTGTTTTATTTAAAATATGTTGCACGATATTCTATAATTTTGGATTATTTTACAATTTCGAACAAAACTTAAAACGTGTGCGTAAATTTCAACTCAAAAATGTCAAAAATTTTATGTGATTTTATCGTTATAAATAAGCATTATTTTTATTTCGGATTGATGAATTTAACAATTATGATACAAAATTGATTACGCTGATAATGCTCGATTCCAGAGGAATTCTTCGGAAGTTGCTTGACAAGTAATTTGAAAAAATGTAATCGGACTCTATTGCTACAACTCAATTAGGAATAGCATTATTATAAATTAATTACAGATAAAAATTGGTTTGGAACAAAATTTAGCCTATAAAACAGTAGAAAACACTTATGAAGTAATATACTATCTAATTTTTAAAAATAATTTTTTATTAAACGAATGCAAATTAAAGTAATAGATACATACATATGTATTATTAGAGTTGTTCCATGCTTTCGTTTAAATATAACAAAAAATTATTCAAATTATTTTGGGATTAACATACTCTTGCTCAAATTAAATATATTTGTACACTCTGTAGTTTTTTAATTTTTTTACATCACCATACCAATTACATATTAATTTTATTGGACTGGACGGAAAACACTAAATTATATTATTAAAATGCTGGCAAATCAAAATAGTTCAAGGTAAAACATACAATGGTGAATTTTATGTTCGTATGAAAATAGACAATTTTTTCTAATACATATGTCAATAACGATATTAATTAAGTATATTTTTTATCATCAGAACAAATTATTTTACTTTAAACAATTACTTTGTTAAGAAAATATTGCGGGTTATTGCATTCAATTTAACTATTAAAAATGTGTTTATTAGTTTAGTTGTTGAAAATAATAAAAGATAGTTGATTGTTATCCACTTAAAGGTGGAAGGTATTCAAAAGCTATTATTTAAAAAAAATTAATAACCGACATTTAAATATATCTTAGTCATAAATTTAAGATAGATTGAATTAAAATATTTTAAGTTTAAATGTACTTTAAATATGATTATTATTTAAATATATGGTTTTTTATTAATCTAATTTTTTTTATATGAATATTTATAGAAACTGAATTATTGTTGTTTCTAAAAATCATTAACTATCTCCTTTAAAAGATAACAAATAACATAAATAGCCTTTTCCTTTTTGTTGTTACGGACCACATTAAAACTAATTGTAATATCTTAAAAAAATTCAAATGTAATATGGCGTGTCGTCCAGCAATTGACAATTTCAAAGATTTATATTATATTTATTGAGCTGTAAATAAATTGTTTACGGTCAGTAATAGTAAAAGTGTCAGCCGGTAAATTATAAAATTATAGGGCAATAGGCCGTTGCCGAGTGCGAAGACGAACTTACCGTAAAAAAATGATTAACTCTTCTAGTCTTTAATCCAATTTTGATCAGTCACTTAATAAATAAACTAAATAATGTGAGTACACCTTCAAAAACACAATTTGAACTAAGGCAGGATGAATTCAATTGATGTATGGACACTGACAAATCTAGCACCACTGCGAGAAGTATACCCAGTGACTGTGAATATACCAATAACTGCTCTAGCTTCTGATAGGAATGATATGTACTGCTATAAGTAGTGTTTAAATTTAACTAAATCCACAGGGTGTTACATAACTTGGTGGATACTTGCTCAGGTGAGACGCATGTACGCAAAAAATTATTACAATTTCATGAAATATGTATCAAATATTTGCTTTCATGAAATTACAAATTTATTTATAAATTTTTGCTACCATCACTAAGAATTATCACTTTTTCATATTATTTTTAAAAGCCTCTTATTGTATTCATTTAAAAATCAATTTTAAATTAACCAGAATTATTTAATAATCTTGTTTATTATTTAGGAAGACTAGCGTAATAACACCATCAAAATTATCGTTTATTTACCACTTATTGCTATTCAAATTCATCTTTATACAATATGCCCATACAATATGTATGTTTAATTTTATTATTAGACTTTTGAAAAATTATTTTAAACAGTTCATACATTTTTCGAACCCACATAAAACTTTTTTAAAAAATTACTATCTTCGACAAATCGTTGTGACTCACAATGACTTGTATTTAGAACTTTACTCTAAATATTTTTTTTTATTTTAGCGGACTAAGCAACAACGGGAGACGTTTATCTACAGAACGAATATTCTAAATGCGATTGCAGTCTGAAAATTAAGTTTTTGTCCTCATTTACTCACAAAAAATAATTTTTATTTAGTAAAGCAGAACATGACAGCACACCAAGAGAACGTTATTATCAAATAATCACCAGAAATTTATCCCACTTCTCTTGTCGGACTCATCTAAAAACTTATAAGAATTTTATTTTCCGTTTTACTATTTCCACTTTTCAAAGAAAGTCAGTTCCAGTTGGGAAAAAATAGAGATCCCTCATTTTAAAACATCAATTAAAATTATGAACCTGTGGCAGATCTTAATTAGTTGATTAAACACTTTTATCTTATTTGTTTACCTTTGCATCATCGTACCATTAAATAACTACAAAAAAAGTTTTTAAATAAATATAAAATAAGTTAAAAATAGTTTTTTATTCAAAAGCTTCACAAAACATTTTAAAAAGTACAAACTTTAAAAGAATATTTACGACGATAACATTCGTGCATGCACTTGGTCATTTTTCTTCTATGTATTAAAAATCTCAAAAAGACTTCTTCAAAACAATCTCGCTTACATCAGAATGGTACTTCGTTTTTGAGCTAAATAATTATAGGTATATACTACTTACAATAGTATTGTAAAATAGTTTTGGCCTATATCTTAAATTTATATACCAAGCAATCTGTGTAAACAAAATACCTATAGTTGATTCTTTGGTATTTTCTTTAATAGAATTTTTAAACAACAGTTAAGCAATTTTTGTTTCAATTTTGGGACAATATTATGCTAGACAGAGATCAAATAGATAATCGCAATGGCTGATTTAAAATAAAAAAAATGTACAAGATAATTCAAAGTTTTTTGTCGTTATACGTAACATATGTCTCCAAGAAAATATCACATTTTAATTACCATATTTTTTTTAACATAGAAGACACATGATCACCAAGATGTACTTTTTATTAATAATTATACTTAATTTTTCCTTTCTTGTAAGCAATTCTTATTTTATAAGCAGTTACTTACTTTTCTCTAATCAATAACTAACATTAAATTTTTAAAGAAAAATTCCAAAATTGACCGATGGTCAATATCTTTCTTCATTTGTCTTTTTAGATAAATGTATTCACCGCACAATAAACACTATTTGTGTCCTACCCTGAATAAAGTTGAAAAATCAAGAATGTAGAAAAATCCAAACCTTCAAGACGCTATACCAAAATATAATGATCACTTTTGACTATCTAGTTTAGTAGATGCCATCTGTGAAATTCAATAAATAGTTTCACAGATGAATTTAGAGTTACTAGATTGTAGCAGCTTTTGTACTGAGTACCTATTTACATGAATTTTTAGTTAAATAATAAATGACACTTTCAAAAAAACTTATGGATGATAAATTAATTAGCGTATGTCAATTTATGTGTTATATGTATACGCATACAACGTTATTAAACCAGTTCGCCTGATTTTGTCCTTTCGATAGATAAATAAATGTACTTACTACTTACTAACTCACCTAATGGAACGCATATTTTGGGTTGAACCCACGAAGCTGATGCAGGAAATGTATCTTTTCTCCTTTTTATTATTATTAAAATTCAAAATAATAAATAACAAATTTGTAATAAAAAAAGATCGTTAAATATATTGGAAAATTTTAATAACTTCAGCATAAAATGTACAACATTTTTTATTCTTCCTGTATTTTATTAGTTCTTCTAACTAAAAATGGTCGAATTTTCGGAATTTTTATCAGGAGCACATATTACGTAAAGAGGTTATAACAGGTAATAAAAGTTGGAATGACAAAGTAACTAGATAGACAACACAAACAGCAGTTATTGGTTGCCTACTGCACAGTATTTAAGGATTCAGTAAAAGATCGATAATTTATTTTACCCATAATTTATATAAAATTATTTTATTATATACATAGGCAACACAACATACTTGGCCATCAAAAAACATACAAACTTCAATATTCTCACCTGTTAACACGTTCTCAACATAGCCGATTTCGGATGCACGGACGTAATTTCAAATTGTGATATTGTTGCGTTATCATTAATTTATTTGTGAATAAAGTTTTCCATACATATGTTTCCTGTTTTTTTGTTGTTCTTAATGTTTTTAGGAATGTACCACCGGTGGTACACGACGGCTACGACAAATGATTTTTGCTCAGGGACGTTATGTACCATCGGTGGCCACGATGTGAAAAGTAAGTATTTGTTTCGAAATGATCTCCTTTGATTTGAATTACTATTGAAATTCATTCATTACGCCGACAATGAGCAGAATAGATTAAATAAGGACAGACTTCCGAAGAAAAAAGAGGTGTTGGATCATATACAAAAAAACTTTCAGGATACATACAAACCAGAAAGAAGTGTGGTCATTGACGAAACCATGGTACCATGGAGAGGTCACCTTGTATTTCGACATTACCTGCCAGCCAAGACCCACCCATATATCAAAGTCTACAAACTTTGCTCCATTGATGCATACACTTTCAATTTTAAGATCTAGTGTGATAAAAACGAATACATAAGTGAGCATGGTCATACTTTTGATGTCACAATGAAGTTGTTGGAGGGTCTATTGAACGAGGAAAGAATACTATTTGCCGATAACTTCTACATCAGCGTAAAATTAGCTGAACACCTGCTGCAACATCTCACGTACCTTACGTGCTAATAGAAAAGGGAATTTAAAAGATGTGTGTGGAAAAAATCTAAAGAAAGGCGAACTTCATGCTTTGGAGAACGTGAAGGTTGTGCGTGTTTACAAGTGGCTTGATAAAAGACCTGTCATGATGCTTAGTACTCTACCTGAACATATGTACGTATTGACTGGTACAGGAACAAAAACAAAAAAGATGAGGATATTAGGAAGCCACAATGTATTTTGGATTACAACAATTCCAAAAATGATGTGAATATATCCCACCAAATGTCTTCGTACTACACTTGCCTTCGAAAAACCATAAAATGGTACAAAAGGCCGTTTTTGAAATTATTTAGGGAATAGCCGTTGTAAGTGCCTGGGTCATCTACAAGAAGAATACCCGGAAAAAAATTGATAGGCTAGCATTTCGAGAACTTCTAGTAAAGGGACTGCTAGCAGATGAAAACCAGCAGGAAACAGAAAACGAAACAGACGTACCAGCGCCAGCAACAAAGAGTTTCAAAATCTACACACAAACTCAGTAAGATTGAGGGCATAGCTAGAAAAAACAGAAAAAGATGTGTTGTCTGTTACAAAAAAATAAAACAATAAAGAGGAAGCAAAGAAGCCAAGGCCAACACTAAGAGAGTGATGACTTATTGTGACACTTGCGACAATAAACCTGCCATGTGTTTGGATTGTTTCAACGAAAAACATACTTAAGGACATACATTTCCTTCAGGTCCATGTTTGATTTGAAATTCAGTATTCATGATTTTTTTGAGTTTATTTTTCAGCTTTTATTTTTTTTTAAAGAAACTCGAATTATTTCCACGTTATGGTTCAGTTAAGTTTTGCCGCATTTGTTGTGATGGAATATCATATTCGAATGGAATAAATATGATATTATAAGTTGGCTGTGGGTGGTCAGAAATAAACAAGTCATAAAATACAAAAGGATGTCTGATTTACAACCGCTTGTGCCACAGGTCATGTACCACCTTAACACACAGCCGAAACATGTTTTCAAAGCTCCTCTTGCAGCCTTTCCACTTTTGAGTAGGATTAAACATAACAATCTATGTGTACCACATGTACAGAAGTACAGTATTTCCTTACGTTACAAATTTTAACAAAAAAATCTTCTCGACTCCATTCCGTTCGAATTTTATCCGTAATAGCCACTATCGCATTTTCATTAGATGCAGTTTTTGTATTGAAGAATAGGAGTGACTTTTATAGAAAATTTAATTTTTTAATTTCATGTCCCTATTTAACCTATAACACTTGAATTTTAGAACAAATATCGTAATTTAATGGAGATTCCTCCATCAAACATAAATTCTCACATCTAGTTCGCAGTCAGCGTGTTAAAAACATAAATATTTGAATTTGTATGTGACTGTTTATTTAATAGGTAAGTATTTTTAAAAAAACGGTAATTAAATTTGCCGTTTTATTTTATTTTGTTCTATATAAGGAGCATTAAAAGCATTAAAATGCGTAATTGTTGTCAAATAATAAACACTTTGACTTTGATAAGTTTATTGGGAAAAATGTACTAGTATTGATTGAAAAATCATAACCTTAAATATAATAGTTAGCAAATAATTGTTTTTTTTTTACAAATATTACAAATTCCTAACCGTTAAACAATTGAATACAATATTAAAAATATATTATTATCTAAGCTATGTAAGAATAAAAAGCCTGCAGATGTATTTGTATTTTCTAAACTTCTTTATAAATCGTACTTGCGTTAACAACAGAGAGAATTCCTATTACAAATACATAACTTCAAAATGTGTTTAGAGCGGTAGAATGTATTACAACTAACAAATTTTAGAAATTCGATGTCTTTATTTTCTAACTGATAGATGAATCGTATTTTTCAAATTTAAATATATAAAAACGTTTTAAAATTTCTGGCCGATTTTCCCGCTTTGTGTTTTTAGTTATTGAAATTATTACGTTAAAGAACTACATCAAATTAACGAGTACTTCGATTTTTAAACACAAAATATTCTGTCAACTCCTTTGTAATTTTTAAAAAAACGAACCTTTCTTTCCAAACGATGCCAAGCTATTTTAATGTTAATTTCGATCCTATTAAAAACCACTATTTAATTTTTTTGTTTACATAAATTTTACTTTCTACTTATAAATTCTTTGTAACTCAAGTTGGCATATTAATTTAAAAATTTTAATTTTTTAATGAAAAAAAAAAACGAAAATATTAAATTTGAAATATAATCGCGGCCAACTATTCTAGAATAGAAGACTTAAAAAAAAACTCGATTAGACACTCCTAATTTTAACAGTTTTTATTTTTCAATTATTACTCAAGAAATTGACCCAACAAAAAATTTCTGTAAGCTATAGGGGGGTAAAAGGTGTTCTTAGATCGTTTTATTTCACAAAAAAAACTCATCAAAATGGGTTTTTTTGCTTTCGTTAAAAACTTGTTAGATTTGAATTGCAGCAAATAATAAAGTGGTAAAATAATATTAATAAATAGTATTTCGAAATGTGCTTCATAAATGTTTAGAACGTTACAATGATTCGACAAAATTATGAATATTTTTTAATTATTTTTTCAAGAAAAATTACAATTTTAAAAATATTGCACATTATATAAACCAGTGGTGTTGCTACCAAAATATTTCCATACTTTTAGAATTGGGAGAAAAATATCCAGAAAATCTTGTTTACAATTTGATTTAATCACCAAGGAACAATGTAGATATAAATTTTAATTAATATCCGTTATTTTCTATGGAACTAATCAATAATATATTAACTTTTTTAAAACCAACGTAATATTTTTAAAATAAATATTAATCGTTATTGGTTCTTATAAAACCGTTAACAGAATGGCAAATGCCAGTGGCACATGAAGCGTGTAATAATTATTTTATACAGTCTGATTGATTAGTATGAGAAAGCTCAGTAGCTCTGTTATCATAAGAGATGCCAAAAAAATTTGTGTATAACAATTGTAGACAGCTTTAAGCTTCACATTTCAATACACAGGGTGTTCCATAACGCGGTGCCAGATCAGTTATTTTTTTTAAATGAAACTCCCTGTATTTTACCTTAAAATTAACCCTTTGCACTCGTGTATGTTTTTTTGTGATTACACTGTACTCGGACTATTATTTTAATTACTTATCTATCTACTCGAATTTTTTTTAAAATGCGCTAAAATTGCGTATTAGATACACTTAGTGTAAAACAGAATAAAAATGTGATAATTTTTTTATTGTTTTAGAAAAAAAAGCAAAAATCGCTCAATGTCAAAAACTATGGGATGTTTTTTAAAAATAATATTTTTTGCACAAAAGTTTATTCAAATTAGACATAATAATTTATTACCATTATGACATGAAAAATAACTTAATAATAAAATCTTGAAAAACACTAAATTAAAAAAATAAAAGTATACAAAAATAATAAATCTTGAGGAGAGAGAAACACAAATAAAACCTAACATTATCATAATCATTACCATTATCTATATATCTATATATATATATATATAAACTCCCAAACAGCTGAACCGATTGGGATGAAATTTTCAGAAGTTGTTTTATATATGCCAGAGGTGGTTTTAGTGGTGTTAGCACCCCTACGATGTGGGATGAGAAGGGGATGGAATGTAAAAACTATTAAAAACGGCTGATATTAGTGTCGAATTCATAGTCTTCGGGAACTTTAAGTTTGATAGTGACATTCCCAGTTATGTAAGTATCCATACAAAAAAGGGGTGGGGGAGGGATGAAATATAAAAACCATTAAAAACGTCGATATTAGTGTCAAATTAATTGTTTTTGTGGTGGCCGAGTTTGATGTTAACATTCCCAATTTTGTTAACACCCCTACGATAGGGGTGAGAAGGTGATGGACGGCTGATATTAGTGTCGAATTCATAGTTTTTAGGGTCGCTGAATTTAATAGTAACATTCCTAATTTTGTTAGCACCCCTACAAAAGGGGTGGGTAAGGGATGAAATATAAAAACTATCATAACGGCTGATATTAGTATCGAATTCATAGGTTTTTGGGTGGTTGAATTTAAAAGTAACATTCCCGATATTGTTAGCACCCCTACGGAATGGGTGGGTAGGGGATAAAATATAAAAAATACTTAAAACGCCGATATTAGTGTCGAAGTCGTAGTTTTCAAGGTCGCTGAGTTTGATTGTGATATCTCCAATGTTGTAAGCACCCCTACGAAAGGGGATGAAATATAAAATCTTTTAAAAACGACGACGTAAGTGTCGAATTTAGAGTAAAGGTATGGTTCTCTGTCCTTTAGTAATTATAACATCACTACCACTACTAGTCACTTTCTTTACTGATATTACCACTATCCAATCTATAATTTTCAGGCGAGTCAATATAAAATTCATCGTCACTACGTTGCAACTCATTTTCAATTTCATCTTGTAAAAATCTTGGGCATTTCAAATATTTTTTTACAAAATATAAGGAAATAACACACCAGACTTTACCCAATCGTGTTAGTTATAGAAATAAGTAATATTCAAAACGCATAAATGGTGCACATGTGAATACTGAAGTGGTTGTCATATATACATCAGCAGATATAAAATAAACAGCTTAGGATAGCAAGTCTAAAATAAATATCGTGTTATCTTTTATTTTTACATAAACAATATACTCAACAAAAGCAATTTAGAAATATTATATGGGCTTAGGGGATGACAGACCGGCCAACCCGCTGTAATGATAAGAAATGGTGTGCCGCTTATACGGCGACATACAAGTGCAAAGGGTAAAGGTATTGTGGCGACTATATGGCGGCATACGAGCGCAACGGTAAAACGCATCTTGCCGCTCCTAAGGCAACATACGATTGCAAATGGTTAAAATCCGCTTTATCTCCTCATTACAACAATATAAGGTTATAGAGTAAGTTATACAAGGTATTTACAAAGTTATAACCAATTCTATGTGGAAATCTTAAAAAGCTGTATAATTAAAAAGGAGTATAAGAATAATCTATTGCAGCTTAAGTTTTTTAATGTTTGTCAAAGTTTATAAACACGAACGAATTTGTGAATATTTATTAAATTGAATACAAGTTAAGTCAAAACTTGAGTACATTATTCTCTCAGTAATTTTAAATGGATCACCCTGCATTTTATATCACTGTCGAAGACTACTGTTACCATACTTCTATTTTTATTAACCATTCCCTATACTTAAAGTAATTAGTTTTTCAGATATTTTCATTTTACTATGCAAAGTATTAATTAGGTTTAGACTTACACTGTATTCAATTTAATAAATATTCGCAAATTCGTTTGAAATGTGAAGCTTAGAGCTGCCTACAATTTTTATTCACAATTTTTTTTGGTATCCTATGATAACAGAGCTACTGAGCTTTATCACACTAATCAATCACCCTGCATATTAGGTAGTATAAAACATTTTGGTTATTAACTTAAATAATGCGCAACATTCTGTAAAACGTGTCTTAAAGCATTAAAAATATAAGAAACCCTTAGAATTTCAACTTTTAGAAGACAAATTATTAAAATACGACTTCATGAAATGGTTTTACCGTTCTGCTTTGGTATTTAAGGGATATTTTTTTCAGTATGTTGTTATTAAACAGTATTGATTTAACTAGGAACTAACTACATTTTTTTTATGTGCGCATATTTTGAATTAAAAAAATTAGTATAAGCTATCATAATTTTATGATCAACACTTAAATTAAAAATCGATTTTATTAATTCTCAAAAACTCTTATGTTACAAAAATGCTCGTGCTATGGAAGAAAGTTATAAAACCCGTTCTAAAACCGAGTCTCTACCAAAGAAAATAGTCAGCTTTTATGTTAACACATGTTGGTGATAAAAGTTTCTTTAATTACCGTAAGTTGTCATCGAAAATTGTAACTACAGTAATTGCAAGAATCGTGTTTACGATTTAAGACGGTAAACATCAAAGGAATAAACGTGTTACAGATATTTAATTGGATGGAGACGGCTAGTTGTCAACTAAAATGTTTCCTGGACGACTTTTAGTGACTTCCTTCTGTATTATGAACACAGCAATTGCCAGCTGTTTTAGTGGCAATGCACCTTAACAAAGAAATGGTTGATTAACAAAAAATCACAATAAAAACATTGTTTAAAATCGAAGTAAATTTAAGTAAAAATAAACAACTTAACATTGTCGCATCATTAGTTAAGATATGAATTGCAGTAACAGAGAACAAAATAATTGAATTTTGTTTACATATTTACATGTTAAGACAGAAAATCAATTAACTATCTAGGAAAGTAGAAAGTAGGTTTCAAGAATTTATAATTGAAAAAAAAAACCTATTAAAACTTATAAAATCATAAATACTGAACAAATATATACTTAAAAGATACATTAAATTAAATAAAAGTAATTTTGATTTGAACCTATTTAATTTAAAATTATTAAAGACATAAAATTTGAAGTCGTTAGTTATTTTGAATTTTAATCTTGTCCGAATAAGTTGTTTAAATCAAGTTAATTGTAACATTACCATGATTTAAAACTATTTTATGGAATAGTTTGCAGGATTTTTAATTCAAACATAAAACTTAGTGTGTTTGATCTTAAAATCAACGAGTATAACTCATGTTTGTAGTCGTGACAAAAACCTAAAAATGTATTTTCTTGAAAAATCCTATTTACACCATTCAGAAGAACATGAATGAACTTAAACTAAGAAATATATTTATTTGTTTATATTTACGAGCTGGCTCACACACACAAAATGAATGGTTTACATGCGTGTTCTCACTAATGAAAAATTAACGTCCAATATCCAATCCTTTCATTTAACATTAATTCAACATTAGCAAATACTACTTTGAGTAAAAATGTTCGAATTGAGACACTTAGCTGGTTAAAAGAGCCACATTGATCTCTTTAACCATTTTAACTCTGTGAAGCATTTTTTCAAGCGCTTCTCTTGGTAATGGCATAGTTGAATACCACACTGGACTGTCTGGTACACAAGAACGTTCTGGTTGTAGATAAAACACATCGTTCCTAGTTTTTACACTTTCTGGACTGAAAATAACAGTACATATTATACAAAAAATTCCAAATATAACTGATTGCTAAGTAAATATTAGCGAACATGATACTTACTGCATTTGATTCAGTTGCAAAACAAATAGACGAATTTAATTAATCATATGTGTTTTAACTTACCATTTGGACAAATAAAATTCATACAGTTTTACAGGGCATCTTAGCGGATTATCTTCGTTTTCTTGCTGTTCATACACCTTCTTTTTTCTAGCATTGTTTTCTACAAAAATTTTATGATTATTAAATGAAATGAAATTGAATTACAACTAATTCAACTTACGTATTGCACTCTGAGGAGGATAAAACCGCAAAAGTACGTTTCTTGAACCAGGTACTTTAGAAGCACCGGGTTGGTTTGGGTTTCTCTTCCAATGTTTCATAATGTGTGAAAAGGATAGTTGCATATGCTCATCGACACTCTGAAAAATAGAGATGTTTACTTAAAATAATTTTCTAAATTGAATGTTCAAACCAACTCAATTTTAAAGGGTAAGTCAAAAGTTCAATGGTAAAGATAAAAATACATAATATGAAAAGAAATAATATATTTCATGTTATTGTCAACTCTTTGGTTTGGTATATCACACTTTACTTTATCTTATTCTCTTTATATTTTATACTCTTTATAATTTTATTAAAAATAATTATCGTATTAATGAATAACTTTCATAATTTAACATTATTGTTAATTATAAATTACTTACAGCTAAAAGGATAAAACGGCAACAAATATTTTTAGTTTTAAACAAATTAAATACTATTTAGAGGATTTATTTTATTGTGAATTTTCAAAGTAAACTCTTATGGATTTTTAAAAGTGGTCATATTTTGAAAGAGATTAATATGCTGAAAATTAATAGCAAGTATTAAATGAATAAACTTACGGTAAGGTTAAAATGTTTTGTGTTGAAAAACATCAAAGTGCTGAGCAGAACATGTGGCGAATGTGCCCCTAACTGTTTGCTTTCCCACAGATGTTCCTCTTCAACCCTAGTAACGATATAATGAGAATCATTGTAAAGTACCGAGAACTTCTTGGCAACTTCGTCTAAACAATCTGTAAATTTCTCGTAATAAAAGTCACAGAAAATGTTGTCAATACGACCGTTTTCGAACAGATACTGCTGAATACCGAGACATAAGTAATATATAGTGTCAGGTGCATATTCAGCACCGTTAGGTTTTCGAACTTCCTTTACAAACAAACAGAGAGAAAAGTTTAGTTCGTCAGCAGTTAATTGCAGGATTTCCGTCTTAAATAATTGTACTACATGTCGAGAAGATTTTTCCAATTCAGCGTTTTTCGTGGTGACCCATTGTTTCCAAGCATTCACACCAAATGTATACTGAAAAACATAAGAAAATATTAATTTCTAAACATTTACGATAAAGCAGGTTTGTCAATAGGCACTTGAAATATTTTATTTTATCGAAACATTGTTTAATAAGCATCTTACTTTTAGACACATATTAGCATCGGGTTTTTCTGCTGGTTCTGGTGGGGGAGGAGGCTGTTGAACTTGATGATGTTGCATCATAGGCATGTCAACTTGGTGATGGGACATTCTTCTTCCCCGCTTTGCACCTCCTCTTGGTTGTCTCATGCCTCTTTTTCTACCCCGTGCTGAAGGACTTCTATCCATCATATGATGGTGCATGGGCTGAGGATCATCAACATTTTCATCTTGAGGATGATGAGCTTCACCACCTTGTGGTGCTATGAAAATGTAGATTAAGGTCCTTTTATTTAATTAAACAGGGAGTCCCATTTCAATAAAAAAGCAAAAACACATAAAAGTACAATTAGTTTTACAGAAAAAGAAAAGTACTTGGGACACCCCGTTGGAAGTAAATACCAAAAAACATCAACTACCTGTTATAGTGTTAGCTGTGAGCGCTCCCTCAAGATCTACAGCTGGTTCATCAAGTTCTGTTGCCATTTTTAATGCCATTTGTAGCATGTCATCACCAAAAGTGTTGCTGGCATCAACAGGCTCAGGACTGTAACTGTCCTCCGGACCTCCAGTATCATCAACATCACTTTCTGAATCCGTCATGTCTTCTTTTTTTTCTTCAGCGACCAATTCTGCCATCATTAGAAGCTCAGCTTCATATGGATCAGTTGGAATCTTTACTTGAATTTTCTAAAACAATTGTTTTAGAACGATCAAAAACCAAATTTATTTTGGTATTTTAATGATATTAATAAGCTAACTAATTATAATTTAATAATATTTAAAAATGAAAACCGCCAATATTTTCGAGAGCTGAAACAAATCTTTATTTTAACCTTCCGTGAGCCTGGTGGGGTCTCAGAAGCCCGAAGCATTTTCAAAATCTTATTACTAATGTAATAGGTACATTAGCGATTTAAAATTATTAGTAGCTGAAGTAAATGCATGCGCTGGCTATCCTAACCAAATTTTTAGCGTTTTGTGGGATTTTGTGAAAATAAAACATGTCTACTTAAGCGCCTGGCATCACAGTCAATAGTTCCGAAGATAATCGTAGATGAAGTTTTTGTATTTGTAACAAAGATCATGCTACACAGCAAAGAATCTTTTTAACCCATTTGCATGGAACATGAGAATATAGCTTTGCGCGGAATGCCTTATTTCACGAACTTAAATATTATTAGAGGAAGACTAATTTTAATGACTGAATAGATAAAACTTGTTCTTCTTATTATGTTTCATTTATACGAGGCCAAGCTAATTAGGTTATAACTAGATTTAAGTTATGTTTTTCAAAAAAAAGTTGTTTATATTTTTGTATCGATTTTTATGATCATATTATTAAATATTTTGCCTAAAATAAGTTATTTTTTATTTAAATTATGTATTTATTAGTCAGTTATATACTCTAATATAAACTATTTTCATGGTTTCTAAAATAGGCCATTAAATTTAGAATCTGACCTCCTGGACTCCACCAGGTTTACAGCGTAATTTTATTTACCAGGCTCAAGGAAGGTTAATAGTGGTCCAAAATAAAAATACATTCTGATAAAAAATCAGTGTGTAAGTTTCCTACTTACCTTGATTTCTTTCATAATACCAGCCGCAGAATTTCTAGTGGTAGGAATAAATATGGGAACTGGTACAGGTATAGGAATGGGTACAGGTACGGGAGTGGGGGTACTGTACATGTGCATGGGACTAGGCACATAAATTGGAACTGGCACAGGGATCAGAATCTTCTTTGCTTCTCTTTCATCAGTTTGTACCTCCTGATCCACCATGGTGGGTTTGGCAGTTATACCTCTATTGATTTTTCGAGTGTAGCACATGGTACCCACATTTCTTTGTTCTGGTAAAGGTGCAGGTCGAACAATAAAATGTTGTTTGATTTGAACTTGAAACGGCATTTCTGAGAAAGAGTTTATTACTTGTGGAGTAGAGTTCATGACGGTAGTACTAACTGCAGAACTTTTTGAACGGGTGGATCGAGTGTTAATAGGAGTAAGACTGGGAGGGGCTGTTGTTGAGGATACTAGACTACCATTTGTACTTGCAAGACTTTGGACATTTGCAATAATTGGTAAAGATGCCACTTCTCCAAGACTTTCAGCTGAAAATTACACATAGTTATTTTAGGTATTTATACAAAATACACTAACTGAATTTTAGAAAAGCACTGATTTTTGTAACTAACACTAAGATTAATTTAAAAAAAAGTTTAATCAGGCTCGTAAGTATTAAATTTTTTTTTAAACCATTTAGGCCACACTTTTATTCCTTATTCACCCCTTTCTTCCATATTAGGTCATCAAAAGCATGAGTACTTTTCAAAAAAAAAAATGTAGCCTTGTTTTTTTAAAATAATCTCCCATAATAAAGAAAATCTATCAAAAATGTATTATTAACTTTTAATATTGGAAGTTTATTGAATACATATATTATTAAGGAATTCTATTAGTCATTACATGAAAATAGAATCAATAACTTTTATATTGGTAGTAAAGTATTTTGACTTTATTCATTATAAAATAAAGTAACAATGCAATTTAGTACATTTCTATATTTTCTATTAAAAAAAATTTACATTTTTAACATATTACCCATCAATTTTTTAAAATCAATAAAAAGTAAGTAAAAAAATTATTAAAAGTATATTTTTTTATGTAACAATAATTCACTGTTTATAAATGAGAACATTAAAAAAGGTATTTTATGGTATAGACTAATTATTACTTGTGCCGAAAAAAACTAATAGAAAGTGTCAAAATAATAGCAAGTAAATAATTGATAATAATTATTAAATCCTTAGTACACATTTTAAAACAACTGATCCAAATTCAAAGAAATCCTTAAACTGTTAACTTACTTAATCAAAATTATATTTAACTAAAAATGCAGTATGTTTTTACAATACACTGATGATTTTGTCAGCAATAAAAGGTAATTGCCTCTTTCAATAATAAATAATAAAAACATGTGACCATTATCACTAGCATAGTGAAAATTGATTTAAAAAAGATGTTATTAATCATGTACAAAATATTTTTTAAATATGTATGAATACATATGAAATTAAAATAATAAAATTTTACATGGGGGTCTGCATAACAATAATAGTTTATTTAGAAGTTGTAAATAAATTAAGTTAAAAACTTACAGGTTTCTGCTCCAGAGTGTTTCTTATTTTTCATAGGAAGTCCAGTGGGAACAGGATAGTCTTCTCTATTATTGACCAACATCTGCTGTTTGGGATATTGATTTTGGAAGTTTAATACACAATTGTAAGTGCAAAAATTCCTTATTGAGGCATCGGACATTGTTAAGTGGTACATAGGATGTGTGACTTTTTGACAGAAACTGCAACTAGTCTGTCTAGAGTTAACAGCATCTATTGAAACCCTATAAAGACTAAGACAATTCACACTGCACATGTTTATTACAGGTCCCGATTTAGAGTATCTTCGTATCATGTCAAAATTGTACTTTTTTACTTTGCACCAACTGCAAGGTACAATTTTTCTATGAGCAATAATGTAAATGTTTTCACAGCTTGTGGAACAAAAACTATGCTGAACATTATCATAATACATTGTATGTTTTTCTAGCGTAGATTTTGGGAAATGTCTACGACACATGGCACATTTCCCTGGTGAAATTTTGTTGACAAAACTAAAAGCAATAAAACAAAGGTCTCCACAAATATAATTTGGAACTGAATTTAACTCAAATTCAATTGTTATTGGTTTCTCAGTTTTACAAACTGAGCAGACAGTGCCTGCATCTACTTTAGGAGGACTATCATTGGTCATCACATCATATTTATCCATGCACATTTGAGAACAAAAATCTTTAAATTGACCTTTATCTCCAACAGGTGCTAAGAATCCATTATCTCCTCCTGACATATCCTGTTGACAGTACGAACATACTTTTAACCCCTTCTTGTATTTTTCTAGACAAACACTAGTGCAAAATTGTCTAATGTCATTGCCAAACCTAACACAGTATTTTCCAAGTGAATTAGATTTTACTTCTCCTTTACAGCTTGAGCAGTGTGAGCCTGTATCTTTCTGGTATTTTGATAAACAAAATTCATTACAAAAGTCCATTATTTCCCAAGTTAGATTTTGATCGACATCATTTGTTTCTTTGTTACAAGCTGCACATTTTCTGATGAATGAAAGAGAAGGAGGTTCCTTAGAAACACCTGTGAATTTTTTCACTCTTAAACCACCCTCTTCCCAGTTTAAGATAACCTTATCATCTTGGCTTCTTTTAAATGTATTTAAACAATTATCATCACACAAGTATCTAGGCGCTTCATCTTTTTCACAATAGGTATATTTAACTTTCCTTTTCTAAAAAATCATTACATGAGAATAATGTATTTACTAATGTGTTCAAAATTAACTTACCAAATTACATTTGTTACATATTTGCATTTCATCTTTTTTATACTTAAAAACAACTACAGCAGATCCACTTATTTGATCTGAAGAAGCATCTAAATTGTTGGATTGAGATGAAACACTAGCTTCTCTAATATCACGAAGAGGAGGAATGGAAGAAGCAGCATCTTTTTCAGCCTATTTCAGAATTTATAATGTTACCATTATAAAATGGCAAAAGAAATATGTAACTAAACACTATTAATGTAATAACTTAAATATTTTAAAAAATATATTGCTTTTACTAAAATATTACCTGTGAAATCACTCTCTCTGTGTCAGGAATTATGCATAATTCTGCATCAGCACCTTCTCTGTCTTCATTATTAATTGGTTCAAAAGGATCAAGTTCAATAACTCTCTTCAAGCTTAATGATGCATCTTTATCACCATCATCTTCCTTGTCATTGTCACATACTTGAATAAATTCAGTATTTTCACTACTTTCAACTGATTTATTTTTATCATATTGCCTAACAGAATTGGCCATTTCTTTGTCAGATATCTCTTTATCTTGATATGAATCAGTTTCCACAGCAATTGCTTCCTTTTCTTCCATATTTTTCTCTTCTGAAACTGCTGTTGTATCATTAGAAATTTCTTCTTCGGTGGATTTTTCATTTTCCTGTAAAAAATCATAAACTTATCCCTTAAACATATTTTACAATGGACCCCATAATAATTTTATTTTTTTAGAAAATATAATTGAAATATTTTGGTCACATATTTTTTTAAATAAATGAGCTTTTTACACTTTGTAAAATTATTTAAAAAAATTAAATTTTTACGAAAATTTTATTCATTAATTTTTATATTTAATGTTTTAAAATTTGTTTTTTTTTTCAACTAAATCTAAACATTTATTTATGACATTGAAATATTAAAAAACACATTTAATTTATTATTAAATTACTTTAAAGTTTCCACTAATATAGTTAATACCAAGGTGGACTGTTGTAAATAGTAATAATGACAATGAAGTCATTTATTTATTTTGTCTTGTAGGTACTGTATTGGTATATAAAATGTATCTAATTATTTTACCACCAGATGGTTTAAACTCATAATATTAATAATCTGAAAATTACCTGTGTATTACTACTACATTCTTTCTCTTCAGAAGAAATATTTAATTTTTCACCTTCGCTACTATCCTTAATAAAATTTGACTGGTTTATTTCAACTACACTATCACTAACTAATTTTTTAGCATTAGGCTCTAAATCTGGAAAACTTTCACTAGGTATTTCAGATAAATCTTCCAACATTGCTAATCCTGTACTTTGTTCTTCTGTGTCATCTTTATCTTTTGAAAACAAATCTTCAGAATCAGAAGTATTTATAATATCTGATTCTTGTAAATTTTGTGTGGATACAGATGGACCTAGCTGCTTTTCGGAATCTAAATTATGTGGTGTATTAAAACTTTCTTTAGTTTGTTTCTCTAAATCTGAATCTAAGACATTGCTCTTTTCTGTTGTTTCAATAATACAATCTTCTACAATTGTATCGTTACTTGTTAAATTCTCTGTTATTTTAATGCGGTCATCTACAGTTTTTTCACTACTTAGATTTGTGTTTGTATAAGTATTTTCAACAGTTTCACTGAGAGCGTCTTTGTTTAAGAGATCATTGTCATTAGTAACATCTTTAGAAACACTAATATCAGAGCTTGTAATGCTATCAGGAATACTTTCACTCCAATCCATTCTTTCATCTGTAACTGAATCACTAACTGATTTAGTATATATTATATTTTCAATAGTATCACTAGTAGAACCATGAATTTTTTCTAATTCAGATTCTATATTCGTAGAACTTGTACTTAACTCCTCATTTTGCATTAAAGATTCATTTTTAGTATCATTTAAGGTGGAATGACACATTTCAGATTCAAGTTCACTTCTCACAGAATTAATATTTACAACTGAATGTTCACTATTAACACTCATCTGGTTTTCATTGTATGTATTGGCAATTTTAGATTCAAGTTCATTAAGAACTTCATTATTTCTGTGAATGTCTGGAATATCCATCGATATATTGTTTGCTATGTCTTCGACAGTTTTAAGGGCTTCACTGTTGTACTCTTCCATTTGGGAATATTTTTAACACTTTCAAATTTTTATACCTTTTATAAACAATTACACCTCCTGGTGGCTCATTACTAAGTTCTTCTTATAATTTAAACAATCTGGGATCATTTTCATAATAATTTAACTAGATCATAACCAAATTTTAAAAAAACATAAAGAGGAGCTTCTTGGGCCTTGTGATCCAAAATCCCGGCTTTTTTCTGATTGTTTGGTTAAATTTCAAATTTTTCACTTCATCATAAGGTTTCCAAATATACACATTACATTTAACAATTGATATCAATCCATAAGTTTCAATTTAGAGTCAGTTAAGTTGTTTTCAAAAACATAATTTACCAAATGTAAACTGCTCATATCATAAAACTATGCACTTTTCATTCAACCAAGCCATATAATGGTGGATAGAAAAATAATCAACTAAACAGTCATGCCAATAGCTTTGCAAGTAGCATTTTATATCTCATTCTATCGTTTGCTTCAAATATATCCCTCTTTTTTTCGAAACCGTCATAGTAGGGAATTTAATAAACGTCAAACGAATGGCAAAACAAGAAACTCTTTTGTCATTTGCACCCAATTTTTTTTATTATTTTATGATATAATTTTATTTATTGTGTGTACAACATTAATGTTAATTTTATTAACAATATTTGTTTATTTATAAAGTAGCTTCTCACAAATATTAATCCTTGGTAAATAAAAAATATAATCTAATCAAAAAAAGTATTTTTTAAAGGCAATTGATATACTATGACCAATTTCGAATTTCACTTTGATTTTTCACTATTTTTCACCAAAAAATATAATCTAATCAAAAAAAGTATTTTTTAAAGGCAATTGATTTACTATGACCAATTTCGAATTTCACTTTGACATTTGACACATTTGACAGTGACAGATATCTGTAATTTCCTATCGTTTTAAAAATAAGATATATTTATGTTAAAATTGTTAAATCAACGAAGTTAGACTCAATCCTCGCTGGTTAAATATAGTATACTACGTATAATAAATTTGTCAAATCATTCTTAGTTAAAACGTATATTTGCATTTTTTTGTAAATTATTTATACGATTTAAGTGGCAAGGCAAACAGTTTACAAACATCGCAAAATTTCTTTGTTTATACTCACTTCCTAAAGTTGTGTTTAAAGAAAAACAAACATTCGGTAGATATAAAATACGTTTATATCTGATTTGAAAGCCCTTACATTTAACAGTTTTCACTGGCAAGAGAAAAGAAAGAACCACATCGAATATGTGTAAATCATGACAAAACAAGAACATCGCCTACTACTACTATGCCTAAGAAAACTATGATAGCTAAGATATGTCCAACTTGCAAACAACAGGTGCTATATTTACAATTATTGTTTTTGGATCTTACATTTTATTTACTTTTTTAGGTTCCAGTGGCGTGTAAATCTTGTCCTTGTGGTCATTTCTTTTATAATGCAAGAAGGATTGCTAGAGAATTTGCAATAGAAGCTGATTATAGAAGAAGAACTGCTCGTGTTCGTAGAGGAAAACCAAATTACTATGATGCTCTCGAGTATGACAAGCATATAAAAAAAGTATGAAACTGAAATAATTAAATATTTGGCACTATCAATGTGATATTTTCATCTCATATTTTAGAATTAAAATGACCCAGTGGTTTTAACATAAATAAACACAATAAACCTTTTGTCAAATTTTTTAACAATTTTCAGATGAAAAAAAGAATTAGTGAGTGTGATAATGAGGAGGAGGAAGACATTAAAAAAGAAAATGGTAAAATCAAAAAAAAGAAAATTAAAAAAGAGGAAGATGAAGAAGATGAATCATTAAATAAGTTAAGTCCAGAACTTCAACAACATTGTCAACTAATTCTGGACCACCTCAATATGAAATTGAAAATGGTTACTTGGAAACCAACATAAGGAATTGTAATTAGTTATTTAATTTATATGTGAAGTTCCACAATTTTAGTGTTATTGTAATATATTTTTCAATGAAAACCTGACAAACAAAAAAATTTCTTCAACATTTTTTGCTAATAACCTTTTTCTTTATTGAAATCCATAAGTTGCATATCTTATTTAAGAAATTATTTTTCCATATATTTTTTAGTTTTACCAGAAATATTGCTTTTGTTTTAAGTATGTGGTATTAGACAATTGTGTTGCGTTTCATGAGAAATTGTGGAAGCATAAGCAATTTGGTACACTATCCAGGTAATAAACTAAATGTAGAAATGTGCTATTATTAATTGCTAATCACAATTTTTAAAGGTACATACCTGAATAATGATGTTTTTGTACAAGTTATTTATGATTAGGATAAATATTTGCAATATAATGAAATTATTATTAACAAATGTACCAAATATTTAAAAATGTATTGCAAAAGTTTTAAATGTTTGAAAAGATAAAAAGGTGTCATTATTATAGTGATATTTTGTTCTGAAAGAATTATCCTGAGATAATTAAGAATTTTAGATTACATAGAAATTAAATAAATTATATTGGAGTCTGCCTGTGCCTACGGATTTATTCATCTAGGTATATTAAGAAAACAATTGTTTTTAGTTTGGTTTTAATTGTATATGTATAATATCACATTTCATTTTAAGTAAAAGTTTTGACAAGACAATATAAAAAATATACATAATTAACATATATGGGTACATTGTGATCATCAAATTTTTTATACAAATATTTAAAGACACTTAAAAGAAAAGGAATGAGTTAGTTAAAGAATATCATTATCCTAATGATTTATCAATTGAAACCCTTTTTATTATTAATTTTTTATCACTAATTTGTTGGCATACATGATATTATTATCTACACGTTATTTAAACTTTTCTGACAAAGCCCTACCAGTGGCACTAAGAACAAAAAACTCATTTCATATTTAAGTATTTAAACTTTTAAAATAAAGAACTACTAGAGGATTCTAGAATTTTTTTTTATTATGTGATCTTGAATATAAATAATTAATTTTATCAAAAACTTAATAATTATTTGGAAATTAGTATTCTTCAGTTTGTGGATTTACAAAATAAGAGATATCTATACACAAAATATTTTATATTGGTTATCCCAAACATATAAGAAAAGATTTAAAATTTTATAAGGAATTTTTAAATTTGAAATCGGCTATATTTCTAATAAAAGGTTTGACCAAGTGTTAACTAGTCGACGTTTCACAACTTTATTGTTTCATCTTTAGAACTATTTAAAGTGGCTCTCCGAGTTTACAAGGGTAAAAATAAATAAGTTTGTAAAATATAAATATATACATAGGTTCAAGAAAGACGTTGACACAGAACTTCACAAAGAAACTTTTTTCTATGTTTCTGTCTCAACGTATTTCGTAAATCTGTGTATATATTTATATTACATGTCAAACTTATTTATTTTTACCCTTTTATACTTTAAATAGTTCTGAAGATGAAACAAAAAAGTTTCGAAACGTCGACTATTTAACATTTGGTTTTCTTTAACATCCTGACGGAAATCCCACTAATTTAACAATCAAAAGGTTTGTTATTGGACAATACTCGAATGAATAAAGATAATAAAAGCTAATGTAGATCTGGCAAAAACCTCAATGACAGAGTATTAAACATTATATAAGGATAATTTTAAGAACCAGTCATATTAATTCTAGTTACTTATTCTAATGAATCAATAAATGGTTTTAAATAATTAAATAGATAAACAATTTACAGCATATCACATGAATGTGTCACAATTTCGTACCTTTACAACAAACTGTTTGCTATTCAGACCTTAATGAAATACACCTTTTTCGAACATAATTAAATCTTAAGGATAACAATTGATTTTTCAAATTAATTGTTTTAATTCCTGTTAATGTACAAACAACTCGGAGCAAGAATAAAAATGTATACACAATGCATTCACATACATTTATTTCTGATGCGAAGTGAATAAATGTTTTTTGTTAACATTGAAAATTGCTTTCAAACAGACAATTATCTGACTTTCCTTGGTATATTATGTCCGTGAAGTGATAACAAAGCAACAGGAAGCTCAATTATTTTCTACCAAATCACTTTCATAATTATTTAATAATTACATTAACATAAACCCAATGTAAAATACCAAAATGGATGGTATTATACATTTCAAACAATACATTTATTGTAAAAAATATGTATGGTAAATCGATTGTTTTTATGCATACATAACATTTAGCTATAAACTTTTATACGCACTTATAATTGTAGATATCCAAAAAAACATGTCATTAGTTCTGTTAAAAAAACCTATACTTATTGCACTTTAGCTACTTACAAATATTGAAGAGTGTGCAATTACAAAAAATGAAATAAGTGCACATTGTGATTGAAATTATTGTAATTGTCCTCTTTATTATTTAAAAATAAATTCAATTATATTATGGCTTATTAATTAGGGAGAAGTATTTTCTTTTTCTTGATTTTGTTCTGGATGTTTTCTTTTGATGCAAGGAACAAAACTCCAAAGACTTGCTCCTACTGTGAGCGTGATACCAAGGCAAATGAAAAGAGATATATAAGACTGAACTTGCGCGTACCAAAGACCACATAAGGGTGGTCCTATTAACTGTAGAATCCCATTTACAAAAAGTCCCATACCGTAAGTTGATTGTAATCGTTCTTCTCCTAGCATGTCAACCATGACAATTGCTGTGATTCCTACATATGTGCCAGAAGCAAGCCCAAAAACTGCACAAAATGCTGCAATGGCCCAATAATTAAGAAACAAAGGCATTAATCCTAACGATATTCCAGATAAGAGGAGTCCTCCGACAAAATAGTAACATTTTGGAAATGATGTCAAATCCGATAAAGCTGAACCGCCAATTCTACCCACTAAATCCAAAGCTGACACAATCGATAGCAACATTGCTCCTTGGTCTTTATCAAAATTCAAAGTTTGAGCGTAAGAAGGAAGTAATATAATAAAGTTGGTGTAACTTATAGCGTTAGTAGCGTTAGAAATGAGGATGACCAAGTATAAAGGATCTTTAAGGAGACTTAAATCAAGCAGCTTTGGTTTCGTGGGTTGTTCTTCAGGGACGGTTGTTACTTTGGATTTATTAGAGCGTAAGCTAAAGGAGCTAGCGAATATTTCTGGTTGTAGTGTTAAAGTGCTGCCGTGATAAGGAGTGCTTACGTATTGAAAGGAGCTGGTTGAAGTGCTTCTTCGAGGAACACTCGATCTGCTACGCCTGCTACTCGGAAGACGGCTCTGTGAATATAAATCCATCGCTTGATTAGCATCGCCCTTTTCTGGCACAGCGTGAAGAGTCGAATTACTGTTCATACTTTCCCTAGCTTTTGCCTTCAGTATTTCTTGTCGGCCTTGGGGCATACTTATCTTCCGTTCTCTTTGTTGAGTCTTCATGTTTTGCATGGCTACGCTAGAAGCGCTGCGATTAAAGTTGCCCGTTGTTTTTTCGATGTGTTCTAAAAACGAGTCGTTGTGTGGAATGTTATTTAAAGAATTTAAGCTGTCTTCTTGACTTATAATAAACTTAGCTCTAGTTTCTTCATCATCTTCAGACTCAATTTTTTCTTTTTTCATGTGCAACTCCACTTTATCGTAAAAAAGAGCTGCCACAAACACATTTAAAGTTATTCCCCCCATAATTAGTACTGCCCCTCTGTACCCGTAAGTTACTAACAACACACGAAGTATTGGTGGAAGTATTATTGAACCAAACGCAGAACCCGATATACAGATACCATTAGCTACACCCCTTAACTTAAGGAAATAGCTACATACTATATAAACTGCAGGGGGAAATGACAATCCTGCACCTATCCCTACCAAAACTCCATAGCTGATGTAGAGATAGTACACAGAATTTGCCCAAAAGCTTAGTATCATTCCTCCTGCAGCACTGATACCTCCTACAATTGTTACTAGCCTGTAAGAATACTTTACAGATAGGACACTGGTAATTGGACCTGAAACAAGAACATTTTTTATTAAATTTTTGTAAATAAGGCACTGTTTACATTTAGTCACATAACTCCACTCTATAACTTACAAAATTGATTATCTCGAATGTCTTGACTGCAATAGAAACATAATGCACATATTAAAAATGTAATGACGTTTTCGTGTGGTTTATCCTAGGCGACGATTGCACTGATAACATTTTTTTACCAAACGATTACTATCCAGCTATGCACACATCTCTTCAAAATTATATAGGTACCTAATAAAAATTATTACATTACGATCGTTATTGCATTAATAATAAATATAATTTAAATGATAATGGAAAGTATGAACAATTTTTCTTCTGTAACTGTAATTTGTGTTCAAACTCAGATTTTTTTGACACCACGAAACCATTTTAGACATTCCTAGATAGTCAAAATTTTAAGTTTTCAAGGAGAATGACACGCGCAGGAAACAGTGCTTTAACAGGTATAAGTTTTTCTTTCATACCGAGTCTCCGATAATTCGGGTGCCAAATTCCGTGTGGGTTGAAAATGATTTAATAAGAAACCCTTACATTTCCCGTTTTCAATTTGTCCAATATTAACGAAGTCAGTAGAGGGCTAAAGGGGAAATTAAAAACCAAGTTTTTAGTATTTTGAAGGACTTTTAACACATTGCTCTCCCATTTTATGTTATATGTTAACAAGAACACTGCATACTCCACGTAAGAAATGTAGTAAACAGTACTTTAGAATATATTTTTTTAAATAATGTAATGTTAGAAAACATTTTTACTTTGAAAAAATAAGTAGGTATTTATGATAATTAAAAACCGGATAATAGGAGTTGACGTAAAATGACTTCGACCTTCACACTATAGCCTAGCTGCTTATATTTATGATTGCACACAGTAATAACTAACAGATGTTCACTTCATTTTTATAAAATATTGTAAGGAAAACATAATTATATTTTATTAGAGGTTATATGTATTACCGTTTCTTTTACTTAAAATTAGTTTAAATATTTAACGGAAGCGTATTTTATTGGACACTACATTTTCAAGTAGATTTCCTTTAATAAAAACAATAAATTGATGCATGCATGATGCGCTAAAATTTAAAAGAATGAAAGTGAATGGTTTTTGACAGAGAAAAAATCTTGACGAAGTGCGAGGTGCTGATTAAAGAAGAAAGAGTTTATATGCTTGAGTCCAAAGTTTACAGGAGACAGAAAGTATGACTGTTATATTGAGCTAAGGGTGTTGGCAGGGAAACAAATGGTAGATAAAGAAATGCATATATGATTTAAACACGTAGAGAGGATGGATGAAAGAAGATTGGTGAAACATATTTATAAGGCGAGTGTGAATGGACCAGTCTATAAAGTAGAGGTCAACCTAGAGAAACATATCTCGATCAGATCGAAATTGTTTTGAAGAAAGGCCAGGTCAAGAGTAACTGACAAACATGTATAAAAGCGTTGATGAAAGTTAAAGAAGCGAAAGACGTGTATAAGAACCTTAGCAAGTGAAAATAAGTAATCTTCGCCTTTACCTATGGAAAAAGGCGTGACTGTATGTATGTATGAATTTATTTGAAATGAAAGGTTGAAATTTTTTATTGTTTATTTCTGAGTTGAAGTATTTTAGATGTTTAATTTATGTTGTATTTATATACAAACATGAATTACTATTTATTTGATTACAGGCGAACATACGAGGATAGTTTACGAATTGTTGTCCCTAACATAGAAGCAAACACATGAGAAGAATGAAACTAATTTATTATCAACATAGTCACCTGCAACGTTTATACACTTGGTATATGGGTGTTGAAATGTTTTAAACCCTTTTGAAAAAAAAATCAGAAATTTGAGTCTTCACCCATTCATCTACCGCCGACAAAGAGGATTTCACGAAGATGTTCTTCTAATTTTGGAAATAGTAGTCGCTGGAGGTCAAATCTGGAGAATGAGGGAATTGTTCAAAAATTTCAAATCCCGCATTGTGAATGGCAGCCATTGCAACACAACTTTTCTGGGCCGGAGCGTTGGCCTGGTGGGAGAGTACACCTCGACTCAATTTTCCTTCTCTCTCTTCTCTGATCGCTTCGCGTACTTTTGGTAATAAATTCCCATAATATTCACCTGTTATGGTGCGCCCACGCGGTAAATAATCTACGAAAATAACACCTGCAAAATCCCAAAAAACTGTAGCAATGATCTTACCAGTTAATGGTAAAACACGAAATTTTCGAGAGGGAGGAAACCCCTATGCCGTTATTCCATGCTTTGTTTTTTTGGATTTTGGATCAAAGTGGACCCATCTTTCGTCGACCGTAAGAAATTTTCGCTTACATTCGACGGTATTCCTGTTAATGATCTCAAAATTTTTCTCCGCTGCAACCTAGCGAACACGCGTCTGGTCTGCCGTCAGCATTCATGGAATCCAATGTGCAGAGAGTTTTTTGACACCCAATTCCTGAGGTAAAATTTTTTCAACGCTTGCAACAGAAAAACCTACATATCTCTGCTAAAGCCTTGACTGTAATTCTTCTGTCATTTAATATCATGTCATGGAATAAATTCATATTTTACTTGGTCACCACAGTTTTGTGGGCTCCTGCAACTGGTGCATGTTGACAGGACTCTCTTCCCAGTTTAAAATCTCGTGACCAGTTCTTGATTACCTGGTACGAAGGGGCAGAGTCACCCAATACTTCTACCATGTCCTTATAAATTTCTTGCGGAGATAACCACTTTTTACAGAGGTACTTTATCGCACGTCTTATCTCAATTGTGTCCATTTTTATAATAAATTAAGAGTAAAAAATAATTTTTAAAAACAAGCTTTTATTTAAGTGCCCTAAAAAAAAATAAACTTTAAATTAAATCAAACCAATCAATTTAGTACATGTAGTACACAATTTATTAAATGTTATAGAAGTTTGTCGCGAGATTTACCTGTGTACTAACTAGTCCTGCTTGACACTTATTGTAAGTAATTCTATAAAAGAAAATGTTCCCTAAATATGCAAATCTCGCGACAAGCTTTTATATCATTTAATAAATTGTGTAATACATGTATTAAATTGATTGGTTTGATATAATTTAAAGTTTATTTTCTTATTTTTAGGACACTTAAATAAAAGCTTGTTTTTAAAAGTTATTTTTTACTCTTAATTTATTTTTTAATTTTTAGTTATCGCCTGACAGGTTTCTCAGTCTGTTTATCTCATTCAACGCATCATTGTTGCAAAGTTTCCGGTTAATTTTGAACAGTCTAGCTCTTCAATAAGGAGACCTAATGTTTTTACCCTACTTAAGGCCATGTAAGCTTGACCTTTGATTTTGGAGTTTTCCTTCTAGACAGATTGAAAACCAATGCTGTTGACGCCTATCTCGCCAAATTACAAAAATCAAAGTTAACCAACCGATGCTACAGACTCCAACACGGAGTTTAACTCGCTTTCAAATCTCAGCAAGTCCTTTCATTTGATACCCATATTATAAGGGAACATTAAAAACTTAATCCGCCATCTTTCAAGTCCGCCACATTGGATTAAGAGTGACGTCACTTTATTTTTCGAGTTATTCTCAGCAAGCCCTTTTATTTGAATACCCATATTGTAGGAGTGCTTTGAAAAGCTTTTAAAATCACGCACACCTCAATGGAAAAAAATTAATATTAACATAAACGAACTGATGCGCTAATGCTAATTTCGTACAATAAGCTTGCTTTTGCCTAAAACTTTATTTGCATTTGTCATTCAACGCCAACTGTCTTAGGGACAACAATTCGTGAACTATTCTTGTATTTTAAAAGAATTATGTCAAAACTATGTTAAAAATAATCGATTTTAACAAAGCCCCCTTAATAATTTTACATAAAGATGATGAAACTGAGTTTATTCCATTTAACAGTAGAGAAATTCGTTTCAAGTACCTACATATTTAGTTTTCCACGTACATTTAATTGATAATTTGTACATTTTCAAATCTCCTAAGATATTTGGTGTAACAAAAAAAAATAGTAAATACTAATAATGATGAACAAAGATGAGATAGATAATTTGGAAAGGATTGTTGTTAAAAATAATGCGAGTACAAAAAGTACCGTTATATAATGCAACGTTGTCAGTTTAAAAAACCTTTGCATGCAAAATATGCAGTGTTCTTTTCATCGAACTTAACGTTTTTAGAAGCAAAATTTATCTTACCCAATGAACTGTATAAAAAGTAACAAAGCGCTGGTATCCACATTCCCTCCGTTGGGGACGATTCGAATGCTTCCATAAACTCTACAAACAACACTCCGAAAGATTTGATTGTTCCTGGCACCAATATGTTGACCAAAGTCGCCCCAAATAGTACCAACCACCCCCAACCGCCATCAGGTGGTACCAATTTCCATTTGACCATTTTTTTATCATTCTTTTTGTGTTCTAGTAAAACTACACCTGAAAATAAAAGTACCTTTACGTTAATATTGGATTCAGTTCAATGCTAATTTAATTTGCAACTACTTGTCAATTGCAAACATACATTTATTTTACAAGTATTTAGTCATCGTGCAGTGGTGTGGTCAGTTTAAATAATTTTAAATTTTGATTGTACTTAACACGCACATTTTTTTTAAACGGCAACCAAATTTTTTAATTATTCTACATTTCGTAATATTTTCACTTCGATTTTACTATCAACAATATGATTTATTAATATGTGTTGTAAAAATTTACACAAAAAATATCTCAATTACTCTAGTTTAATTTATTGCACCAAAATGTGATAAAAGATTAAAATTGCTGAGTATCACAATAATTATAATCTATCGATATTCGACTCGCAAAAATATCATAGCAACGATGAAAATGATATACAGTAAAAGTAATATAATTATTACAAAATAATAATAATACAAAAGTCTTCCCATATGTTACCTATTTTTGAACACAATTCTTCTTTAATAATATTTATTTCCAAGTTTTTATGGAACTGTTCCCATACTGTGTATTAAAATACATATGAATTCACGTAAAACAAAATTTTTGCTTGAGAATAAGAATGTTGCATTCTTGCAATGTTAATAATTAGTACAAATAATTACAAAAAATGACTTAACTTATACTCATTGGCTGTTTAATAACATTTGTCTGCTTATTCACTACAAAATGAAAACCTGATTATTGATATTTGACTTTAAGTTTGAGGTACAATAAAATACGATTGTTGTGGTTATTTTTGGTGTAAAATAATAATAAAGAAGTCTGTTAATAAATTTTGGTTACCTACCTATTACTTTCAATTATGCATGTTGTTAATTCAACCTAAGAATTTTCAATTTAAAAACTTAAGTCGACTTACATGTAACTTAACGTTATTATCTATAGCTTCAAAGGCAGACTATTCAATAGATGGATAGTCTTTATTTGTGTTGTCTTATTAACTCCAAAGGAAATGCCGATTTAAAATCAATTATGTTACACATTAGTTGATACAGTAAGTTAAAAGACGGTCTTTGTTTACAAATTTCATTTAGCGAAGAATTAAACGATTCTGCTATTATGATGTTTAAAAGTACTCTAATTGTTAGTGAGTATGCGCAACATAAATAAAACATTTATCGGGTTTTTACTTTCTACTTGTAGGTACCATAGGAATTTGCATGGGATTTTCGATTTATAGCTGGCATATCCTTCCAGTAGTTATAATAATGAGCTGGGGGGCGATTTCTTCTGAAACCCGCCAATGACAAAGTCCATTGCGTCTTCCCATGATGGCAATCAGCGATCCGCTATACCTGTCTTCCTCCAAAATAGGATCAGGTCGATAATTGCCTTAGTTGCTCGAGCCTAGCACAGTCAGCCTTAGTCCGGCGTACGCCGGGCATTGGCCAAGGATATGGAGGCTGGCTTTCTCCTCTCCACACAATCCACAATTAGGACTGTCAGCCAGCCCCAGATTGTGCATGTGATATCTAAAGGTAACATGACCGGTCAGTATGTGTGCTGCTAGTCAGGCATTCTTCCTACTCAGCGACGTAATGCTTCTGGCTAGGCCCTGTCGGGGAGATTCACTTATGAGGGTACTTGCATATATATACTTGTCTCTGGTTTCTGTTTTCCAGTACATTAAGTTCTCTAGGGTCTGCCTACAACCCAGAGTCAATCGTGAAATAATAGTCGGAGCCACTAGCGCTTTAATTGTCGCTTGGCTGTCCGAGCATATTTTGATACACCTGCTGGTCCCTCCTATGGAGAGCGCCGTCGCAGCGGAGGGGGAGGGTGGGCGATCGTTATAGCCGCCATCTTGGGAAACGCGTTTTATCAAATATCTCGTAAACTATGCCTCGTACGACAAAAATAGTAGAGATCATATTCGTAGAAAAAAAACATTTTCTATAACTTTTATTCGAAACTTTTTTTTTGTATAATTGATAGGTTTTTGTTTATAGCCCTCCAAACATTTTTCAATATAGTTATACTAAATATATAGTTAACGGTTGATGATACAGTAAAAATAGTAATTATTAAATTTGTAGAACATGAAATTTCCTATAAATATCATTTAACACTTTTTGCTGCAGCATTTATGTTTTCAGAACTATATCTTGGTAAAACTTGCACCTCGTAAATTATCAGTGGCAATGTTGTTCGTAGTATATGGAAAACATTTCATAACGGATGAAACGGTATAAAATACTGTGTAGTGAACCAATTAATATTATAAATAGTGTGAAGAACAACTAATAATAATAATAATGAGAAGCAAATGGTGGAGACGGGAATGACAGAGTTCAATTTAATTGATGCAAATTTTTTTTTTGAAATAAAAAAAACGGACTAAAACATTTTTTTTACATAAAAAGTGGCGCGTTATTTTACAAAAGTCTCTTTTGTTTCGACAAGGAAGGAAGACACTCATCGCCTTTTGTACCTATGTACTCTACCTTCGCCATATCCGAAGGAGATAAATCGAATGTTGGATTTACTTCGATTTTGTTTTCGATGGTATCCAATGCATCTGGCACGTTGTCGCATGTTTGTCCACTACATGTGGAACAAATAATAGAACATTTTAGGATAGCTTTTCGGCATCCACAGACAGCCCCGCAATTTTTAGTGCATTTGCAAGTTATTGTTTGGAGCTCATGCTGTTTCTCTTCTCTTTTAATACTTGTTAATAACAGAGTGTGCACACCTCTTTCTTTTACTGTCACTACAGTTCCTTCAATCAAGGATTTGTCGCATACAAAACACGTATTCATTTTCAACTGGTTTCATTAAAATAACTTTCGAAAAATTAAAATAATCCATATACAACGCACAAGTAGTATTCGCTTACAGAATTGACGCGTTTATGAAAATTTTAATACAATGTAGCATTATAATCTTGTGGCTATTGTGCGTCGACCCGACATTTGCAGCGCTATAGCTCTTAAACTATAAGTGTTACGTTAAAAAGTTTTTTATAAAATTTATAGGAAATTTTATGTTTTACAAATTTGGTAATTAATATTTTTAATGTATCATCAACCGTTAACTATATATTTAGTAATGACCATATTGAAAAAAATTTGGAGCGCTATAAACAAAAGCCTACCGATTATAGTTTCCAATAAAAGTTATAGAAAATGTTATCATCTACGAAAATGATTTCCACTATTTTTATAGTACGATGCACAGTTTGCGAGGTTTTTGATAAAACGCGTTTCCCAAGATGGTGGATGACGCTCGCGCATCTGCGCATCAGGTAGTGTTTGTTAAATATTAATTTTTTTCCATTGAGGTGTGCGTAATTTTATAAAATTGGACAAAATTGAGATAAGAGGTGCGATAAAGTACCTCTGTAAAAAGGGGTTATCTCTGAGACATATTTGGAGGTCATTAACAGTAATACCGATGAATTTAAGCGAAAATTTCTTACGTTCGACGAAACATGGGTCCATCACTTTGATCTAGAATACAAAATAACAAAGCATGGAATGGCGGCTAGGGGTATCCCTCCCTCTCGAAAATTTCGTATTGTACCATCAGCTGGTAAGATCATAGTTACAGTTTTTTTGGATTTTGCAGATGTTATTTTCGTGGATTATTTACTCTAACTTTTGAATTTTTTTCAATAGGGTTTGAAACACTTCAACACCGATATACCAAGTGTATAAACGTTGCAGGTGACTATGTTGAAAAATACATTGGTTTCATTCTTCTCATGTGTTTGCTTCTATGTTAGGGACAACAATCCGTAAACTATCCTCGTACAATTAAAAATTTACCTAGTTTGTTAAAAAAAAATAGTTTCCATGTTTATTAAGTTGCCAAGGATTTTTTTTTCTTGTACACTTTGTTTTACATCTCAGATGGAATTAATTATCGGGAACAATTTTTGTTTTGGACTTAAACCTCAACTATTATGTCGGTTATGTAATCACAAAAATATCATTAGAATAGAAATAATACTGTGTTAGTACCTTAGTCCACTAAACAGGTTTAAAGTCTTAATCGTTAGTTCGATTTTCATAAAAACTGCATGAAAAAAACTTTCAACCTCATTTAAATAATTTACTAGGAGGGGATATGTCATCTATTAATCGAAAATTCCATGTAAATTGTTATGGTATAACCAGAAAGTAGAAACCCTGTTTACATACATTTACAATTATTTTCAGTAGTTAAGTTAATGTTTACTTATATAACATTATTGATTTTTTTTAGCTACTAACTGAAGCAGAAATGTATGTACCTACTTTGTGGGTGAAACCACAAAGAAAAATAAAAGTCTAATGAATAAGCATTGGCAGGAATACTTACGTTTTAACTTTTAATAAAAACATTATTGTTTGAAAAGTAATTCTTTTTCTTTCGTGTTAAACTATACATTTGGGTGATGAGTGTAGAAATACACAGCTTATGTTCAGATCAGCTGTTCAGAAATAAAAATCAATATGTACCTAATAGCGGCAAATTTAACTACTTGCAAGAACGCAGCAATTCAGTTTTTAATTCAACTAATATTTATGCACGATAAAATTGTGTACAGGTCATACAAACACAATCGCTGGACTTACTGTTTATCATATCTCGGACAATTTTTTTCTTAAAAATTCAATTTTTCATTAAATTTTCCACTTACAAGGTGTGTTCGACATAACTCGAAAATACAAACTCCCGGACTCCCAAGTTTTTTCTGGCAGAACAATAAACTGACTGGACAACCCACGTTCCATATTTTCATTTAACTTTATCTGCTATTGTTAACAAATATTATGTTATTGATTTAAAAATTCATAAAAAATCTAATTACAAAGTTGAAATACAATGGAGTAATCGTGTTTTATATTTTTTTGTTCTTATAGTGTAAGTAATGGTCAAATTTTAAAAACGTTTGTTTGGCTCTAGCTGGAATTAACAGGATACAACTGCTCAATTGACAATTGTGAATATTTTATAGGCCGGAAATCGATTAAAATTAAAAAAATACATTACATTTTCAATTAAAAACCGATTTTGCAAAATTTTAATTAGATTTTAATTTGGCGGAATAATTATTGAGGATTTGTCCGGTTTTAAACGGTGACCAGAACACTTAAAATAACAGCAATCAGAAACACGGGTTATACTAATACTCTTGATAAACCGATAAGCTACAAAATTAAAGGAAATAGTATCTTGCATAATTTTATAGAATTATCTACAGAAAATTTCTCAAACTATGTTCGTCAGGTAATAGTGGAACAAATTTTAATTAAACTAACTTGAAAGGCAGTGCTTTCATTTCAAAACCAGCCAGTCCAAAAAACTTTTGATTTTGCGTAAATGTAAGAAAAACAAAAAACACGTCGAATTTTAAATCAAGGGGGGTTTAAAATTTTTATTCTGCTGTTCCCAAGTGGCACCCCATTAACATCCTCCACCACTTCTTTAAAATGTCAAATAGCACCCCCTACCTTGCGATACATCAAATGAAAACCTAGGAAAAATGTAAATCAGCGATATAAACAATTTATTCTATTGATTTATTTTGCAGATAACATTAAACATAGCAAAATTACAACAGAAACTAAAATGAAGTTAATTACAAACAGCTCCTTAAATGTATTTACAGTAACTTTTCAAAATGTGTGCTCCGTTATTTTGTAGGCAATAATATAACCTATTTTCAAATTCTTCTCGAACTCTTAGCAAAGTTTCGCTAGTAATTCGTCTACATTCTTCAGTTATTCTAAGCTTTAGTTCTTCGGGAGGAGGAATTTTGTAAACGAATGTCAAGTGTTGTTAGATCTAGAGATCTTTCCGGCCCTTCTGCCAATCCAATGTTTTGGAAATCGTTCGTCTATCCATTTTCTTACAGCTAGTGCGTAATGTGGCGTAACTCCGTTCTGTTGAAGGTATATAATATTTTGTTCAACTAGCACCATATTTCCATGTTCATCATCTTTCTAGTGAATCAATTTCATTTTTTAATAATTGTAGGTACAATTCTACCGTTAGGTTTTGGTCAATAAAAAGTGGTCCAATTATCTCATTTCCTAAAATACCAGCCCATACATTGATCTTCGCTGGAGACTGAGTATTATCCTGTCGAAACACGTGAGGATTGTCATCACCCCAGTAGCTACAGTTATGTTTGTTAACAAAGCCATTTAAATAAAACGTTGATTTATCAATGAAACAAATATTTTCAACCAAATTTGCGTCTTCTTGTATTTTTTGGGACATTGTTTCACAAAATTAAATTCTGCGGTCCTAGTTGTATTCACTAATCTGATGATGAATTTGTATTTTATAAGGAAAAATTTATGCAACACTGTGTATTGAACCTACATAAATATTTGTAAGTTTTGATACTTTTGGAATGGAATAGGTGGGATCTATAGCAAAATGACCCAGTACTTCAGTTTGTGAAGCTTCGTAGAGAACTCTGGGATTATTATTTTTGAAGCTATGCTTCTTTTGTTGGGCTACGCGGACGGGACTTGCCGTAGAAAATCGAAGACATAAACGAGACGTAAACGTTAAATTCCCCCTCCATGCGGCCCGAGGCTGGTTTTTATTGATTATTTTATATTTGACATCTATTTTATTAGTTGTATTTTATTTGACATGTGTATTCTTTTTATTGGTTATATTATGTTTGATATAGGTCATGTTAAATAAGTAGTGTTATTATGTAGAATAATGACATAATTCAGGTCTTTTATTCTTTAATTTAGTTACACTGAGGTTCTTGAGTCATGGTATTTTTTTTATTACATAATTTTTTTATTTAATTTAATGAAATTTAAAATATGAAAAGTGGTTCGAAAGAATTGGTGAATCTGGTGAGTGGTGACTGTGATATGTTGTATCAGACTTTAAAACTCTAACTGACATTTTGAAAAAATCATAGTACTTCTTTATTCTAATTATTCCAAAATTCCGTACCAACTCTATGATGATCTGATGGCCTATATTTCTATTAGGATGCCTTTCATTAAAAACTCGAGTTGTTCCTCGAGCGCACTTGTTTTGATGACCGTAAATAAATATTATTTCTATTCGTGCTTGCAGAGAATACACCGTTTTAAAATAAGTCAAGATGCTACAGCTACATATAATGACTAATTTAACGTCACGATTAACCAACTAAATATACTATTAATATTAAAAGTTAATTAATCCCTAATCAGACATCTACCTATTCAACAGTGGCGTAGGTCGTTTTTGTTATGGTCTCATGTTATTTCATAAAATTTGTTGTTATCAGCAAAATAAATCGATGGAATAAATTGTTGTTTATACGGCTGATTTGCATTTTTCTTGGGTATTCATTTGGTGTATCACAAGGTAGGGATTGCTATTTGACATTTTAAATAAGGCGTGGGGCAGAATAAAAATTTTAAACCTCCCCCTTGATTTAAAATTCGATGTGCTGTTTGTTTTTCTTATTATTTGGACTGGCTGGTTTTAAAATGAAAGTACTGTATAAGACAACTTAACTATAGTACATATTCGATATTCGATTTAACTATGCCCCCTTTCACTACACTCTCCCTGCTTTTTATCTACACACCGTTGCATGCGTTTTTCGGATTATTTATTATAGTTTTCAGACAAAACAGTTTTGAGACTACACTCACAAAGGGATAAGTGCCTGAGAAAAGTCTCGAAAACAAGCATGCGCAAGTATTAGAGACTGCGCGCCTGTCACAAATGGACGTGCTCATTCCCTGCTCTCGTGACTTTGTCTCTAGTCTTCCGTTATTATTGGAATATTTTTGTCAGAGCTGAAACTTGGTTTCATCCCTTCAATTTAATTTCGCAATAAGTATAAATTGGTCAATAAATTTTCAAAACGAGCGAAAAGAAGGTTGTACCTGATAAAAGATAGTAAAGTGTTGAAGTTAACCCATCTTTAGGTATGGAACCTGAAACATGAATCCACCCATTTTCTTACCCAATACTTTTTTTTTACTTTACGCTTTTTCACAATTTTATACACATTTTTAAAAGCTAGGGCCTGACGTAAATCCATTTGGAAAGAAAAGATTGAAACAAACAAATTGCGATAAATCACACAACCGACTGCGAGTTTACTATCAAATAGACATGAAATGTTCCTGGCCACGAGAGTGCGGTGATTGTCGAATCTCACGAAACTGTCTCGAGAGAGTAAGTGATCTCAAATGGACAATATCTTGAGACTAATCTCGAGACTTTCTTTCGAGATGAACACTTAGCATTATACTGTTTGGTAACCGCTTCGTTTTTTCCTTAACTTCTTCTAAGAACTGAGAATGGGTTCCTTTCAAAGATTCCTTTATTTTGGGAAGAAGAAGATCTAAATGGGGAGCTAAATCGGGAAAATATGGGAAGTGGTTGAGGATAGAGTTTTGGTTTTCGACCAAACACTGCTTTACAGATAAGGCATTTTGCGCGGATGCATTGTCCTAATGAAGAATCTAAATTTTTTTTGCCAAGAATCGAATCAATGTCGCCTCACTTTCAAGTAGTAGGTTTGATTGATATTCTTCTCAGACGCTCGTTCAAAGTAAATTAGATCTCTCACGACGAAATAAATGATGATTATTTTCTTCATTTTTAATTTCCTTAGCTTGGCTTTTTTTTATTTTGGGTGATAATGATGACTTCCAATGGTTTGCTTCTTGATATTTGGATCATACTGAAATATTTAAGTTTTATCGCAAGCGATCAGATTTTTCAATAAATCTGGATGAATTTTTAATTTTTCAAGAATGTCCGAGTCTTTTTGCTGTTTTCCTGTTGATGTTTTCATGTTTAAATCGCCATGTAAAGTATTTCTTATTGTTTTCCAGTTAATGTTGACTATAGCTGCTGTCATTCTGATACTCAAACGTCGATCCTTTCTAACGATTTATTCGATTTTTTCACAATGCATGTCGTCATTTTTAGAATATGACGACAAAAGTACGTCTTGTTCAACGTTGTCCATCGATATTTTTTGGCTTTCCGAAAACTTTTTGTACCACAAAAAAATTGCTGAACGAGATATGCAATTCTCTCGCGACGCGACGCTTGTACAGGGATTCTTTCTTTCTATTATAACTGCAGTGATATTTTAATTGTCAGTGTGTCTCTAAGGCAACGATATTTAAAAGCAAAAAGATAATGTCACACAAAAATTTAATATATCAAAAGGTATTTACTTTAAACTATAAAATAGAAACAACAAAGATAAAACAAGGTCACTGTTAAACAGTAATATATTATTAAAAGTAATAAAATTCATTAAGAATATGAAATGACGGTGATGGACTTAAATCAACGGACCCCACCATATTCCCAAAGTCAGCAGATGTGCAGTATCGATTCATACCGAATAGGGTATTAGTGGAGTATCGTAAATATTTTGTTACGGTTACCAAATATGTATGTAGCAGAAAATGTATTCAAATTAAAAGTAAATTAAAAAATTAATAAATTGATTTTTTCGAGATCATTATGGGTCGCTCTTTTCGCCAGTGACAGAATAAAAAATTACTCTCTTCTAAACGCTTTAATCTTACATTATAACTCATATTTTTCATACAAATATTCCTAACATGCAATAATCATATTATTTAAAAGATCTTAATAATCTGTATTAAAAATAGTATAATTTATAAATTGCAAAATTCAGGTAGTTTACCAGTTTTTTCAGTTTTTTTAATCTCCATAAAAAATACCTAAAAAGATTTTGTTGAAAATCTAATCAATTCTACGTTGCGTAATTATGCGTCGAATGCAATTGGTCCCACGTCGAGATCATTTTTTGTTTTTTGAGATAATCGAGACGAAAAATAATTCCGAAAGTTTACCATTTTTTTCAGTTTTTTTATTCTCCATAAAAACCAGCTTGACCGATTTTGATGAAAATCTAATCAGTTTGTCACGTGCCTATTTTTTTTTCCCTTCTACCGTTCCATTAGTAATTGGGTCTTTGATAGTCTGGTGCTCGTAAATAGTTTTGCATACCGTATTTTGTTTTAACTTAAGTATATCATTCGTTGTAAATAGTGTTGCATACCTGGTAGTGATAGGATTTAATTATTAATGGCTGTGACATTTTTGATAATCAATGGAGATGGAGTGGGGGTTTTTGTTATTAGATTTTGCCTTGATTTTTGGCCTCGATTGTCGTGTGTTGTCAGCTATATTATTGTTTGGTTTGCTTTTCTGTATGGATGGGCTGGCGGACGAGCGCGATTATGAGTTTGGAACATAGATTTGCGAAGATGGTTGGCTGACGCGTGCCCCGTGTCATTTCTGATATCCGGCCTGGGAGTGAGTAGTTGGAGAGAGTCACTTGGTGTCAGTCTTGGGAGTCGGTAGTGAGGATTTTAGTGTCGTCGTGTGATATTAACAAGTGTGCAAAACCTCTACGGTTTTCTCTTCATATCTGGCTGTATTTGGGCCATCTTAATTGGATTTTGAAGAAAAATCATTTGATTTTTAACTTGGCCATTCTATCTTACCTTCGTTGTTGATATTTTTGGTGTTGAGTTAAAATAACCGCATGCGGGATTTATTTGAGGGAAGCCACTGTTGATTAGCACGTGCCGTTCCATAACCATCATCCATATCGACGATAAATTTCAGTGTTATAAAGACTTGCTTGGTGTTTTTAGCAGAAATTATTATGATAATACTACTTGGTGTTTCTGTTTCTTGGATCATCGATGTAACAGTGACGTCTCAATGAAGTTTTCAATTGGTTACATAGTATTGAGTTTAATTTTATCAACTTATCAGTTATTATGTGCTTGATCTAAGTGTTTTCAATAGTTTAAAAGTAACAAATTATTTTCATTAAATTTGTACCTGCTCCAAGTTGAATCTGAACGTATACATTACTGAATATACATTATGTAATTATTGTGATGGTTTCAAATTATTATTTTTGTTGCAAGTCCATTTATTTTGTATTTTTTTTTATCTTTTGCTATCAAGAATTCTATATAAAACCAATTATTTTTGGAAATTTTAAATATTGTGAACATTTTTTTTTTAATTCTCTTTTGTACATCATTAGGTTTTTATTATTGTCTAAAAGATTGTTATAATTAATTTAAATATTATTTTAAGAAAAGTGTATTAAATTCGTTTAATCCACTTTACAAAAATACAGAATTTGTTGTAAAAAAAAAATCAGAACATCATTTTTACTTAATTAATATATTGCAGGAACTTTAAATATAGTTTTATTTATTTAGTTCACCAAAATTGTTTGTTGTTTATCGTGTGGCTCTGCTAGTGCCTACAAGACCTAGGGGTTTCCGGCTTGTACCGTCTAAGTCGGTGGCGTGGCTCACTTTTATATATTTTTTTTCTTCTACCCTCTACGGCTGAGCTCAGGCATAATTTGCCAGTAGAGAGACCGCTGGCAGAGTACTCTTTAGAGAACTAAAAGACGTGGCAAGTTCTAAGTTGCGTAATTATGCGTCGAATGCAATTGGTCCCACGTCGAGATCATTTTTTGTTCTCGAGATAATCAAGACAAAAAATAATTCCGAACGCACATACGAACATACGTACGTACGTACACACTGGCGTCCACTTAAACACTATTGTATTCGACTCAAGAGACCTTGAAATGTGGAGATATGTTAAAAATTCAGGATTCGCAAAATCGGACCCATCACTATAACTTCCACTGGAAAGTTAAAAATTACTTTTCTTAAAGTTGACTGTCCACCATTAAAACCTATTTGGACATCGGGTACTTTTTGTAAAACTGCACACTCCCGCACTCATAAAACTACTAAAACTAAACCACACCTTCTACATGATGAAATATTCCCTTTAAAATTTAGCGCGTACTTCTTTGTTTACCTTCAAGCAGGGTTATTCGGAAACCTTCGTGTGTTTTTGACGTTTCATCCTACTCAGACTGATTTAACCGGAAGTGGTCTCTAACAATAATAATTCAAGTCTAGAATGCCAATTGGAACAAATTACCGGCTTTATACACTGACAGACTAATCATTCATTGAGAGACCAAATAGTGTTTGTGCGAGTGTCACAAATGAATAATAATAATAATAAACTGAGAGGAGGTTCCTTCTGAATCCCGCCAACAGCAATCAAACAACGTCCATTGTATCTCCCCGTGATGGGAATTAGCGATCTGCTATACCTTTCTTCCTTCAGAATAGAAGCAGGTCGCCGACCGATAACTGCCTTAGTTGCTCGGGCTCAAGAAAGCCAGCCTTAGTCTGGCATGCGCCGGGCATAGGCCGGGGGATATGGAGGCCGGTTTCCTCCTCTCCAAACAATCCACAATTAGAGTTGTTGGCCAGCAACATATTGTGCATGTGGTATCTAATGGTACCACGGATGGTCAGTATGTATACTGCAAGTCTGGCATCCTTCTTGCTCAATGACATAATAATGCATAAATTAAATTCTGGTCCCTGAGCCAGAAGAATCCATAAGCGAATCCAATTACATCACACGAATTTCATGATTTTGGAGCTCCCTCCCCGTTCTTGTTTTTGAAGTTTTTCGTTTAGAGTTGAAGCTTAGAGATTTATGCTTTAAATTTATACATGTGACATCAGGAAGCTTATGATTCTCGTCCCCTCCTTGTCCCCTTACAAAAATGTTTAAAATTAAAGTTTAAGCATTAGATAGTTTTTTGCTATGCACGTAGAAGCAGTAAGTACTTATACACTCAATTTTTATACAGTATGAAAATAGAAAATATTTTAAATTTTAATAATGCATTAGCAAAGAACGCTAGTGATCAAATGCAACAAATAAAACGTGACTTCGTCAACATTTATAACATTTAATATTAATTAAAGTAAATTATTATTTGATTTGATTTGATTATATTTGATACTTTAGAATAAGTTACGACGTTTATTTAAACATTTTAGCGCATTTCAAAAAATAACTCTTGACAATTATTTAAGCGAAAAATTAAAAAAAACTGTTCAAGGAGAATGTGACGAAATAATTGTTTTTCTTAGATACGGTTCACTTCCACAAATAGCTACAATTAAGAAAATTGCTTGTTTTCACCAAGAAACACAATATTATTTTCAACCAAAATGTTACATAACAATTATAAGAGATATTTTTACGTTTAACCTTAACCTATTTGACCTAATCTAAATTGTTAATTTTTTTATCAATCAAATGTTTAAATTTAATTATTTAAAAACTTAAAATTGCAATAATCAGTTAGAAGCTTAAAATAATGCTTTTTTTTACGGGTTTTAGGCTGTTAAAATATAAACCCAATATAGGTTAATTTAAAATTTAATTAATCTAAAATTAACAATGTTAAAATTTTCATTTATGTTATGCATGATTCCCTGAAAATCAAAGGGATGAAAATAAATGTGAGCAAAACGAAAGTAATGGTTTTTGAAAGAGAAGAAAGCATGACAAACTGTGGGGTTTCGATTGAGGGAGAAAGAGTGGAACAAGTTAATGAATTTGTGTACTTGGGTTCAAAATTTACTAGAGATGGAAAGTATGACAGTGACATTGAGCGAAGGGTGTTGGCAGGAAAACAAATTAATGGGGCACTGTATAACTTTATGAATAGCCAGAAAGTGTCAAAAAAGGCACGTCTGGCGGTGCATAGAGGTGTGTTGGTTCCTACACTTATGTATGGTAGTGAATGTTGGGTTTGGCAGAAGAAGCATGAAAATAGGATTAATGCTGTGGAGATGAGTAGTCCGAGAAGTATAGCCGGAGTGACTCGGTTGGATAAAGTTAAGAAAAGTGAGATAAGAAAACGCTGTGGTGTAAAAGAAGATGTGATCACAAAGATAGATAAAGGAATGCTTAGATGGTTTGGACACGTAGAAAGGATGGATGAAGGAAGATTGACGAAACAAATTTATAAGGCGAGTGTGAATGGGCAAATCGGTAGAGGTCGACCTCGGAGAACATATCTCGATCAGATCAACATTGTTTTGAAGAAAGGCCAGGTCAAGAGTACCAACAACCGAAGAGCATGTATGAGAGCACTGATGAAAGTAGAGGAAGCAAAAGATGTGTGTACGAACCGTAGCAAGTGGAAGGAAGTGGTTTCTGCCTACCCCTATGGGAAAAGGCGTGACTTTATGTATGTATATAAAATTTTCATATAAATACCTATACAGGGTGGAACAGCCAATTCATATCATAATAAAACGTATCAATTTAATATATATACATATACAGGGTTTTTCTAAATTTATGCGAAAAAATTCAGGAGGTGATTACCCGTATGAAATTCTCAAATTTAAGTAAAAATAGGAACTTGAATTTTGTCATTTTCGTGCACTCGCAAAGAACTAATTACCAGTATTTTTTTAACATTGTAAGGGGGTGAAATAAGCATCCCTTACCTTATTTAATATCAAATCTTTTTACCAAGATTTAGTTCTGTAAAATAAATATATTACTTAAAATCATGTGTATTTAAAAACATTTCTTAATCTTTAAGTTCTTCCCTAGAACCAATAGATTCGGTAAAAATAAAATACAATATCCTTGAACTACTTGGTACAGCAAGGTTTTCCTGTATAATCTTTTATTCCGTTTGGAATACTATCTTCTATGGCAGATATTCCCTGAACAAGCTGGATTCACAAGGGCAAGAGGCACTAGGGAGCAAATTCTGAATATTAGACAAATTATTGAGAAATCGAGAGAGTTCTATACTCCTACGTATTTATGTTTTGTCGATTATAGCAAAACTTTTGATAACGTAAAATGGGAAAAGCTCTGGTCTATTATGTTGTCAATGGGTGTCCCAGACCATCTAGTGTATCTTATACAACAATTATATGATAACAATTCTACACGGGTTAGGGTTGTTAAATTCTTGTCTGATGAAGGTGCCACATGCAAGGGTGTGAGACAGGGCTGTGTTCTCTCGCCGCTTCTTTTTAATATCTATAGCGAATTTATTATGAGACAGGTTCTAGAGGACTGGCAGGGTGGAGTAAATACTGGCGGCACAAAATTGTCTAACTTAAGGTTTGCCGATGATACCAACTTGATAGCTGCCTCCCAGAGAGAAATTCTGGAACTCCTGATGAGACTCGAAGATGTCAGTGCTCTTTACGGCCTAAACATAAATTATAATAAAAATAAAATTATGATCATTGATAGAGAACATAACAACTACCCTGAAACTCGGACTATTGGACACGGTGAAGTTGTCAACAGTTTCGTCTATCTTGGAGCCCTAATAGAAAATACAGGGGGATGTGATGGCGAAATAAAACGGCGTATTCAGCTTGCTAGGTCAGCAATGACACAGTTAAATAAAGTATGGAGGGATCGGAATATCACAAAACAAACTAAAATCAATCTAGTGAGTACCTTGGTCTTTTCGGTCTTTTTATATGCTTCAGAATCTTGGACTGTCAAAGAAGTAGATCGTCGTCGGATAGATGCATTTGAGATGTGGGCGTGGCGACGAATGTTGAAAGTGTCCTGTGTCCTGTGTCCGCACATAGAACAAATGCTTCGGTTTTACAAGAAATACGTCCGTCAAAACGTTTGTCCAGTATCGTGTACTCTCAAATTCTTACATTTTTCGGACACATCAGTCAGAGTGAGCATATGTAAAGGCTTATTGTACAGGAAAAACCTGAAAGAAACAGAAGGCGTGGCCGATCACCAAATCGATGGGTGGATGTTACCAAAAAATTATTAGAGCTACTCTCCCACAAACGGCTCACTTGTCATTTAACCGAAATAAATGGCGAGATGCAATCAAGAGAGCCATCCAAAACATTGAACCTCGTTAATATGGGTCACAACACATCTGCAAAGATGTTATGATTAGGAAGAAGACTTGGTGACATTCCACCCAATATTAGACAGAACATGAGATGAAATGTTTTTGTTGCAGGATGTCATTTTATAATCTAAAACTGACGTGTTTCGGTAATTTTTATTTATATGCACAATAATTGAAATAATAAATTTATTCCATTTGGCTGTTCCACACTGAATAAATTTAAATTTTAAGCTGATTTTATATCATAAAACATAGCTGTCTTTACCTTTCAATAAATGATATTTTTTTTAAATTTAATATCATTACCTACTACACTGTTTAGTTCTTCTCGCTTTTTAAAAATTATTGTTTACGGTAATTTTATGTGTACATAGGGTGTTAGGGGACGAGCAGGGTTATTTTCGAATATTGATAAATTTCAGTTTATTTCGAAAACTTGTAAATTTTGAGCGATACATGATTAGCAAAAAATGTTGCAAATGGCGTCCCCTATTATTCCTTAAAAAATTACATATACCTACCAAATACCCTGTATATTGGTTATTGGGCTTTGTGTCACGTAAACATAATGTTTGGGTCACTAAATAATAAATCGTAGTTACATAAATTATAAATATATCAGCCTTTAAACTAACAAACGCTATTAAATTTCAATTTGATATTTCTGTAATAAATTAATAAGTTAAATGATGTACAGTAACCATTAACTCTGAATTGAAAAGTTTACAGATTATTACTTTGCAATGACTTTTCGCTTGATGTAATTATCAGTTTCATTTTTCAGTGTTAATTACTCATTTCTATATTTGATGAATGGTTAATTTTTTTACGTCAATAATGATGTAAATTATAGGTACAAATCAAACTATATGCATTTGTAGATCAAGGTTAAATAAATTGATGCAATAAAATTTTATATTCAAGAAAAATGTCACTATGCCTCAGATCAATTAAGTATATTGCTCTCAATTGACGATGTGATAATTTTAATATAATACCTTTTTAACCGCGCTATTGTTATTTTATGAGTGAGATATTATTGTTTTAGAATAATTGCTTATTCAAGCAATATGCAATTGTTATATTCTTCTTAATGTCTACTTCTAGTTTGAAGTCAAGTAGTCCAATTATTTTCTTTGTAGTGCGGCCTAGATTTTAAAAATAGGAACATGGTGAAATGTAAATTCTCAATTACCAACTTAATAAAACAATTTATATATTGAATACGCACATTAATAGAGACGATTTATTAAAGAAAGAGACCTGTCAAAGGTCCCCAATTTATTCCTAAAGCGGATGTCGAATGCCGATTTTAACCGAATTGGTTACCACCCGACCACACCTTGACTACTTCAACATGATTCCATATTTCCGCTTAAGAATATAAGCGCAAACTTCTTTGTTTATTGTCAAGCAGGGTTATTCGGCCTCCGTCGTGTTTTTTTGACGTTCCATCTTACTCCGACTGATTTAACCGAAAGGGGTCCCTAACAATAACAATTCATCTTTAGTAGTTTCTTTTAAATTTTGCAAAATTTTGTTGATGAGTAATTCAGGTAAATAATAATATATTTCATAACAAATTTCATTTCAATCTGCATTTCTCCGTATAATTTCCAACAAAAAGAAACTTTGTTGAACTGATTAGAAAAATGTACATAAGGAGTAGACTGTTAAAAAAAACGATAAATATTTTTTTTCTTAATTATATCGAAAATATTGTTGGAAATGGTAAAAAAAATACTGTGAAAGTTAGAGCTCTTTATATTAATAATAAGAGGTGCCCCGGTAAATTTCAATTTCTTATTTAAATAACATGGATTTTGGAATTTTGTAACTCGCGTTAGAGATAATATTTTAAAATGATCAAAACAGATTCTTATAGAAAATTTAACGCAAAAAAGGTCTGCTACAGTTTTTTTATTTATATATTTTTTCAAAAGTTATTTAACGTTAAAGTTGGATTGATTTAAAATTTTTACATTTTTCTTATTTTCCGAAGCAACCATCAACTTTATGAGAAAATTTTATGGGACTTTTTTGTAGAGAATTCAATTTTTTTTAACTTATCTTTAAAAAACTTTTTGATATTTTTTACATATCGTAAGTTACCAGCAAAAAACTAAATTTTTTTTTAAAAAATTGAATGGGTGGCGGGAAAAACGTATGTAAAAAATGTCAACTTTACAGTAGAGGAGAAAAACTAATCTGGTAACTGCAATATCCTGGATCGGGTGCTGAGAGCAACATACAACGTTTTTCCATTCAAACCTAATCGCTTCCGATCTGACCACCTTCTTTACTCACTATCATTAATGGGTTTAAATAATAATTAAAATTAAAAATTATTAAATTTTTTTTATTCATCTTGAAAAACTATCACTATCACTATCATCGTCACTATCATTTATGGGTTTAAATAATAATTAAGAAGGATTTTTACCATCATCCGCCAACGTTTTGTAGCCCTGGTCAGCCTTCATATGGTGAATACTGCTCTCTCGTTGAATGACTGATCGGTCCCCTTCATTTAAAGCTAGTTTCATCCGGGTAAAAAGTTGGTCGCACACCTTACAAGTGTCAGTTCTAGGTGAACCAAAGCGAAGATTGGACTCTTTTTTAAATATTTTCCGGTACAAAGTGACGCTAGCCTCAACAGCTGGGTATTTTAGCTTAAAAAGTCTGTACATCTTTTTGACAGACAGATCTGAAGACAAACATTCTTTAGACGAAACATTTCGGCTATAATGACTTACTTCACGAGGGAAGGAGTTTATGTGATCCACAATATTTTTTCTAACGGAATTATTCACTGCGTGGAGTCGATTTGTATGCAATCCCCTTCCATCCTTCGGTACTAATTCACCCATCTTCATTTTGTTCTGAAGAACTTGGATCCGACGGGGGTCACTGAAAATGTGTGGCACAACGTTTTCTTACACACTGATTCTTCTCCATCCAAACTATAAATAAAAGATGCCATTTTTCTTGATGTCGAATCAGTTTTGCCGGTACGCCTTTGCGTTGGTTCACGTAAAGTAATATATTTCAGCCACATCAGATTTTGCTCATTATACGTCAATTTATAAAATTGGCCATGCAACGAATGGACTTTTTCAATAGACAATATCATACAACCTGATCTCATACAAGTTTCACCACATCATTTGCAATAGTTGGGAGAGTTTTTTCCGGGATCTCCTTGCCTTTACCTCGGTTGGAAATGTATTTCTGTCCGCTGTCTTTTAAAATCTTCCTCTTCTTGTCTTTCCACTCCGAAATATTAAGCGAACGTTTCCGATTATTTACTCGTTCCTTGTCATTTTCGGTTAAGTTCCAACTTTTATTCATTTTGAACAAAATAAAATTCACCCTAACGTAAAGAAACAACAACGGTCCTAAACAACAAGAAACAGGTAACTAAAAGGTTCACATAGCGTAACCTTACATCAACAGGCTGTCATAGCCATTAGATTACGACATACAACGTTTTTCCATTATTATGAACACTCAATTTTACTGGGTAAAATGCCTTACTCTGTTGGCATGTGAACGAACTAAAATCACTGGGGATTCATTCTCTGGTCTACATAGATCATTATTCCGTAAAAAAAAAAATTGTCAAAAATCGACATACAACGTTTTTCCCGCCACCCATTCAATTGTCCTTTTACGGCTTAAAATGAATCATTCTACTTAAATAAATAGATTTTCAACCTAAAAATTAATTGTTTATTATAATTAAAGCAATTTATATCGTTACACTAAAAGATTTTTATTACAATTGGGCATTTTTTTTTCTGTATTCACTTATAACTAGCAATAAGTAATTGCTCTTAATTTTTAGTGAAACACCTATTGTATTGTTCAATTAATGCTACACCACGCTCCGTCACATCATTGACGACCGTTAATTTCATAAAAAATTGCACTTATTATAATAATGTGTCAAATGCCGTTGAAAAAATAGTTCAAAATAGCACAAAACACGTAATAAAAAACAAGTATAAACCAAAGTTAACTTAACGCGTAACACAAGCAAAATGTGATACAGAACCAAACTTGGGAAAAAAAAATTCTCAATTTTTAATAACAATATATTTATATAAAAGTGAAGAAAAAAATTGAAAAAAACAGTGGAAAAGAATTAAGTGAAAAAAGCGTCCGAAAGTTATGAATACTTCCTCACTAGTACACGTCACTTATAGTAGTGAACGCTTAACAATACAAAAATATTACTCTATTCAAAAAAGCTCAGCAGTTATAACACCTAATTCTAGGAATACCGACAGCGTTGAAGCATATAAAATATAGATAGAGGGGGGCACTGGATAGTAGAGTCAAATTAAATATAAAATGTCTTTATTTGCTTTTGAGAATTGGTCGTCCTGACCTTAAAATGATTTCCAAGAATCAAATAATAAAAATCGGCATTATCGGTTAAAAAAAAACTTATTCAGTTATTAATTAAATTAATATAAACAATCAATTTTTAGGTTGAAAATTTACTTATTTGAGTATAATGATTAATTTTAAGCAGTAAAATGACACTTTTAAAAAAATTGTTAGTCTTTTGCAGGTAAGTTATGATATGTACAAAAATATAAAAAACTTTTAAAAGATAAGTTACAGGAAATTGAATTCTCTACAAAAAATGTCTTACAAAATTTTCTTATAAGTGATGGTTGCTTCGGAAAATAAAAAAAATTTATCGATTTTTTTAAACAGTCTAATAAGGAGTGTTATTATTGTCACTATATACATAATATGCTTAGTCTCACTGCAAAAATCGCTTATTCAGGCCCTAGCGCTAGTGTTCAGATGGAGCAACGAGTTTAGTTGTTTCTTATGAAACTGGGAAAAACTACTACATAAGCTCTTGCCATGTTAAAAAAAGTCTATGGAAGTGAATGTTTATTACGCACACAAGCTTTTGAGTGGTTTAAAACGTCAGGGGCGAGAAATGTCAATCCGCCCCTAAACGGCCCTTAACCTCAAAAACGGTCAGACGGTCAATCAACATTAATTATTACGTTGAGGTTCTAACAGTCTTTCGTTAACGAGTGAGAAGACAAAAGGCGCCTGCCCATTCCGCCTTGTCTGTGAAGGTCTTTTTTGCGAAATATGGCATCACCGTGTTGGACCACCCACATTATTCGACCGACCTGGCCCCCAGTGACATGTATTTTCAAAGGTCAAATCGGAGTTTAGAGGGCAATATTTGACAGTGTGTAAGCAGTAAAAGCAAATGCGACGGAGGTTCTCAACAAGCTGACAAAAGCGGACTTTAAACAGTGGAAAATTCGTATGGAACGTTCTAGGGATCGGTATAGAGAGTACAATAAAGGGAATAAGCTTTGCAGTGTAATTGATGACCAACACAATGTTTTGAAGCACCAGCCCGGTTATTTGATTGCCACACCTCCCCGAGAGAAAAATTGTGACTATTTTCAGTACTTACACAATAAAAACCTTCAAACATTGTATCTAAATTTGTAATCAAATATAAAACCTATTAGGTTCGTATCTGATTTGTTATTATTGCAACAAAATGCTTTAATAAAAATTAATAAATTAATTAACCAACAGTCAAAGTTAATTTAAATCAGACTTAATATTTAAATATCTAATAATAGACATTACCTTTGGTAAACTACGTAAAAAAAATATTAAAAAATAAATAAAAATAAAGTTATTTCATAGATAATTTTGTTTCGCACCAAAAATGACATTATATTATTTGCACAGCAATAAATAAATCCAAATAACATAAAGTTGCCACATCAACAGAATATTCAGTTTGAGAAAATAAACGTATGTTGGTATATATTTTTAAATTTTAACACAAGCCAATACTAGTTTAATTTGAACCAATTTATTTGGTGAAATTGAAGTAACTACAAAGCGGACTTCTATTCGTAGATAATATTTTATTCAAATGTGTCCGTTTGCCACAACACAATAATGCATTAATAGCTTGTATCTGATAAAAACGTAATTTTTTTTTAAAACTCCATTGCATTGTTTAAATGGTAAATATTATCCAAATAAAATTTCTCAGTATAATTAAATATTTTAAAACCGCATAGTAAAATTTACATCTACAAAATTCTTAGTATTAATACGCAGTGAACAGTGACAATTTATTATTCATTACACATGCACAAAATCCGAACGATTTTAATAAACTGGTTTTAAGGTCAATTTTTATCAATTGAAATGAACTAGTCATGTTTACTACTTTGGGTTTTATAGTAAATTTTCCTAAATAATTTGTTCCTTTTAATTCATACTTACACTCGACAGTATAATCTTGCCGTCCAACGCCAACGGCCTAATTCTTTTAGATTACAATAAAATTTACAGTCATAGTCACAATATGCCATTTTAATTATACAACTTATTTCATAAATTTCCTTTAAAAGAAAATAATAAGGCAATTGTCAGTGTGTTTTTAAGGTAACGAGTCCTAGAATTTTATTGTCATTTTTCATAATCCCAATTCAAATAAAGGCGGGCAGATCAGTCTTTAGCTGTAAGTTTCTTTCTCAAAATATGGGTGACGTGCATCGCGTGGCAATTTCTTGATACCGGACAAAAGGGTGACGTACATGTGACGACACTGCTTGAAATTGGTAACGTGCAAGTTGTACAACAAAAGACATATCATTATGTGTGTTTGGTAAACGATTTTTGTTTTCTGAGCTTTTTTGGGTTTTTTGAGTTTACAGTGAGATTTTTGACAATGATTTAGGTTTAAAGAACAATATTATGGTGTTATAAGTGATTTTTAAAGACTAAACATTTAAGTGTTAAAAAATACACAGCGCAGGCCCCATTCGAAGACATAAGTGAAAGTTGGAATGAAAGTGAAATTAGTGCGAAAGAGATTGTTGAAACGTTGAACAGTATGAAATTGGGTAAGGCTGCAGGGTACGACAGGATTACGGTTGAAATGCGCGTGGTAGCTAATCTGCTGTAACGCCCTTTTAACTTTTGTTGGACCTATGACAGAGCAGTGAGGAATGAATTGTGGTCGACATTGTCTATATGTGAGCGGTAGTTTGATTTAGTTGAATTTTTAATGAAAAAGACATGTCAACAGCTTCCACCATTTTCTAATTTCAGCAGATGTGCAGCGCCGAATCATACCGAATTGGGTACCAGTGGCGTATCGTAAATATTATGTAACGGTAACCAAATATTTATGTAGCAGAAAATGTATTAAAATTGATAGTAAATAAAAAAACAGATGAATTGATAGTTTCGAGATCATTAGGGATTACTCTTTTCGCCAGTGACAGAATAAAAAATTACTCTCCTACTTTCTTAATTATTAACATTTTATATCATCACTGCACGTGCTTTAATCTTGCAACATAACTTTCCATAAATACATTTCTATTATCGGGTGTTTTTTGCCATTGAAAACCTAATTTTAATAGTACTTTCCTTAAAGTTTACTCCACACCTTCAAAACCTATTCGTGCATCGCGAACTTCTTGTAAAACTGCTTTTAAACTCGGCCTTTGCTTCTGTAATTTATCATCAACACATCTGGAGCAACACCTTCCGTTAGATGTTTTCGGAGATGAAATACTAACCTTTACTCATTTAGCCTCATTGTGGACTCGGTATTACAAATTTCTCGATATTCCTGTAGCAAACGATACTCTTTGACGATAATTTTCAATTGGAACTTGCAAGCCATGTTTTGCCTTATTTTTTATAAATTTAATTACATTAGCAATTACCTCTTTAGTTTTCGCAGAGTAGTTCTTCTTATTTTTTGGTCTACCCCTTTTAAGTTTGTTTTTTAAATAAAAAATATAGCAGCAACAAAAAACACCTGCACACCCACGCAGTCATACAACTACTAACACATAAAAATGAAACTAAACCACACCTAACAACCTCTTCTACATGATTACATATTCCCGCTTACAAATATTCAAGCATACTTCAAGCAGGGTTATTCGGCAACCGTCGTGTGTTTTTGACATTTCTTTCTACTCCAACTGATTTCACCGGACGCTGTCCTTATCAATAAAAATTCATCACGAGCACTGAAATTACTTTACGAGGATTTCACTGCCTGTGTCAGGATAAACGGAGCTTACACGGACTGGTTTAACATCGAAAAATGTACTACACAGGGATGTGTGGCTTTACCATAACTGTTTGACGACTGTTTAAAAGATTTGAGAGTGAATGATTTGATCGTCAAATGCCTCCTTTACGCCGATAATCAGGTCATATTACCATAATCTGAAGAGAAGTTGAAGGTGATAGTTAATATTATGCTTGATGCCCTATAATCAAAGTAAATGTAAGTAAGACGAAAGCACTTTTGTTTAAAGTTTACCAGAGATGGAAAGTATAACTGTGACATTGAGCGAAGAGTGTTGGCAGGGAAATTAATAAATGGGGCCCTGCATATATTTATGAGCAGCCAGAACGTATAAAAAAAGGCACGACTGGCTGTGCTGGTTCCTACACTTATGTATGGTAGTGAATGTTGGGTTTGGCAGAAGAAGCATTAAAATAAGATTAGTGCTACGGAGATGAGTAGTCTGAGAAGTATAGCAAGAGTGGCGCTGATGGATAAAGTGAAGAATAGTGATATAAGAAAACGCTGTGGTGTAAAAGAAGATATGGTTACAAAGATAGATAAAGCATGAATAAAAGAAGATTGACGAAACAGATTTATAAGGCGAGTGTGAATGGGCAAGTCGGTAGAGGTCAACCTCGGCGAACATATCTCGATCAGACACATTGTTTTAAAAGAAAGTCCAGGTCAAGAGTACCAACAACCGATGAGCATGTATCAGAGCAGCGGCGGCACTAAGGTAGAGCGAGAGGTGGGGTCGCTCTAGGCGCCAGGTAGCAAGGGGCGCCAAAATGCCAAAAATAATTTCGAGCGAAAAATATAATCTCATTAAAAGAGTCTGTGAGACACGCTGAGATCTCAAGCCATTAAGCTGTTAAGTATCAATATACCTAATACATGGATCAATATCATATTTTGCTCATTTTTGTGATTTGGTATGATTTACTATACCAAATAAATATTGTTAGCAAATCCTTGCAACTAGAATCGGCAGACATGTTAATTGCAACGAATCTATTACACAAATGTTGCCAATTTGTTAAGGAATACAGGGATCCTGACTTCTTATCAGCTGTAATCATAGCAAAAGAAATTGCCGAAAAAGCTGATATTTCAGCAGTATTTCAACGAACAAGAAACCGAAGGAAAAAAAGTATGTTCGATTATGAATCTCAAAATAAAACTTAAATAGACTCTGAACATACTTTTAAGATCGTATTCCATCCATTGATTATAAATTAACTAGATTATAAATTCACTAGAAATACGTTTCTAGCTAATTTTAATGCAAGTTGGTGTTTCTAATATGATTTATGTAAAGCGACCGGTTAATAAGCCTAAATTGGAGCAACAGTGTTTAAATTTACAAAATGTTTTGACGCGTGATTCACACAGCGACATTTCTGGAACAGTCCTGGCTAAAGAAACACAAGTCTGAGCTCAGGCGAAGGTGAACCGAAAGATGTTTTCAATGTCTTGAACAAAAATGATTGGTGTGATTTGTTTCCAAACACTTGGGGTGACTGCACTTCGGATACTACAAATTATTCCAGATAATATCATGTTTTCTTAGAATTATATTTTTACAATATCTAAATAGGTAAAATATTTTATTATTTAGTGACTGGCTGTAATTAACACCAAATACTAATTTAGTTGTATAGCGATAAGGTTTTTATTTATGTTAAAAATTTAATTTAAATTCAATAAATGTTGATTTTTGAAAAAGTTGCTTGTTAATTTATTCAACACAAACTGAAATACAATTTATAATGTGAAAGCGTCGACCAACGGGCATCGAAATACAATCTCGCTCTACCTTGATTAAAGGCTTGGGCCAGCGCTGTATCAGAGCACTGATGAAAGTAGAAGAAGCGAAAGATGTGTGTAAGATCAGTAGCAAGTGAAAGGAGTGTTCTCTGCCTATATGTATGTATATAAAAAATAGGGTTTATGTTATCTGTAGCCGAGGCCACTTTTTGCAAGAAAGAAGAATCGCAAACTATGACGTTACATGTACCTCACTTTTTTGTCCGTTTTTAAGCTGAAACGTAACGTGCACGTTACCTATTAAAGAAAGAGACCTGTCAAAGGCCCTTACTTTATTCCCAAAGAAGCGGATGTCGAGTACCAATTTAAACCGAATTAAATACCGCCCAACCACACCTTTACTTCTACAACATGATTACATATTCCTACTTAAAATATTCGCGCAAAGCAGGAACTGTCGTGTTTTTTTGACGTTTCGCACTACTATGATCAATTTAGTAATTTGTTCTACAGTACTGTTTAGAAATGTGTCCACGTACATATTGAAAGTACTGATATTACAATTACATACTTAAAGAAGGACTTTTAATTACATATTCGAAGTGTTGTGTCCATTTAACCACGTACAAATAAATAACTATATACATCACTCTCAAGTACCAAATACATAGCCATTTTTATCAAACAATGTCTTTATGGTATATTCGGTGATAACAACTTTTTAAAATAATATTGCTCAAATAAATCAATAACTGATATGTTTTAATATCTTGCCTCCTTAACAAATATTTGTTTAAAAAAAAGTTGATTTCAATGCTTATTACGGGGCAGAGTCAAGTCAAAACAAAAGTTTATTGATCTCAATGTAATTTTTTTATATAATGCACTGCACTATATACCAAATAAAATATTTTAGTTTGTGGCCGTACCTACAATTTCCTGCAGTATATTGCCATTACTCACAGATATCCTACTCTTTTGGTACTGATACCAGGCTTCATACGCTTCTTCTGGAGCCTAAAGTGGTATTCCCAAGTGTTTAATTCTTAAATCAATCACTTTAGCACCCCCGCTGATACTTTATGATTTTTTAAAATGGAGTATTTCTTATGCAATATAGTTGTACAGATTACAGATCCAAGTTTTCTATTTTAGAATATTGTTTTTTGGTATGTTACTATTTAGAAAAGTTGAAAGTTACAACTGATAAATGTTCGTCAATCATCTATCCGCTAGTTGAGTCATGTTTACCAGAAGCAGTGATTCGAGTTTGGCAAAGATCTTCTATTCCTAAGGAAGCAAAATCGAAGGACAAGCTAGAGAACCTAATGAATTTTATCAGATCAGAGGTAGAGAACGAAAAGAAGATTGCAATGGCTGTGTCAGGAGTTGAATCGCTGTCTATAAAGGAACCCAAAAAGAAACTGGTCATAAAGAAGGAGCTTACTTCTACTGCAACAGGATTACTCACCACGAGTAATAATGTATCCTTATGCATTTTCTGCAATAACAGTAAACACAAGAGTTCTGATTGCCCAGAAGCCAAAGAAATGGCTTATAATGATAAGAAGAAAGTTATTATTGAGAAGGGTTGTTGATTTATTTTCCTGAGATCTGGACATATCGTTAGAAAATGAAGACTCCCTATCAGATGCGATAATTGTCAAAGGAGACATTTTCCTATTATGTGTCCAAGTCACAATGACAGTGAAAATCGAAGTAATATGTCAGTGTCAAAACTTACAACTGCCACAGAGAATACTCTAGCCAGTCTCAGTAACTCACCAGGAGTTATAATTATTTTTAGTTTTATTGAAGGGTGAAAATGATATAGATCATCAAGGTAGGGTGCTAATTGATATAGCTTCACAACGTTCTTATGTCTTAGTTAAAACAGCAATTGAATTGGGTTGTATCTCTGTTGGTAAAGAAAAGGTGATTCATTCTCTTTTTGGTGGTCTAAATACTGGTGAGAGTTATCATACGACATATATTATACATGTTAGCAATCTGGATAAAAGTTATCATTGTAATTTCCGTACCCTGGATCAATATACAATTTGTGATGGAATTGTCGCATTAGATACAAATACTCGCAGTAGGGAGTTAATCAATGCTGGTATTGTTCTGAATGATTCTAATCTTGGCGAGATTGAGGTATTGATAGGTGCAGATGTAGCTGATAAATTACTTACTGGGAAGGTAGTGCAATTTTCATCCGGAATGACGGCGATAGAAACTTATTTGGGCTGGACACTAATAGGTAAATATCAGGAAAATATAAGAATGAATGACTTTAGTGCATTTATGTTATCATTGCTTGTGAATGATATGAATATACGAGATTTTTGGGAACTGAATGTATTGGGTATAAGAGATCCTTTCAATAGTAAATCCAGATATGCTGGGAGGTATATTGTTCAACTTCCTTGGATGGAAGGTCACCCTCCTCTTTCAGCTAATTTTCAATTAGCTTTTCAAATACTCGAATCCACGATCAAAAAAGTTAGAAAAGATGATTGTTATTTCGAGTTTGAGAATTTATTCCACGAATGGTTGTCTGAAGGTATAATTGAGGAGATTATATTTGATGATTGTGATAATAAGGGTCATTATCTACCACACAGACATGTATTAAAACCTAATAGTTCTACCACAAAGATAAGACCAGTTTTCGATGCTTTAGCATAAGGGAAGAGGTGTCCTTCTCTGAATAGTTGTCTTGAGAAAGATGTTAACTTGATCGAACAGATTCCTTTAATTTTATTTAGATTCAGAATGAAAAAGGTTGGTACGATCTCTAACATACGTAAAGCATTTTTTCAAATTAAATTGGGAGATTCTGATCGTAATTTTTTAAAAATTTTTTGTAAAGATAGTGAAGGAAACTTGAAAGTCTACAGACATTGTCGTGTTGTATTTGGAGTAACCAGTAGTCTTTTTCTTTTTAAAGCTGTTATTAAACATCACTTAGAGAGAATAATAGAAAGTTTTCGGAAGGGAGATGGTGTATACTCTATGAAGGTCAAGCTCAAGAATATTTTCTATGTGGATAATTGTGTGACCGGTGTGGATAGTAAGGTAGAACTTTATCAGTTCATTGAGGAGGCCCGAAAAATCATAAGTGAAGCTAGTTTTGATCTGAGAGGCTGGGAATAAAGTTGTCTTCAATGGCCTACAGGAGAAAATGAGGTATTGGGATCCGCCAACGTCGGGCGTGGCAGACCAACAGTTTTAAGTTCTACTCATCGGTCTTTATCCCAACAGATTAGTTTTTTTCGGTAACCACATTAGATATTTTGTATGCCAAAAGAGCGTTACAAAAAAATTCTTTGCAAAGAAAGTGACAGGTTGCGACTCGGCAGACAAACTTATTTTAGGATTTTAGGACTTTCAAAGTTTGTCGTATATTATTGCAGGCTTAAGCCAAGAACTGCGAAATAGGCTATTTGTAAAAAATAAACAGTTAAATTGTAAATGTACATAGATATTTTACTGAATAAGTACGTAAATTTCGGAATTACATCGTTAATACAGATTTTCTCGAACTATACACATAAAAGATAACAAAATCCTTCTTTGTTTATTCGTCTAACGATGTTCAAATAAAATGGAATTTTGTGAAAGCAAGATATCAAACTGGTGCGTCTGTAAATAATGTACTTTTATGGAAGATACCACGTAGATAGGAAAATACCGGGTTTTTTAAATAACCCTTTCGGGTTACAGTTTTCTTACTTTTGTAAATAAGTATGAAGATACAGTTATTTATTCCGTTGAAACCAGAGCCGTTTCAATATAGATATGAGTTACTTACATGTTTTATTAACGAATGTTAAATATTCCATTGCAGATACTGTTATGTGTAAACATGATAAATATTGGATTTAATTAAATACAATTATTATTATTATTTAGATACGCCCCTGAAATTGATGCATACATCATTTTAATGATTGTATCTTCTTCCATTGACGAAAGCAAAAAATCATAGTATGATAATATAACAGCCAGCATGTGCAAAATGCGATAAAGTATACTATAACTGTACATTTTTAACACTCATCAAACCGATAAGTACAATCCAGTACAAAATACATTCTCAAAATGTCCTCTTCGACCTTCAAGCTTATATTTAATAATTTTTTTTACAATTATTTTATAAACTATTAAAAGTATACTCTTCTAATAAAATTCAAAGTTTTTAATATTTTTGAAAAGTATAGAAAAGACAATTTAGTCAACCTATTCTTCATAAGCATATAAATCAGAAGCAAGAAATCAAAGGCATCTAGACATGTTTGTGTTAAGTAAAGTCAGAGGCGTAGCCTTTAGAAACTTTAGGAGAAAGACCTTTTTTGAAATAATTCTTTCTCCAAATTTTGGGTCGGAAAGAGTTTTTTTACCTCTTAAACATTTTCCTAGTAACACTAATAATAATGATAAAATTTTAGTAAGAGTACATATACATATAATCAAAATGTAATAAATGAGGTACAGTTTCAAACATTGGGAACCAATCAACTATTATTAAATAAGAATTTCCGAAGGTTAGGTTAGGTTGCTAAACTGAATCATTCATTTGCAACGACTAGACGACGCGACGTACGAAAACATAATTATCATGAATTAACTAATTTCACCAGTTTCTAGCATTTTTAAGTTCATTTAAATTAAAAGTTGTTTTAATATCCCTACTTTAAATTCCTGCCAATATCAGTTGGTGCTTAAAACCATCCATTAAATTAAATTCATATCATGTTGCAAGTACTCTTTAATGGTGTTTATAATAATTTTATTTTAATAATTTTTTAGCATTCTTTAAAGCTAATACCCAAATCATATTGATTTAATAACTTAAAACTCGGTTAACGCTTATTTCGAAAATATATTTTGTTTATATTCAAGTTATAGAAGCCACAGTTTTAATTAGCGCCTGCAATATAATTATAAAATATATAATGTTTGAACAAATTAATTTAGTTTTTAAGATCTTTACAAATTGATTTGGTGTCAGAAATAAAAAAAGAGTCAAATAGCCAACTGCAAATTTTTATTTTAAAATTAAATGTCAATAAAAAATAATGGAAAGAATTATTTTTTCACCAATAGCGCTCAAATTTTGAATGTATGCCTATTAATGGGAATGTAACAGTGTAGGGTGGCTAAAACGAAGAATGCGGGGCTCCTGAACTCTTCTTGCCTGGTCTATTACAAAAGACATCGAAATTACTCACTTTTGTTTCTTTTAAAATTGTTCGCCTGTGAATTGAGGCTGGCGTCTTCAGTCTTAACGGCGGGTACTATATTCCCAGTTTTTATTAACAGAGGCTCAGTTGCCCCGGCTGTACCTGCTTCAGAACCGATGGGCATTTTAAAGATACCAAAAAAATATTAACTAAAACATTCGTCACACTAAAACTGAACAAAAGCACGCACTCAATAACAAGCACTATCACGCATGTGGTGGTTCGGATAAAACTAAACAGTCGATTTTATTTTACAAAATAAAAAGTTATCAAATCAATGGAGTCGGGTATCGTATATAGTGTGGCCTTTGAAAAAGCTGTTGCTGCTTTTCCTTGATAAAAAACCAACGCGGGTTTATCGTGATACTTATTCACGAACTTTGTTATTGTGGAACAGCTCGCGCTTTTTATATTCATCGAAATTATAAACACGAGCACATGCCACCGAAGGCCACTAATGAGTTTCTATTTGTTGGACTGCTTTGTATTATTCGTTAGCCTTCCATCGTGACACGACACATGAGAATTGAAAAAACCTCTCTATTGTAATGCAACTTCTACGTTCATTCAATTATTTTATCATTATTATGTTGCTGGTGTTATTTGTCATGTGTGTCGCCTATCATTCAAGAATCAGCGCATCTTTCGGTTCGCCGACATTTTTTAAATATTAAATTTAATTTACGGTATCATACACTGCAAACATTTTGCGATGTCAGTATCTTTTCTGCTGATCAGTTTTAATATTTAAACACATTCAATGTACTTAAAAAATAAATTTGGTAACATTCAAAGATTTTAAAATAAACCAAGTTAATAAAGTAGGTATTATTAGTTTTTGTAGGTACATACTATATTTTAAACAAAAAGTTATCTACTATTTTTTAATCACAAAATAAAGATGTTAATTTACCTTCTTTTCGTTTAAGTTTAATTATTATTTGTAGCAATGGTAGCAAAACAATTTTTATCTTTTACACATAATAATAGCAAGTTTTTTAGTAATAAATGTGTAGATAAACACATTAGTGATTAAAAAATATCCCAATATATTGTTAAGACTTTTAGTTTCTCTGTGGGTTCGGCGATTAAAAACTCTCGATACAGTAACAAAACAATGTTTATTCCAATACAATAAATTCTACTTTTATAAATCACTTCGATAATCACATAGATATACAACTTTTTATAACTATTTACATTTCTTAAATCATAAACACTTTTTTCGCTAATACTGACTCTGTCTGCCCGCTGTCCCTTTTTTTATACCTGTACGAATAACCACGAGAAGGATCCAGTAATTTCTCGAATCATCCATTGTCTTCTATGCTCATTAAATATTCACCCTAGATTCGGTCGGCGCCAATGACAGAGGCGGACTCAAAAAAAATCGTAACATCATCTCCCTCTCAAATTTGAATGTCCCGATCAAATACTTGCGCAACCTCACCATTGTAAGGCTTTCACCTCTCTAAGTGGACGACTTTCGTCTTGGCTCTGGGACTACGTTGGATTCTATAAACCACATCATTTATTCTTTTTATCACCTTATATGATCCTTCTCAAGATGGTGTCAACTTGGGAGACACACCTTTCTTTTGTTGTGGATTATGCAGCCATACTTGATCTCCTTCCTTGAATCCCGTCGAATTTGCTTTTAGGTCAAAGCGAGCCTTTATTTTATTACTTGCCAACCTCAATCTCTTCCTAGCCGTTTCATGGATTTTGAATAAGCTGTCCTGTAACTCGTCTGCATAATCTTGAGCTTCTTTCTCTTCGGCATTTGGTGACCAGAACACCAAATCACAGGGTAAACGAAGTTCCCTTCCGAAGACTACGCTGGCTGGCGTGAGGTTTGTAGAATCATGAACAGCTGCTCTATAGGCCATGAGGAATAATGGAAGGCGTTGATCCCAGTCTTTCTGATGTTCTTCTACTACTTTGGATAGACGTTCTTTCATAGTCCGATTAAACCTTTCAACCATGCCGTCTGACGGTGGATGTAGTGGGGTAGTCCTGGTTTTGTTGATTCCCATCAATTCGCAAACTTTCTTAAATAAGTTCGATTCAAAATTTCTTCCTTGATCGGAATGTAGCTCCATAGGTACTCCGAATCGTAAGAACATGTTGTCTACCAGGACTCTTGCAACTGTAGATGCTTCTTGGTTTGGCAGGGCATAAGCTTCAACCCACTTACTAAAGTAATCTATAGCAACCAATATGTATCTGTTGCCGTCATTCGTCATTGGAAATGGCCCAGCAACATTGATGGCAATTCGTTCAAAAGGGGCTCCTACATTGTACTGTTTCATTTTGCCTCTGGATCTTGTTTTAGGACCTTTGCTCGCTTCACAAACTGAGCATCTTCTACACCAATTATCTACGTCGTCACGACACTGGACCCAATAGAACCTTTTTTTTATTTTATCCAAAGTTTTATTAACTCCCAGATGACCACCTGATTTTCCTCTATGGATATCCTCCAAGACTTCATTAATCTTTGTCTTGTGCAAGACCAGTTGGGAAGTTGTTTTCTTGCCATCGGCCCCCTCCCAAACTCGTTTCAGCAATCCATTCTCAACAGTAAGGGAATCCCATTGTGCCCACATGGCTTTGAATGTTGGTGCCCGGTTGGAGATGTCCTTCCAAGTAGGTCTCTCGGCTCCACTTTCCTTCCAACGTAGAAAATCCAAAATTTTGGGATCATTCTCTTGGTCTTGTCTTAGATGGGCTGCTGTCCATTCGTCTTCAGTTGTCAGTCTTATTTGTCTTATATTGGCAATTCCTTCGTGACGTTCGACCCGCACACAGTGCTTGCAGTTATCCGCACAAGGTCTTCTGGACAAGGCATCTGCGTTGTTATGTAATCGTCCTGGCCAGTGTTTGATCTTGAAGTGGTACTGGTTCAACTTTTTGATCCACCTCGCTACCTGACCTTTAGGGTTCTTCATATTTAGTAGCCACTTCAAGGCTGCATGGTCTACTGCTTTGATGATCGCTAGCAGTTCTTTCTTGGTGACGCAGTAGTTCCTTTCCGGTTTGCTCATTATTTTGCTGTAAAACTCTATCACCTTCTCTTGACCATCCTGCACTTGTGATATTGCGGCTCCAAGTCCTTAATTACTTGCACCAGTGTCTAGTATGAATAGGCCTCTTTGTTGTGGAAAACCCAAGATTAGACTGGAACATAGAGCAGCTTTCAGTTTCTTAAATGCTCTTTCACAATCGTTAGACCAGATGAAGTTGGCTATGTCTTCTGTCAACTTGTGCAGGGGTGCAGCAATATCAGCAAATCCTTTCACAAAACGCCGATAGTAGGTACACAGGCCCAAGAAGCTCCTTACATCGTGTTTATCTTGTGGTCTTGGCCAGTCTCGAATCGCCTTGATCTTCTTCTCGTTCGTTTGGATGCCTGCTGGTAATACCGTGTGGCCCAGACAATCCACTTCTTTTTGGAACATGGAACATTTCAGCTTAAGGTTGGCTTTCCTGAACCTTTGGAATATTTCTCGCAAATTTTCTAGATGTTTCTCAAAAGTTTTGCCCTTGACCAAAACGTTGTCGAGATATAACAGGCAAGTTTTTCACGTAAGCCCACGTAGTGTTAGTTAAGCCTCATTTTTGATGCAAAAGATAGGGGAACGTTTAGATCGGCAGCATAGAACAGAGAGTACAACCCGGACTTGTGTTTCTCGACCCAAAATACTCAAAATCAACCAGCCCACATATCCAAAAAAGTCTTGGACTTTCCACACAGCCAGCACCGCCCAATTATAAATGAAATAGGTACTCAGATCCCAATAATCCCATCTATACCCAGACCAAGGTGGAACTTTTAAAAGGCAAATTGGACAAAATTCTCTCCTGAATTGGACAAAATTGTGAGATGGATCCCGGCAGAGCCTGAGAATTATGATAGGTTTGCAGGTGCTGTGGTCTCAGCTGCAAAAAAGTCCATTTCTAGAGGATATCGTAAAGAATACATCCCGGGATGAAATGCTGAATGTAAAGAACGTTATAACAACTATCTAGAGCCCCACGTGATAAACAGCATACAAAACAACTTAAAAAAGAACTTGGTAATATACGCCAAACAGTACCAAGCGACATGGAATTCTATCGTGAGTTCACTACTAAGGAATTAATTGCAGCTCTTAAAGATGTGAAAACTGGCAAAGCACCTGGGTTTGACGGGATACATCCTGAGTTCCTGCTTCACTGCGGAGAGAAGACAAAGAAATGACTGACCGTATTTTACTCGCGCATCTCTCTCGCACATATGAAGTGTTGCCGAAAATTTTTAAAATGAGTAAAATAATCGCTGTATTGAAGCCCAATAAACCACCAGATAAAGTCAACAGCTACCGCCCCATAGCACTCCTTAGCTGCTGTTATAAACTCTTAGAACGACTTCTCCTTAACAGATTAGGCACACGAATTCTGGAACATATTTCACCCGAACAAGCAGGTTTCAGACCTAATCGAAGCTGTGCAGATCAAGTCCTCAGCCTAACTACACATATTAAAGCGAGTTTCCAAAAACAACAAAAGATAGCTGTAGCTTTCGTGGATCTAACAGCTGCCTACGACACAGTATGGAATGGAAAGAAGGGCTCCTATACAAGTTGGCTAAACAAGTCCCTTGTTATACAATGTTGCGACTGATAAATAACATGCTTTCTTTCAGACACTTCCAAGTAATCCACGGTAATAACTTAAGCAAACAGAAAAAACTCAACAATGGATTGCCTCAAGGCTCAGTTTTGGCCACGATGTTTTTCAATTTCTATATTTCAGATTTGCCTAAAACCGACGCGATAAGTTTGGGTACGCTGACGATCTAGCCTTAGCTGTACAACACAAACAATTTGAACCTACCGAAAACACGTTGACCAACGACCTCAACAAACTGTACAAATATTTTACCAAGTGGCGGTTAATACCAAACTTAAATAAAACTGAAGTCAGCTGCTTTCACCTGAATAACAATAAGCCAAATTATGAATTAGAAGTTAAAATTAATAGTACAGTGCTACTCTATCAACGGTATCCACAGTATCTCGGGTTAATCTTAGATAGAACTCTATCATTCAAAAATCATCTTGAAACAACAGCGCAAAAAATAAGTACTCGAAATAACATTATCCAGAGACTATGTAGCACTAGCTGGGGGGCATCGGAAAATACATTACGAACATCTTCACTTATAGTTTGGTGTATTCTGCGGCCGAGTATTGTGCACCGGTATGGATAAACAGCGCACATACAAAGAAAGTTGACACTCAGCTTAATATAGCAATGAGAACGATTAGTGGCTGCATCAGAACTACTCCATCTTATACACTCCCAACACTCAACCACATACCTCCACCTGCCCTAAGAAGACAAGACGCCCTGATTAAAGAATATAAGAAAATAATTAATAACACACAACTCCCTATCCATGAGGATAGCGAGTTATGAGTGTGATTTACCACCACTCAAGAGGTCCGACGGCACGACAGCCATATCTTCCAAGAAAAAGCGGATCTGCTGGCCAGAATATTCAGTTCTAACTCAACCCTCGATACCAATGGAAAATAACCCCCAACGATACCTAGAATAAACTCATCAATGTCTGAGATCGCTATTCGCCATCGCACTATCAGACAAATCTTACAAAATCTTGACTCTAATAAGGCAGTAGGATCAGATGGAATTCCGACAATTGTCCTGAAGACCTGTGCTCAAGAGCTTACCCCAGTTCTCTGTAGACTCTTCAAGCTATCATACAGCAAAGGAGTATTTCCGTCCATTATTATCGCACTCGAAGAAGCAATATTGGACAGAAATATGAAAGGAAGAAGAGCAATATCAATGTTAAACGGAGTACTGTGGGATAGAACAATAAGCAACAACAACAAAAAAAGAATTTACGACACGATAGTGAAGAGCATAATAATGTACGGTTGCGAAGTATGGCCTTTGAAAGAAAAGATCGAAAGAAAAATTAGAGCCACAGAAATGGATTACTGGAGACGAGCAGCGAGGAAATCAAGACTAGAAAGAGTTACAAATGAGAGGATAAAACAAATAATGGGAGTACAGCACGACATCACAGACGAAATAAGAACTAAACAGTTGATATGGTACGGGCATGTTCAAAGAATGCCACCAGACAGAATCCCAAAGAAAATATTACAGTGGAACCCCAGAGGAAGAAGAAGAAGAGGAAGACCACGAAAGAGCTGGAGAGAAGGCATACAAAAAGAGATGGAAGAGAGAGATCTGAGAGAGGACATGTGGACAAATAGAGAGGAATGGAGATTAGGAATCGCAAGACGCCGACGCACGTTTTAACGCGATATATATATATATATATATATATATATATATATATATATATATATATATATATATATATATATATATATATATATATATATATATATATATATATATATATATATATTATCGCATTATTGCCCTATTACATTGCTCTCAGCCAAATCCAAAATTATAGAAAAAGCAATCAACATAGAACATACCTTATTTCTTTTACACATCAACGACCTCTTGAAAACCACCACGAACCCCATTTACAGTTTCGCAGACGACAGCACACTTGTCTCAACTTTCACATCCTATCGATCACTTTCGGTGAATGATACAAATAGACTCAGGAAGGAAGAGGTTGACTTCATCAATAGAGATCTTGAAGCGATCGTCGAGTGTGGAACCAACAATCTAGTTCAGTTCATCGCCCAGAAAACACAAAGTGCCACGTTTTTCAAGAAAATGAATTCCTCAAATAATTCCATCACAATTTCCGGAAACACCCTTTTATCAAGTCCCTCCATCTCGATTTTGGGAGTCACGGTGTCTAATAATATATCTTGGCATGACCATGTTGCTAACAACGCAAAGTCAGCAAGCCAGAGGCTGGGTTTTCTGTGGAAAGCTAGAAAGTTTTTTACTCCTCATCAACTGTTGATTAAGTACAAGGCTCAAATTCGGCCTCTACTGGAGTATTGCTTGCACATTTGGGGTTCAGCACGAAAGCATTCTCTTCATCTTCTAGATTCCATTCAGAAAAGGGCCATTCGGTTGATAAACAGCTCAACTGTCACAGATACTCTTTACCTACTAGAACATAGAAGAAGAGTTGCAGACCAGACATTACTCTACAAATATTTTCATGGCAGATGCTCCAGAGAAATAAAAACTCTTACACCACCACTGGCCACATTCGGCCGAAGAACTCGGGACGATCAGTCTCACCCATTTACTCTCAAGATTAGCACTACAAGGACCACCTCCATCAAGAATCCTTCATTTACAGGGCTGCTACGGAATGGAACAAGCTTCCAAAATTAGTTTTTCCAGGAAACTATGACCTGCAACTTTTCAAAAAGCGGGTCCACAATCATCTCCTTTCTATAATCCCTTCTCCTTCTAATAGTCGCAGTGCGGGCCGTCCGCGGCCCACACGATAGGTCTACCCTTTTTGCGACTATTTTCAGAAAAAAAGAATATCCCGGATCTGGCAGTAAACCGGCTTCGATCTATGAAACCGCCAATGTTATTAGCACAACAACTGGCAGCCAATAACTTCAAAATCAACTCCGAATGGCAGACCCTCTGGACTAAAAATGCCCCAACCCATATAGGAAATCTCATAGACCCAGTCGTAAAACACGATGGCTTCGACCAACCACGACATATATGGAAGACCTTAAACCGTATCAGAACATGACATGGTGTGTGTGCCTATAACCTCCTTAAATGGGGAAAACGACCCAACCCAGGTTACTACTGCGGCGACCCAAACCAAACAATTGGCCACATAGTGACAGAGTGTGAACTGAGGGCACATCAAGGGGATTTGATGGACTTCTTCCACACCGCACAATCAAGCCTTAAATGGATAGCTGAACTAGATCTTTTAATATAACAATTTTATATCTACTTATATGTCTGTTTGTAACTCGTACATTGTAATGTCTTATTCACTCGCTAATTTTTACAAATTTTATAAATTTACCATGTGTTGTGCCATACGCTAAATAAATAAGGCCCAATACTTTACCTGCTCTACGCCAGTTGCATACCAGACCTTGAACAGAACATGATTGCAACTTTTGCAGATGATACCGCAATTATTGCAGTTGGAAACAATCACAAAGAGGCTGCTGAAAAGCTCCAAACCTCAATAAAAAGAATTAACAATTGGACTAAAACTTGGCGAATCAGGTTAAATGAAAACAAATATGTACACGTAGATTTTACTAACAAGTACAAACGATATCTCCCTATTATAATCAACGATGCCCAGATCACGCATGCGGATTTAGCAAAATATCTGGGCATGGACCTAGATACAAGACTACGCTGGAAAGTCCATGTAAAAAAAAGAGAAGAGCTTGGCTTAAAATATAGAAAAATATATTGGTTACTTGGGAAAAATCCCAAACTGTCCATCTACAATAAATTGCTCCTGTATAAGCAAGTTTTAAAACCGGTTTGGAACTACGGCATTTAACTATGGGGCTGTGATAGCAAATGCAACATTTTAAAGATTTCAAATAAAATGCTGAGAAACATCGTCGATGCACCTTGGTACTTCGTAACTGTGACCTTCATCGAGACCTAGAAATAGACACAGTTAACCAGACAACCTCCAAAATTGCCAGAAGTCATGAGAAAAGACTTCTTTAGCATGTGAACACCGAAGTAATCCAGCTCCTCGATAACGCCAATTTGATAAGAAGACTCAAGAGTTCGAGTTGCTGTAGTGATAGTTAAAAGCAGAGCACAGTGCGTAGTTACACATTTATCTATTAGTGTGGTTAAGTTATTAGAACCTAAGGCAGACTAGTGAATACAACCTTAGTTGAGTTTAAACTGTATTATTTTAGGCTAGAAAAAAATTATTCATTGATCGAACTCTGATCAGATTATAATGTTAAAAATATTCCGTAAAGGATATTTAAAAAAAAAAAGTGTCATTTATTAGTTTGTTGTTTAACTAATTTTAAGCATATTTTTGTTTTAAATAAACAGTATTGCCGTAGCAAAACCAACTTTTTCAAACCGAGGGCTCTTTTCTATTTTTCTATTTAATATAGTTACCCTTTAGTTCGGAAAAGTTAAAAAAAAAACTTCCGTGTCTACCAATCTACTGACATTTTACAAAGCTCAAATAAGACCAAACTTGAAGTAGTGTTTCCATATTTTAAGGCACTTCTTTATTATCTCTGCAACTGCTTCATCTGGAAAAGGGCTATATTTGAATGAGTTAGGTTCTGAGAAGCTGTATTTTTAAGTCCCTTCACTGCCTGTGACCATTTAGTCACAAGTAGCTCTGACCGTTTACCTTTGGACACTTAAAATTATCCAAACGGAGCGGGGTTTCTAGATTGCAGAATTAACTTCTGTGTTTTTCCTACGTTTCTTTACCCTTAAGACTTTAAGACCTATATCATCAAACTATCACTTAGGTATATCTATGTAGACACCTATGGTTCTCTTGTGTATGAATTAAAAGAACAGATTACAAAATATATTTATTCATCAAAATAGAATTTTAAAATTTGTTTTACATATTTTAGGTACACAATTTAAAATTGATTGCATACATAAAATACATAACTAAAAACAACATATATGTTAACCAATGAACTTTCTTGAAACAAAATTAAACTATTAACCAAATACAACACAAATTTAAAACCACAAGGAATTTTACCTAAATGATAGGTATAAAAGTGGAAAAGGTACACTGTGTTTGTCATTAATGCTTATAATTAAACCTATATTCCTTTCTAAAGTAAGTACATTAAAATTAACCCCTTCAATTATCTAGGAACTTGTATAAAAAGGAAAATGACTTATTTTTCTGAATTACTTTGTATATTTTTGTACTCCTTAGCATTTATATTATTTTGTTTTAAATCACCAAATTTTATTTCATCTCTAGTAACTTTTTGTTAGTTTCATACATTTTGCAATTATTTTTCAAAAATTTAAATTAAAAAATGTTTTATATTCATTACCAAAAATATACTAAGTGAAAAGTCATGTCTTTCCTTTTTGTGTTAAATATTGAAGCCTATCTAGGACTAGTAACAAATGACATTTTAGAAAAAAATGTAGATTATCAAACAATGTGTTTGTATTTTTTATCCAGGACCATACAAAACTCCAAACACATGTCTAAACACAAACATTTAAACAAATTAACTATGAGCAAAAATGTTTGAACAACCATAAAAGTTTACTCTTGTTTTCTTGAATTGCCTCTTCCTTTCCAAGCTGATAAAAGGTTCCAGGCAAAGTAAATGGAAAAAAAGTGAACTTGACAAGCCAAAAGAATAAATGCATACCATAACAAACCATAAGGATAACCCTGAAACAGAAAAAATTCATCTTAATATTTATATACTACTACTACTACGATGGCACTACTGCCCATATCGAGCCTAGGCCTCCTTAATCCTTCTTCCCCAACCGTCCCGATCCACCGCTGCATGTCTCCAATTTCTTATACCCAGTATTTCTTCAGCATATCTCTGTACCCCATCTTCCCATTTCCACGGCTGTCGCAGCCTCTCTGTCCCCATATTTCCATATTCTTCTATTAGGAGATTGTTCCTCAGTTAGGATTCTCGTTTCCATCGCTTCATCTATTCCATCCCTTCATTTTCTTCTAGGTCTTCCTCTCTTTCTTTTCTCCGGTGGTATCCATTCCAACACTTTCCTAGGCCTTCTATTCTCATCCATTCTTTTCGTGTGACCGAACCAAGTCAGTTGCTTTTTCTTAACTTCATCTGAAATATTCTTTTCCATGCCCATTCTATTTCGGATCTCCTCGTTTCTCACTCTATCCCTCCTTGACACTCCACAGCTTCTTATTAAAAAATCCATTTCAGTTGCAATTAGTTTTCTCTTCAGTGTATCTGTTATATCCCATATTTTTTCTAGCAATTTTTTGGCTAAATAAATACTATTATTATTTCTGCTCCATACGTTATCACACTTTGAACAAAACTTTCATATAGTCGCTTTTTTGTTATTCTCCTTATATTCTTTTTTCAAAGGATTGAATTTAGGGCTCCTATGATTTTTCTACCATTATTATGAATTCATTTTCTGAGAGAACATTATTATGGTTGTTTGTGCCTATTGCCAGGTATTCGCATTTACTCATGTTCATCGATAGACCCGCTTTTTGGTATTCCTCTTTCAGTTTTTTGACCATATATCCCAAATCGTCTTCATCCTCTGCTATCACAACTTGTTCGTCAGCAAAGTATAAACTATAGAGTGTGTCATCTCCCACTCTCGGTCCCACTTGTGCACACTTTCTTGTCCACCCTCTAAGGGATTGGTCAAGGTAAATTTTAAAAAGAGTAGGGGATAGACAGCACCCCTGTCTAAGTCCCTTGGAGGTCTTAAAACTCTCTGTCGGGCTTGTTCCTAGCTTCACTCTTGCAGAATTTTCCCTATAGTAGTTTTTATGGCCTGTAGTAGAGTCGGTCTGATCTCTAGTTTCTCCATTCTTTTCCATAGTTGTGATATCGTAAGTCTTTTCTAGATCAATTATCATCTCATGATCCCCTTTATGTATAACTGTGATGTATGACGTTTGCCAGGCTTTTGGAATATCTGCACCATTAAGACACCGCTCAAACAAATTCTTTAACATAACCTTCAGTTTTTCAGGGCCAAATTGTACAAATTCCAGGTGTATTCCTCCAGGTCCTGGAAATCTTCCTAAGTTTAGTTGTTTTGATTGCTTTTTTTATGAGGGACATATCTAGTTTCAAGGTTTCCCCATCTATGTGGTTTGGTTTATTTTCCTCTACGTACTGTGGCCTTGCTTCCATTAACAATTTTGTAAAATGATCTACCCTGGGAGATCTATCCTTGGAGATGTTATTAATTGTGAATCCAGTTCTTAATGAGGTTCTCAGAGATTTGACGGTCTTTCATGCTTCTGAACTCTTAGTACCATCTATATTTTGGTCGACGTATTCGCACGTTTTAAGCCACAAGCCATTTTTCTTGTTTATGACTTGTTGTTTTACTTTCCTATTTAGTTGTTTGTATCTCTCTTTGATCTCTGGGTCTCTTATCTGGATGAGCTTTTGATATATTTATTTATTTTTTGCTATTGGTTTTTCTATTTCTCTATCTTACCAATATGGTTTACTCTTCAGATCCGTCATTCCTAAAGACTCCATCACAGCTTCCTTTATACATTGTGTAATATGTTCATACTCAGTTTCTGTACTCCTTTGTTGTTATACCATTTTCTGTTTTAATTGTCTTTGGTATAGAAAGTTTGTACTGTTGTGTTCAAAGCTTTCCATATCAAATCTTTTTATTCTTCTCTTAATATTTAAATAGGATTTTTTTTAAATGTCTTTTCTATGCAATAATGGTTTGAGCAGGGGATTTGTGTGCGATTTCAGCCTTTGGTAATGTGTTTGGTTTCTCTGCTATATTGTTTCTTCAACTGTTGGAATTTGGAAGTCTTTGTATATCATCTAGTTTGTGAGGTACCAGGAAGCATAGACAATTGCTTACAGAATCTTGGATTGAGCTCTTTGTAAAATAGCTACATTGGCTTTGCTGGCACAGCCCCACAATTCTATAAGTCTAAATTGGAATGATAAGTCATATAAAGTAAAACTTTGTTTTCTATTGTCATTTTTTATTTTGTGACTAACAACCAAAATAATTCACTCATTTTAAGGTCTATTTGTTTGCATTTCTTTTGTATGTAATCTCTTCAACTTAATTTGGCATCTAGATGCATGATGATTGTGGAACTTCTATGTTGTTAATGTAGATTGCATGGCATTATTCTTTTCTTAGCGTGAAAGTTACATGTGACTTACTTTCATTTACTTTTATTTTCTAATTGGGTTCTATGCCAATAAAGTACAATCATCTAAGAGTAAAGAGTTAAGCAGAGGACTAAAATTTCTTAAAATTTGAACCAGTGGTCTTTTGCAAGCATTTTAATTTTACCTGTATGTATAAGTATGTAACACTAATTTGACATTTAAAACTGATAGTAGCAAAAACAAATGTTTCTATTATGACCCTCTGAATATGTTAAAATAGAACAAGCAATATTTGTTTAATTGCCTAATGCTTTTTTTCTCACTTACAAATGAACTTGTATATATTTAAATATTCAGAACAGTGGCAAGTTTGAATAAAATTAAATTTGTTATAAAAATATGACACAATTAGCAAAATGTACCTGCCACATGTGAACATCCTCTAACTCATCCTCATCTATATGGCCAAGATATGTAATGACATCCATACAGTAATAAATAAGACCATACACAAGAGGAAGGAATCCAAATAACACCAATCCTGCTATAAAGTTTCTCATTAAAGTTATTTTGTTTTTCTTAATAGCTTCCAAGCCCAAGAATGATAGTAGTAGGCTGACACACCAAATGTATTCCCACCATAAAGGCTAAAAATATCATGTTTAGGGTACCTCTTAAAAAGAACTAAAATTCTTACCTTGGGAATGTCCAATTCTTCTATTTCCAGAATAAATATGTCAAGTTTATCCAGTATATCAGCAGAGAGTTTTGCAATCATTGCAAAAAACAATAAGTAATGGAAAAATATACAGTATTTTAGTCTTGATTTATTTAAAGCACTAAAAGAAACAACAGTTAACATTTTGATAATAGTTTTAAGGTTTTGGCATATTCTCAAGATAGTTGGCAAAATAACTGTAACATGTAAGGTTAGAAAATTCACCTTGTTTGATAATGTGTAGCAATTCTTTGTCGATGTTCGTATTCGGACCCGTCTGTCCCAGGTGGGGTGTAATACATCCCTTTAGTAGCCATAATTTCATACAAAAACTAACTATTACCTTAATATTAATTCAGACTTTCCTAAATGTAAGTGACCATAGAAATTAATCAAAAGTGACACAAAAGTCAAGGTATAGTGGCGTCAGTGGTCCTATCTTGAAAATACCAGATTTATGCTTTGTACTATTCAAAATAACTACCTTACGATCAGAAACTTATTCAATAATGTATTAAAATGTTTCATTTCTTTAAAAAGTAATATTACATATTATAATTCGCGTCACCCACAGAAGAGTTTGCTACAAGTAATCGTAAATTCTGCATAGGCGTTAAACAGTGACAGTTACTAAGTAACTAATCTTTAATGTTAAAATAAAAATAATAATCCAAAAGTGTATTTAAATGCTTGAAAATAATTTTCATTTTTAATATGCAGTATTGATGTTGGTGTAAGTCAAACTATGGAGGGAAGATTTAAACGTCAAATTTATAAAAAAGAAGAAATGACTACAAATTTTTAAATAACACTCTCGACAGAATAGGGAAAAATCACGTAACGCGAGATGGCGCTGCCAATAACAAAATATCGTATCGAGGTGTGTACAACAAATATTCTGTCATTTGAAAACTTGTAAAACCACAGTTTTTATTGAAGGTTTATTTCCGAAGTTTTCCAATTCTGTTGTCCCTGGAATTTTTTTTGCAATGCCTATGAAAGTTGAAATATCAATTTCGGACATATTGCATTATGTGGGTGAACATGTTCGATCAATTAAGGAAGGTGAAGAGGTTTTTAAGGCTGGCCACATCATTTTATGTGGAACTGACGGTCTTAATAAAAAAATCATCTTTCAAACGTATTCTTTGCATTATTGAAGTTACTATGAATAATCACAAATAAAACGATAGTTCATTGGACCACAATATCAAACTTACCACTTAAAAATTCATCTTTCACTTGCTTTGCTTGCTGCACACAAACATAAACTTTAAGATTGGTTTTCCTATTTTCCATTTTTATGCTGTCTTGTGTTTTGATGGAAATTATGCAAAGATTTAGTGGAATTGTCATATGTAAAGTTTTGTGAAACAGACCATATTTTTCGCGATTTTATTTCACCTTTTTTAATCCTTTGCATTTTCAGATTTTGTGGTTTATTAACACCAATTCTTTACAAAATATCTTTCAAATATAACACTTTTAATGCTTAAATTGTTAAAAATAATATATAAAGTTCACTATTCACCCGTATAAAAAAATGGAATTTAGTTTGTTGTTCACACCTCTATAAGTTCATACGATCAATAATAGATGTCACCCACTCCTTGATTTTTCCTTATCGGAGATTTGACACTGACAGTAATTTTACCAAAGTAGAGGATTGTTTATTGATTAGATTTTCTTATAAAATAAATTTTGTAAGTTTAAATTGTCAATCTTATGCATTATATACCTTAAAATTTTTAATAAATTAATTCCTTTTACTGACAGCTGAATATGAATACTTTTAATTATTTGACTTTACAGCACAACTATTACATTAATTCATACTATGGCAGTAACCATTAAAGAAATATGTGACAATGTTAGACTGGCTCGAGAAATGTCTATGTTGGGAAACTACGAAAATGCTGAGGTTTACTATGAAGGATGTTTACAAATGATTACTAAACTAATTTTAATGATTACCGAGCCACTACGTAAAAATAAATGGCAACAAGTAAGAACTTGATATTTCTATAGTTATACTGGTGATAAGCTATGTTACCATTCTACAGAAATTCATTCGTGACTTCAGCAAGAGAAAATTGTTAACTAAATAATCTTTTATGGAGAAGTTAAACCTGGAAATGGTTTTTTCACAGCATTATTGCAATATATTTTATGATCAGTAGGTGTTTCTAACAAAATAATCATTACAGGTACAGAAAAAAGTCAGTTTTGAATATGAACAAGTTAAGGAGCTAAAAACTATGTTACATACTCTAAGATTAGAAACAAGTGTGGAAGTTCCAATTGGAGCTAGAAGGAGAGATGAACCTGTAAGAGATTTGGGAGATATTACTAATTCTGATCCATTTTCCCAAAATGATCCAGATGTTTGGCCTCCTCCTACACCAGTGGATCATAGGTAATAATTAAAAAAATTTGAAAACATAATTGTTTTTAAATGTTTTGTTGTGTTTTGTTGACAGTTAATGTATACACTGTAGCACTTAAAATTTGATTTAGTTTCCTTATATAATTAGTAAACCACATTTAAAATATACTTTCTCACAAAGAATAAGTGTTTACCATTTATTTGTGTAGTATAATAAATTAAAAAACATCTATTCCTGACACAAACATGCTTTTATTAAATTATTGTAATTATTTATTTCTGTTCATAGCAATGGACCAAAATCACGAATTTCAAATGTAAAAAAAACAGATGTTAAAAAAAGTATTGCATCCAGGGCAAGCTCCTCCACAGCAAAAAAATCAGAAGTTACAAGATATTCTAGACCTGTTAAAAAGGAAGAGAGACCTACTTCTTCACGCTCAGAAAGAATTGTAGACAATAATAAACCAGAAAGAGACCATAAAGATTCTGAAATTGGTGAAAAAAATGAACCAGAAGAAGAGAAGAAATTTGAGTGTCATGGTATGGAAAGAGAATTAGCTGATACACTAGAAAGGGATATTGTTCAAAAGAACCCCAACATACATTGGGATGATATTGCTGATCTACATGAAGCAAAAAGATTACTAGAAGAAGCTGTTGTTTTGCCCATGTGGATGCCTGATTTCTTCAAAGGTTTGTCAATTAAATAATCTTAAATTTTTTTTCTTTTTAATATTTATACAGAAATAAAAAGTTTCCTATTAACAATTTATATTGATAATGTAATAAATAAATCTAGTGTTATTTTACTTATTTTATATAATAATAATTTTATTTTACAGGGATAAGAAGACCTTGGAAAGGTGTACTTATGGTTGGTCCTCCAGGTACTGGAAAAACTATGTTGGCAAAAGCAGTAGCTACAGAATGTGGAACAACATTTTTTAATGTTTCATCTTCTACTTTAACCTCTAAATATCGGGGGGAATCTGAAAAAATGGTTAGGTTACTTTTCGAAATGGTAAATAAATTGAACACACCATCACTGTTAGTTAATATTTATATAAATTTAGTATCTTCGCATTTGATAGGAAACTTTTATTTTTTTTTACTGGCTTTGTTTTTAAATGGATTTAAAGCAACAATATTACTCTTAAAATTTTTAAAGATCTTGTAATTGTTTTTAGAATATTATTAAATATAAATACTTTAAAAAACTGTTTAATAACATAATTTTTAAACATAAATTTTTATACAGGCTCGATTTTACGCTCCCAGTACAATATTTATTGACGAAATAGACTCTTTGTGTTCAAGGAGAGGTTCAGAGTCTGAACATGAGGCATCAAGAAGAGTTAAATCAGAATTGTTAGTTCAAATGGATGGTATTACAGCAAATAATGATGAACCAGGTAAGGTAGTAATGGTATTAGCTGCTACCAATTTTCCTTGGGACATAGATGAGGCTCTGAGACGTAGATTAGAAAAAAGAATATATATTCCTTTGCCCACAATGGAAGGAAGAGAGGCTCTATTAAAAATTAATTTAAGAGAAGTTAAATTGGATCCAGATATCAACTTGACAACAATAGCAAAAAGGTTGGATGGATTTTCTGGCGCTGACATTACCAACGTTTGTAGGGATGCTTCAATGATGTCCATGAGGAGAAAAATATGTGGCTTGCGACCCGATCAAATAAAACAGTTGCCAAAAGAAGAATTAGACCTACCAGTTACTATGAGAGACTTTGAGGAAGCTTTATTTAAAAATAATAAGAGTGTTAGCAAAGAAGATTTAGATAAATATGAAAAATGGATGAATGAGTTTGGATCTTCATGATTCGGATTTTTATTGAAATAATAATTTAAAAAATACTTTTCTAAAAATTTTTTAAACTACTTTAAATTTAATTATTTAATTTAGAAAAAAGAAACATTCTTTTTATGTCTTAATGGTAGATAAAATATTTTAAAGTGCATCTTAGTTGTTGGATGTAATAAAACCATAGATTCATTTTTAAAAGCAGTTAATTAGATTTGTCCACATTCTAACGGAATAAGTCCATAATATTTTTAAAAAATTTCAAATCAATCAGTTTGCCATTACTCTTTCAAATTAATTACATTTTTGCTTTTATTGGTAATTCTGTTAAAATTAATTTCGTCAAGAAATAACTTTTATTGCACTAAAATTTAATTTAGTTTTGGAATGGTTTGAAAAATATCTTATCTCTTTTAGTATTCAAGAATTTTACTATTAATATTTATAGTGACATTATACATCTAGAAGTTTTCTATTTATTCTATTTTTAATGTAAAATAAACATGAAAGAAAAATCATAAATCTATTTTCTGATAAAAAAAGTATCTAAATAATTTAATAATTAAGGCGTGTTTGGACTTAAAACAATTTTCAATCTATCATTTAAGCTAACTACAATCTAAAAACTTAAAAATATTATATCTTGCCAAAAGATTTTAAAAACAATTGTCATAAATCACCTTTAAAAATAAAGAAAAACAAAATCATTGGCGATTAAATAATTGCTTCTATCTGGATATAATAAATGTGTAGCTTAATGTAATCAACAGTTACTATAAATATCGTTTGTCTGAAAAAATATCGTTGGGTTATAATTTAACATATTTATAGTAACTTTATACCAAAATATTTGCGAATCCCAAAAAGTAGAGCCTTATTGTAGAAAATAAAACATAATATCAGTGGTCTGGGTGCGACCCGAGAGGTCCACACGACTAACCTCCCAGTGGAAAGAATGAAAAAATACCATGTTTTGTTGTTATAATAATTATTATTATTAAAATTATTATAAAAAACGATATTAAATTGTTTATTACAAATTATAATTGTCATTAACAATATTCTGTTTATGTCAACCATATTCTTTCAAACTTTTTCTTATCATTTTATTAGCGGGAGCTATTTTTAATTGTTTAAAACAACAATTGAATTTTTTTTTTTAATTATTATGATCAATAATCATTTGTTAGTAACAATATACTATTGTTATAAACAATACTTGATTATTACTAACAATAATTTTTTCACTGTTATAGCGTCTTCAATGCTATTCTCTCAATACTGACACAAGTTTAAAATTCTCCAATTCCTATTTTTGTTTTCTAAAATTATTTCTTTTTATGAAATATTGTCATCATATTTTTCATACAAATATTCCTAACATGCAATATTCATATTATTCAAAAGATCTTAAAATGCTGTATAAAAAATAGTATAATTTATAAATGGCAAAATTCAAGTAGTTTACCATTTTTTTCAGTTTTTTTATTCTCCATAAAAAACAGCTCGACCGATTTTGCTGAAAATCTAATTAGTTCTAAGTTGCATAATTATACGAACATACACACACAGATGTCCACTTAAAAACTATTGTATTCGACTTTGGGGACCTTGAAATGTGGAGATATGTCAAAATTCGGGATTTGCAAAATCGGACCCATTACTATATTTTCTCACTGGGAAGTTAAAAAATATTAGCTTAAATTAAATATATCCTGCAATGAGTAATATTTACTGGTTTATATAAGTAATAAATTAAACAATTTATTATTAATTTATTTGCTTACCCTGTAATAACGTTTTATTGTTATCACTTTACAGCGAGGTTGTTAAAATTAGACCATATATGTTCAAAAATCTAACATAACATGAAAATTGCTGTTTATTACAAAATATTAAGCATATTTAAAAATGATGCATTGTCTAAAATATTCAATTAATTAATAACTACCAAATTTGTTAAATACTCTGTGGTACAATTTTTTATTTTGATCGTTATATCTGTTAAATATATTTTAAAAAATTGGGATTATACATTTATTTTATTGCAAGCGTTTTAATTTTTATTGACTTTATATTTTTTTAAATTAAATCAAAATACTGTAATTGTGGTATATAAATGGAAAAAATAGTTCAGTTTAAAAATATCTTTTGATTAAAAATCAACCAACATTTAAGTTTTATTATAAAAAAACTTGTTATTTATTGGATGTATTGGGAAGTGTGATAAACGACAGAATTCACAAAATACAACATATAATATTGGGGCTTTCTTAAGTTGCGGTGGCAACGATTGTTTTTATTTAATTAATTAGTATGAATGTTTTTTTACATACAGTTATGCAAAAATTGGGGTGACAGTACATTTTTTTAACAACTAGCTATAGTTTGTTTATTTTGTCCTTTATAAAGAGAAATAATAAATGAAATTATAATTTACTTTATTGTATATATTTTAATCTTGTTATAGGATATATTGTTTTCGAATAACTCTTAAAATATCTAAATAATTTAGTGTTAATTAAATAAAAACAGTACCAATATATTTATTAATAAAAATTAACCACATTCAACAGCAAAATCTACGGAAAACCTGTCCTTCCATTCCTCTTTTTCTGTTCATTTATTAAAGTGACTAATTATGTTTATATTAATTTTTACCGTTAACTTTTCAAAACATTAATTGTTTTAATTATCTCCCTAAAAGGTGCAAATTATTTAAAACATTTAATAGATAGTTGTGTTATTTGGAACAAAATGATTTGGTTTTTAAAAAAAATTCAAACTGTATTTTACTGTATTTAATTATATAAATTACTAGAACTTTATTAAATTAATTATTTTCAATTTTTTGTTGTAAACCCGTTAACAAATATATAATAAATTCATTTATTCTTAAATGGTGTATTATTTACTGCAATGAAATATATTTTTTAATTGATTATCATTTTGATATTCCTTGAAATTTTTGTTTCAAAATGAAATTTCCAAAAGGATTTATTATCAAAACTTTTTAATAATTATTGTTTTATAAATAGTAAAAGGTTCACAAATGATTAAACTGTGATAATAATTATTTAAGTGATTTACAAGCGGTAATTAGTAAAGTACATGAAAAACGAAAATGAGAGTTTAAACTAAATAATTCTGTAAAATGTACGATGATACCATTTTTAATATCGTTATCGGATGATGTTATAAATGTAGAATAATTATATAAAATTAAATATTTTTGTTGTGAATGAATATGTATTTGAATATTCCCGCCATGATAGTTTTATGAAAAATACCGCGCTTACAAGTCTACGCTACGAAACAGCGCCACAGTGGCGTAAGACCAAGCAGATGGAAAAATAGTTCTCACGTTTTTTTAGATATACTTGGTGAAATTGTGACATTAATTCATATATATTATTGTAAAATATTCCGAGAAGTGTTATCAATTGCGAAGAATAGAAATATGTGAAATATTCAGAGAATAAATGGCAAAACAACGAGGTAAAATGTTGGCGTAGGAATTGGACCTCTACCCATAACCGCCATAACCTCCATTCGTGTTATTGGAGTAGATACGGAATTAAGTTGTGTGTCAGATGTGTCTACTAATTTGGATTTATCGAAAAGTTATATGGTTTTATTTATTTTCAGCGTAAAGAAGGTGATCCAGTGAATTTATTATTATGTGTTTGAAAGGATTAGGGTGCAAATTAGAATACCAAAATGAAGAAAAGCTTCCGTTGTTGACTATAACGGCGGGGTGTTGGCAACGATCGGCCGTGCTAGATCGCAGCCGTTTTTCTTAACATGGCTGCAACGCAGGCCGAAAAGCAACAAAATGACGTGAATAGTGAGAAAGTGCAGTCGGATCAGCATCTGAATGTGCGGAATTCCTTGTTACAAAATGGAACCGATAAGAGTAGTGTTCGTGGAGGTGGCGGTGTAGTGCATACAAAGGCGAAAAACACCGGCGGCAAAAACATCGCCATAGAAATGAGTCAATACCGACAGGATAGCAGCGGTGGCGGCTCAACGACGGTTCCTGGACAGACAAACACTAGTTCGGGCCCCACGTCCAACTTAATCTCCGAGCCAAGTCTTGGCGGAGAATCCGAGCCGTCGACTGGTGCCACAACAACCGCCACAGACTCAAATATCTATTCGTCAGAAGGCCCTCCGGCCTCTTCGCCAGCTGCCGCCGACGGTCACGGTTACGGTTTTCCTTACGGGAGAGACGTGCATAATAGCGCGGAAGGTGGCATTCACGCTTTCGGGCCGCGACAACCGTTTGGAGCCCCCAAACAGATGCCTCCACACCAACCACATCAGCGATTTGTTTCGGGGCCTTCAATTTCACAGCCCTCTGGTCCAACGCCAACGTTGAATCAATTATTACAAAGTAACAATAACACTATGCCTCATCGATATCCAAATAGTTATGGTCACCCAGATCAGCATTATAATCAAGCATGGTCGTCCCAAAAGCCTCTACAACAAGGTTACGCTTCGGGTCCCCCGGGAAGCGGGGGGCCACCTCCAGTCGGTGCACCACCAGCTTCTTACAGGACACAGCCGACGGTAAGTCTATATATTTAAATAGTCATTCTTCTTCATCTTGCTTGCCTACCGCCCTCAGAAAGTTGCAGGAACACGTGTGCCGCCTCCTAAACTGTAGTTCTTGGCAGGAGAAGCCACGTGCCTGCCAAAGTTTGTTTACTATTTCGTATCGACAGGACCGGCACGGAATAATAACGACAACTACGCACCCCTGGACGTTTCTCCTAATCTTTGTTATTTTAATCCACCATGCAACTTTCGGCCTTGAACTTGCTATGTCACTCGATTATTATGTACCTACTACCTCCCACTTTGTTATTATGCAATCAGCTGACGTGTTGCAAAGGTGGCGTCAAACAATTCCGTACACCTACACATATTTATACCCCTTTAACCCTAAAACTTACCCCTATATCTCATGTTTCCCGTGCTTTTCTTTAGTCCCCATTTTAAAAATCCAGTTCATTCTAACACTTGTTTTGTCTACTCACTTGCTTAAAAATTTAAATTACCTACCTTTCAAACACTTGTTTTATTTACAAAATAAATAATTTGCATACATTAATTGGGTATCTCCTAAAAAGTCTACACAATTATGAAATAAGGGTACCTACTTTATTGAAAGTGGTAGCAGGAATAACTGACAAAACCTGTTTGTATTGTTGTTTTTAAAAGAATCAATATATTATTTATCTTGTTTCTTATACCATTTTTTTTATTTAATTATGTATAAAATGTTGGAATCCATACTGGAGTTTAAAATAAATTTTTGATGTTTTTATGGCATTTGGTGGTTCTGTGTTTCAATAGGATAAACAAAAAAGAGTTTAACTGTATGAAGGGCCGTATCTGGACTAAAAGTTTTCGGGAGATTAGAGCCGTTGCTGATAAAAGTTTTTTAAGGATTCAAAAAAATAATACAATTTTTGAAAATTATGATTATAATAGCTCAATATTAATAGGTATTTCCTTCGCAATACGCTTTAGAACTTCTGTGGTATTAAAATTATCATGCCTATGAACATTTACAAGGGTCGCTCTTGAACAGTTAAATCAAGCAAATAATCTTTTGGACGTTTTAATGTTAAAAATGATCCTTCTGACAAAGCTGTTAATAAAGATGATGTAAGAATTTTCAAAAGGGTATTGGGAAAAAATGGTATCGTTACATTATTAAGCTTAGAAGTCTCCTGCAGCTCTCCTGATTAGTCGGTGCTTTTATCACCACTGTATTGATAATTTTTTTTATCAGAAAGATGAAAAAAATGTTTTTTGCTAATATAAGGATTGGGCAGTCGCGCTTTGTTTCTAAAGGAAGGTTGAATCTCAAAATTCCCTTAAATACGGTCCTGGCTGTATATAATGTTAAAAAAAGGATATAAATTAAAGGTATTTGCACAAACAACTATTCAATTCTTAAATGTTATTATTAATAAATCGATTAGAAATATTAATTAAGTGAAATATCTTTAATACATTGGTCATTAAAGGTTTAGGTACATGTAGTGTAAGTGGCTATGTAGTAAGATTTATATAAAATTAAAAACTAATAAAAAACAATCATTAAACAATGACTTAATTAAATATTAAGCTAACAAATTTTAGTAAAAAACAAAATAAACAAGTTTTATTACATAATTGTGACAGGTTCATAATTGTTATTCCTATAGTAATTATATCAATGTTTACCTAATTACTAATGAAAAACAATTTACATTTTACTATAAACTAATTCATAAAGTGAAACCTACAGTTATTTATTTTATAATAACAATTGTGTGATAAGATCACAAAACCAACAGCATTTTTATTTCATCAGTTTATAAATAAATAGCTTTAAAAATTGATGTTTACGGAAATCCTCTTAAATAATCATATTTTAGTTTAATTCACTGTGTCACAATTAGTTATGGTTCTTTCTAATTAATTTACAGCTTTCAAAATTCATTATTTGCAAATGTTAGTAGACTTAACATTACAAGGATACTATGTAAATTGAAGTAGATTACTTTTTCTATTGATGTTATTTACAAATATGTTGGTAAACAGATTCAAAAATAACAATTTACCAAAATATAAGTTATTAATGTTTTAGTGGAGCCTAATTATATTTTAAATAATTTTTTATTTTGTAATATAAATTATCTGATTACCTAAATAACCATTTTATACTTTTTAGAAAGTAAAATTATTTTTATTCGGTTTGCCTAACATATCGAATAGAGGTTAGATTCTTCCAAAAAAATTATCCAATTGATTACATAATAATTATGTTACTTTATTGCAATCATTATTTAAAACCTTTTCTTTCATTAATCGAAAAATCTATCTCTTTTAGTTAAAATGTTAAATTAGCAGCGCTGTGAAAGAAAACTTTGTAACCACAGTAATTTTCATTATGTTAATGAAATGAAACTTTTATGACTTTCTCTACACATGAGTTCAAACGAATGTTAGCAAAGCCACAGTTTCCAGTGGCCATTTATTTATCCTAAAGGAGGTAGGCGAAACGTAGACATAGTTCCGAAATAAGTGACGGGTTTCAACATATTTATTAATTTCAATTTAAAATAATATGTTTAATCTGCATAATATTATAAATCAATTAAAGTAAAACAACTTATTTGAAATTGACAGTAGAGATACCTAAAATAAAAATATAAAATTATATTATCGGGGCTTATAGGAGCTAAAAGTATTCTTGCAAGAGTCTAAAAGAAATACAATTTTGTCTAAAATAACATTTTATTATCGAATTAAAAACATTAAATACAACTAAAGAGAATCAATAAACTTATTAGAATGTATGTACCTACAACATTAATAAATATCTATGTAATACAATTAAAAAAAGTCCAGCATCATTCATTACTTCCAAGATTAAACCAGACTTAAAAATTTATTTATTTAATTAATGTTTAAAATAGCAACATCAAAGTGTAGTAAAAGTCAAGTATTAAATATATTTATTTTATAAAAAATTGTATCAATTGTAAATATGTAATTTAAAAGAAATTGTTTTAAAAAGTGAATGGCCAACATTTAACCAAATCTTGGGCTCGTTGGTGTTTTTTATTTTAACGTATACAGAGTACATTATTTTAGTAAAAATAAGTTGTTGAATTACATTTTTAACTGATCATTAGTGCAACTTAATATTGGTTACATTTATAATTGAAGTACCGTAGCATAAAAATTTTAGTTGAACGTATTTTTATTATTAGTAGAGTAAAATGTATTAAAAAATTCAACTTTTCTTTGACAATTGTCATCAAAACGTATAAATAGGAGATTGTGTAATATGTAAAAATAAAAAGTATTTTTTTAAAATAATAGGTACATTTATTACTGTATATTTGACGATTTTAAGACATTCGTATTTGAAAAAATTAAAAACAATTACAGTAGGTAAAAATAAAAGTATCCATTAAGTGAGTTTTTTTCAATTTTTAATTTATAATCCCTGCTAAGATATGTGGATAAAATAAGATATACCTACTTCAGAGACACCTTGTAAATATACACAAAAACGAGTTAATCTTAAATAAACACTTGTTAACTATCAACTCCTTGCAATTGTAATTATGCGATATATTTAAAATTAGCATTGTTGTGATTATCAGCTGATGTATTTTTTTGCTTCCAACATGAATGGTGAATAATTACTAATTAGTTTATCATACGCTTACATAGAAATAAATTACATATTGTGTTGATGTTTTGCTGGCAAACATTCAAAATTACATTGTATTGGTATAAAATGATTTGCATTTTAAATTATACAAAGTTGTACTAATGATGGTATGTTTAGCTAAGACTAAATAAAAGTACCTTTGATTGTTTGATAGTAATTTATTGTGTGGTCGGTCGTACATAATCAGTTTATTTTAAAATTTTATTCATTTCGGTTTCATAAAACTATACAAAAAATTTGCTTCTTTTTTAGTGTACATCCTTTTTATTTACAAATTGAGTATGTATTTGGTTAAATAACTAATTTGGATGTATACACTAATTATATACATATAGTGTTAATTTTGTTCGCAACGGTTTTAAAATCTATTTAGGTTGCTTTCTCTTGCGTCTGCAACTCTACGTTAGTTGAAAGGGTTTTTGAAAATGTTTATGACTACAGATAATCAAATTATAAAGTCAATCACAATGTAGTAAGTAACCAACTTATTTAATATTGGTTTAATACGAGCATTTATTGTTGTTTTAAAAATCGAAATCTAGGAGTTGATTTGCAAATAAAATGCTTCTTATGTTTGGTTTAAACCATTAAACTTAAACTATTGTTTAAATAAAAGCATGTTTCTTTTATGACATCTTAAATAATCACTCAGTCCAAATAAATACCAGTAATCGTCAAAATGCGACAAGTTTTTCAAAAAAAATCAACGTTTTGTTTTTTACAGTTATCTCCAGCGTACGGAGGTGGTTCAGCTCCAAGTCCAGGTTACAGCGAAGGTCGATCAAATTGGCCTAGTGGGCCTTCTGGTCCGGGTGGTCACGGTCCAGGGCCGGGTCCGGGCCCTGGGAGCCCTGGTCAGGCGAACTCCTCGGCACCGGTTAGTCAACCGTCGCCGCAGCCGTCACAGCCTCCCAGTCATTCGCCCGGACCCGGACCTGGAATGCCGCCTAGCCCGCAACATCAACCTCTTCAGGGGTTTCCTTCAAGACCTGCACCACCTACCACCCCTAACGCACACGGACCTGATGCAGCGGTGAGTTTTTTCATTTTTATCGCATTTCTCCCAATCCATTGAATCCTGACGAGAATTCAATTGGCTGTTGTAATTTTAAAATTTTAAAAAATAACTTCGTTGTAAAACATTTAAAAGTACAATGATGGTTCTTGTAAATTTGAACTTTCAAGTAAATGGGATAAGTAAAATATTTAAAACTTTTCGTACTAATTTGTTATAACAAATAAGCAACAACCAAGTAATAAAATACATTGTTCTCAGCATTTATTTGCGGGCTGCTGGAAAAAGGATGAAATTTTTTTTGTAAGTCGTTAATTAGTAAAAAATTTGTCATCGAAGTTTTTGCATAATCTTAAAATTATGCCACAAACTATTTTAAGTGACTACCTTATTTTTTTATATTTGTAATTTCCTATAATTTTTATAGATGTCTCAGAATTACTCCGTTGTTTGCAAACGACATCGACTTTAACGTCCAAGTAGAAAGTTAAATGTCCATTAAAATATGTTCAGTGTCACTATTCATTACAAGGAGCCATTTTCCTGGCACAATTCGATCCCGCCAGAGAAACGGCAGTTCGATAGTGACCGGTTGAATTGGCATTTGCAACAACTGACTTGTACATTTCTCTTCAAAAAAAATTACAATGAACGTTTATAGTGCGATTCCCTGTTTACTGCCTGTAAATCCATTGTAGATCAATTTGCCATGTAGCCTTAAAAGCTAACTCGTTTTGAGACAAAAAAAAATATGAAATTGTTCGACTTAATTTCAAAATTTATTTTTTGTTTACTTATGTTTAGAAATAAATTAAAAAGTTAATTTATTCTGACGCTCGTTCAGCAAAAATTTGTTGGAATCTAATAAAATAAAAATATTTATTTCAAAGAATCATGTTTCAGATCCAACATTTTAAGTCAAAGACTCTGAAATTCTTGACTTTTGAAACTCTAAAATTCTTGAAAACTCGAATTTCTTTACTAAGGTTTTATGATATTTAAAAATCTATTAGATTAGATTATTAGAATTTTTGCTATTAAAACTAAAATATATACCACAAAGTGTTGCATTGAGAGAATTTTTTTTAATAATGTAGAAAATTAGTTATTTACAATTTTAAAAATAAACAGTGTCTGAACGGTATTCTAAGTGATAATTCTGAAAGCAAAACAAATCATACCGTTTTTCTTTACATATTACGAAGTACCGTTCACTAACAATTTCGGAATATTAACACGAGAGCTGAAGTTTATATTTCCATTTAAGAATGCCACTATTTATGGCTCCAACACCGCGTCTGATGTAAGTGCTTTGAGATCTCGATCCTCTCTTTCATTATTTGCATTTTAGTCCAGTTTTGAGATAATTCGAATCAAAATATTTATGGACGATTCATTTATGTTCAAAAATTTTCAACTGGATTATTACACCTGGTAAAGAAAATGAATCAAGATTAGCGACGTATAAATTAAAAAGTGAACAATATCTAATATAATAAAAAATTTCATTATTTTTTAAAGATGAAACAAATTAAATTCATATTTAATCTGAAATAACAGACAATCTGATTCGTTTTGGATTTACTTCTATGATTTTTAACGTTAATGGCAATATTTTACTATGAAATTTTTATTGTTATGGATTTGCTGTTTTTAATAAAAATGAACTGGTCTAAAGATTCAATGAAATTCCGCTTCTTTCTTCGTGCATTTGCATCTACTAACACGACTTCTTTGTGGATAAATCTTACCGTTATGCCTAATGCTTTGTTGCATCAAAAACACTTTTCCTTGTCTTGCGTTTCCATTCCACAAAACATCCGTTTATCATCCATTCTCGATTTAACATTACCCAGGCTAGTTACATAAAATAGGGGTCATTCACGTTTATAGATACAGTTGTTTGTGTAAAGTTATGAGTAATTTTTTGCAAAATGGGTGTCTAGGGAATCTAATGTAAGGATTTAAGCTGTCGCTTATAACCTTATAACCTTAGTAACCTTAAAAATATTTTACTAAAATGCAGATTGAAAAAATTAATTCTTGATGAAGACTAAGAAATATGCAATTTTTTGTAAAATTTATAGTGGGAGGAAAAATAGTGTTTGTGAATAGTATAGGTACTACTGTTCATAATCACAAAATAAAAAAATCCCATTTTATGAATTAAATGCCATCTTTTATTAGTATTTTATGACTTCTGAAAGCAATAAATACTTTTATCGCACTGTTTGAATTTTAATCTTATTAAGGAAAAACTCTTGCAGGCGTTTCGAGTACTTAGACATAATTGTATAAATATTAATATTTTCAGTCCCCTTTTTTTAAATAAATATTACATTCGTTGGTATACTGAAATTTGTATTTTTTTATTGACTTATTTCTATATTTAAGGATTTCATATAATTCGTGGTATGTGGTATTTGTTTTTCTTCCGTTTCTTCACGATTTTAAATTTATTCCTAATTCCCGCCCACCACATTTTTAACACGTGCTCTCACAGCAAATCGGATACAATAAAAGGTCAAAATCTCTTAATTGCACTGGTTTACCCAGAGACGAGGGGTTACGCAACATTCAAGCTGATAATCTAAACACGGTTGCAGAAATTCATTTTAAATTTAAACCTGTTATCGGAAAACAGATCCGAAGAATTTTTTATTGAAACTCGCTACATATATTCTTTGTTGGAATAATAAATTATTGTACAAACAAATTTTAAACAATAACGAGTTAAAAACAAATTGAAATAACAGTTAAAGTTCTTATTCCATAATTGGGCATTTATTTGAAATTAAAACAAGAACAGTAGGGTATGAAGTAGATGAAGTGACGACTTAAGTGGATTTGGAGAGTTTGCGACTGAATATTGAGTGAATGTACGTATATAAAGCCATATCATGGGGTCATCTTCTGAATGGTAGTAGCATAATTTAGTGCTATTTTGAGTCACTACTTTTTGATGCTTCAGCCTTATTCAAAATATTTTGGCCAACTTAAACGTCAAGCTAGTGTAGCCACGTTAGTAATTCATGTACAAAAACTAATTGAAAAATTCCTTTTTATCCTATAATGGTTGGCCTTGAATGGTAAAATAAAAAATTCGCTAAATCATCGTCAGCATTGGAAAAATTGCGAAAATCGATTTTGTGATGTAAGGCTAGCGTATCCACTGCATTTCTATTAATAGTAAGCAAATATTTCAACTTTTTTTTCGCATTATATAATGCTAATTTAGTACTATTTTGTGTCACCGGCAGATATTTTAATATTTCAGTCGTATTTAAAATATAAAATCGATGTTTTCAGATACATTATTTATCATTTGTTTCTCAAAAACGGCTGAAACATAAAACTTTCTGCAAGTGGGTCAAAATATCACCAAATCAGCATCAAATTGTGCGACAAAAAAAGTTAATATATTTGAAATGTTGCATTTTCGCTATTTTTTAGATGCTGGAATGATTTGGTGAATTTTCCATTAAACTAAACTCATTATGGGATGAAGCATATTTTTTTATTTTGCTAGCTTGACATTTAAATTGATGTATCCAATGTATTTCGAAGACAGCCGAAGCTTTATATTTTCTGACAGTGATTCAAAATAGCACCAAATTAAGAACCATTCAAAAGATAGCCCTATGATATGAGTTCGCTAGCTTTATACACTGTGTTCATTTGAAAAGGACCAGCCCTTAATATTTTAGAAATGAGACATTAGAATAAAGTGCCGAAACATGTCAACTGTTAAATTGAGTGGGACACTTTTTAGCGCTAATGTCATAGACGTCATATTCACCCCCTCCCTACTGGAGATACCTCATTTAAAAGTTCTGGTAAATCTCTATTCAATCATATTGTTGTGCCTTCGATAACAGCCTTTCATTGTTATTTAATTGTTGTTTAAATTGGCTCTCTTTAAACTTTTCATATGCCCCACAAAACTGAATCCTGTTATTGTAATTATCACTATAACTGTTTTAATTGTCATTATTGTTTTTGTCACTGTTACTATGACTTTTTGAATTGTCAACATATAAAAAGTTTAAAGAGCCAATTTTAAACAACGATTAAATAACAATGGAAGGCTGGTATCAAAGGCAAAACAATATGATTGAATAGAGATTTACCAGACCTTTTAAATGAGGTATCTTCTGTAGGGAGGGGGTGAATCTGACGTTTATGACATTAGCGCTAAAAAGTGTCGCCACAAGTTAAAAGTTAAGTGTTTCGGCGTGTCTTTCTAATGTCGCATTTCTGAAATATTAAGGGTGGGTCCTTTTTAAATGAACACAGTGTATACGTAGTGAATGTACAAGATCTGAATTGTATTCTTTTAAAAAACATAAAATATGAAGGCAGGTTATATTTTTAAAATATACACTTTACATTATTGGCAATCCTGTTGATCAAATCTTTGTAAAAGTAAAGTGAGATAAAAATTTCACTTTTTGTAAATGTTAAATAATTAATAAGTTTTCAACTTTTTTTTAAAGTACTCATTGTATTGGATACAAAGTATATCTAAATTATAATCAAAAAGTAAATTGTAGAAATCCAAAAGCACTTTAGTGATTTTGAATTAACTCATTAAAGGTATCGAGTTAATTAAAGGAAACTTAATTAAACCTACTGAAACATTTACACGCGTTTACATTCACAAGCTAAAGGAAAAGTTTTACAACATTTGGAAAATTACATCGAGGGAGTTCTTTTTTAATTAAACGTATTTTTTTATAGAAATGTAACAAAATTATATTATAACGCGTTAAAATAAAATTGCCATCTATTAGACATTTGCGCTAATAATTAAAAGGCTTATTTTCAATAAATCACCAAAAGTTTATTTAGCATATTAGGTATAAAGTTCTCAAATATATTAATTTAATGTACATAGGCCTGACATTCATATTTAATTTGATATTTGTTTGAAAATTCATTATACATTCCCAGAGAGAGGTTAATTAAATTTAAAGTATGCAAGTAAATCAGTAATCAATTAGATCGACTGATAATTCTGTTGAATAATTTAAATATTCACAAAACCAATGAATATAAATAGTTAATGAATACGGACAGATGTCGAAAATTCCATTTTATAATTACTCAACTAAATATACGAATCCGAATAAAAATTAATCTAAATTAAAGCAGGAGCTAAGTTTCATCCTGGTCAGTTATACACGAAAATAATATAAGGATGTTTTCAAGTTATATGTTGTGCAGTTATAAAATTAAGTTTTAATTTTGGCTGGGGGCGGTCACTTCCAACATTCCGTCTTTACTGTTTTCCACTAATTTATTATTTAATAATGAATAAAAATCATGATATTGTATTTTATTTATTACACCGAATCTATTGGCTCTAGGAAAAACAGGAATAAGAAATGTTTTTAAATAAACAGAGATTTTAGTATTATTTTTATTTTACAATACTAAATTACCAAAAAAAGATTTGATATTACATAAGGTAAGGGATGCTTATTTCACCCCCTTGTAATGTGACAGGAATGTTGAAAAAATACTGGTGGTTATTCATTGGCTTTATATAAACCTAGCAGAGTCACACCTTGAAAATTTTTTTTTTTAATATTTAATACTAATTTATTACCATATTTCCGAATTATAAGAAAAAAATCATCGATTTCGTTATTTCGATCTCAACCTAGCAGAACCAAAACTCCAAGTATCCGTTTATAGAAATTTCATTCGGTCCATGGTTTATTACTAATTTATTGCCACATCGGAAAATTTATTACCCTTCATTAAAACGAAAAAACCAACGGCTCTGCTAGCTTCATATAAACCTAGCAGAGCCACACCTTGAGAATTCTTTTTTTTCATACTTGATATAGGTCATAATTTATTACTAGGTTACTACCATATTCCCGAATTTTTTACTCTCCATTTAAAAAAAAAATCATCGATTCCGTTATTTCGATCTGAACCTAGCAGAACCAAAACTCCAATTATCCGTGTATAGAAATTTCATTCGGTCCTTGGTTTATTAACAATTTATTACCAATTTATTACCAGCTGTGGTTTTTTCGTTTTAATGAAGGGTAATAAATTCGCAGGTTTAGCTGTGCATAGAGAAGTGCTGGTCCCCTACATTTATGTATGGTAGTGCATGTTGGGTGTGACAGAAGAAGCATTAACATTTATGATTAATGCTGCGGAGATGTGTAGTTTAAGAAGTATAGTGACTCGGGTTAGATAAAGTGAAGAATAGTGAGATAAGGGAGCACTGTGGTTTGAAAGAAGATGTGGTTACAAAAATAGATAAAGGAATGCTTGGATGGTTTAGACACGTAGAGAGGATGGATGAAGGAAGATTGACGAAACGGATTTATAAGGCAAGTGTAAATGTGCAAATCGGTAGAGGTCGACCTCGACGAACATATCTCGATCAGATCAACATTGTTTTGAAGAAAGGCCAGGTCAAGATTACCAACAACCGAAGAGCATGTATGAAAGCACTGATGAAAGTAGAAGAAGCTAAAGATGAGTGTAAGAACCGTAGCAAGTGGAAGGAAGTTGTCTCTGTCTACCTACTCCCACGGGAAAAAGGCGTGACTATATGTATTTATGTAATAAACTCGCCAATGTGGTAATAAATTACTGCACTATTGTGATTTTAAAATTGCTTAATAGCTCTGCTAGGTTTATTGGGGTTTTTCTTCAGTGTTTGAAACTGATAAAATGTAGAACAATAACAATTTTTATTGTGCCAAAGTAAAAACATTAGGGAATACAGTGATAATGTGATTTAAAAATACAGTATATTTAATGAACTCTTTCAACATAAATTAATTTCCTTAGATTATTTCCATATGCTAAAATAACTTATAAATGATTACTGCATAAATTGCATATTGATAATTTGTTGATTACCTATGTATGTCCAAAAAGCTAAACTTGCGAAAATTTAAATTCTGTTTTAGCAAAAAAAAGCGTTAATAAACTAAAGTTTTTTTATTTGTATTTAACAAATTTTACAAAAGTATATATTGATTTATATCTTGTAAATTACTGGAAAGTATTTAGTAGCTATTTTATCTACACTTTTCTTATTAATTTTCAATTGCACCGTTAAGATAAGTATGATATTACTAATGCCTATTATTTCTCTATGTTGTACCTATTTCAATCAAAAGTTTAACTGCTGCATACGATAACATTTTCATACATCAATTTTCTTGTAAACTAGAACTATAAACAGTTTCCTATATCGAAGCGCTTCGACTTTTTCTTTTTCTTTGGGGTACTTGGAAAGTTTTTCATAATGGTAAAATCATAAAATGATACTCGAGCGTGGCAAACTGAGCTTGCTTGGTTACAAACAGTGTTGCCAAGTTGAAACTTACATAAACCTATTAGGGTCATTTGAATTGTGCTGTCATTATTTTGTTTTGTCCATCTATTCGTTCATTTTACAGTAGATGTAAAACTATATGTTGTTTTTCACTACCCATGATTTGGAAATTAGGAAGAGAATATTTTTATCTGCGAATTTCATAATAGGTACACACTGTTGAATATTGTAAATTTCCAATTGAAACCGTATAGGTAATTCCAACTATTACGCTTATCGATCATAGAATTACTGACTAATTTCAAGCATTAAAGCAGCCATATGTTTCGCAAAATGGTAGGAAAACATATTTTTTTGTTGAAATGTTTGGATTAGATTAAAATGACTGCTTCACAAAAATATATCGTAAATGACTAGTAAAATTGGTATTCACAATTAATTAATTGTGAGCATACTCAAATTTGAGTATGCTTACAAATACATAGGGTAGTTTATTTATGTATATTTGTGGAAATCATATTTCACAAATATAACAAATAAGTGATGGTGCAATAATAATTTATGTTAGCTTGGAATCTGTAATAAATAATTCGTTCCTTATTGAATTGTTTGTGGCAACGATGCGACGACCACAGCTCGGCATCGGCCATCGGAAAGCTGATGTTAAAACTATCGAGGCAAACGTGCCTTGTTGCCAAATATCCTCGAACCTTCCAACTGCCGGTTATTATTGATTGAAATGGAAAGATCTGGCAATGGTGCTGCTAGAGTACGCTGCATTGCATTTTCGTTTCGGATATACTTTGTGAAGGTGGTGTTGCCACGTCGTTTGTTTGACAATGTCGTCGGTTAGGTTCATGGAACTCTTTCGTCTCGGATGCTATGCTGTTTTTGTTCATGTTCTAGAATTAATGGGTCTTTATATAGGGTCCCTTGGAGCATCGTTTCGAATATTTAGTTCAACGGAAATTAGCAGATTTTAAGCAGGAAATTCATATTTTTAACTCTCATCCAACTTGCGTTAAAATTTGCTAACCTATCAAAATCTACGTATCGTTCCGAAGAAACTACAATAGTTCATGAAACTTCACTTGCAAATATTTTTAAATTTCGTCAGAATTCGCATATTATTTACTTTTTAATTCAAATTTAATAAGTGTAGCTTTGAAAATCACGTGGGCGTGAGAAACACCGGATTTTTTTTTTAAATTTACTGCCATTTTACAATCTACTTCATTGTAAGAGTATTTAGTAAGAGTTGGATGGTTTTGAGCTTGGAAGTGAAATGTCCATTGACATTTTCACTTATCGAGCACTAATTAATTTTATTGTGATTGATGTTAAAGGAGAACTTCGAGCACATTTTTTCTATGTGGTCGTTTGGGTGATCAGGTAGTCGCATTTGGTAGTTGGTGAAAACTGTTATTTTTGTGACAAACGGGATTTAAAAATCTTCATGGAAAGTTTGATCGCTAGTGTACCTGGGAGTAATAACAATTGATCGCAGTGTTTTTGACTGGAATCTTTGTATGGCTTTTATTCTAGTGGGTTTTGCACGCCGTATGTCAAAATAGGTTTTGACATTATCTTGTAAAGGAGTAGTTTTTGTTTTTAGTTGATAGTTTAGATGTTCGGCCTATTAGCCATTAAATTTGTTTAAAGTTAATGACTAGTTGTTGCCTTCTTTTTGTTAGCACGTATTTCTCTTGGGTTAATCTTCGATCTAGGTGCAGGCCCAGGTATTTTACAACACTTTTAACTGGTACTAGGATTCCATCAATAGTGACTGGTTGGCAATTGTGGTTGGTAGTGTACGTCACCTGGACTGATTTGGATCGGATGATTTTAACTTTCCATTTTTTACACCAAACATTCAATTGGTTCAGATGATTTTTCATGGTTAATGAAGCAGTAGCTGGATCTTTATCTGCAGAGGGAATAGCGACATCATCCGCAAAGGCGGCTATTGTTGTGTTGTTTCAGGCAGTTCATTGGTGTACAGGAGGTAAAGAAGTGGTACTAACACTGACATGAACACTATTTGTAACAGTTAGGATCACACGTTGCCAGTTATGTTCTATTACACTGGAAAGATTAATTGCAAATTATTGTAGTAAAAATTTTTTTAGTCGTGTTGAGCAATTTTTGGTAGCGAGAAAACTCATGGTTTCGCGCCACCTTGGTGACGTCAGCGACACATGGGTGCTTTCGATGCAGAACGTGGTAGCAGCTGTCAGCAGTGTTCAAAATAATATTAAAAAATAATCATATGCCTTGTTTTTGTTATTTATATTTTTATTTAAAAATGTTAATATATTTAGTACACACCGTTGTACTGCACAGTAGTTCCACAATTAAAATAATAATTAAACTTGGACACAATTTAAACAATGCACACGCAAATTGAACTTTCCACTTAATCAAATGGTTCAGAATCAACGGTGACGGTCTTAGCTTCTTCTACCTATCTGTCAAATGGTGGCCTCGAGCTGGCAGCCCACTTTTATTAGGGTATTTATTATTCAATGATTTTAATTTACACATTATGAAATTTTAATTTTTAATATTACAATTATTTTGAAAATTAAGCACATTTATTTGTAAACACACACTGATTTCTTCAGAATTTAATTTAAAGAAAAACGCTTACTTCTTAGCGCGAGTTTTAACTATTTAAAAAGTCATATGCATTTTTTTTTTAATTTATTTTCGATTAATCGTAATTAAACATGAGAATTAAAAAAAAACTCATTGTTAACTATGTAATCATTAATGGCATAGTAAACATTGGTGTGATTAATAAGCAGATTGGTTTTAAAATTGGATATAATGACTATATGCAAAAAAAGATTGTTTAATAACAAAATTTGATTTTTTTTTAATTTTCATATTAATTTATTATTTCAAAATATTTAAATTTTATTTTATGGAAAGCATGCAGTAAATTAACCCGAAAATTTTTATTATTGTAACTATCTATGTATTAATATTTGTTTTGTTCAAATCATCCACAATCGAGTAGTTGACTCTATAAGCGTTGAAATTTTTTTTTCAAACGTAAAATAGTTTTAATGTAAGAAGGCATTTATTTTTATTTAGCAAAAGTCGTCTATATTATTGACGATGTTTTTAACGTATTTTGTTCTTCCTTTCTGGCAGAGGAACAAATTTAAATTTTGTCTTTCATTGTGTGATGCTTTTTGCTGTTCTTTTTAGTTCGTTCACTGGTTCACTTGTTTTTTAGGGACGGTATTGACTACCGTTATAGGAGTTAATGATTTTACGTTATTTTTATTTAGTTGATTCTGTTCTTTTTACTCTTTTGAGATTTTTAAAACTTTAATGCTTGTTTTGTAGTTTTCTCTTAAATACATTTGAACTGTAGAGCTGATTAGTTTATTAAACATTGAAATAATTAAAAAAATCCGTAATCTGTTGTTCGCTCTATATATGTACAAGGTACAACTACAATGGACTATATTTAGCGCCAACTACATGTATATGAGTATTAATAAATATCTGACATTGTTTCAGTTTGTTAAATTGAAACCGCAATACATAAGGAATGATAACGCTATATCAGAAAGCGCTAATCCTCCTAACACAGTTACTAGCTACACTGGTTTCAAATTATCGCGATGTGTATGTGTTAAATTTAACACTCAATATTATCAAATTTTTTAACGCCGATTTAACTAGTTTGTAATTAAATTAATTATTTGCATAAAGATAATTTAAATAGCCGCAAAAATTATTAAAAGAGCGTAGAAATCACGAGTATTCCAGTGTTTGTGTCAGGATAAATGGAGCTTACACATACTGGTTTAACATAAAAAAAGATGCGAGATGCTTCGCCATGGCTGTTTAAATTATTCATAGACGGTTGTTTAAAAAAGATGTGAGAGTGCGTATGGATTGAAAATAAGTGCTTATGGATTGAAAATGAATGATTTGATCGTCAAATGCCTCATTTGCACCGATGATCAGGTCATGTTAGCATCATCTGAGGAGATGGTTAATATTATGCACAATGCTTTAAAAATCGGAGAGATAAAAGTGAATGTAAGCAAGACGAAAGTAATGGTTTTTGAAAAAGAAAAAAGCATGACAAACTGCGAGGTGCGTATTGAAGTGAATGAATTTGTATACTTGGGTTCAAAGTTTACGAGAGACGGAAAGGACGACTGTGATATTAGGTGAAGGGTGTTCGCAGAGAAATAAATGAATAACTTTATGATCAGCCAAAACGTGTCAAAAGTGGCACGACTGGCTGTGCATAGAGTGCTGATCCCTACACTTATTTATGGTAAATGTTGGGTTTGGCAGGAGAAGCATGAAAGTAAGATCAATGCTACGGAGATGAATAGTCTAAGAAGTCAAGCTGGAGTGAGTCTGATGAAAATAATGAGTAATAGTGTAATAAGGTAACGCTATGGTGTGAAAGAAAATGTAGTAACAAAGATAGTTATCGTAATGCTTTAATGGTTCGGACACGTATAGAGGATGGATGAAAGAAGATTGACGGAACATATTTATAAGGCGTGTGAATGGGCAAGTCGGTAGAGGTCGACATAGGCGAACGTATCATGATCAGATCGAAATTGTTTTAAAGGCTCAGGTCAAGAGTACCATGCCGACGAGCATGTATGGAAGCTCTGATAAAAGTATAACAAGCGAAAGACGTGTGTAAGAACGGTAGCAATTGAAAAGAAGTGTTCTCTGTCTACCTCTACGGAAAAAGGCATGACTATATGACCCCAATAAATCTAGCAGAGCCATTTGCAAATATCATAACTACAGTAGTGCAGTAATTTATTACCACATTGGCGAGTTTATTACCCTTCATTAAAACGAAAAAACCAATGGCTCTGCTAGCTGTATATAAACCTGCAGAGTCATAGACCAAATGACCAAATAAAATTTATATACTACGGATACTTAAAGTTTTGGTTTTCCTATGTTAAGATCGAAACGGAATCATTGATTTTTTTCTTAAAATGAAGAGTAAAATAATCGGGAATATGATAATAAATTAGTAATAAAAGAGTACCAAATTATGACTATCAAATATGAAAAAAGATATTTTTTAAGGTGTGGCTCTGCTAGGTTTATATAAAGCTAGCAGAGCCGTTGGTTTTTTAGTTTTTATGAATGGTAATAAATTCGCCAATGTGGTAATAAATTAGTAATCAATTACTGCTCTACTGTAGTTTTAAAATTTGCAAATGGCTCTGCTAGGTTTATTGGGATGACTATATGTATGTATAAATGTATGTGTAAAAACCAAATCTATTTTAACCGATTACTTGTCATAAAACGAATTGTATTACTTTGTGGATTAATTTTATTTTAGGCGAATTATTGCAAGGTATTCATTATTTATGATGTAAAATTTAACTGAATATAATCAACTACAATGTTTTCAAAACTCTAGAAAATAAAAAGTATCAGTGGCCACAACGAAACAAATTTTATACCAATACAGTTGAATCTCATTAAATCTTCTAAAGTGGGCGGGAATCAAATACGTAGGAGTAAAAATCGTTAAATTAAGACACGAATGACAATTTTATATGTAGGACTTCAACGTTTTTGTTCCGAAAACAATTCTAAAAAGCACCTTAAGATTTAGGTTCAATTTCTATTATACGTATTTATGTAAATGTGCCAAGTTCGGCATTAAAAAAATAACAAACACGATTCGTTTAAAAGATATTGTAAACATCGTAAACAAAAGTTTATTTAGAATGTACATGTGCCTTGACCTACACCAACAAATGGGATGGTTATCTAATATACACTCACTCATTGTTTACTTATTAAATCGTATTTATATAACGCTTATACTTCCTTGATGTTTTACTGAGGTATGTTAATATTTATTGCTGATATTAATTATGTGACTAACGAAATGACACCGATGTAAATGATCTGATTAAATTTAGCTTTACTTTTATTGACTCTGTACGGGGGCTGTTAAATATCTATTGACGATATTTGAATAAATATCTCAACTTGAAATTTTTACCAATAATTAAATTACTACCAATACTTAATTATATACTTCTATACGAAAATATTTACTTGTAAAATATGTTCATAATAATTAACGGAAGTTGGACAACCAAAATAAAGTATAAAATGCATGAAAGCCTCCTACTCAAAATACCCATACTTTCAACGCATTACGTAAAGAATAGATATACCTATAATAAAATTGCAAATATTAACGCTTTTGCAATTTTTTATGTTGGAAATTCGTAATTTTGTAAATTTATAAACCTTGTATCTTTTCAGAGATAAACTTTTGCTAATTGACTTTCATCTGTTTCATAGATACGTTGTTTCTATTTTTAAATTGAAACCGCCAACGGAATCAAATAAAACTATTAAACTTCCGGAGTAAAATTAAAGAATTTTACCGATTCTCAATATAAAAGTGAAACTTGTTGTAAATTGAATAGCCAGTGTTTACCGGCAAAAATTACTCTACTTTCAACTACTCATTCTGAAAATTATACAATTTATTTGTTTATTTATTTGTAACAAATAAACAAACCATTAAAAATCAATGTTGAGATGGTCGTAAAAGTTTGGCAACTCTGCTTTACAAAAAAATATGTAAATTCCTCCATGGTGTCCAACGCATTTAACCAAGTTTCTAATAATGTAAATATTTCTGCAGTAGTGATTTAACTTATTACTGGTTTATTATTTTTTTCTTTTATCACTATTACTTTTATTACATACTGCACTCGTAAATATTTTGTATTTAAATAATTGCTCATTTTATTTCAGTTTATTTTTAATTTTATAGAACTTTTTGCGTTTCAGTTAGTTAATATCATTTTATTCCGGATTATTAATCAGGTCCATTGTCAAATGTGCATCCCAAAAACTTGGCTTTTTGTTTCGTGCCAAGAGCTATTTCACTTCCAGTCAGCTGCTTATGATCTATAAGGCACAGATCCGACCTGTCCTGGGATACTGTTCCCATATTTGGAGTGCGGCACCTAAACATATCCTGAAACTATTGGATTCCGTCCAAAAAAGGGCAATTCGTGTGGTCGGTGATGCCTCGCTTACAAACTCGCTCGCTTCTCTGGAGCACCGCAGAAAAGTTAGCGATTTGTCTTTATTTTATAGATATTTTCATGGGCGATGCTCTTCTGAAATATCAACAACGTTCCTCCTTTAGCTGTTTCTTCAAAATTAACCCGTCAAGTTTAGGCTTCACACCCCTTCGTGGTTACTTTCGAGACCTGCAGAACATCTTTTTCCTAAGATTTGTTCATCCAACGAACAGCGAGGAGGCTTTGAAACACATTGCCTAGGAAGGTGTTCCGTGAGGCATACAACCTCCAGAAATTTAAGAAAAACACAAATTCCTACCTTTTTTTCCTTGGTTCTCACCATGTTCTCTGAGCATTACAGGATATCACTTTTCGTCGAACCCAGAACATGAAAAAAAGACAAATTATTTTTCAATTGCAAATTTGATACAAAATTAGTTTAATCATACTAATATCAATATTTATTTATGTTGTGTATGCTTTCTGTTTTTTTTTCCGGATTATGTTGTAATCATAGGAGTATTGAATTAAACTAACAGCTTGGCATCAAAGAAACAATTTTAAGCCAAAGAAAATGACAGTGAGACGGCAACATTGCCTTCGGGCCCTTCTCGTCTTTCTTTTGGCTTTGTTTGTTTGAATATCCTGGTGCCCTCGCTATAACATTGTTGCCAGAATTAAAAATGTTCCATTATTTTAATCTTAAATGGGTACCTTGATGGTGTAGAACGAGTACAGGTTAAGGTGAAAAAGTTATCAGTAAAAATAAATAATGAATCAATATTTTACTACTGAAAACAATTTTTTTTTAATTTTTAAATAAATCAAAGTTCTTTTGAGTTCATGCTAAAGTTTGATTTCTTCTCTTCTCGATTTATGATTATTTTAAAATAAAAATGTACAAAACAAATGTCGAAGAGTTTTGTTATGGTCTCACGTTAAAAAAAGTTAAGACGATGTTGTAAGAACTGTTTAGTATCCAGTTGGCAACAGTGTGGTTGTCGTAGCAAGCGAGGCTTGGGGCTTGGGTGACGTTGCACTATCTACTAAATGCGTGCTTTAACGTGAGGTCGGTGATTAGTCCAGGAGATGGTGTGGAAAAAAGTATTCGCACCATTACATTTGGAGTAATGACCTTTTTTACTTTTTAGCTCTGATTAATAGATTGCTAAAGCCGATGTAACGGACCTAAATTTCGATGTTATCTGTAACTAAGGGCTCACCATTAATTATATTTATTAATTAGAAAAAAAATTGAATGGAAATATAATTTTGAATCAGACTTTGGGCACAAGTTTACGTAAATGTATATACAAATTTCATTTATTGAACACTTATCATTTTTCATTAAAACTTTATCAAAAATCAACGTCAAATTTGTTCTTATTTGTCAATATAATTTTACAAATCTTCATCCAAGGACTTGAACTAAATAATATTTATTCAAAGAAATTCACAAGCACAATCATTGCCATTACCGGTCTACACAATCATGGTGGCATTAGAAAATATCTCTTTCCATTTCATACTGTTCTTATAGAAGAAAATCACAAAAAATAAAATATTTTTAATATTACATTAAAACTTTTACTATAAGAGTATAAATGGATCGTAAAATATTAACTGGGAAAATGAATAATCAATAATCGGTTTCTACTGTAGGTCTATTGATAAAAAAGTAAAAACATTTAGTTAAATATCATCAAGTATAGACAAAGAAAAAAATTAAGATATATTTCATTTGTTTCCGTGATAAAATTACTATAAATTAGAAAATATCACCCCAACTCTAAAATAAAATAAAGAGCCATTGAAATTTTCGTTTTAAATTCCACCCGAAGTTGAATCGTGTTCAAAATTCAGAAATGTCTCATAGACTATTGTCACTGCTCTCATCGAGATTTTCCTCGATATCATATTTCAAGGGAAAATGTTGAATAGGTAGGGGGCTGCTAATTTCCCGATACTCGTATGTTTTTAAAATATTTTTTAAATTTATTATTGTAAAATTTTATATCCTTAAAATGACACACGTTTTTGGAATTTTAAAAAGTTTTGGGAAATCTTTTGTTTGTACCGTATTAGAATGTTCTTTATTACCTCATGTATAAGTGATTTAGAATTTGAATGATGGTCTTTCACAAGTTACACTTTCGAGCTTTTGGTTTAACATTTCCAAACGAAAGTCTGTAACCCATTTACGTAACTCTTGTATCCTGTTCTAAATTCTGCAGGTTCTCCACCGTCCTTCACCGCTATTATAAATTATGCTTCGCAGTCTGTTTGACAGTTTTTGTCTACAGAAAAGTTCTTTATTGTACAGCTTCATTTTGTATAGTCGTCCACTTATTGGACTGCGACCGGATTTAAGAAATCTGCATCAGCAGTTCACCAAAGTAGACGACAATTATATAAACTTAACGTAGTAATTTTTTGTTAATTTAGCTAAAACTTTTTTTACTGTTAGATGTTCCAGAGTAAATTAAAAATATGAATGTTATACCCCGATTGTAAACGTTGTCGACTTTAATTTGCTACATATGATATGTTCGAAGCTTAGTCATTTGTAACAAATCAATCTGTTTAACATATAATGTTAATAAGGCTACGACATTTTCTTCGAACCCAAAATTCATCGTAATAATAAATTGTATACAGATTTTATGAGTCTTCAGAATAATATTTGTTATTCGCAACATCACATCATCAGAGTGATCATTTGGAATGACCTCAGTAAAACCCAGCATTTTTAGCAGTGCAGATACCTACTTCACAGTTTATCATTGATATAAAATAAATAGTCTTAATTTTGGTCTATTATCATGTGATTCTGTCACTTAAAAAAAGATTCATTTTCTTTATTTCACTCATTATTTGTCAATAGAGTAATATCATTTCTGCAAATCATATTTTATGTTAAAATGTAAAAGTACACCTATTATAGAGTCATTAAAGTATAATACACAGTCCGATATTGACAGCTTGAAGAACTTAACTGTGACATTTAACAAACTTGAAAACAGACACTGTTTTAGGTCCAAATCTCCCGTACTAGAGAGTTGAGACCTCGTTTGAAGCGGGGGCTTGGTCAACACCAATACTCATTATAATATATAACAACGTCCCTGGTTATATAGTTGAATGTATGTTTCACAATAATTTAGACACTTTGGTATTTATTTTACGTGAACAAACAAACGTAATGCCTCCACGAAAACACAAAGAAAGTACTTAAAAAAAGAAGTAATTGAATGAATTCTTAAAATCTTCCAATGACAGATTTTTAATTCATATCGATTTTGAATAAAAGATCTAACTATCTTTTGTAGTTATGGATAAAAAACGTGTTTTCATTTAATTTTTTTTTTGCAAAAATGTTTTATTGAATTGTTTGATTTTTAACTTGCTTTTTAAATTCTTTATTCTAAATTAAAAATAGTGGGTTACATGCAAATGTATTATTTAATTTCAACCTTTTAGATATAAACTACAACATATGTATAGTCTAATGTTAACTCTTTAAAAAATGGTCAAATGTTATCAATTTAAAATAACAAAGTAAATATTTTTTTTAAAAAAAATATTAAATTAATTTTAAAATGGCCCATTTAACTTTGAATAACCGTTTTAAGGAAAATCGGATATGCTAAAAAGTGTTATTTTAAACAATTAATATTTTTATTATTTCCAGACAAAGCTTAAATTAAAACATAAATTTAAAAATCTATTACGTGAATCACAATATCTGTTAATTATGGATAAATAATAAGTTTTATTGTTATAGGAATTTTTTAATATTTTTGGGTTGTTTTTATTACCTTATATTGTTATAGTTAATTATAATGTAACATAGCATAATGGCAAACATTTAAATAAATAAATGTTTTTTAATTAACCTTATACTGTTTCATACATATAATCGTCCTCGTTATAGATTATGTTCATTTTAAATTAAAAAGATATAATTTCACTTAAAATTATTTATTTTTAAATTTTAAATAAAAAAAATATTTTAAAAATGGCATAATATGTATATATTATACAAATTCTATTTTTATTGAAATTTAGGAATGTAACCTATGATAACCGAGTTTCATTGAAAACTTAATGATAAGTAGCAATTTATTTGCAGTTCTCGCAAATTTAACAGTAAATTAAGAAAAGAAAAAATTCCAATATTTGAAATTTTTACGTTTGGCTACAATCGTTTGTTTGATGGCAATAAGATAACATAATAGACATGAATTATTGTTCTTTTTTATTACAAACAATACATTTTATATTCAGTGAGAGGTTGACAGCCAAAAGACAATTTATTGACACTTTTTGGATAAGTTTTAACTTAAACTAGGAGGTATCCATTATTGTCAAAACCCTGTTAATGAGCCTGTCAAAACTATAAAGTATATAATAGCAACCTTCTTTTCTCCCTTTCCTTTCTCACCCCAATGGTCGTTGCCAGCGGCGTACTGATAGCAAAAAAATATTGAACAATTGTCCAGACTGCTTAATCTAATAACAATAATAAACTTACTTATTGAATTCTACAATACAGATTTTAATGATATAGGATTTCTTACTAAATAAACTAAAAAATATATATTATATCCATTGAGTGGAAACGTAAAGGGATGCAATCCCTTTTGCAGGTCTCAACTCCTTGCCGCTGTTCCCATGTATTTTCATTTCTCATCCAATGTTTATCATGGGGTGGGTGCTTTTTAATACAAGTGAGGGTTGAAAAATGGTCAACGATAGGGAGAAAAAGAAAGACTTTAGAAAAAAAAAACAATTTTAACGGATATATTGTTTTGTTTAACAAAAAACCCTCAAGTAATAGGTTCATAAATTTTTATTTTAGTTATAACTAACTTAAAAAGACTGGTTATGAAGTGATAGTCTGATGCAAATAAAATAAAGCAGTAGTATTAATCCTGTGGAAATAGAAGCACTTATTACGTTCATAAAAAATTAAATTAAATATTACATGAACTTTTCATAGTTTGTCGGTGTCCTAATTCTCACTGTATAATATAAAGCTATAATTCGTAATTTAAAAAAAATTTCGTCTCAAACTTCTTACAATTCTTTGTAATTACAACTTTTGGATAAAACTACGAATGGCACAGCAAACCAAATTTTGTAAAAAGTATGAGGAGCTGTAACATTCAATTTTAAGCACAAGATCTTTCCGTAATAATTATTATCTATGTTAACAATACTTCATGAAATCCAAAAAGAATAATAAAATATTCGATCCAAGCTGCTCCGGTATATTCTGAAACCACCTCATAAAATGCTTTCAATCCTGGTTTATGAATGTATTCAACGGCTTTTGTATCAACCTGTAACCGACTCATTCAATTAATTTGTATAACGTAAGCCAAGCTATAACCGGTAAATTAACTTGAACGCATAACTTGCAGTTTGTTCGACCCAGATTCAGATTAGAGTAGGTCTTGGGAAACGTCCCAATTTATTCGTGAGGTAATATGATGGTGCCAGCGGTCAGGGACCTTTATATTTTGCCGCCTTCCTTCTTCCTTCATATAGACAACATGGTCCAAGTAAAAACGACCGAGACACTCCTACGATGTGACAGACACGCATAAATCATTTTTATTTAAACATCTCTGCACCGAAGTTACCAAAGACTTCTTCTAGATGTGTTACTGATTTCCATTTCCTTTTTGCACACATTTAAAAATGTTATTTTGTAACATTTCAAACGTTACATAACCTTCAATTAATTTAAAAACATTTAGTTTTCATTTTCACCGCCCAAGTCATAATTTAAATAAAAAATATTTTGAAAGTTAAATCCGTCACGTGATAACTACATTTTTTTTACAAATTTTCTTTACCTGTATATTTTTTGATCTTTTTGTTATTAACAGTTATAATTATTTAGATAATTCCTATAAATTTAATTTTCGTCGTATATGCATTACAGTATTTAACTTATAGCACAAGCACAAATGCTTCTAAAAAATGTTTACAATTTTAATAATATTAAATGGTCAGATTAAAAATGAGAAAAAAAAATCGATTTGATAATTGTAATTCTAGTCAACTTTACTTTCGGTGTACATAGAACATGAAAATAATTAAAGGATATTTTGTTCCGAGCTGGGAATTTATTACTCGAGGTTTTTGCTGTTAATAAATTTGAAACAATTTTATTTTATTTATACAAGCTATTTTTTTTAAATATTTTTAACAAAACTATAGAAAACCTTGAAATTAACTTAAAATAGTCAAACATGAAATTTAAAAATAAAACAAATGAGTAAGTGGTGTATGTCCATGTTTTCTGCTAAGTCTTAAATAATCGTTGGAGGTTTTGAAAATTTCAGCCACCTTTCAAAACTCTTATGGTCCATGCACGCTCTATTGGATTTAAGACCGGTGATTGCTCAGGCCACGGCAATATTTCGATACTATTATCAACAAAAAAGCTAGCCATTGTTGTTACAACATGTGGTCGTGTATTATCATTTCCATCAGAGGCTGCGGCAAACGGAAGCACTATTGGTCAAGGTATTTCATTATTATATCTATTGGCATTTAAAAAAAAACTTAATAAAAGTAGTACTTCCAATGCTAACCTCCTCTATAAGAATGAACCTCCTATACATTCTGCAATGGTGCTTTATTGCACGTTACACTCCACACTATTACACGTCTTGAGTCAGGATGTATCCCAAATCTTGACTCGTCTGAAAAACAAATAGGACTTCTTTGGACATAACACGTGTTCATCAGTCCAAACTAAACGAGTAGCGCGATTACCTCTTGTAAAGAGACATCCCAGCGGTCTTCTAGATCTTAAGTGTGCATATAATATGATGGTCCCTGACGAAACTTGTTTTCCATGTATTTGCAACAGCTGCAATTGTTACTTATTTGCCGTATTCGTAAGGGTCCTTGTAGCTTATTGCAAAAAACGATCTTCATGCGTGCGTCTTATCTGTCTCTCAGATACAATTCTAGTTTCTACATAGCGGGAAATTATTTTTTGTGATGTGCCAAACGCTTGCTCAACATCTATTTGTCGAGCGTTATTGTCTAGCATTCTCAGAATTCTTTTTGAGGTACAGATGGTGTATGTTCAATGAAAAAATTTATGTGATTTGAACTTAAATCAATACCAACATATTTTCTTCAGTGTTTGAAACCGATATATTATAGAACAATAACAAAAACACGTGTCTGTTGAGTTTTTTTTAGCGCCAAACTAAAAATATTCAGAAATTACAGTTACATACAATGTAAGTTAAAAATACAATATATTTAATCAACCAACTTAATGTTTAAGTATAAATTAATATTCTTTTATTATTTACATACGATTTAGCAAAGAATGCTTTTGTGTAGTTAAAAAAAAAGTGATGCAGGTAGGCAGGTGATCATTATGCAACTAGATCCAAATACACCCCTCAGTTTACCTTTAAATATTTACAATTTAACAAATTTAACAACAAATTTAGTTCCTTCGTTGATAAATTTTACTATCAAGCTGTGTTAATTTGGGTCATTCAGAATCGACAGGTCAATGTCTTAATGTTCTTTACGTTTCACCCTCATTTTCGAAATCCTAATAAATCATTAGCAACATGCTGGTTTTATTGCTACAGCAATATAAATTTGTTGGCAGTTAAATGGTTTTTAACCGATTAGTACGTTTGATGTACAGTAAAAGTTTTACTGGTTAAATAATTATTATTAACGTCGAATATTCTCAGACATGATTTTTTAATTAAATTACGGAACGCCAGAACATGTTAATCAAACTCTTATTATATTTTTAACGTTTTATTCATTCACAGGAAATTATTAATAATTCTTTTTGTTTTGTGCTTTCGGTAATTCAGTTTAAATTGAAGTGTTTTTATTGTTTTTTTTTCCTCGTTACTTACTGCATTCTATGGTATATTTTGGACAACATGAATTTTACTAAATAACTAATTCTCATTAAAATACCTCTTGTATTCGTTACGGTCTAAGATCCTACTTCAAGATTACTACGTTTATCTAGTTTTTAATCAAAATAAATACAAATCTGTGTATGATGGAATACATGTGCCTATGTAAAAGTGACCGCAAATAGGGGTTGCCAGCTGTTAAAGATACATATATTAGAGTGATAAAAAGCTCGCGCGTAACTTGATTTTTTATTTCGGAATAAATGTTTTGTTATGTTATGTAATTTTAAACACAATCAAACAAAAATTTATTAATTATAAAGTCGTTACTGCTACTGTTTGCGCCGTTGGTTAAGAACACTAGCTCACTAGCGCAATGGCTTTAAAAACTCTACAGCTGGCAATCGCTATCCTCGTCTGACGAGCGATGTTGCTGGCCAGCTCTCTTTCACTTTAATCTATCTTGTAACAGCTAGCAACCCCTATTTGCGGCCACTTTTACATAGGCAGAGGTATTCCATCATACACTTACAAGTAAAGGAAATTTTTTCTGAAAAATCAATTAATATTATTTTAATTAAAAATACTAGCGGCCACTTAATAGGCACCTCGGTAGAAATATATTCCCCCATTCATAAATATATGTAAAAATGTAAGCGACTGTTTTGCTATTGATTTCGGAGAAATTAAACCTCAAAATAATAAACTAACTAAATTTTGCGATTATTTTAAATATCTTGGGATTCGAAATTCCCAGCTCATATTTGTGATGGACATTCTTCCTTATTATGCCGCGTTTACTCATTCGCATGAGTAGCGAGACGCAGCGCGAATACGAATATGTGAATGGTATACTCTCGCTACTCGCCTCGTGCTTCGTCTCGTTGCTCGCGTTAATGGCGGTATTTTTGGTACGAGTCAAAGAAGACGAATAGCGACGCGAGCGCTATGTTTACCCATTGATGCGCACTTTAGTTCACGACGAGTGCCCGTACCGTCAATATCGCAAATATGGATTGGACCAACGAGCGCACTTTACAGTTTATAGGATTATATCAGTTGCAAAGTCTAATATGGGATCTAAGGCATCGTCATCTTTGCTTTTCAACAATCGAATGAATGTTCGCGCGAATATGTTAACGGACACTCGTGTACGCACAGTTGGGCGAATAGTTTGACGAATAGCGAGACGCAACCCGAGCACGAATGTGTAAACGCGGCATTAGGTCGAACAACAAATGGATGCGAATTATTTTATAGTTATTACAACTAATATTTTTACATTCCTCGTTCTAATATTTACCAGTTTTTAAATGTCTTTATAAAATTTGAAATTAATTCTTCCATTAAATTAAGTGTTGGGTGTACTAACAAATCTGACGATGAGAATGTTTTATAAAAAAGAAAGTATTTCAGTTAAAAAATTCAAGATCTATACCAAAAAAAAAATTTATTAATTTAAATTTGTCCAGCTGGTTTCTTATTTTAAAAAAATATTTGTATTCTCTATCATCATTTAGAACCGTACGAAATTAGAACGCTTAAATACGTAATTTTTATATTAGACTAAAGTATAATCTAGTTTTTAAATTTTGTTGTTGTTAGTTGTATTTAAATTTTCTTGTAAATTTATTATTTGAAAAAAAGTAGTAGTACAATATTTTCATGTTTTTTTCCTTGTTTTTTACATAATATAAAAAAGATGGCAGCAGAGTCATAATTGTTAGTAGAATCTTTTGATAAATAATCCACATCCAATTCGACCTGTATCTTTTTTAATCAAAGTAGACCCGGTTATACCGCATCTAAAACGACCCCGCCCCATCCAGTGCATTGTTTGCATAATCAATCATAATCAACATTTCTGTTTTTGAACTAATTGACCGATATTTCTGTTTTTGAACTAATTAATTTACGTATATATTCAAAATTTATGGCAACATCTAAAGCACAGATTAAATACGGACAGGTGCGAAAGTTGGGGGAGAAAGTCTTACGGCGAGAGAGATGAACATTCAAACCAATTAAAATATTCTCGTGCTTTCGTGTGCGTTTGGGATGTTCGGACGTAAGCCTCGATCATACAGAAACGTTATTAAATAATTTAAGCAACGATATTGGCAAATAGTGGCAACAATGCAATCAACCCCATTTAAATGTTCATACATAAATAGAAAATCCTTTGATCTTTCGCCGGGTTGTGTATCTGTCCATATTAAATCTTTGTCTATAGTAAAAATGAATAAATACAACTAGAATAAAAAAAAACGATTGCTTGATAGTGAAAGGTTACAATAATTATATTATATTTGCTGACTATAAAAACTTGCTTTAAAATCTAACTTCTGTGTTAAAAAGCAGCAGTAATAAAATTAGAGCTACAACCTAAGGCACAAACATTAAAATATTTATATCCGAAAATGATATTTAATAAAATAAAAACATTTTAAAGGTGCGTATGCCGAGTACATATTTTTTCAAAATTGAAGAGAAGGCTTAGCCTCCCCTGACCAGCCGCCACAAAAAATTAGACTATTTAAATCGCTAATTTTCAGTGAATTTTATCGCATCATTAAGTGCATTTAAATTGAGATTTTTCTGACGGTTTGTAACAAGCCCACTCAAATAACTCAAAATAGCTTAGCGCTTAATGAAAACTATTATTCGCTTTCGCTTGTTTGCCTCGTACTGCTGAAGTGTCACACATTATTAACTAGGAATGAGTTATATACCTAATTAATTATAGCATTTAAAACATTCATTAGCTTTGTAAATTCTTGTAATAAGGTCCTTTTTAAATTTAATAGTTCTCTAGTTTTCTTGTAACCAGGCCCTCGCCTAGCTCTTCTGACGCCCTTGTGCAAATTTAAAATAACGCCCCACATTTGCATTACGTTCATATGTGAATACAGATACGGGTTAAGTTAGGTATTATTATCCACTATTAAAAAATAATTTTAAACAGTATTTTTATAAATTTATTTTTATATGTTACAAGTACAAGCCATGCAATTATTTTCTCATTGAGGTACATAACATAATTATAAACTTATAGAAAACAGAAATATATTCTAAAAGTATTAAACTCGACATTATTGTATTTTATTTTCAAATGTAATATGTATATGATACATACATACATACATAAAGTCACGCCTTTTTCCCATAGGGGTAGGCAGAGACCACTTCCTTCCACTTGCTACGGTTCTTACACACATCTTTTGCTTCCTCTACTTTCATCAGTGCTCTCATACATGCTCTTCAGTTGTTGGTACTCTTGACCTGGCCTTTCTTCAAAACAATGTTGATCTGATCGAGATATGTTCTCCGAGGTCGACCTCTGCCGATTTGTCCATTCAAACTCGCCTTATAAATTTGTTTCGTCAATCTTCCTTCATCCATCCTTTCTACGTGTCCAAACCATCTATGATACAAGAGCACAAGAAATAAAAAAAACATTAAAAATACTCGTTTATATATCACAGGACGAAACTGATCGACAAATAAAAACAAAACAATGTATTATTTTAATAATGCAACATGTCACCTTTTAAAGGTTAATATCCAGGTATTAGGTATTGTTATTAATATATTATTTTCGAGAAATTCGGTTCTCCCGTCTCAAAGAGTAAAAATAAATTAATAAACAAATCAAGAACAATGTAATAGCTAGCAATTCCTTACTGTTCTTTTTTTATCATTATAAATTTTGTTTGGACAATGTTGTTTGTTGCTTTATTTTTTTTTACTTTTGAGTTTAGAGGCACCACACGACTTTGCCCTTATGTACGGCGCGGGTCTGCTTGTATGTACATTTATGTATGAAGAAACATTCTAGTCAATTAAGTGGATTTTTGACCTTTAATTATTTAAAAATTATGGACACGCGTTGATATTGTATCTAAAATACTCGTATCTACGTGTGTCAGAGGCCCAAGACTTGAAAATTATTTTTTGTTGTTGATTTTATATGGATTAACTGCCCATCATTTCGCTTACACTCTCTCAGTCATAAGTAATGCGAAAGAACATGTACTGATGGCAGTTGTATAATAATATTTATGCATGTTGCTAATTTTGTTTTGGATTTAGGTATCTTAAAAGAACAACGACAAGTCGCAAAATCACAGTCAAGTGAAAATACAACGGCAATTTTTTAATGAAACAGTAAGGTATCTACACAGAAATTAAAATGTTTTTTATATATTTTTTAAACGCATAAATTACGTAATGCATTGTTAAAGCCATAATTTTCTATTACATCTACATTTTACTCAACCATTGCAATTATCTTCATTTTTTTGTGTTCTAAAAGTATATTACTTCAAATAAGATGAGAGGTTTTTTATAACTAAGTGTAGTTGCAATAAATAAAAATTTCAAGTATATGCAAAATCACACAATTAAAAATTAAACCCAACTTTTTACATAAAATTATAAAATCGTTAAATTTTTCATGTGTTTTTTAACTAACAATCGACGATAAATACTCTAATTAACTATAATAGAACCTTCCGAATTAACTAACAATATTAGTATTTTTATGTTCGTAGAAGGTGGTAAATATTATCTTTCTACCTTTCAAAAGCCGTTCAGAAAAGATAGTATTCGATCAAAGAATCTAAGTAGTTTGGAATGAATTATCTCTGACAAGTTTTCTTGTCGTGTGCTAGTTTGAAAGCCACTGTGGATTTTATTGGATTTTTAAGATGTGACTTGAATGGTAAATTGGGTATCGATGCATGCCAGTAGCGTATCGAAATTATTTTTAACATAATTGGCACATCACTTGGAAATAAAAATTTTATTTCTAATAATAAACTCACAGGAATTAGCATTTATACTAATTATGGTATATAATTTTAATTAGTTTGAGCAAATTTTGTAATATATGTAGGTGCATATTTATTTAAAAAACCCTAAACACGTCAATTTTAGATTATGAAATGACATACTGCAACAAACAAATTTCATTCCTACATTGAACCCCTTTGAGTGACAGTTATAACTCCCCAAATTTTTAAATGGCAAGTAGTGGCTTGTGATTTATCATTTAAAATGTCTCATTAACTATTTTTGTTTTTTTTTTCAAATCTATGGTAAAAATTAATATTAAAAAAATAAAATTATCAGACTAACGAAATTCGTCGCCACACACTAAATACTACTAATACCGTTTCTTGATAAACATTTCAGTGCTCTTTTTGGACAGTATTAATTAAAAAAAGGAATGAAAAGTTACCGTGGCAATGTTAGTGTTGTTTACAACGCCTTAGAAAATTGTTGTGTGATTATAACCGACTGACTTCATTCTCCAGAAAACACCGTCAAATTACCTATTCAGTGTCTCGACCTAATATTTCCAAATTGGCGATAGGAAGGCGAGGATCAATAGAATGGCCATCATAATGTTTAATTAAAATTTGGGAATTTATTTACAAATATTCGGAAAATTTGCAATTTTCATGCTCTCTTTAGCAAAAAACAGAAATTTTTAGAAGGAAAAACATGTGTTGTTTTTATTTGTTTTTTGGACAATCACAATTCTTCTTGAATTTGTACAAAAAAGCTGTTAAATATTACAGTATACATTTATGCAGTAAAATTTTAACTGATTCGCATGAAAAAATGTATGTTTTCGTGATATAACATTACAATAAATATACAAAAAACAGTACTAGAAACCATTTTAAACAATTAAACGAACATTAAAAACAAAAATACCTTCACCGGAACGCCACTGGTCGAAACACATGGAATAATTAGTATTTAATATGTTGCAAGGTCGTATTTGTATTTATATTCTTTCTTTTTCGGGCCGTTACGTCGCGAAAGTGACGGTATTATGGATTTTTAACTTCCCAGTGGGAAGTTAAGTAATGGGTCCGATTTTGCGAATCCCGAATTTTGACATTTCTCCACATTTCAAGGTCCCCAGATTCGAGTACAATAGTTTTTAAGTGGACATCTGTGGGTATGTACGTATGTGCGTTCAGAATTATTTTTCGTCTCGATTATCTCGAGAACAAAAAATGATATTGACGTGGGACCAATTGCATTCGACGCATAATTACGCAACTTAGAACTGATCAGATTTTCAGCAAAATCGGTCGTGCTGTTTATGGAGAATCAAAATACTGAAAAAATGGTAAATTACCTGAATTTTGCAATTTATAAATTATACTATTTTTAATACAGAATTTTAAGATCTTTTAAATATTATTTTTTTTTTGACTACAGGAACTGATATTGCATGTTATAAATATTTTTATGAAAACTATGATGACAATATTTTTAATAATAATTATAACAACAAAACATGGTATTTTTGCATTCTTTCCACTGGGAAGTTAGTCGTGTGGACCTCTCGGGTCGCACCCTGACCACTGATATTTTCCGATTGGGATTAAACCCTTCTCGTGTGTTTAAAATGTATATTTTTTCTTGTTCCTGTTAGGAGACTTTTTTAAACGAATCATAAAGAAATTTTTATCGAAAGCATTGTATTTATTTTTTAATTAGTTTCGAGAAGTTTGCAAGTTTAACAGTTTTCCGATCGGAAAATCGTTTCTTTTGTTTTAACAGTATTATTTAAATTAATGATTGTAAAATATTCTTGGTATTCTGTTATATAATTTTTATTGTCTTGCCTCAAATAATAATTTTATTCGAAGTAATTATGTCGTCGTAAGCATTGGGTATATAAACTGGTAGATAGAGCGCTCTCAACGAAATTGAAATTGTCATTTCTTCAGCTTAAAATACTTGATTACTTTCCTGTTTTTATCATCTGATTGGAAATTATTCTTAGTTCGTGATTTTCTTCATTTTTCATTCGTAATGAATAGAAATAAAATCAACCGGAACAAATTAGTTTCTAACGATAATTTCACTTGTTGAACTCGAAGATAGGCCAGTCGTCGAACGAACTTCGCAAAAATGTACCGGTTATATGTTTTGGACCAGTTATTTATATTAATTTTAAAAGTAAATAATTTAAAATTAATTAAATCGGGCAGAAAAAAGGAGAGATATTTACAAATTAAATATAAAAGTGAATAAAAAATCAAAATCTGGTGTCAGATATTTATTGAAATCAAAACAAATTCTAATATATAAATAACATTATTTAATATTTAAACCACATCTGTTAGTGGTAGTCTAATAATCACGTGATGTTTTTTTAGCAATTTAAACTCCCCTTTTCCCTGGTGATACGTGGTGAAGTTTTAGACTAACCCTCCCCCTACCCAAAATCACGTGTATTTTTTTGGTACAAAGTATCTTAAAAATGTTCAGAATATTATCGTTAAATACAAGATAATCTAATTTAATTCTGGAAAATTAAGTACCGTGATAAAAATGATGTCCAGAAAATTGCAGTTTCTTTTTGACTGACATAAAAATAATAAAGGAAAGATGCCATCGTCTGAAAAGAATGAATATATTTAATGGACATTGTCCTCGGATCAACCCCTATAAACCTAGCAGGGCCAAACTAGTAATAAAAGAGTAATAAATAATAAATTATGACCTATAGAAAAATGATTTCTCAAGGTATGGCTCTGCTAGGTTTATATGAAGCTAGCAGAGCCGGTGGTTTTTTGTTCTAATGAAGGGTAATAAATTTGCTAATGTGGTAAAAAATTAGTAATAAACCATGGACCAAATAAAATTTCTGTATACGGATACTTGTGAGTTTTGGTTCTGCTAGGTTAAGATCAAAATAACGGAATCGATGATTTTTTCCTTAAAATGGAGAGTAAAAAATTCGGGCATATGGTAATAAATTAGTAATATAAGAGTGTAATAAATTATGACCTATATCAAATATGAAAAAAAAACATTTTTTAAGGTGTGACTGCTAGGTTTATATAAAGCTAGTAGAGTCGGTGGTTTTTTCGTTTTAATGAAAGGTTAAAAATTTACCAATGTGGTAATAAATTACTGCACTATTGTGATTTCGAAATTAGCAAATGGCTCTGCTAGGTTTATTGGGGTCGCGGACCATGGGTTAGCGAAACTTTCTTTAACACTCACAAGTGGATAAGAATGTTGTAAGTCAGCTGTTGGCACTGTGCTTTGTTGAAGATGAACGTCGACTTCATCAAGCCACTCGGCGCCATCATTTTAGCGCACTACGAAAAAATAAATTCACGTGTTATTTTACTCCACCCCCCTCTCATTTGTGATATTTTGTGATTTCCTTCCCTTTAGGGTGCCTCACGTGATTAATGGACGATCCCTTAGGTTGTTAAAATGAAGTTTAAAGAGGTGGAGATAGTGTTACTGAAAACAAAGTATTCTCGTTTTTAATTACTGTTGAGGGCGCTGCGCGGCGTAAGTAAATATGGAGCCAGTAAGTAATGTTCGACATCAGAAACTCAGATTAAATGCAGGATTGAAAATGCACAAAACGAATTTATAAAATTCAAAAAGGTCCTTTTCAATAGTGAATTTGCTTTAAAACTTGGAACAAGATTCGTCAAATGCTACGTGTGGTCAGTGCTCCTTTACTGTGGGAAAGAGTGGACAATGAAGGTAACATCCATGAACAAGGTAAAGGCTTTCGAAATGTGGCTCTATCGCAGAATACTCGAGATCTCTTGGGCTGCACACATATAACCAACGGGAAAGTACTGCGGCGAGTAGATAGAAGTCGTGAACTTACTGACTACAATAAAAAGAATAAATGCTGCGTATCTGGGACATGTGATGCCAAATAAAAAATATAACATTCTGCAGCTTATAATCGACAAAATTGAAGGAAAGCGAGGAATAGGAAGAAAAGAGATGTATCCTGGCTGAGAAATATAATGCAATGGACGGGACTAAACTCCATCGAAAGTTTATTAGTTCATACAGCCAGAAATCGTGAAAAAATGAATCATATTGTCGCAAACGTCTATTAATGGATAGTAGATTTTATCTACAACTTACTTTCCTTGTGATTTGTTGTGATTCATTTTTGTTGTTTAGTGATTTTACAAGAAAAAGTGTATTGTTGAAAGTGTCGTGTCGTGTTGTGAATATTAATCTGTAGACAGTGCCTCGTTTTTTGAAGTAAGATTAAATAATACAAAGATAATTTAGAAATTGATGTTCTGAATACTGGATGCGTAATTTGTGAGCAATATCCATGGATACGGTATTCATCTAAAGGTATTTATCGTACTTATTTATAATATTTGAAAATTATGTCATAAACCATGACTTTAATCTTAAAGAAAATTGCCATAAATGTTGTGCATGAATGCAGCTTCTTTATTTGTAAATATAGCATAGTTGTATATTTGTTCTTTTTTACTCTTTAAACAGACTTGCAGATAAGCAGTATTTTTTTGACCCAAAAAATTCTAATTTTTTTTAACACTGCTGTGGCTAATGTGAATTTAAGTCTTGCACCAAAAGAACTAACCTGATTGTATGGTTGGGCGTTGTTTACACGATAGTGTACCTAAAGATTGGGTTTTAGAGGCGTTTAATTGAAATAAAAATGTGTCAATTAATATAAAGATCTATGACATTCCAATAATTGTGTGCTAAAAAGACGTCGTGTGACTTTAGTATAAACCAGGAAACAAACCAGTCTATCAAATAATGGATCGTATTTAAAATTTTCTCAAATAACCGGCCTATCTTCTTGGATTTGGAAATAAAACGTATTGATATAATTAAACAAAAACTTCACAAATCGTTTTACTGCAACGACTTGTACGTGAATTACTTCGTTTTACTATGGTCGACTAAAAATTTATGCGTTATTTTAAGTGCCATGTTCATCATCTAAATTATTCCATTAGGAATTTTATGACTCACTTTTAGAGCAAGACACCTGTTACGAATGTAGACTCATTCGTTTGTAGAAAAGCTGTTTTTTTCGCTCTATCTTTTAGTTAATAATTTACCGAATAGGAAATTGCACAACTAAACTGTGAATAATACCTTAAAATATGTAAAATATTCGCTTATTTAAAAATCATGCATTCAACATAAAGAAGTAAAAATTACAAACTAATTTTTCACCTGATTGGCAACATTCCAGATAAGTCAGTTTAGCCAATAAATTTAATAGACGGAAATGTGATAAGACACATTCACCCTAAAAGAATTAGTTTATTTGTAGAATTTTATAAACGATCTTGATTGCTCAATGAATTTCAATTTCTATGTACATACATACATATAGTCACGCCTTTTTTCCGTAGGGGTAGGCAGAGACCACTTCCTTCCACTTGCACACATCTTTTGTTTCCTCTACTTTCATTAGTGCTCTCATACATGCTCGTCGGTTGTTGGTACTCTTGACCTGGCCTTTCTTCAAAACAATGTTGATCTGATCGAGATCGATGTTCGCCGAGGTCGAGCTCTACCGACTCTTCCATTCACACTCGCCTTATAAATTTATTTCGTCAATCTTCCTTCATCCATCCTTTCTACGTGTCCAAACCACCTAAGCATTCCTTTGTCTATCTTTGTAACCACATCTTTTTTTTACACTTTCTGGCTGCTTATATAGCTATGCAGTTCCCCATTCATTTGTTTCTATGTATGTAAATAAAACAATACAGGTCTTAAAATAAAAATTCAGAGTGTTAAATTTTGAATGTGGGTCTAGTCTTAAAAAAAACGTAGTGAAAGTAATTCAAATGTAAAAACAAGTTTTTCCGATGTCAAATACATGCTTGTTTCCTGTACTAGGTTTTTTTTTATAAATTGTCTCATCTACCTTTTTTCAAATTGATTGGGTTAAAGAACTATCGCACTAGCCTCGTATACATTTAGGTAATCGAATTTACATAAAATTGTCATTGGTAATTAAAAATATTTGAACTAATTCACTGAATTAAATAACAATTAACTAACCGTTGCTTAAAACAGTTACTATTTGGGCTATCAAAATCAATGACTTTGTTAGACTTTCTGGCACCTACATTTGTATAGCGATAAACTAATGTATCTTAATTATTTGTGGTTATAATTAACATCAAAAGATTAGTTTCGACATTTACAAAAAATTATCGGTTTTGATTAGTACTATTAAAAACATACAAATGTTTATTAATTATTCTCTACCTCGGTATTACATATACTGACTAGTGAAAACAAAAATTAAAATTGAAACAACGTCTAAAGATGTCATACACACGAGTTAAATGTATTTATGACTATTTTCGATAATTTTTGTAATGTACATGAAAACTAGAAAAAGATCATGTGTAAATAAGTTTTATAATACGATTATTTATTAATTGCTTTCATTTTGCTTGAAACTGTATTTGTTAAAAAATGTTTTGTTTATTATTTCTAAAGTAGATAAGCGAATATAAATTATAAAACAGTTTATAGCAAAAGGTACTTGACCTGTGACCTTCATCACCAATTTACTTAATCTGAACTGACCTTTTTAATAACAAATAGTTAAGTGAGTATCTAAATATTAATGAACAATTTTCTAATTGGTAGGCTGCGAATGAATATGCGGGAGTAATTTTCTGTCTCCCTCTCTGGTTTGGGAAAGTCAATATAAAAATAATGACATGAGGGCTTTCCGTAAGTCCGTGACCACACCACACAGCTCCAAGGTTAACATTTCATTGAGAAACAAATGGGTTCTTTTTAATGAAAGAGGTCCTAAAATCGTGACAAGGATTAAAGGAAGAACACTCATAAATAAACTGATGTGAATCAGCTGTTTTGAAAGCTGATTAGGATTAGAAGAATGGTGTGGATTTGGTTGATTTACGATATTACTGTATTGACATTGTTATCGGTTAGTGGCTGATACCTACGTTATTTGCATAAATAACATCCGTCGGTCTTAACTAGATGAATACATAATAAATAGGTCAAGGTACACTTCAACATTATGTTCACATTTGGGAAATGTAATTTTTAATCGAAAAAACACTTATCATTCGTAAGATATTGTCTTAATATTTTTACCATGTCAACTTCATTGTCCCTATGTCCTTAAGGTTCAACAGCTAAGGTTTTACCTAGGTATATATTATAAAGGTTAATTTTGTATTACATTTGTTAGTGGCATTTCAACTCTAAATAGCTACAGATTTAATTAATAATTGACATTAAAAATCGTAGTGAATCTATTGAAAATTATATTGAAATGACAATAATTTAAATATTAATTTTCGTTTAAGAATTTTTCATTTTGGTAGTATTCTTTGTCTGTTGTACAAAATATAAAACTATTGTTTTAGCCAAATTTATGTAAGTGAAATCTACATTTTCTAGATTGGTAAAATTTGTCCTGATTGTACATTAATTAAGAATATACAATTCATATCACTTAAAACTTGTAAGCCATACAATTTTATAACAACGCATGCTGTTGATGATTTGTCCAAAAGCCAACCGCGCCCTCTGTAGGTCCTATATAAATCAATAAGACGCAACATAATCTCGATTGGCTATTGGATAGTTGTAGAAAAAGTTCATTGTTTTGTCTATATTTATTTATTCGCTTAATACGAGTATTTCCCAATATAATTTATTTAAGCATTTTTTTAATGTTATTAGTAACAGAAAGTCGGATTTATTACTTAGTATTTAAATTAGCATTTAATATTTGTGAATGATTATATTCATCTCTTTTCATTTCCAATTTAAAGCCATGGTATTTTAGAAGTTTATTTTGAATACTCTCCAAGAGATCATTAATATCTTTGTAGCATGGTGACCAAATGATATAATTGTATTCAAGTATAGACCGAGATCATCATGGTAAAGGAAAAATATTTATTATCAGTATTAGATAATTGGTGATAAAATAATCCATTTATTTATTAATATATCTAACAGAATAACAACTGACACGTTGTTAATCGTGTTGGCTGATAAGATAGATAGGCTCATTTAGTGACTATAAAATGATGCAAAATTGGTTAGTTACAATTTGAACGATAAACGCGTAATTAATCTATTTTTAAAAACATTTCTATTTACGTGGGTAGAGGTGTATTTTTGGATACACACTCTTTTTATCTTGTATTTATTGTCATGTGTATATTTATATTCAAAAATTTTTAAATCGTATGCAAGGTTTTTTGTTTTGTTTTGATTTACATTTTTATGAAATCTTTCATAACCTACCTCAACGCTTCATATTATTTATAGAGTGCTGAAAATTTTACGTGCACACACTCTTATTCTATGCAAGTGATTTGTATCGTATTGCAAAAGAAGTCGCGTCTTATATGGAAAAATAAATACAATTTATACGTAAAAACAATCTAAAAATTACCTGACAACTCTAAAATAATTTTTAAAAAATAAACTCATAAAATTATCTATTGAAATCTAATTGAGAGATTTTATCTGCTGCAGTTATTCTTAAATGCGTAGCTTTTTAGTTAATAATTTATTTTAAAATACTCACTAAGAGATTTTTGGGGCTTAAACCGTAAATAGGTCTATTCAGTAGGTGGGTAAGGTCAAGCACCGCATAAGTAACACTCCCTAGTTTAAATGACGTCTTATAAGTTTATATCCTCCAGTCGAAACTATGACAGAAAGAACCCCTAAATGTAGTATTATTGACTCATATATATTTGAATTTTGTCGAAAGCTCTGTAGATGGAATATCCGTATAAAAGTATAGCGATGGGCTATAGTTTTCACGATTCAATCACTGATTATTACCATTACTCCAGGGCCATTTGAAGCCTAGTTGACTTTTTGCTTCGCCGATTTTTCTTCTCCAAAGTGTCTTGTACTTTGCCTTTTCTTCAGTGATGTTAATTGTCCATTTTTTTTTTTAATCTTTTAATTCCATCTTGGTTTAGGGCGACCCATTCTTCGTGTCCTCATGATTTGTGCTTCCCAGATACTAATTTAGTTCTATTTATTCTCGATATGTATCCCATCCATTTCATTTTACGACTTCTGATAGTGGCAATAATGTCTGGCTTGTTTTTACTTAAATTTCGAGATTTTTTGTATTAACGTCAGTTGTCCCATATATTACGGCCAACAAGACCCATTGTGCCTTATTGGGCCCTCACAGCGGTAGTTCTGTACCTTCGGAAAATTCCAGGATTTCGATAATGGGGGCGTTGCTAAGCATCTTAGGTTACAATTCTGATTCCCCGAAGTACGTTTGTCTGTGAACCGAACGTTAGTCTGTGAACTGTCCTTCGCAGTTGCATGGATTGCATGGTTCGCAGAACCTACGAAGAGAGGTTTTTTGCAAGCACTAGATTAATTAGGGGTTTATTTATCAAGGAGTGTTCTGTAATGATCCTTTTTGCATGCATTATTTTCTTTCGCCCAAATTTCATGAATATTCTGCCGTTTTCCTACTTTTTCCAGATACTCGGTGTATCTCGAAAGTTAATAAAAAAATTGTGCTGTAACTTTTTTAAAATAAATATTTTTTAAGCCTAGTTACTGGACTATTAACACCCATTTAGATGATAGTTTTTTTCAGAAGCTTTTACCAGTGCCGTTCTAGTTGCGTATGGCCGAATATTTTGACTCTCAATTTTCTACACCACTGGAGTACATTTTTAAAATAAATTGATTTTTGTTAAATTTGGTACACATTTTTTTATAATATTTGATAAGCACAAAAATAATAGTTTTCTAAAAAAATTAGATAGAAGTTAGGCGTGCACGAATTTTTTTGTAGATAGTTACAATGGTGATTTTAATTTTATTATCTCTGGTAGTTTCAAAAGGTTAACAATGGTTAAGGGACCATCAAAGTTACATTTTTTAAATTAATTCTTGATATACAGTATAGCGCGCTAGAGATAAAATAAATCTTATTTTCTTTTAATATTTGCCAGATTCAAAAGGAGTAAGTCAGTCCTCTTACAAATATACTTTTTTAGTAATCAATGTATCGAATAGTCAAAATGCATTATAAATTATTTACAAACAAATGTGAAAATTACTTAATACTTTTTAAAATGATTTATCTATTGGTAGGTAAATCATAAAATTTAAAAATTCTTTGTCTTAAAAAATGGTAGATTAAAAGTTAAAAGAAATTTGGGTTGTTGCTACAGTACATGAAACTCTATGGACTCGGTGTTGTGTTAAAAGTGTATGGAAAAACGTTTAAAACTAGATCAAAGCTATCAAACATTTTCCAAATGGAAATGTTTTATTCAAGCGGCGAAATGAAATCTGTCGTTCGGTCAAAAATTAATGGTCTCTTTGATACATACATTTTACTGAGTATTTTGGATGTTGATTCGGCACGTGTTTTGAATTTGCCGAATGTTAAACGCAATAGAATAGGGTCACCGTTGTTTGCGAAATGTTTGACTATACATAATTCTATTCAAAGTACATGTAGAATTAAATGTTTTGTTTAAAATATACTCAATACCATTAATTGATACACATATACATACAAACATACATAAAGTCACGCCTTTTTCCCATAGGGGTAGGCAGAGACCACTTTCTTCCACTTGCTACGGTTCTTACACACATATTTTGTTTCCTCTACTTTCATCAGTGCTCTCATACATGCTCTTCGGTTGTTGGTACTCTTGACCTGGCCTTTCTTCAAAACAATGTTGATCTGATCGAGATATGTTCTTCGAGGTCGGCCTCAACCGATTTGTCCATTCACACTCGCCTTATAAATTTGTTTTGTCAATCTTCCTTCATCCATCCTTTCTACGTGTCCAAACCATCTAAGCATTCCTTTATCTATCTTTGTAACCATACACATATCCACTGTTTTAAAATGCATATTATATGCATCTTTTATTTTAAATTGTTTTTTTTTGCTACCAAATCTTCCGCAGTGTTTTCAATTTCAAATAAATCGCAAATACGAAAATCTACTAATCAAATGCGTAAACGTTGACCAAAGCAATAGAAAATAGTCGTATAAAAACCAGTACCTGGAATCGACTTGAGAGGATATTAGGGGCAAACTATCTTCGATTTATCAATGTCAGTCTACTAATACGAATTCGAATATTCGATGCGTGAAACATTCACTTCCAAAGTTCAACTTGATATATTCAAGGTTGTAACTAACTTTATGCAGCCAATTGCACAATCCACGAGGTGTTTAAAATTCAATCTTCAACATAGGGCTTTTAAATTGGACATTTTAGTTGTAATAAAACAATATCTTACATGCAGCGAATTATTAGCGGGATCGTGTCATTTATAATTAAATTATTCCCGGAAAATTTAACATGTATTGGATGACAGTAACATGATTACGTCATGCGAATCTTGCTGGATACTATTAACATTATAATAAACCACTTGTTTTTATCCTACTCAAAAAGTCCGGAACGTTTTCCAATTTTTTAATCAAATACACTAGAAAATTTGTTTCATTAATTATTATTAAAGAAATCATTTTACAGTATTACCAAAATATTGCAGATAAGAATAAATACAAACCATTATTTGCAGTGTATATTTGTGAAGTGTTGTAATTTATTTAGTAAATAATATGAAAGCTAATATTACTTACTTTTATTATGGTTAGTTATCCACATTGATTTCCAAATCCCAATAGTAAAAAAACTTAAAAATAATTATTCAACGAATATCGTAATTTAAAACGTACATATTGTGTTAAATTAAATTGTGTTAAAGGAAGTAGAATCTTTAAATCTCTGATAATATATGGAGTTTTATTTTTAATGTAAAAGTGGCCATATCTGTCAAAAAATGTACAGAAACGTAAATAAATTAAAATTATACAATATATACTGGTAATGGATGTATCGTAAAATGGATTATTTCTTACCACAATTTCGTTTACGAAACTTTTTGTTGGCACTTTTGATGCCTAGTCCCTCATTACTCGATAAACCTCTACGTACTTATACTTACACTTGGTAAATAAATTTTAAAACAAGTTAGACAATTTCATACAAATAACTGTTGCTGATACAGGTATGAATAATTTTAGCCCGTTTCTGTTAAATTCTGGTATAATTTGAAAAAGAAAATGTAGATATTTGAAAAATAACCAAATTGCAAGCAAACATACAGGCTTAAATTTTAGTCATTCAAATATAATTTTTTTGTTACAGGATTTAAGTGGGGGTAACAGTAACGATAGTTCTGGTGGTCCTGCACCAGGTACACCAAATTCACAGGGTATGCGACCAACTCCTTCCCCTACTGGATCTACAGGCTCAAGGTCTATGTCACCAGCAGTAGGTGGGTATTTTTAATTTAATTTCTCTTTTTTTTGTCCCTTATTTTCAAAATAATTATTTTGCAATAAATGACTTATTTTAATCAAACTAGTTTCTTACGTAGTTACATAATAATAACATTTAAACTCGAGATACTACAGTAGAGTTACCATGAATTAATAATATACCTCTGTAGCCCACGTTTAAACAAAAATAATAGATATATAAAATTAATTAGCCCAAATACCACCAGTACGAACTAATTAGCAAAAGGATATTTCTGCAAATAATTATATTGCATAGCAGTGTAATTTGTTCTAAAATCAATAATCAAAATTGGTAATTAATACTAGTGATGGCGAAGAAAGTTAAATGTTGAATTTAATGAATATACGTATAGAGTAAATTCCATAAAAAAAACCTAATTAGAATTGAAATACCATAATGGAGAAAGAGATAAATATAGTTAATATATTTGACAGCGAATAAATGCAGAAAATTATTTTGTTATAAATTTTAATTATTACATTTTCCCACTCGAGTACGAATTAAATAATTATTTATACATCTTTTTTCATAGACTATGTATTGTTTATTATTATTAAAGTTTAAACAATTAATTTTATTTTTTAATTGCAGGTCAAAACATTCCTATGCCACCAAGGCCTTCAAGTGGACAGTCAGATGGTAACGGACCTAGTCGTATAAGTCATTCACCCATGGTAACTCAGGGCAGCTATCCAACCCCTCATTCGTCTCCACATCCAAGCCATGGCTACAAAGGTCATCCCAGCATGGTAGTTTCGGGTTCTGGTAACCAGCAAATATCTCTGTATCAACCAAATCAATACCCCCAAACCGGTTATCCTCCACGGCCTCCTAGTAATATTCAATATCCCGGTCAAGGTTATGGTCCACCCAGTTCACAACCTCCTCCACCTAATAACATGCCTCCACAACAATTTCCTGGCAGGTCTGCTTCAAACCATATGCCCAACTCTCAGTTTCCACCCTATCAGCAGTCTTGGCAGTCCTCAATGTCTAGTAGCTCAAAGGGCAATGGTCCAAATCCACCTACTCCGTTACCTGGATCGCAATCTCCAGGTCCAACGACTCGACCGCCTCACTACCTCAAACACCATTTGCAACACAAAATGGGTTTTCAAAACGTTCCAGGCTCAACGCCACCAAGCCCTAGTCCTCCTCAAAATTACCATATGGGTCCTCCATCTGGCCACCATCATTCTGGTATGGGTCCGCCACCTTCGATGGGTCCTCCAAATATGCCTCCCGCTAGTAGTCCGCTCCTTCCCAACAACCATCCTCACGACGGTCCTATGCCTCCTCCGAGCTCGACGCCAAATTCTCACACACAAATGGTATCCGAGATGATGGACAACGGAATTACCACCACAGCGCAGGGTGGTCTTAACACTCATGTTACTACTGCATCTGCCGGATCTGTCACTTCTGTTGTAACAACTGGTCCTGATGGGACACCCATCGATGAAGGTTCGCAACAATCTACCTTGTCAAATGCATCTGCTGGTGAGTATCCAACTATACCGCAAATGTAATCATATTTAATGAAATTTCTTTAAAAAATTTATAGCATCAGGCGAAGATCCACAGTGTACGACACCTAAAGCGTCTCGAAAAAATGAGATGAGCATCTACAGTCATCCAACCACACCTCAAAGTACTGTCCCATCACCTGGTGCAGCTAGTATAAATTCATTGCACGAAGAATATGGAGAACTTGGTAGTCCTAGTTGGCCAAGAACTCCTGCAAGTCCGGTAAGTGATGTTGTAAAACACTCGTTTTTTGATCTTATTTTTTTATGTTTTTAAGTGTGGTTGTGATTGCACAGCACTATATCCTCAAGCCATATTATGTTCTGTCTATGTGTGTGTTTGTGTGCGTGTGTGTGCAAGCGCACGCGTGTATGTGTGTGTGTGTGTGTGTGTGTATGTGAAACATGTTTTTGTTGGGCCGACTGGGCATCCACATTAATTATGTTTTATGAATCCTATATTGTTGTTATGTGTTTTTAACAGAAAAGCAGAATTACATCAATTTTTATATCGACAGCTTAAGCGCACATCTTTTTGAATACTTTTTCGTATTTTACCAATTATCAGGACTCTTGTTTTTTCCACAAGAATACAGCTGATAAAATAATTCAACCATGTATTGGTCTGATATAAAATTTCATATTTCGCTTTTTATTTGATTTTAGACCCTGATTTTCAACAAAATCCTTAAAGAAGAGCATGTCATTATCTATGATAGTAGTGTTATATACTTACCAATTTTTTAAGGTATTCGCGATTCCCAAGCGATACGCTCTCTGGTGGCAAAATTTGAAACTTCAACGAAGCAGATAAATTTGTGTGTGTGTGCGTGTGTTTGGAGCACTTTTCTAATGGGATTTTTATGGGAAACCCGGTACCAACTTAATTTTATTTTTAATCATATAAAAAGACGGAAAAATCTTATTAGAATAAAAATTATACACCTTTTTTTTAAATATTCTTTGTCATACAGTGATCCAGACTGACCAAAAAAATCTCTGATTCCGCTTCTTTCTTGAAAGACATTCCTCGCTTGTAATTACTTTTCTAATAGAACGTTTTGAAGTTTTTGTCAAAACGTGAATCCTTTTCACTACACCTTAATTAAAACCATTATTTTCTCATTTTAGTTGATGGTACAAATTTTTAATAACTGTTTAAGTGGAGTGAGACATACACAAAAAAATACCTAATTTTTGTTTACCTAATTTTTGTTTCACATCCTCTAACTCGGATGGAATCCGCACAGAAATATAAATTATAAATTTATTAAAAAATTTCCGGGACTGCATAATTTTCATCACTTTTAAAAAATTCTCTAAAAAGCCATTTTTAAACAATTAAAATCCAAACACAACACTGGAATAAGAAAAAATCACTTTAACACAACTAATAATAATACATACATACATAAAGTCACGCCTTCTTCCCATAGGAGTAGGCAAAGACCACTTCCACTTGCTACGGTTCTTACACACATCTTTTGCTTCCTCTACTTTCATCAGTGCTTTCATACATGCTCTTTGGTTGTTGGTACTCTAGACCTGTCCTTTCTTCAAAGCAATGTTGATCTGATCAAGATATGTTCTCCGAGGTCGACCTTAACCGACTTGTCCATTTACACTCGCCTTATAAATTTGTTTCGTCAATCTTCCTTTATCCATCCTTTCTACGTGTTTGATTGCATTGTTGCCACTATCGTTGCTCAAATGATTTAATAACGTTTCTGTGTAATCGAGGCTTACGTTCGAACATCCCGAACGCACTCGAAGACTCTTTAAATATTCACGAGGATATTTAAATTGGTTTGAATGTTTATCTCTTTCGCCGTAAGACTTCCTCAACTTTCGCATATGTCCGTAATCTGTGCTTCAAATGCATTTCTGAACCACAGTCTGTAGAGAATTTCTCGACCGTCTCGTCTGCAGAGGTATCTCGTTTCTCTAGGTCCACAAATTAAGAGCCTAACTTCTGTCAAATGCGATGCATGATTAAAATACAGCGAAATTAATTGTTAATTATAACTAAGGACAATTTTTTGTAAATGTAAAACCTTCTACAGACTACAGAAGTTTCTGTTTTATTTGCTTCTCATAATACATAATCAAAAGTGAGGTAAACAAGTAATAAAATCACCTAATTTCTGCATTTATTACATTACAACTTCTGTATAAACCGCTTTTAAAAATATATGAAATTGAAGTTTTTTTTTAATTCGTGGTACATAAAATAAAGATTTCCGCTGATTAAAAATTAAGCTGTCGATATTATCTGCTTATCTGTTTTGTGTGACCCTGTAGTTTTAAATTTGAAATTTTTAAATAATGTGTCGTCACTTTTTCTCCTAGTTGTTGTCTTTTTTACACAAATTATAATGTACTTGATATTTGATGCAAAAAAGGTTAATGTATGCTAATTGGCTGAACTTGTTGAATACAAGTTGTTTCAGATTTATAATAATTTGAAAATAATCTTTTAGAGCTAAAAATAAAATAAATTAAATCGTTTTTTAATTGATGGTACGTAGAGCAGTATCGGACTAAAATATAAGTTACTTTTTTTCATTAACTTACAATTAGTTAGGTTCTATAGTTTTTTCAAATAAATAAAGGGTTTTTTTTATTCGTTTGCATATTTCCTAAAATGTGCTATATTAGACTGAAAATTTTCTATCTACTAAGACGTTTTAATATTTTCATTTTTTTCCAACAATGAAGATCGACAGTTAAAAGTAGTTTCGAAATATTTTTTCGTTAGTTACCTTATCTAAGTTATAAATCAATTACTATTGAAAGGGATCCCTCGTAGCTAAATTCGATTGAGATTTAACGTCTAAAAAACACGACGATTGCCGAATTACAAAAAAAGTACGCGGGAAAATTTTTAGCGGGCTATAGGTTATCGGAATGAATGATTCTCTTGTTTACGATTATTTTTAAACTTTTGATCTTTCAAAATAGGGTTTTGTTTTCCAGAATTTTTATTGATTTTTTTTTAAAATTATTTTCTTGTTTTATTTTTTTAGAATGTTAACTTAAGTTCCACATTTTAGAATCCTTTTTTTTTTATTGCCTGTGATTAAATTTCCATTTTTGTAATATTTTCGCAATGTTTATCACACCATTCCTTAACCCGTTTTCCATGGAAAATGATAAGCTCTTACCCACCCGTTATCTTCGCTAGGTAGTATCGATATAAAATTGTTATTAACTAGGAGAGTAAAAGGTTGAGACACAATAAATTTTTCTACTATTTTCTGAAATCGTTCCGTACTCCTTTTTTTGTTAATAAGTAATAATTATTTGGCCTATTTAATTTATTTTTAACCAATTCCACCGGTTTCACACAATATTCTGATGGTTTTTGAACTGTTAAATAAAACTAGAATTTGTGAAATTATTATACAGTTTTTTTGGTACCATACATACATACAGTAACGCCTTTATCCCGTAGGAGTAGGCAAAGACCACTTCTTTCCACTTGCTACGGTTCTTACACACTTTTTTCGCTTCTGCTACTTTCATCAGCGTTTTCAAACATGCACGTCGGTTGCTGGTACTTATGACCTGACCTTTTTTCAAAAAAATTTTGATCTGATCTAGATACGTTCGTCTGAGTCGACCTCTACCGACTTTCCTTATGAATCTGTTTCGTTAATATTCTTTCATCCATCCTCTCTACGTGTCCGAACCATCTATACATTCCTTTATTTATCTTTGTTACTACATCTGCTTTCACACCACAGCCCTTATCATATTATTCCTAACTTTATCCATCAGAGTCACTTCAGCTATACTTTCCAGACTACTCATACAGAAGTGTAGGGACCAGAACTTCTCTATGTACAGCCAGTCGTGCCAATAATTTGTATTTTATTTTGTCACTGGTGAAACCTCTTACAATCTCCAATCCATTTATAATTTTTTTATAAACTTATTCCAGTACATTTTCTGACATATTAATATCAAGTAACCAATAAAAAATATATTTACGCTTCTGTTGAAGGGGGTGACGCTGGAAGTGTCCCTTTAATTAGTAGTTAATCTCAAAGCTAATTGCTGAGTCTTTTATTTTTACTGAGCTCTACTTACAATAATTTTTTTAACCCAGTTCAACGTATAGATTAATGATAACTTTCAACGATGCAGTCTCTACGTGAAGTACTTAAAATATTTGTTCTATTTACTTCAATTGCAATTTATTTAAATGTAAGAGCATTTGGACTAAATAATATCGTAAAATGTTGAAATGCGAGTTTTATTTTTAACAAAGTTAATTAGACGATACTTATTCGGTGAATTTAATCTATTTTTCTATACTTTGGAGGTATTAATAACTACTTGGTACATTATTTAGTACTGATCGTCAGTAATGTTATATCGGAATTAAAAAAAAAATTGCTCGCTATTACGTGCACTGCCAGAATCTAATATGGCTTTTTTAGTCTATCCAACCACTGGATTAAAAATCATTAATAGCAGATGTTTTATAACAAAATGCTTAATTTTCAAAATGTATTTTTATGTATTTTTTTTTGTGTTTGACAATAGAGTAGCTTGCTGAAACACTCTTTCTAATCCCAAACCCAACTAGTTTTTAATTGAAATTGTACCTAACTCTAGTTCATACAAGTTGACATATGCATTTTTGTTTTAATACACAAAGCACAAAGTACATAGGATCACTTTTAAGATTTACATTAAAAATCACAAAAAAGATAAAAAGCAATTCAAATATTTAAGGATAAAAATAAGACTTAACTCTAAATAAGTATCTACGTTGTAACTTGGTAAAACCTGAGAAACCTGGCAAAGCAACACCGAGTTGAACTTGGGTGGGTGCCAGGACGCAAGTGGATTAAAGGCAACGAAAGAGCAGACGTACTCGCAAAGATGGGTTCTGTACACCCGCTGCTAGGGCCTGAACCCGGTGTGGGCATAACGAAATATGTTTCCAGAAAGAAGGCCAAGTCTTTTCTAACCTGGCAGCAAAAACTAAGTTGGATAGAAACCAATAGCCTGAAGCACAGCAAGAGAATGATGGGTCAACCAAACCTTGCAATTGCTACTCAGGGCTTGGAGCTGGACAGGGAAAAAAGCTCAGGGTGATAGTGGGGCTCGTTACAGGACACTGTTGTCTGAGGAAACATCTGCATAATATGGACATCTTTTTGGAGCACCCAATATGCTATGTGGGGATGAGGAGGAAACAGCATCCCACGTTATATTTGACTGCGACTCCCTCACTAAATAGCGGAGCCAGTATGGGGATGATACGCCTTAGAATGATGCGGCACGGGCTAGAAACTTAATACGAGGGCTGTTACATTGTTACATTTAAGTGTAAAGTTTAACTTGTATCAAGCTTAGCCAAAAGACTAGTTGGCTCAGTGTCAACTGGGCTAAAACGTGGTAGCTGTGGAACACAATAAGCTCAAAAGCTGCAATGTGGGCTCCTTTAACCCGGCCACTTGTAACTAAAAACCAAACAATAAAAACTTGCTAAAACTAAAGTTGACCAAGAAAATTAATCATAACGAATAAGTCATTACTCCTCGCATTGTTTACTGTGGAACATTGGCCTACTTTAGTAGAAATGAGCATATCAATACTAAAAATTTGAAATCGTACCATGAGAGAGCCATTTTAATAAGTAACAGAAGAACATCCATCCACTTTATGCTCAAAACATATTACCATTGATGAATTTTCAAATGAAAGCATTATATTTTGCCAATATACCTGACAAATGGTCAATTATATGAAGTGTTTCAAAAAAAAAATGTTTCTTGCTGCTTGATGATTTTTATATTTGTTTAGTTTTTTTTATGTTATTCTTTAATCAATTAGTTTAAAATATGTTTTAATTTTTTTTATGTTGATCTAGTTCTAAGAGGCTGTCCTTTTTTATTTATCACGCAGGATAATTGTTTTACAGACATTATCGCTAAATTAGATATCTCCAGGCTAAGTAATGCTAAAACAATCTTAACACACATCTTTTTTATAAGCTATGTCCCTTCTATAATTTAAGTCTTTAATTTATATCTATAATTTAAGGCTTTTAGCTTTTAAGCTAATCCTAACCAATCCATACCACACTTTCTAGGGCTTAAATTTTCAAGGAAGCAATAACATACCCAAGCTAATTTTATTATTAAAATTACATGTTATAGGAAACTTATCATTGTCATAGTAATAAGTCCAAAATGGGTCTATTTTTTTTCTAAACTTTTAAAAACCAATTTTTAATTTTTTTAAAAATTTAATGCTTAATATTTCTGGTGGGACAAAGTATAAAAATCTAATTTTTGCACACATTACAGTGCAATGCAGTGAAAATTTGAATGTTGGTATTTAAGCTAAATAAATCTTTGATTTTTTTTATTGTTACGAAAATTTATGCGTACCTACTCGCAAATTACCTATCACTAAGTATAAGAAAGGCAACATATTTTACTTTATATTACTATATTTCTATAACCTGAAAAAATTCACAACTTGGTTCTGCAACAAATACCAACATTGAAATTTTCATTTCATTTTACGTGTAAAAATCAGATTTTTATATTTTACCCCACCAAAGAATTAATAAAATTTTCAAAAAATTCAAAAAGGAGGGACTCATTTTGAACTTACTACTTTAACAGTGATAAATTTTCTAATCATATCTAATTGTAATAAGAAAATTATCTTGGGTATTTTATTTCTTAATTAAAAATTTGTGACCTACTTTATTATATTCACAAGATGAAACAAAAAAATAGAACACAATGTGCTGACGGCAGCTGTTTGCCGGAGAACAGATAAGTGAGTTCGAATTGTTTATGGCTCTAAGATTGAAAATTCAAATTCAAAAGGGCGCCATTCAATTTGAATAATTGCTATACTATATTTGGAGAATTGAGAAAACCAAATACCTGAAATGATATAGAATTAAATTTTCTTAGATATCCGGGTTGGGCAAATAGGAGAATAAAAACCATATCACATATAAGAATATAATAAAAACACCAAAATGGACAAAGCAAAAATATGTTATGGACCAGAGTAATAGATCATATCAGTAATAGTTAAATCAATTAAATAATATATATAACATATAACACAATATATTATAACATTACATATTATAATATATTACCATATATAATACATATAACAATATTAACTAATATATTATATCAAGATACATACATTTATATACCGGGTGTTAAACCTCTCAAAGTAACCAAAATGAGGTATATTGGTAAGAAATAAACCTGTGACTAAATCCGCTGTCACATAGTACTATGTGAGAACTTCACAAGAGCTCTTTGGATTATAGTTTATAAAATTATCACGGTGGTATGATATGTGATACCAATAATTAGTTATTAACAAAAATGATGGTATGATAAATACTAATATGAATAATTAGTTATAAATAAATTTCAAAAAGTAAGAGAACACTGAAGGTGTAAAAAAACCTGGTGTTAAGGTCCAATGGTCCATATATGTAGCCTCTATCCAAGGTCCACTTGATGTAGTTGAAGACAGCAAAAACGAAGACAAGAAGAAGACAGGAAGCAGACAGGAAACAGCTCAGCAAAACGAAGAGAAGATAAGAAGAAGGCTCAACCTTCCAGGTCAGCCAGGGGTCGATGATGCAGCTCAGCAGGTCGCCAGCCTCTACCGGCTACTACTGGTCCTCATCCGGTGGTTGTCTGTCGACTCTGGCCAGGATTTAAAAGCGACTCGGTGTTGGCCCTCGTGGGAATCTTGACCAGAGTCAAGAGTTGCCACAAGAGTCGTCGTTCGATTGCCAGGAGTCTAATGATGAGGGCTAAGCTGTACCCTAACACCCTAACAAAAAAATAGTCTCATGAGAGGACATGTGTGAAGTATCTGATAAATCATGTTAGCTTAGGGGGTTGTTATTGATAGAACCGTCAGATGATTTGTCAAACAAGTACCAATGTACAAAGTTGAATAAAGGTTCATATCTCGAGAATAATCTTTTACAACATGTGCAAAAGAAAAAACAAAAAAAATGAAGTAGGTATATTTTCAACCTGATCGATATCATTGCTGGTTCTTAAATCATAACTCACCTTTTGAGAAGGGAGGTAAAACTAGAAGATAGCCAAAACAGCAAACAAGACTAACAGGACATCAGGACAAAAATGGCGGCGTTCCTACCGCATGGCACTCTCCCGGTGGTCGGTACAAATCCCCATATAAAGGCTCCAAATACCACAAACGATGGGTGCGACTTGAACTCGTCCCCAACGGCACTTACGTAGATTCCCCCAAAAGGGTTAATTTCCGGTTAAACACACCGAAAAAAGAATCTCAAAAACGAGTCAAGCGCACCTCATCATGGCCACCAGAAAAGGCCATCCGTTCGCAACTCGAGGACGGATACCATCTCCTATTTCCAAAAATTGCCAAAAAAAACTGCTCATCCTGTATGAAATCAGCGCCAGTTTTGAATTCCTAGCCTCTCATTGGTCAGAACCATAAATGCTATCCCGTTTGACAGAACGAAATCCAACGAAAGTAATCAAAAAAGACCATTCTTCTTCTTTCTTTTCTGCTACGGGCACGAACATTTACGGTTAACCGACTTGAGACCGAAGATCGATGACAGAAGTTCTATGAAAGAAGATCAATGACAACCCAAATAATGACATCGACGTCTAGAAAATAAATATAACCTATAAGAATCCAGTAAATACCCAGAGATCTCATTCAGAATCAACAAAATCCTGGGACAACCTTCAATAGCCTAGAATTCATCACACTAGAGAACACAACGGTATGTCGGCTGCCTACATGTGAATGAATGTTTTTATTGACTCATTATCTTCAATTTCAGGCCTAGGATCGGACAGGTAGCCAGAAATCATAAGATTCCTGCAGCTTAATTACATCACTTCCAACAGCCCTTAGAATGTCAGAAGCAAGAGTATTACCTAGTGTTGGAAACCTGTGAATTTACTAGCATTCAACTATATGTGATGTTTGTTTTGAAATAGTGGTTTTAATAGATGTTTTATTCAGGAATTTGATATCAAAACTGAATATTCTCTGTAAGTGCAATGCCCAATAAATGAAAAATTTATTATATATAAAAAACAAAATTAACAGGTAGCAATTTCAAATGCTACAAATTTAAGCCTTTTTTTTGTTGGAGAAGGGGATGGCATTGGTTCAAGACCTTTTGCCACAGTTTTATTTTTTTTTATAAAATTGTTTCTATATACTTTTTTCAATTTAAGTCTTAAAAAGTGTTATATTTAAATTTGGTTTTAAATGTTGGTGGCCATTTTCTTTTATTAAAATTAGTTTAACTTTATTAGTTGTAAGGACCTAAGCTATAGTAGGGACTTTGTTGAAAAAGTTGGTATGTGTTTCATTACTAATGGCTGTAAAACCTAAAATTGATTCGGGTAATTAATCAAAAATGGCCGCCTCTCAGAAATGATCAAGATAAAAAAATTTAAAACTTATTTTAAACTGCTAATTATTGATCATATAATATCATATAAAAATAATAAACATTTTAAAAATTATCCAGTAACCTGAACATTTTTTTTTTTCAATTCATACGGATTGATCGCAAATGAATCGACTTAATGTAGCCGAAATTCATACACTCAACACACGTAAAAAGTCATTTAAAATTTTTTATATTCAAATATTACTTATGGTACCTTATTCAATAAGGGATAGTTTTCAATAGTAATGGAAAACCATGAAAGATTGTACCTCATTAAATGTTTTTAAAAAAGAATGTTTCTTTTATGTCAACAAACGGATTTTATACTTTAGTTTTTAAAAAATCTGAATGATAGTTAAAGCTACATGGTTAATAAAGTTCAATCTAAAATTACCGAGTAGAATTTGAAAGTGTGAAATATAAAATTAAATCAAACACATTTTTTTTTTTAATCTTATCAAACAAAAAATCCCATTAAATAAAATGCAAACAAATTGAATTGCGGTAACTGTAGATAATGATAAGGTTGGATGTGGGGTTAGAACGAGTAAAAGATATTCTAAAGTTACTTTGGCTAACTAGCGGGTATTTCCAGGTGTTTAACAGTCATGTGCCTCCTCCGGATACGTATCGCTCAAAGGTTTATATCAAATAATATATTTTTTGTCGTGCTTAACATAAAAGGCTTTTCAAAGCATGTAACAGCATGTTCCTTAGTGCTTGTTTTAGAATATAATCAATATTAATATAGTTACTTGAAAAAATGTTGAAATAAAAATATTGTTTAAATTCAAATGTTAAAATCGACAAAAGCAGAGTTGTATTACACATTTTTTCCAAACAGATCACAAATTTTTGTCCTAATGAAATTCATTTTCTTCTCAAACTTGAAGCAAAACTAAAACCATGAAAAGCTATTTGCAAACCGTATAGAATTTTTTTAAAAGCAGAAAGCAGTGACCAGACAGAACACCTTCAATGCAAAATAGGTTCTGCTTGTCATTGTTAAGTCATCTTGGGGGGTGTACTGAAGTGATCTTTTATTTCTAAGAACGTTAAACCATTTACTGAAATTTGTTTATCGTTTTCTGATTTACAATACCTTTTTGTCCTTTGCGTCTTGTTGACGGTTTTAATAAGGTACTGGCGATGTTACTTTTATTATTATCTATTGGAAGTAGTAAAAATAGACCGCTGTTTTTGGATTTACGGCCAGAGAAAGTCTCTTGTTCCAAAACTTACTGATGCCTTATCCAAATACAACTCTCGCTTGTCTTTACTATAAATATGTTTTTCCTTTTTTAATAAGAATGTTTAGATTTTTATTTTATACATTTATTTCATAACGGCAATATTTAAAAGCTGATAGTCTAGGAATTGTTAAAAACATTTTGCTTTATACATGCAAACATTGTAGATTACTTGAAAAATAAGTGGGTTAAAAAAATTCTGTACTAAATTGTGTGACTTGAAATATTTAATTAATTTTTCTTTTATTAAATATAATTTTTACTGACGATGTTTTCGATTTGACAACGTACATGTGATTTTTTATAGCTTTTCAATGCCTAGACTAAACGCTATAATTAATTTTAATGTTAGATCTAAACAGATCAGGTAATTTTGGTATTTCGTTTAAATAAACACATTTTTTATCATTAAAAAAAAAATACTACTGTTTCATAAATATTTATCTAAAGGATTTGTTACTATATATATATATATATATATATATATATAAATGTGTTTATTATCAAACAGGTTCACTAACACCATTATCATTAACTAACTTCATTAAATAATAGTCTAATAAATTGTAAATTATTGCTTTAATACAAACATCTAAAATTATTAATATCATGAAGTTTCGCTTCATTTTTTTTTCGTTATTGTTGGTTTACTTCTAATAAATTATTAATACCTTTTATTAACATCATTACAGAGCTAACTGCATGTACTTAACTAACATCACTATTCATAAAATGTGATTAAATAACTTATTCAATTAAATAATAGCCAACCGAATTACCAAAATTACTGTTTTTGACCATATCCGTATGTTTTTTATCGAAGAGAAATTGTTCAAATTAGAAAAAAAAGTGGAAGGTATATTTATATATCCTCTTCTTAATCTAATAAATAAATTTATTAATTAGAAATATTTTTAAATATTGAAACTACAAAAGAATATTATTTTAATTAAAGGTAAATGACCGCAATAAAATAGAAAAATTAAAAGCATGTGGAAATATGGTCAAAAAGTTAAGGATAAATGGTGCGTTCTTTGTATTGTGATCATTATGTGTTTCCAGAAAACCGACAGCCTTAGTAAGCTGTACGAAATGGATGAAAATCCAGAAAGGAAAGCTTGGTTAGACAAGCTGCTAGCGTTCATGGATGATAGGAGAACCCCTATCACCACATGTCCGACTATCTCCAAGAATCCCCTTGATTTGTTCCGCTTGTATATGTTTGTTAAGGATCGTGGGGGCTTTATGGAGGTTTGTACCATGGTTTGTGTGGTCATTTCACTTCAAATCGAACGGATGTTATCGGTATATTTGGTTCTCGCATTGCAATCCAATATAAAAAAATTCATTTTATTACAATAATAGTTTCCGAAATCATAATATTTTGTAGAATTGTCGAAAATAAGCGATAATTTATTTTTATAGGTACACTTAAATTGGTTGCAAATCTAGTTAACATCAACATATTTTTATTTTTTATCGATATTTTACACGTCGTGATTTAATGTGAGATGGCTTTTGTGTGTTTTCATTTATGGTTTTTCAATTGATGGTTAACGGTTTTAAATTAAAATTTGTCCAGTAACTAAAACATTTTAATAACACCAGAGGCTCAATGTAACAATTTCAAGCACAGTCAATGAACTAAATGACATCAATTTATTTTCCTACCTTTCGATTGATACTCCGTACTCTTATCGTTGAAAAAAACTTCACGTCTGCAGATCGTAAAAATATCTAAAAAAAACATCTACAGTGTTACTTTAAAAAATTTTTGTTCAAAATCCAATTTTGATACATTTTTAGAGTTGTTTAATATTATTACTGTTGAAAAATTACCGATACAAATGACCATTCTATAAAAAAATTACCTGGTAGATTTTTTAAAAATTGAACCTACAATATTTGTGGAATGTATTTACAGAGAATTATTTTAAAATAAAACTATAGTATATAAAATAAGATTTCTTAGGAATACGCGATTAATTTATTCGCGACGTATTAAATTCGAAAAAACGTCGGTTGGTTTTCCTCAAAACGTATTAAATTTCCCTCTAAAAATTTCAGAGGAATATCTGGAAAGTTACAGGTATATTTTATTATTTAGAAAATTATATTTTTCCTCATAACCTAGGTACTTTTGATTGTGTTCGAAATGAATATTGCTAAGTATAATTCCGGTAGCGATAAAATTAAATGATGCACCATCAGTTGGATAATCAAGCTTGGAATATTTTTTAATGTCCACCATTGCAGGTGACTAAAAATAAAACGTGGAAGGATATTGCTGGTATGCTAGGGATCGGTGCTTCATCGTCAGCTGCTTATACGCTAAGGAAGCACTACACTAAAAATTTGCTAGCATACGAATGTCAATTTGATAGAGGGGGTATTGATCCTCAGCCTATAATAAACCAAGTTGAAGCTACATCGAAGAAAAAAAGCGCTAAGGCAACATCTGTACCATCGCCTGGTTCTTCTAATTCTCAAGATTCCTTTCCTCCTGGCTCTGGCGGTGCATCAATGGACGGTTATTCGACCTATGGTGGGTATCCACCATCTGGTAACCCGGATTACCCACCACAAAGGCCTTCTTCGCAGTCCGCTCCCTCTCCACACGGAGGTAAGTCGTCATTTGTACCAAACATATTTTTATTCAAAACATTTCTTTTGACTCAACACGATCAAAAGAATTTTCGGACAATGTTTCATCTAATTAACAATGGAGGTGATTTATGTTTTATATATGTAGTTTTTTTTTAATTCAAATATACGTAAACCGTTTTTAGTTAGTATATCAATGATTCCAGTTATTTCGTTTTTTTTTTGGTGTGTTTCCTTTTTTTATGTAGCACGATCGAACGTTTTTTATTGCTTTTTTAGAATTACATTAGTTGGGTTATGAAATATAGTTGTATTTACAGTTTTTATATCAATAATCTTTTTAGCGTTATTGATTCAGCTTACTTATCTAAATTTGGTTTATCTTATAGATAAAATGTTGGTTTTGCCAGGTATTTAATGCTATTTAATTTTCTGAGAATGTTATCGAAATAATTTAAAGTTGTCGGTGCAATCGTTACTCCAGTTTCGTCCCGAATTGAAACATTTTTTAAGACCAGAGAAAGGTTGAATTCCAATTGTGAATTCCAATTGTATAAAGATATTGAAATTGAGATCCAGGCAGGAATTTTATTATTGTCTCCTAAATAGAGAAATGCAATGTTTTAAAATAAAAATAAAACTCCCAAACTATAACGTGTTTGCGTAATAGCTTATTTTAAACGAATTTATACCACAAATTGTTTTATGTAAAAAAAATTTAAAAAACGGCGGCAGGTGCAAATGTATTTTAAGTACATTTATTAATCCTAAATAGTGGATCACCCTGTATACTTTATATTTTGTATGAAGGTAGGCTAGGAGAATAAAAACACCTTAAGCGCTTTTTGCATGGCTCATCACATTTGCGACCTATGTGACCTATAAGATTTCAGTAGTATGGCATTTTACTTAGCGGTTAATATACAATATTTACGTGTTAGCTTTAAAAATGTACCAGTTCGATTGTTTTTACGAACGGAACGACTTTATCGAGTGTTTTTATTACAATCATTTATTTGAATTTGAAGGAGGTAATTTCTCTTATCTTTTTAAGTGTTTTTGCCGTTGTTTTAGCTAGTTTTTTTAAACACATAGTTTTTATTAGGATATATATATATATATACACATACATATTAGTCATAAGATTATTCTTTATCTGATATAAATATTCCCTCTTCTACACGCTCATTAGTATTAAGTAAATCCATTACGAGGTTCATCATTTTTTTTTTAACTTTTGATCCCACAAAATTTGATAGATTTTATTTGAAACAAAATGTGTGTGCAATTTCCAACAATATTTGAAATTGACTATAACACCGTATTTGTTAACGTTCAGGAGGGGTGAATCATTTGAACAGCGCTGCACCTGGGGGACCCAGCCCTGCGAGCGGGGCTGCAGATAATGTCAGCGTTTCCAACCCTTTCGATGACGTATCTCCGAGTCCGTCTTCGAGAGGTGGTCCATTTCCAAGTGGACCTCATCCTTCATATCCGGCTGGAACGCCACCTCGGCCTCCAGGCCAGAATTACTCTGGACAACCTGGGTATCAATATCCGGGACCTGGACCTGGTTCCGGAGCACCACCAGAACAGTATTCTCCCTATCCAGCTGGATCAGGTATGTAAATAATAGTTTTTACTGTGTTAAGATTATTTTAACATACAGTTAAAAATTATTTGGTCATGGTCTAGAAGAAATTCGCCGCCTTTTTATCTGGCAATCTTTTTTTATTTATCAAACCCACCCCCCAATAAATATAAATTTTTTTGTGTTATAGTATGTGAGGTAAATTAAAAACTTGAAATACCCTCCTGGTTTCTTTACCGTTCCACAAATATTGACAGGAATGTTTTTATTTTATTTAATTTGGTTCTCTTTTAAAAAGCTAAAACTAATTTATCTAAATAAACAGAAACTTGGTTGTACTAGCCTATCCAATACTTGATTATACAGGGTGCTCCAAAATAAATTAACACGTATACCTACTATTGTTTGTCATTATTATTATTATTAACATTAATCTTGCCTAAATATAATTAAAAATTGGAACATGTCTCTACACTTTGTACAAAACGTTTACTTACACTCTTTCGTAAACCGTAGTATAAAATTGTTATTTTTTTAAATTGTCGCTTCTTATTTCTTGTCTATATAAATGAAAATTGTCTATCCTCTAAATATATTGCTATCTTACGAAATCATCTTTTTCCACGTACTGAAAATGTCTCTTTATCTTTTAAACCAAGGTTATCAAGCTTTTAAAAAATGATCTATAGCTAAATAAAATGTACCAAAAGCTCATGACAAATTGAATGTATGTATTATATCTTAAGCGAAAAGAAAAACGAAATAACAGGTTTTCATTGTTAAATAAAAATATCAGATGCTGATCGGAAGAATTGTTAACATATAAAAATTATAATTTATAAAAAAATGTGTTTGACATTGTGCGTTTGTTCTAGCAGCTTTCCCTTAATTTTAAAGTAATACTACTAACCCAATTAAAAAGCAAACAATCAACAAAACAATATCGGAATGTGTATGTACATAAAATTAGCGGTTTAATATAAAAATTGTAAATATGCAAATAACTGACAAAATTATGAATTGATCATTTTTATCTATACATTATATAATTATTACCTTTTTATGTTGCTAAACATTTACTTTCGTATTTTTTAATGATGAAACATTTAAAAAAAAGTGATCCAAAAATTAAATTTTAGAATGTACCTATAACTGGTTTTTTTTTGCAATTTGGTTAACTCATTAACGAAATAATCATCACTTTGGTAGTAAATGAGGAGGAAGTAATCAATCGTTAAAACTGTAATTTTAAACGTAATTAATTCATGATCATAGATATGTTTATGAGATAAACGGAAAGAATTTTTGAAATTTTTTATTTAAACTTTTTTTCATAATGTAAACAAATATCTTACATGTTAAATGAAGGGCTTCGAACCAAAGACCGGAAAAAAACCGTTATTTTTGACGAAACGAAAACCGGTTCGAAACCTGGTTAAATGTTTAAAAACATGCATTTTTAATGCTGGTGCAAACATTAGTTTGTATAAAAATTAATAAAAAAAAATATTAAAATGATAATACCCATAAAAGTAACTACTTTAAATACTATTATTATTCTTACCTTCAAAGAAATTGTTAAATTTTTAAATAAAAATGTATAATATATTTTTTTCTTTATAAATTCTAACGATAAACGTCAGCACGGCAATTAATGACAAGTGGATGTCAATACCATTTTTTGTGATATAATTTATTTGTCCTTTAAAACAGTAGGACATCTGAAAATGTCAATCAAATCCATGCATTTTCCGTTAAAAACAACAGTTGATTCAGATTTATATATTAAATAAGATACATTTAAGATTTTTTTTATGATTTCTTTGGCACTAATTTTTATTTTAACAGTATGCTAACTTTCAATAAAACATTTTTTATGCCACCAATGTTTGTACAACATTTAAATTAAAACTTTTATAATATGTATTTAAATATAGATATAAAAATAAACGTACGCAGCTAATACTAAATTATTATATATTATTTTTTTTAAATATTTAAAAAATCTTAAGATTTTTAATCTAAATATGCTTTGTGTGATAACTGTCGTCGTTTATAATTTTGTCGTGCTTATTAATAATATTTTACAAACGCTAGACCTATGAATTTGATCAAAACGTTCAGTTAATCAGGTAGAGTTGTGATATAGGTGAGATTCGTTTATCAATTTCTCAACAATTGATAAAAGTGATAAATAATATACAAATACTGATATCACTAGTAATGATATTTTTTACGAACAATCCCACATTTCGGTATTTTTAGTAAGGAACATTTTACACAACTAAATAATAACTAAACTTTTAGGTTATGATATCAAGGTTGTGAAGATGACTGAACAAGTGACAAAGAGCGTGACTCTTATTGATCTATTATCTTATAATAAATATCAAAATGTGAAACCATTTTCAGGTTATTTAATTTTTTTTAAATTGTGAGGTGATGGTTCGTGTTGTGTGCTTTTTCAAATTATTTATTTAACCTATTGATAAATAAAAAAAACGTGTTTCAAATCTTTCTCGGTTACCTGTTTGTGATTAAAAAAACTATTTGTACCGTTTTAAAAATTATCACTGTACACTTAAGCATTTTTTATATTATTTACAAAAATGTGCAGTGTGTTAACAAGTTTTTTATAAAATGTCCCTTTATAATGAAACAAAATTTGTACTTTTCAAGGTTAAGGTTTTAATATTTTTAAAATAATCACCAATTGTTACAACATGTCTTACTATTTTGATTGCAAGAACTTTTCATGTAAAAAATATTTATGTTTATGTAAATAAAAATAACTTTAATAAATGACATTTCCAATATTAGTGAGACGTCTTGTACATAGTAAAACTTTTTTATGGATAATCCTACAATAGGGAATATGCATTTATTTTTTTATAATTTTTATTCGATGGTTTACATCACTATATAATAGTAAAAAAAATTTCAATGCCAAAAAACTAATTTAAAGTTTTTAAAAAAAAGTTAAAAATAGCTAACCAATGCGGGCAATTTAAACAAATGGAAAGGTTAGGTTGAATATTATTGAAGAAGTATTGTGAGTTGCTGAAAAGGTGTGCAAAATTAAATAAACATTATAAATAATACGTAATTGCCTTAAAGTTTTCACTCCTTTGATTTTAACAGACGTGAAATCGGAATTTGATGTTAAAAATATGGTCATCATAAACACATCCATTTTTGGCAAATTATCTTATTGCACCTTCACAAAACCGCTTTCAGTCAATTGGCAAAAGTTTTTCGATTTATTTCTTACGGAACAAATGTAATTTTACTTCCAAATGTGCAATAAAATCTTAATAAAACTGACTGAATCATAAACATTTCTAAGCAAATATCAAATACCTAACCTAACTACTCAGACTCATTCGATACTCGATGTTATTGACATTTGTTGATACAGACTTTTACGTCGTCACATTCGCTCTGCCCAACGACGTTGCTTTTCAAATGCATGCATATTCCCTATTGATACATACTTGAATAAGTTTTAACCTTTGTTAAAATGAAAAGATTTCACATGACCATAAAATGTGAATTCAGCGTTAAAGAAATAATTGAAATTTTCATCGTCCCTGTAATACATACATTTCATTACAAAATGGTTTACATAGCAAATTTTTTCACACATACCCTATAACGTTGTCAGCGTTTAGATATCATGGTTTTAGCTTGAGTATTACATAAATAAAGTTATTTTTTTTACACCCAAATATTCGTTTTAGTAATAGTTACTATATTTAAAGGTTATCCACCAGCTGTAAGACCAGTTTATCCACCCTACTCAGGTGATTCTTCGGCACCTCCATCAAGTCCTAATAATGCACAGGGACCTCCTTCTTCTGCGGCACAAGATCCTTATAGATACAACGCGAATCCAGGATCAGGATATAATCCGAGACCAGCATATGGACAAACACCAAGCACCACTGGACCGCCCTCTACCCAGCCAGCTGGACCTGGAAATTATCCTCCACATCCTGAATATTTTCGTCCAGATCAAGTACAAGTAAGTATACATACTAAACTCACGTGAACAAATAACAATACTTTTGTGTTGTATAATACTCATTAGAAGTATGTTAATGAAGATTTAACTAATAATTTTTTTTATTACAACAGGGAGCGAGCACTGCTAGTGGATATTCAGGAGGAACTAATTCAAATAAAAATATGCCACCACCTGGTCCTCAACCACCAAGAAGACATCCTGATTTTGCCAAAGATCAGCCCTATGCTTACGGTCAACCTCGCACTCCTATATATGGTAAGAAACGTTAATTACTAAACAAAGCAACCAATTTATTATTTGATTTTGTTTCTAGGTGGTTGGCCGAACAATACCCAGTATAGACCGCCTCAGTATGGTGGAACTCCAGGTGGACCGCAAGTAACTCCTCAACAATGGAATCAAAGTGGAAGACCTGCAGGTCCATGGCCTGGTAATCAAAATTACCAACAGCCTCAATCAGGCCAACCGCCATGGTCTGGAATGGCCCAACCTAGTGGACAAAATGCAAATATGAGGCCAGTGCATAGGCCTGGCAAACCATTTCCAAATATAATGACATCAGCTGGCGCAAAAGGCAATCAAACACAACCGACAGCCAGCAATAATTACAGTCATAGTCAAATGCCTAAGCGGGAGATAACCTTTCCACCTGACAGTGTAGAAGCTACCGTTCCAGTTTTATACCGCAGAAAGAGGTTATGTAAAAATGACGTTGGACAAGTCGATGCTTGGCGCATAATAATGTGTCTGCGATCTGGACTTCTTTCTGAGAGTACTTATGCTCTTGACATGCTTAATGTTCTGCTATTTGACGATTCATCTGTAGGGTACTTCGGTTTAAATCAATGGCCTGGCTTACTTGATTTGTTGATGGAACATTTCAAACGCAGTCTTTCAGATATGTTTGATGGACCATATCCGCGCGAAGAAAAAACTGTCGATGCAGATATAGACCTTGGTGGTGTTTCGAAACCTATCGATCCCAATTTAAAAACAGTTATTCTTAACGAAACTACGAACTACTCTTTAATATCCCGCAAAGGGCATCCAGTGAAGTTGTTAGATAGAGTAGAAGATATATTTGTACACGATCACGTTAAAGATTGGGATACGAGGGGAGATCCAAATCGCGCTAACATTTTGGCCGAAATTCCAACTGACCCTTGGTATACCAACGCAGATCATATCTTACCACCTTTCCAAGCTGAATTTGGTCAAATTCCGTTCCATATGCGATTGGAAGTTGACGAAGACGAAGTAAAATGCGATGACGATGAGACGGACGAAGAGTTGGACATAGACAGAAAAATAAAAAGTCCTCCACCTGATGATAATACACCACCAGATGGAGGTTCACCAGATGCCAAGACTTGTGACAAAAGACGTAGGACAAAGACATTAAGTGATGTGATATCTCGAATTAAAAAAGATTCCGAAACAAGCAACATGCACACGTTAGAAACTACTACGGCGACGACGACGATGACAACGGTGATGACAGACAAAATAAAGACTGAGGTAGTGAGTGAGAATACGAACTGTGAGGGAAGTCCAAGTATAGATCTGAATATTAGTGTAAATGGCGAGTGTGGTGATACGAAGGAACAATCAGTGCGGGATCCATCAGGTACCTTAAAACGTCGACGAATATCTGATTATGAAGACGAGGCTTACGCCAGAGATGAAGCAAGCTTAATGCTTCTTACCGAAAGTCAGGATAACATCGGAAAGCGGTGTGTTTGTGTTTCAAATATTCTCAGGAGCCTTACCTTTATCCCTGGAAATGAAATTGAGTTTGCTAGAAGTGGGACGTTCTTAGCACTCATCGGTAAATTACTTTTACTTCATCACGAACATCCACCTAGGACGCAAAAAACTAGAAATTACGACAGAGAGGTATGTCATATCTTTGTAATGTTATTTTAAATTTAAAAATATAACTGAGAATGAGCAAAACATTGCAACATTTAATCACATTAGGAGCTTAACGCCTTAAATTTTTTGTGATTGTTTATAAATCAAAAAAATTTTCAATTATTTTTAATTATAATAAATTACCTTTTCAAATTGGTAACTATATCAAAAAAAATGCGATGGATTTTTTTAAAATACATTGAATTAGCACTAGCATTGAAATTTAATGTTGACGTATGACATTGATGCATTGAGGATGATACATTCTCTCTTTTTTTCTCTCTGGTTATCATCAACAGACAAAATCTTAATTTTTTTGGAAAACTTCGTGATACAACATTGGTTAGTTAAACAATAGTTCCAGGCACAAGTATATTTAAATAATTTATACCATTGATGTATATACATTATAAATATGTTTCTGGGTAAATGTTTTTAAAATATTTATTGATTTAACAGAAAGAAATTAAGTTGTTATTTAGGTACATTTTATTTTTTATCTAAATCACTGATATTTGATTTAAATACCAAATGACTGTAAGTAATTTGTGATATCAGCATTTTATTAAAAACCCATTGGTTCCTTAATAATACTTTGTCAGGAGTAACCATACCACTGAAGTCATCCATATCGATGCTTAGTATTACTATCAGCAATAACCTTTCCTGGGAAAATCACGTGAGGTCCATTGCCAAAAGTGCATCCCAAAAACTTGGTTTTTTGTTTCGTGCCAAGAGCTATTTCACCTCCAGTCAGCTGCTTATGATCTATAAGGTACAGATCCGACCTGTACTGGAGTACTATTCCCATATTTGGAGTGCAGCACCTAAACATATCCTGAAGCTACTGGATTCTGTCCAAAAAAGGGCAACTCGTCTCGTCGGTGATGCCTCGCTTACAAACTCGCTCACTTGTCTGGAACACCGTAGAAAAGTTGGCGATTTGTCTCTATTTTATAGATATTTTCATGGGCGATGCTCTTCTGAAATATCAACAATCGTTCCTCCTTTGGCAGTCTCTTCAAGATTAACCCGTCAAGTTCAGTCTTCACACCCCTTCGTGGTCACTTTGGAGACCTGCAGAACATCACTTTCCAAAGACTCATTCATACAACGAATTGCGAGGCTTTGGAACTCATTGCCTAGGGAGGTGTTCCCCGAGGCATACAACCTCCAGAAATTTAAGAAGAACACCAACTCCTACCTTCTTTCCCTTGGTTCCCACGATGTTCTCTGAACATTACAGGATATCCCTTTTCGTGGGAACCAGAACATAAAAAAAAAAAATACTTTGTATTTACTTCTTATTTTAAAAAGATAACAAACTGTTTCCCGTTTTATTTGTTTTTACATCAATATTGTAATAAATTAGTAATTATCCTTTAAACTTTTCGTTGTTGGTGCAAATATATTTAAAAACCTTTAATAATATTCTATACTTACTATATTAGCCTTTTACTTTATTAATTAAAATAGTAAAAGTATACCAATTCATTTACTTCGTCCATTCTTTCTCCTTCAATCAGCACCGGACAGTTTGTCATGCTTTCTTTTCTTTCAAAAAACATTACTTTCATCTTGCTTACGTTTACTTTTATCCTTCTGATAAGGGCATAATTATTAACCACCGCCTGCGTCTCTCCTCCTTAGATGATGCTAATATGGCCTGATCATCGGCGTAAAGGAGGCATTTAACGATCAAATCATTTATTCTCAATCCATATGCACTCTCTTTCAAATCTTTTAAACAACCGTCTATCAATAAGGTAAACAGCCATGGCAAAGCCACACACCGCTGTTAAACCAGTCTGTGTAAGCTATGTTTATCCTGATACAAGCACTGGAATCCTCTGAAAGTGATTTCAGTGCTCGCATTTAGTTACGCTTACCCCATACATGGACAATGTCAACCACAATTTATCCCTCACCACTCTGTCACAGGCCTTTTTCAATTCTATGAAAGCGCAGTAGACCTTTTGACTTTAAGCCAAGATTTTTTTGGCCATATTTTTAAGGAAAAGACCTTATTCAAGCATTGCCTTCATCTGCTAAATCCCACATGCAAACATTTTAAAAAAATAGTTCGAACAAATTTGTAACCATGGAATGAAATGAAGTTTTATTCAGTAAATAAATAATAAATAAAATAAACTGGAACTAAATTTTCACTTGTTAAAAAAATAAATTGACTTCATTGAGCATAATTACTAATGTTTAAAATCTATAATATTAAATGTATATATTGTAAACATATTTCAGCTTTAAAATCACAATTTACATTTTCATATAAGATAATTGATGATATTATTGTTTTTAGGAGGATGCAGATTTTGCGGATTCGTGTAGTAGTCTACAAGGGGAAAGTGAATGGTGGTGGGAGTTCCTGATACAAATAAGGGAAAACATTCTTGTATCAATATCAAATATAGCTGGTCAAATAGATGTATCTTTATTTGAAGAAGAAGTGGCGAGGCCTTTGTTGGATGGACTTCTGCATTGGGCTATTTGTCCTTCAGCTACTGGTCAAGATCCTTTTGCTTCTGTAGCCCCTTCGTCGCTGCTTTCTCCACAGAGGTTAGCTCTAGAAGCTCTTTGCAAGTTATGTGTAACAAATAGTAACGTAGATCTGGTAATAGCGACACCTCCGTTCTCTAGATTAGAAAGGCTCTGCGCTGTACTCACTAAGCACCTGTGCAAGTCTGAAGATCAAGTTCTGAGGGAATTCTCCATAAATTTGTTGCACTACTTGGCCGCTGCAGATAGCAGTATGGCTCGAGTTGTCGCTTCGCAGACACCTTGCGTGTCCCTCCTTGTAGCTTTCATTGAGCAAGCAGAACAAAGCGCCATGAATGTGGCTAACACGCACGGGATCAGTGCTCTTCGAGAAAATCCCGATTCAATGGGAACAAGTTTGGATATGTTAAGGAGGGCCGCCGCCACTTTAGTATTCTTAGCTAGACACCTGGAGAACAAGCCTCTGCTAGTGCAACAAGAGTCGCGGTTGCTTGCTTTAGTGATGAGCCAGATACTAGACCAACAAGTCGCTTTATTGCTCTCCAAAGTGCTGTTCCAGATATCTCGCAGCTAATCAATCCACTCTACCTCTGTAGATACTGAACTGAACTCTTGAACTAAAGTGTTGTCTATGCGGCCTTGATGGTGTACAGAATTGAGATTCGATTGACTACTACCCTGAAACCCAATCCATTCAATCAACCAAACCCACCCAATTTAACCAAACCACCCACCCGTGTATAGTGTGATTTTCCCAGCTGACTTTTACCACCGAATAAAAATATGAAAATGACAGTGTGCGTGTGCGTGCGTGTACGAGTGAGTACGAGTGTTGTGAGACTCTTTTAACACCAAGACTTGATAGAGATCCAGATCTCTAAGGATCGAAGAAGATAATAAAAATGAAGAAGAAAAAGAAAAACAAGAAGATAATGATAGCTAATCAATTCACATAGTGTAATCCATTCATAATTGTACCATTTTGTAAATTAAGCGACATGTCTTTCTGGAAAATGTTAAACATACATCCATGTTACTTATATTATTTATTAATTTGATATATAAAACGTAATAAACATAATTGAAATAAAACGAAACAGCAGTAAATTCCAATTGGTCTGGAATAAGCCTCCTGATGTGGCTATCTTGTGCGAGAGCAGTGCAGGGTGGTGTCGTCGTGTCATCTCTTGATTATTTTCTCCTGCACACACACACGATTCTTTCTCCTCATTCATTCATGTTTGGTATTTACTGTGCGAATGCTTTATACATGTCTGATAATGAATTTAATTATTAAATAAATGTACAAAGGAAGTACCGAAAATGGTGTTTTTATACAAGTTTTAATTTTCTATGTATATTTAGAAATGTTTTATACATCCCATTTTAGCTGTTACATTGAACTCTGTTAAAGAACAAGTAAAAGGACTGTTATTATTAGAAAACAAAATGACAGTCTTGATCTAGAACTCAAATGTAGTTTAAAATATGTGGTGATATTTTTCTGGCTGTAGGTATAATTCATCTTATGTATGATTGCATATTGTAAAATAAGTAAATGCTAAATAATACATTAACCCTTTTTTAATTAATTCATTACAATAAATCCTATAAAAGGTAATTAAGAGGCAATGCTATTATACACGCTCGATAACATGCGATTTTATTTTATTACTGTTGTGCTAAGCAATACTTTAATAATCAAAAACAAATCTTTAACCACTAGTTATTGTCGTCAAACCAAAGTGTTTTCCAACAACAAAAATAAAACCACATTTTAAATAACCTTGTAACTGCTTTAATTATTTACACACCTACATTTGACTGGTATAAAATACCTTGAAAATGGATTGCCCACCCTGTCAAATAAAAAATAACACTCTGTATTATTCTTTAGAAATTAAAGACAACTAAATGTTTGTGTTTCATTAATTAGATTACGAATAAAATAAATAGAATCGTGCAATAATCGAAATATACTGTTTGACGACTTTCAAAGCATACAAGAATGAGAAACTGAAATATGTAATTGCGTTTCTAAATGTTTTCACTTTTTTCTCTATTTTTATGCATTTATTTTTGGGTGAGAGTGAAAGGAAGAAAATTGGTCCAGTAAAAAGTATTTTTTCATCAAAATAAAGAATTAACTAACAATTTACCTGCATAGGTGTGTATGGTTTATTAATTGTATTATTTTATCAAAAATAAGTCTATTGCTATTGCTATTGAAATAGTGTTAAAGAGTTATTTATTTATTCATTTCTGGTTTGCCTTATCAGTTTTAAAAATGTTTTTGCCTCCATTTCGTGTTCATTAGTATTCTGGTGTGATATGGATACAAATAAAAAAAAAAGCATCTGCAAAAGATATACATAAAAAATGACTATAGTTTTGAAAAAATTTAGTACTATAAATTTTTTTTAAATGTGTTTCGATAAATTATTTCTTGGATAGAAATACATAGAGGATGCTGACGATTTCCTAAAACTTAATTCATCTGGCCCAGCAATATTCAAACCTTACACAAAGATATTTATTGTTTTTATATCAATGTATTAATAGTTTATGTAAAATTGTGATATAAATATAAATTATACATTTTAAAAAATCACACCAAGATTTTTGTAATTATGCTAGAGAAAAATGTATTCATTTAACCAGAATACTGGAGAGCCTCCTTTATCACAAAAATTAATTAATGCAAAAATTGTGTTAACGTGGCGGTAGTGCACTATCTTCGGTTTTGCTGTTAATTATAAACTATTACTATTTGCGAAAAATGTAAAAAAAACCTTTTAATAATAATAAATCGTAACAATCAGTTGTATTTATAAAAATAACTACCGTTTTTTCAGTTGGTAAAAGTGGCATTGCGTCTTAATTTTCACAGAAGTGTCTCAGGAATCTTTAATTATATAAAAATTCAGCGTCCGTAAGATTGTGTCTGCAAAACTCGAAAAGTAGTCGATGGATGACTTGAAATTTTTACACAGCATTGCATTTTCCCAAGAAAACGGGAAATTCCAAGCATTTTGCGAGGTTTAGATAAAAGCGATATGGAAAAACAAAAGGATTAAAAATGATTTTTCAGGCTTAACACCGTTAGTATTTCAAAGGATTAAAAAGAATTTAATGGAATTAAAAATTACTTAAAAGTTTTTTAATCCTTTGGTTTATTCGGGATATCTGACAAACGAATATATGTATGACATTTTTTCACTTACACGCGTTACATTTTTTAATCATTTGTTTTCCAATGTGTTAAATACTTAGATTTTAACAATAAACGTCAATAAGCGTCAATCTCGACCAAAAGTAATAATGTAGATAGTGAAAATAAACGTTAGTGCGGAAAAAACGTGTTACTGTGATCAGTTGATCGATGTGCATAGTATGATTATTCAATCAAAGGTTGAAATTTAATTGATTTCATTTGAGAAGTATTATATTATATTTGTTTTCAAAAAAATAAAGGTGAGTTAATTTCATACTGAATGCTGTATTTAGTTAATTTGTTTTGTCTTGGAAATAATTTACTTGTCTGAAAAAACATAATGTGAGTTAATTTTATTTAGATTGTTGCATTTTAAAGCGTGTGGTTTGAATTTAGAAAACGATGCTTCCCATGGGCAATTATATGTTGCATTCTGATGGGTCGGTAAACAATCAAATTTTTATGTAGAAAACGGACAAACAAAAAATGTCTGTTTTCTTGATAAATCTATGTTCGCTATGATACTTTTTTTACTTACCTAATAATTAATATAAGACTGGGCCGCAGGGAACCGTGGCCGAGTTTATAATAAAAGTAAATAGGTACTTTTCAAAAAAGGTTTTTGATGGTTAAGGTAAGTTTAGTTTTACTTTAAAAATATAATTTTCCTCCATACTCAGATGTTTCATTTCGAAACAATAGAGATGAAAATAAAACCAAGTATCAAAAGTAAGTTATTTACATACATACATACATATAGTCACGCCTTTTTTCCGTAGGGGTAGGCAGAGACTACTTCCTTCCACTTGCTACGGTTCTTAACATATTTTGCTTCCTTTACTTTCATCAGGGCCCTCATGTATGCTCGTCGGTTGTTGGTACTCTTGACCTGGCCTTTCTTCAAAACAATGTTGATCTGATCGAGATATGTTCGTCGAGGTCGACCTCTACCGACTTGTCCATTCACACTCGCCATATAAATTTATTTCGTCAATCTTCGTTCATCCATCCTGTCTACGTATCCAAACCATCTAAGCATTCCTTTATCCATCTTTGTAACCACATCTTTTACACTACAGCGTTCTCTTATCTCACTATTTTTCATTTTATCTAACCGAGTCACTCCGGCTATACTTCTCAAACTACTCATCTCATCCTATTTTTATGCTTCTTGTGCCAAACCCAAATTTACTACCATACATAAGTGTAGGAACCAACACACCTCCATGCACAGCCAGACGTGTCTTTTTTGACACTTTCTGGCTGTTCATAAAATGCAGTGCCCCATTAATCTGTTTTCCTGCCAACACCCTTTGCTCAATGTCACTGTTATACTTTATTTAAATAACCAATTATGCACACAATTAGGGTTTTACCGAATTTATTAATAACTAGCGGAACCGGCAGACGTTGTCCTGACCAAACGTTGGCTTGCCTGCTTTGGGAATATCACTATCAAACTCAGCGACCTCAAAACAATGATGAATTCGACACCAATATTGCCGTTTTTAATAGTTTTTATATTCCATACCCTTCCCACCCATTTATTGGATGTACTAACAAAATTGGGAATGTCACTTAGCGACCCTAAAAACTATAATTTCGACACTAATATCAGTGGTTTTAATAGCGTCCCCGCAGACTATAAATACCGACACTAATATCAGCTGTTTTAGATAGTTTTTATATTCCATCACCTCTTTCGTAGAGTTGATAACAATATTGGGAATGTCATTGTTAAACTGAGCGACCGCAAAAACTATGAATTCGTCATTAATATCGGAAATTTTTGATAGCTTTTATATTTTAGCGCCCTCTCACCCCCTTTCGTAGGGACTTCTCGGGATATCCAGCATAATCTATCTCACAAGTTAGAGCAATCTATACACATTTACAAAATTTCATTATAATCGGTCCAGCGGTTTAGAAACGCATAAAGGACAAATATCATTTGATTTTTTTATAGACTATGTTCATTTGAAAAGAACCCACCCTTAATTATTTCAGAAAAACGACATTAGAAAGAAATGCGGAAACACATCAACTTTTAACTTAAGGGGGACACTTTTTAGCGCTAATGTCATAAACGTCAGTTTCACGCCCTCCCTACTGGAAATACTCCTTAAATTTTTTCAAATGGCGTTTAATATCAAGTCATACCTCATTTAAAAGTTCTGGTAAATATCTATTCAATCATATTGTTTTGCCTTTGATGCCAGCCTTTCATTGTTATTTAATCATTGTTTAAAATTGGCTCTCTTTATACTTTTTATATGCCTGATATTATGTTGACAATTCAAAAAGTCATAGTAGCAGCGACAAAAACAAAAACAATAATGACAAAAAAGTCAGTGTTAATTACAATAACAGGATTCAGTTTTGTGGGGCATATTAAAAGTTTAAAGAGAGACAATTTTAAACAATGATTAAATAACAATGAAAGGCAGGTATCAAAGGCAAAACAATATCATTGCATAGAGATTTACTGGACATTTTAAATGAGGTATGACTTGATACCTAACGCCATTTGAAAAAATTTAAGGGGTATCTCCAGTAGGGAGGTAGTAAATATGACGTTTATGACATAAGCGCTAAAAAGTGTCCCCCTCAAGTTAAAAGTTGACGTGTTTCGGCATTTAATTTTAATATGTCGCATTTCTGAAATATTAATATTTCAATATTTCAACCACATATAATTTTTTAAATTTAAATTTTCCTCTGCGGTTTATTAGTTACGTAAGTAAATCTTTTGAATTAGTTTTTTGTGTTTAAATGAAAAGTTGGTAAACAATAATTTCCAATGTGTAGTTAAAAAGTTATGGGGAAAATAAAAGGTCTTTCAGAATTTTGTTGAACTCATTTAAAATATTTATAGTCAACAATTTAGCAATGAGTTTTAGCACCATGATCAAAACAAATGGGTGAGGTAAAAAACTTTTAGAAATGAATGAAATTTAAAGCAAATTAAATAAAATTACTTTACACATTTTAATTGTGTGTACTAAACATTATGTCTGTCTCATCATAGATCCCAAAAAAGGTGGTAAATATGAGTTAAAAATTGAACTTCCGTTTGCTTCCAAAAATTTACTATTAGTATTGTTTCATATTAAAATACTATATTATTAAAGAGAGAGAGGTAATCACTAAAAAAATCTTAACGCCTATTGAAAATTTATATAATATATTGAAAAAGGACCACCTGCTTAAATTATTTGATCCTTTTTAAATCAAATGTTACATACATTACTATAATACAAAAATATTTTGATTTCGCCCGCGGAATAGGTTTTTTTGTTTCTTTTTAAAGAAATAATAATGAAATTTTTTTACGTTAATGTAACACCACATAACGTTTCATGCGAATGGTATTAGGAATGCAGAGCGTGGTGTGGTTAATCATATTTTTATAGGAGTGTAGGAGGTGGTTATGCAACATCCTACACAAAAATTTAAATGATTTAATTCGTTTTTTTGATACCTCTATGTTGGAAAAAAATAAATTTTTCTAAACATTTTATATTGTTATAAATTTTGTAACTTCAGGTTTTCAAATTGTTTCTTTACAGGACTCTTTGTGAACAAACCTTATTAACCTATCAGTTGTCAACATCAAAGTCAGTCAAACCCCTCCCACCCTGCATAGTTATGATTAGAACATGGCGGAAGTTTTGTTGTAAACATAAGTTTTGGTTTCAATGTTTGTGTATTAAATATATAAACTTAACTATTAGTTTTTCAAGTCATAAGTGTAATGTTTTTAAAATAATAGTGGTATTACCACAATTCGCATGATTTATCATACAGATGTCAGCTGTTACACATTCTGTGCCAGGTTAGTATTTGTATTGTAGTAATGATTCCACAACAGTTCCTTTAGTCAAACTTTGAACAAACACTTAATTATTTATAACATAATTATTGTAAAAGTTTTAACTAGTAGTTGAAGTTAATTTTGTATTAGATGTTTTGATAAGTGTAATGTAGCATGTGAAGTGAAAAAGTTCTATTAAAATACCATATTTTGTTTCCGTTGAGTACCCTAAAATACTCCTTCCAAAACCCTCTTTTAATCCTACTCCGCTTTGATTTTTGTTGTATTAAAAAAAATGTTATTTTTATTAACTTAGTTAACTAATTTTGTTGTAATTTTTCCCATTAATTATCTTTTTAAGGTGCTGATCCTACGAAAGGCATCCAGAAAAGGAGAGCCGTCAATATAGGGTAAGTTTATGTTTGCTTTATCTGTAGTACTTTAAAATGTTATTAAATAAAGTATTGTGGTATTTTATAGTTGAATTCATACATTTCCTAACTCTACATCAGTAACATTGCCTTTTAGGCTAGTACTACAACTTTTTAGAATTTGTTGTGTTTTAAGTGTTTAAATATTAGTATTAGGTAATTTTATAACAAATTATTCATATTATTTTTTGTTTTAAAATAGATCTTAACTAATAAAAGTCTTAAATTTTTTTTTTTAATTATCATAAGTTTCTAACAAGAAATTGTTCTATTGTTCTATTTTAATGAAAGGATTTCTTGAATGTTTCATTTATTATAAACTGATCGATATTTCTGAGTTTAAATGTAAATTACAAAATTGAAACATTGTTTTCAGATTATTGAATATTACTTTAAAAAATATAAAATAATTATTATTAAAGTATGGTGAATTGTAAACCTTGTTAGGGTATGCAAGTGATAATTCATATTTATATTGCTGCTGTTTACTGTTGCACTTTGATACTAATTTCAATATATTAGTGTAAATATTTGTGCAGTATTTTTTCCACTCTGAAAAATTTGGTCAGAATATCTTCCAAATTTGAAATTCTAATTTATTTTTCATGTTTTTCAACTTTTACATGGTTTCATCTGATCATTATGTTTTTCATTCACAAAGTGTTTTATCAAATTTACCATAATTGATATATGTATTCATTTAATCATAACATAATCTAATATAAAAACAATTAGCAATTTCCTTTTACAAATTAAGAATCTTAATTCTCAAAACTTCCTATGTTTAAATTTTATTAATTGCTATTACTTTATTAAATTTTAATACCATTTAAATTTAATTAAAACACCTTACAATATAACATCACCATGCATATGAGTTATACTTTTTATCTAGCATAAATTTTCTTCAGTAAATGAAATATATATTAGGGTGGGTCAAAAAAATCAAGTTTTTTTTGGATCTGACACACAAAAACTAGTTGCTAGGTGCCTCTAGAAAATACTTACCAAAGATGAGCCTTTAATATTAACGGGAAGATTATCCTAATCATAGTTTTCTATTTTCAATTTAGTTTCATATAAATATACCTGTATATATATGTATTTTTTTTCCTGTAAAATATGTTTTTTTTTAATGATTTGGTTTATTATATTTCTTTCTTTTATTTGGTTTCGGTATTTTAATCACAAAAAGCTTTTATTTCACATTTGTTAATTGAGTTCTGGTATCAGATTTTCTGCAAATAAGTTATCAGACTAGAATTTTTATGTAGTTTTATATTTTTTTATGTTGTCCGATGATCACTGTATAAATCAATGTAAAAATTTAACCATTTTGGATACTGAATTAAATTTATTACTGACAGTAATAGGGTAGCCCTTAAGCCAGTCTATCTTGAAAATTAACTTCCTACCATCTGCTATATTTGCCGATTCGTTGCCTCATTTTTGTAAAGAACATTTTCGTTCATGGAAATGAGAGACAGTTTGCGTGATTTTTAGATTCAATTATGATAAGAAAATAATGTTTTTCTTATCAGTACATAAATAACCTGTAATGGTCTGTTTTATATTAAACCAGCAAGAGTATGTTCTGAATATGGGGCATTTTCACTTTACTTGTACTCTTAACTTAATGAATCTTTCAAAATGTTTGGGTGAGTTTTAAAGCTTTTCCTAACAGGTTATTTTGGAGCATCATCAACTTATATTGAAGGAGGCATTAAGATTTTTATGTCGTATATTCCAACAAATATACCCTGTATTGTTTCACTGTAACACAATGTTATATATTTTAATTATTGTTAGATATTTTTTTAAATAGTGAACGTGTTCTATTGTAATGACTTTTTTATTATAAAAGATACTTTATTACACATTATTATAATCAAAGTTCGATATAAAAATATAAAGAGAGAGAGGGTTGCAGTTAATATTACATACGAGAGTATATATAGTATCATGAGTTATACTTAAAATCCCTTATTGCATATTAATTTCAGACGCTTTATACTTTATAAAAGCGGTCGAATAAATAAAATCAAGTCTTAATTTTTGGGTTATTCTTATTTAAATATATATTTATATGGATACCCAAACTGCATCTCAAAGGAAAATGTTTTGCTTTCAATGTCCCTTTAAAAATAAAGTTGACAAATGACCCTCAAAATAAGATAACAAATTCAGTTCATTTACTCGCAAGTTTGCGACTATATAAACTTATCGTCATTTATAAAGCTTTAGTTTATCCTCGATTTTGGTAACAGAGGATTTAAGGAAATCCCTCAACAGTTACCCAGGCAACATTTTCACTCGTCATGAATAACATAGATGTTTGTATCAAATTGTATGTTGAGCGAGTTTTGGAATATTTAAATTAAATGTCGTCATTTGAAAAAAGACCACACTAATTTTTACTTAAACCACTTAATTTGAAATAATGTTGCATGCTATATTCCTGCATTTTTAGTTTGAAAATATCACAATTTTGGAGAAGCGAAATTAGTATGATTTTTATTTGTATTTTAACTAAAAGTGATCATAAAATAATGCGATCGCTGATATTGTCCGTTATAATTTCCGCGTGGTTATGGATTTCAGTATCAATCAAAGTGTGAATAGTGTGCCATTACGAACATAAACATTTTTTTACTGTTCATTGATAAAATAGAAACTTGTGGTAAAACGCTCGTGACTATAAAAAGATATTAAAATACACTCCATTATACTAAAAATACAAAATCAGATATGCTGTGAATTAACTTTTAGTTTGAAATATTGAATAACTTCGTTTACTGTCGTCGGCTCTGAAATAAGTACTATTCGACCGCAAACTATTATGATTAGCAAAAACTTATAATTCTAAAAGTTTTTTGATTCTATACCACAAACAATTGTTGGTAAGAAAGAGGCAAAATTATAGTATTAAAAAAATAAACAACTTGGTGACTAAAAAAGAATCATTGCAAGGATGAGTGTATGTCTCTACCTTTTTATTAATAATTTTCAGCAAAGTTATTTTAAAACTACTGTACCGTTATACAATTAAAGCAAAAATAAATAGTTACTATTTCATATTAGTCTACTTAAGATGCAACAACTTGTTTGATTTTCATACCGTTGGTTGTTAGTAGGTCTAGTTAAAGTCAGATTTAATTTTTCTATTTTCATAATTATGCCTATATATTCACAATGACATAAATACCCAAACTCTCAATTTCAAACTGCAAAAAAAGTAATACAGTGCAGTTTGTTATTCCTACGCGACTGGATTTTTGGCGCTTGGCGCACCTATACTGATGCCGTAGAAATAATGATGCTTGGCATTGTCGCTCTACTCTGCATTAGAACCTACATACATACATGCATATAGTCACACCTTTTTCCCTTAAGGGTAGGCAGAGACCACTTCCTTCCACTTCCGCTACGGTTCATACACACAATTTTGCTTCCTCTACTTTTATCAGTACTCTCATACATGCTCGTGGGTTGTTCGTACTCTTGATCTGGTCTTTCTTCAAAACAATGTTGATCTGATCGAGAGATGTCCGCCGAGGTCGACCTCTACTGACTTGTCCATTCACACTCGGCTTATAAATTTGTTTCGTCAATCTTTCTTCATCCATCCTTTCTACCTATAGATATAGTTTGCTACTTATAAATGTTCTGGTTTCTGATTGGCTAAATTAAATATATGTTGTTTTCTATTTATTGACATTGCACTAATTTTTCGTTTTTAATAGGCCACATGGACAAGTGATATCCAATTAAAGCGGTTGTTGGTTGAATTTGTTTATTTTATTTCGACTCAATATCCAATCTTATTCGTTGTTCTGACAGGCGTCATTGTAAGATACGTATATACTTTTATGCGGATTCCATCCGAGTTAAACTTTCTTCTGAGAGTGAAGAAGAATTGGAGAAGAAGGAAGATATGCAACAAAATTGGGTATTTTTATAGGGATGTCATTTTCCACTTAAAAAGTTATTAAAAATATGTACCACCAACTAAAATTCGAATATAATGGATCTAGTTAAGGTGTAGCCAAAAGAATTTACGTTTTGACAAAAAATTCAAACCACTCCATTAGTAAAGTAGTAAAGTAATTACAAGCGAGGAATGTCTTCCAAAAAATAAGTGGAATCAGAGATTTTTGGTCAGTATAGATCACTGTATGATGGAGAATTTTAGAAAAAAGGTGTATAATTTTTATTTTAATAATATTGTTCATATAATTAAAAATAAAATCAAGTTGGTACCGAGTTTCCCATAAAAATACAATAATACTATTAGAAAAGTCCTCTATTCTTTGGTTTGAGATATCGTACCTCAAATAGAAGAAATCTCAAAAAATAATTATTTTACGTTATGACTTCCTCAGTAGAATAGATAAAGTTCATCGGAAAGGTAGATTCATAGGTTATATCTTGATTAAACTCGGTCGGTACGTCACTTATGATATTGTGAAAAAAGGATGGAGTGATCAATCTGCTAAATGTTTCGTGAATTCTTTCCTAAATAGAGGAAAACGAAAATGGTTTTGTGCTTAATTGTTTGCTATTATCAGCAAATAATATTTTAAGCTGTTTGTTACATCCAAATAAAGTCCGGTACTGGACCTGCCGCCTGCTAAATTCGTTAAGGTGCCGAATTTGTGAAACAGGAAAAAAATTTCTGACTTCAACTATACTAGAAACATTTTTACCAAAATCTTTTACGTTATAAATTGATTAAATAATTTGGATCTTTGTAAATTTTTCTAAAATTAAAATAAAATTCATTAACTTGGAATCCTCAAACAACGTGAAATTGTATGAATTTTTGAATTCCTAATTAAAACAAATATATTGTAGAACATTTATTAGACTAGTATAGTCCTGTCCTTAAGTTGCATATACCTATATCATTCCGTGGTTTATTTGTCGTCTCAACGGATCCCTAGACGTAAAGCGTGTGTACTTGTCTATTCCTGTTATACAGTCTTTCAATCAAATTCCCTTATTTCTTTTCGGTGTTTCTTTTTGTAAATATTTTTTTATTGAATTTATGAAGTCCGTAATTAACCATAATTACCCAAATAACTCAAATATACTACGTACTCTACTTGCGCCTGGCGGAATGACGAAATGTCAAAGCCAAAAAAAACTTGTAATCGTATCACGGCGTATTTAATATTTGGATATTCTCTTTTCAACTGCCGTTGAGGACACTACGAGACATAATCAAATGTGGAGAACTATAAGTAATGTCAAAAACAGAGTTTTAATTTTATCTACTAGTTACTTTTCTTATGATTTGTTCCGATTCAATTGCGTTGTGTTTTTTAGTGATATTACTGGAAAAGTGGGTTGTTAAAAATGTCGTGTTGTTGTAGGCATTATTTTTAAAAGTATGATTAAAACGATATTTTAGGATTTGATGTTGTGGAAACTGGATTCATAATTTGTGTGAAATATCCATGGCTAGGGTATTCTTGGAAATTTCTGCAAGTGAAATTGGGCTAGGGAGCTATGGCAAGATGCAGTTAGGAATGGCCCTGGTAAACTTAACAGACTTTAATTTAATTATATATTTAGCTCATTCCAAATCTTTTTTAAATATTTATGTGCTGCTTGATAAAGATCTTGTAAGAATATTTTTAAAAACAATCACTTTTAATTATTTTACATACATGTTGCATGTTATTTGCGAAAATATAGATCATTTTATGTGATTTAAAGTTTTATTGAAAACATAAAGTATTCACTTTTGTTGTAACAATACAAGGGCACAGAACAAGCAATAATCAATCATCTTGCACAAATTCAATATTGTGGTACAGCACTAAAAGAGAACATAAAAAAATCTCCTTGGTAATGCTTTTGCCCTTTTCTTTCTTTGATCCATCTTAAGTATGCCAAAAGTATTGGTGATAAAAACCATAGATGCATTTGGTTTTCTAACCAAAAATTTAAAAGATCGCTAACCTAACCCAACCTAAGATATTCAAGAATCTTTTAAGATCAATCCTATTTCTGCTATTTTATAAGAAGAGACAATTTTCTTACTTTAATTTTAAGATACGTTAATACCTTCAATTACTTTCTTACGAATCCTAGATATTTAGGAACAACAAACCTATTTCCGCAGTTTTACAACAAACTAACATACAGTTCACAATTGTCTTTATCAAATTATGATTACTTACAAAGTAGCTGTATAGATAATACATCAGGTGGCGTCCAGACACTTGCAAACGCGAATAGATTGCTAGTTATTTTTATTTTTTGTACCTACTCTAAAATTAATCGTTCTTTTTATTTAAAAACACTCCGTATATAGTACTTAAAGGTATATAATTTTATTAATAAATGCAATATTTTGATGCTATTTTATTTTATTTATTTTTTTGGTATTCGTCGGCGTCGTTATGTATTCTAAAAATTAATAATAAAAGAGAAGAGAACTTTGTGTATTGATAGTCGAATTGATGACTGCTTATTATTGTATTGTAACATCCCATCTCCAACAACCATCGGAGCTTCGCGCTCCGATATTCACAATTCACAAGGTGAGCCAAACACTGAACAGTGTTTTCGTTGCTGTAGCCGTCAGTTCGTTGAAACTCATCGCGTAGGACGGATGTACGATAATTCTCTAACACCTCCGTGCCATGTGATGCTCATTCGAAACGAATTTCGCTCGATCCACATTAAAAAAAAAATCCACATTTAATGTGCCGATTTTTTTTAAATTTGTGATACAGTTCAGTGCCTTTAGGTTGTGTTTTTAAAAAGTTGGTTTTTAATTAAATTCTAATTGTGGATATGTACGCAGCTTACGCGGGGGGAGCCCCCCCGCATTATGCCCCTTCGCCGCATTCCACTTACTTGCAACCCCATCCGCCGCCCGCACCAATACCGCACCATGTGCAAGTACCCCCTGTGGGAATGGGTCAGGAACCTACTCCTGTGGCACACTATTCCAAAAAACGCATCAGGTAAACATAAAATTATCAAATATTTGAATTGTTCAAAGAACATTTAAAAAAAGAAATTTGAATCTACCAACTTTTTATTATTTAAATTAGTGAACAATTTAATTTTATTTTAAATTTGGAATTTAATACAACAGTTTTATATTCCAAAACTATTGGAAATTGCTGTTTGTTTTTTTCCACAAATTTGTTACAAGATACCTTATAAATTATTTATTGTGTTTTTTTTTAATAAAATATGGGTTTTCTATTACTTTAGAAAATCGTTTACAATACAATATATATTTTGGATTTTCCAAGTGTCAAGAATAAAATTGTTCGTCGTTTTTATGGAATTAAATTCCTTAGTTGTCCGACTTTAGTTTCTGTACAAAACTTTAGGGTATCAAAATAATTAGATAATAAAAAATGTGTCCAATATTTTATTGTTTTTGCTTCCAAAATTTATATACAAAACCATTTGTAGTTAATCTTTAAACTTAGTTAAAATCTCTACGTCGCAAAATTTTAATGCTGAAATAAATAAATATCCGATAAAATTTTAAAAGTTACTACCAGATATCTCCTGAAATTGTCAACTCATTAAATTTAAATTTAGGTTCTATTATAAACATCACTATCGTTTAAATTGACAATTCTTTGAACTGAACTTTAAAACAAACAAATTAATTAAAAAATAAAGTTATTACTAATTATTTTACCCCGCTTGACCCTAATCGAGATTAAAATTACAAAGTAGTTCTTATTTAATTGTGTCATAAAATGTATGGAATACTTACTGACTGAACGATAATAGAGGCATAAAAATGCTATAAAAACTTGTTATAAACCCAAAAAAAATCAAAATTTTAAAAACGTACGTTTACTTTACCTGATTCTGATTTGTGTATGACGATAAAAATGTAAAATTCGTTATGCGTTCAGTTTTTTATAACTTTTTTTATATTATTTTCGTTAACAAAAAGGTCATAGAACACCAACAATCCCATAATGATGTAGACCTTATTAACATTTAAATATCTTTCGGTTTTTTATGGAACCTCTGTATTTAATGGAGCTAGTAAAAAGTGGACAAATAAAAATGGAAAAACTATTGTACGAAATAAAAGCAATACAAAAATCTTTTTAAACATTTAAAAAAAAATTATTTGTTTTTTTTTCTTTTTCTCTTAACAATGACGGTGCTGCTATATTATTTTCTTTTACCTTTGTTATGCTTAAAGCGAATAGTTGATTTATAATGTCCATTTATTTAATTTTAAATAAAATGTTTACATAAGCATATATGAAAGTAATGTGTGAAAGCATCATTGCTACTTCAAAGGTCAAAAAAGAAAAAAATTCAAAAAATAATAAATGTCTTTAATTTTTTTTCCAATTTCATTAGAAACGATTTACTTGCGTGATAAAGATGTGAAATCCCTCTTTAAACAATTCCCAAACATATTCTCCGAGCTAAAAAAATATAAGAAAAATAAATACGAGCTACAGACTGATACTGGTTAAAGAGATAATACGCCTTTAATCTACGAGGATTTAACCATACTTTACATAATTTATTATTTATTTAACCCCTTTAAATAACTACATCTTATGTTATATGCAAAGAAATTTTTTTAGAAAATGCAATATTTATTTACGTGTTTAATGTTCATAGAAAAGTTTCCGATGAATTGACTAAAGAAATTACCATTTCTAGAACAAACATAGATTAAACAAACAATTACGGAAGAGATAAACGCTGTTAAATTAATGAATTTTTTAAAAAAAAAATTAAGATTGGTACTATTTAATAGCTTTTTAATAGATGAAGTTTTTGCGAGCCAAAGTGAAATAAATCATAAAACTTCATTATAAATTCGTGCAAAATAATTTCTGATAATTAAATTTTTTTATAATATATTTAAATTTATTACATGAAACACGTGGTTTATCGTTCTTTAAAGACATTGCTTAAGAAATAAACAAGATATATACATTCTTAAAAAAATCGTTATAATTATTTTATCAGTTGGTTTTATCTTCCATTATCGACAAAAACATTGGAACCAAAACATGTACTTTAAAAATGAAGTACAAAATATTTTAACATTGCATCTTTCGAAATTTGACAAAAATCTTGTTGGCCTATTCTCAAAGTTAAAATATTTAATACTAGCAATGTATTTTGAATGGTTAAGTTAAAGACAAAAGTGCAAAAGGGGTTTTGTATCTGAATTTTATTATTTAAACAAAGATGAGAGGTAAATAAAAGGAACTAGTCTCTCAGGTCGCTACCAACATGCAGATGGTGTTTTTCTTTGTATTTTTAACATTATCTCAACGCAGGGTGAGTTTGAGATACTATCTTGAATTTTATGAAAAGGTTTCTACCTTTAATTTTTTTTGAGTGGCGTCCTTTCTGAACGTGTTTTTATCGTCTACTATTTTTTATTATTAATTAAATTTGATGGTAATAAAAAATATGCAAAAGTTAAAGGCTATAAAATATGTAATACTTGAATTTTTTGTTTTTAGGTAGATCCGATTTAGGCAAATCCAAAAAGTCAATCTATTTAAAACCTTTGGTGAAATCTAAACATTTTGATCCGTTTTGTAGCCTATAATTATGAAAACTTCGCCTTAATTTATTCTGTAAATAGTCAAAAAGTATTGTGTAAAATAATTAATAAAAAGGTTAATTTAATTAATATTGCCAAACGGTGTCTTTAAAATACTGAGAAAAAAAATCACTTATGTCCAAATTGATTAACCTTATTCAATGTAATATCAAAATTGCGATAATGTTCCAGAATATCGATTAAAACATTTAAATAATCACAAGTTTCGTTAATACTGAATTCGGTTAAGTAGCAAACTCTAGATTCTATTATTTTTATTTATACCAAACGGAAAAACACTCTTACTTCCCCTATAATAAATCAGTGGAGATAGAGTAATGTTCGCCCTACTTCCTGTTTGGAATTTAAACACTAATTCAAATGTATCGATATTATTAAGGCTCTCGGGATGGCAATATTATTCGTACAATCATTTAGTTTGCCATTCTCGCTATATTTTAACATTTAAAATCAATAAATAAAAACCGTGTTCACCATATTTGCCCTAATTTTTAGGAGCATTTTTTTTTCTGTTGTCACAGGTATTAAAATTTGTCAAATATATAAGATTTAAATATTTTAAGTTATAACAGGGCATTTAGACTAAAAGAGACTCGTATGTAGGCTCTATAAAAAATATGAGAAATCAACAATTTATCACCAAAGTCTTTAAAAGTAAGGTTCCTAAAATAACACTCTAAAATTGGTAAGGGTTTGCAGATTCTGTAAAGGTCATAAAAGAAGCTCTTAATAACAATTATTTTTATTGGAAAAGAAGAACCAGCAGTCTGAAACGAATGAAAGAAACATTACTTTTAAGAATAAAAATTCTTGTTAATTTTCTACTCAGTAGGTGGTACCTCTTAAAGGTGTATTTAAAGACTGTTTTATTAATAACTTAGATTAATAGCTCTATCAAGCTAGCAGTGGAGAGTCAGCAAAAATAAATAAAAATAACACGAGATAAAAAATCGAAATCGAAAAATAGTGGAAAAAAAATGGGAGCAATTTTTTTTAAATTTAATAGTTTACTGTCCATGTTAGCTTGAGACGATTAGCATTGATAATAAATCAAGATAGATTTTGTTGCTGGCTGGCCGGGAAATTCATAAGAAATTGGCAAAAAGACAACAACAAAATAAAAAAACAAATTAGCCGTACCTTTTAATCGATACCGATATACCTTGTTCATGCTATTTTGTGCGGTAGTTTTTACTAATAATATGTGACATTTTCTTTTTTCTATTTTGTTGCTGTCTTTTTGCCAATTTTTTAAGAATATTTTAGCAAGCAACTAAGCTTTTCTCGGTTTATTTTCAATGATAATCCCGTCCCAAGCTACAGTATAAATAACAGTTTGAATAAGCTTGGATTAATGCAAATAATAATTAATTGTTACGATGTTGTACACGAATTTAAAAGTTCTCTTAATCATTTTCTTAGACCAATTAACATTATCACTTAAATGTTAAAAAAAATTTTGTAGGTGTTGAAAGTTATTCGCAATAATTTTTCCCAGGAATAATTAAGAATTTTACGAACAACCCTCTTTAAAAAAGCTTAAGACGACACGAACCTTGCTATATGATTCATAAGCTAATAATAACTGTTAGTTTTTGCAAACTTTGCAATTTTTGAAGTCTGTCTACTTTGTTTCACAATATTCCATATAATTAAAATATTATAAATTATTTTTCTCGCTATCATAACATAATGAGTAATAAGCACGAAGCAGAGTGCTCTATCAGCGTTTTCAATAATATATTTACATCTTGGTAAATTTAAAAACGTACTAATTACCCATTTTTATCGAAATTGTTACTGGAAAACTGTTTTTTAACACTATTAAAATAAAAATTTAGCGTTCTGTCGTTACATATAACGGGTTCTCGATAAAAAAACTACTGACCTGACAATTACTATTACAGTTAAAACAACTATAATTTTAACTAATTTATTTTTCCGCTGATTCTCACATTTTAAGTCACTTGAACAAATGTCTATGTATGACAATATTTGCGAAAAATTTAGAAATGCAAATTCGTAACTTCAACCCCATTGACAATTAATAATTTTTTTTATTCTAAAAAATCAATTACAGGATTTCTTCTCGTCACATTAAGCTTAATGTGTTGTATTTTCACCAGTAGTAAAGGTCGGTCATCTGCAGCAAGTGTGAATAATATAAAATAAAACATAACTTTTTTGTTCGCATTGACAGTGTTTGAATATTTACCCTGCATTGGAGGTAGGGTTTTTAAATTAAAATTTAATTGCAGCTTTCATGCTTGGAACCAAAGCTAGAGTATAAGGTATAATGTGTAAAGCTTAGGGACATCATAACTTTGTCGTATGAGTACTTTTATCATATAAAGCAACAATATTTAAGAGTACCGTAAGATCAAACATTTGTATAGGAGTGAAACAACTTTGGTCTGTGGTTAATAAATTTTTCTAAATATCATTTCGACATTCTTTATTTTCATTTTCTGTGTAAGCCTCTAATTTTGTTTTATTCGCCAAGGTAAGACCTTGTATATTGACTTTCAAAAAAACACCAAGTAAGAGTTGATTAGTGCATTTCTTTGATACCTTAAAGTACACATGGTTTTTTAGAACTGAGTAGGTGCCTACTTTGGTTTGTAAACATTTAAGTTTTCCATTTAGTTTCGTACTATGTATAGTCGAAGTCAGATATAATATTTCCTCTTTCACAATTCCGGCACCTCAAAGAATTTAGTCGACGGCAGATCCCAGACCGGATTTTAATTGGATGTAACGAACAACTCAAAATATTCTTTGCCGATGATAGCAAACAATGCGGCACCAAACCTTTTTCTTTACCGGCATGTAATATAACGTTTTCCTCTATTTAGGAAAGGATTTAAGAAACATTTAGCAGATGAAGATAAACTGTGATGAACTCCATCTATTTTACTGGGGTATCCATTACGTAAAATAATTATATTTTGAGATTCCATAATAGTGTGCCGTCTATTTAAAGTACGATATCTCAAACCTAAAGAATGGAACACCATTATTGTATTTATATGGAAAACTCGGTACCAACTTGATTTTATTTTTAATTATATGAAAAGACGGAACAATCTTATTAGAATAAAAATTATATACCGTTTTTCTAATATTCTCCATCATACAGTAATCTACATTGACCAAAAATCTCTGATTCAGCCTATATTTAGGAATACATTCCTCGCTTGTAATTACTTTTCTAGTAGAGGGTTTTAAAATTTTTGTCAAAACGTGAATCCTTTTCGCTGCACCCTAACTAGATCTATTATTTTCTAATTTTAGTTGGTGGTACATATTTTTAATAACTGTTTAAGTGGAGGGTGACATCTACATCAAAATACCTAATTTTTGTTGCACGTCCTTTTTCTCCTTTGATTCTTCACTCCCAGAAGAAACTTCAACTCAGATGAAATAGAATTATAAACACGTTATTGTTTAAAAAATGGGTCAATATAAATTATAAATTTAATCAAAACTTTCTGGGACTACATAATTTTCATTACTTTTAAAAGTCCTCCAAAAAGTCATTTTTAAAAAATTAAAACCCAAATACACATTTAGAAAACAAAGCATATACGTTCTAATGCAAAATATAGCGGCGTTGCCAAGCATAAATTATTTTTGCGGTATCAGTATAATAAGTGCGCGAAAAGTCCATTAGGTTAGGAATAAAAACTGCAACGTATTACTTTTTTGCAGTTTGACAACTGTGCGTTTGGGTATTTATGAATGCGATGTCTTTGTAAATATAAATAGATATGTCAATAATTTTGATGTATAATTTTATTAAGAGAAAAATTATCTCTGATTTCAACCATGCTTTTATGAAAAAAATCATGTGTAATTAATGTATAAAACAAATGTTTGAATGACATATTTGTTTTGAGATCCATTTTTTATGTTTCTGTGTATTCTGGATTATTAAATGTTTTGTCGAAACATTTTTGTTTCCTTTTCCGTTGTCTTAATCCTCTATTCCCGTTTAAACAGTAAACATTGCCAGTGCAATGCCAATTTATCCCTCAGACAATAATTCATTAAATGTTTTCTGTTTTGTGAGAGATTGTGAGTGTGACTCTCAAAGGGCTCACGGCATTTGCTATTTACTGTGGAGTTACCGTGTTGCAGTTCTAAATCTGTGTTACGTGCTATGATAGTCCGATAAAGGTCTCATTAGTAAACCGTAAATCGGACTGTAGGGTGCAAACATACCCCTATGGTCTTGTAAATAACCCTAGCGCAATAGATGTTCGCTATCTGTCGATTTACAGGGGAAAGTACAATAGTTTGTTATCTGTGTCGGTTAGTATTTGCACACATAATCTTAGACAGATCGATAAAAAAATCACACTAGGTACTACGAGAGTACTCTTACTAATAATTATGTGTTAAATTTAATTTTGAGATTATTCACAGCAAAAGATCCACCCGTTTGACTTATTAATACGCTTATATTAGTTTCATGGATATGTTTTTATGCTTGTTTGTTTGTAACTGTTTCGCCTCGATTTTGCTCCACTTCAAAAGATCAGATTTAATTTAAATTTCGCACATTTGTCAAAGACCGACGACAATGCAATAATTCGATCAAAATATCCGATTATCCTGATTAGTTTCGCCAGGATTCATAAATTTCTTCAGGAATCCTCTGCATGAGAGTAAGAGAGATAGATCTAGTGCGTGAACCACGCATGCGCGAAGTTTCAATGTCATATTATAATTCACCCAATCCAATATACTGGTAAGAAACGTGCCGAGTATGAATGGCAAGAGGGTGAGTAAAAAATCGATCTAAAAAGCAAAAAATAAATTATAGTTTAAAAAAACTGACAAACAAGCTTTAAAATTTAATCAAACTAAAAAGTAAAGATAATTCTTTACATAAGAATAAAATTACTGACGAGAAAATTAATGCCACTGTTCTAAAAGCGTGGGGGGCTTTGTATGACATTTTTAAACCAACTCTGCGTTTCGGAATGAAACTAGTGAAAAATGTGAGCTCATAAGAAAAGTGAGGAAAGAAAAGATAAAGGAAAAGGAAAATCTACTCAGTAAGTTATTTTCGGTAAACGAAAAAATAATTCGTAAGGCTCAGACTGGGAACCGAACCCAAATCTATTGGTTACGCGCTAAGAGCTCTACCAATTAAGCTATTTGAGACACGTACCGGAATAGTTTAAAAATGTCATACAAAGCACCCTACGCTTTTAGATAGTGACGTTAATTTTCTCGTCAGTAATTTTATTCTTATGTTAAGAATTATCTTTTACTTTTTAGTTTGATTTGCTCTTTAAGAGTGTTTTTTAGTTTTTTTAACTATAATTTATTTTAGTGTTTAAGTTGATATTGATAAAAATATTTTTAAAATACCTACCTTAAAATCATGGTTTTTTGAGGTTTTTATTTGGTATGTTTTAAAGAAAATTTAGAAAATCCAAAACTACTTATTCTTTTTAGAGATGCAACTTACAGTCAATAAAATGGTTAGATAAAATAAATAGGTTTAGCTACATGTTTTATTACATACTACTTATATCTTCTTTAGAATTTATGTATTAAAATTGTTGTAAAAAATATATGTATATTACAATTGAGATAACAGTAACATTTTATTTAATAACTATCATAATGTGTAATGCATTTCTTGCACCGTTTTATAGTATGGTCATAATCGCACTTTAGAGGATTTTATGAGAATACTAGTTTTCTTTTAAAATCTTAGAATCGCCTTAATTGAATTATGTATGTAATAATTAGTTTTTCATAAAGTAATATTAACTATACACACTTACGTACAATGTTGAAAGGTCGACTGAATATGTTTTGGTTTTATAATAGTGAGTATTTATTTTAATTTTTGCAGAATTTATCCTGTTATTATTGTTTAATTTGTATATTCTTATACAATTAATTATTGTTTATAAAATATATTATTGATTTTGTTTTTGTAACGTGGATGCATTATAAATAATTTGCACGAGTACGAGCAGCAGTGTACAGTGACAAGGACAAATTTTTCTATGAGACCACTTAAAACAAAGGATAATCAATAAATCCTTAAATTTTTGTCACATGTTGTTACCTAACTAATTTTTACTCTTTTGAAAAATTTTATATTTATAATAGTTATCTAAAGAATGTTTTCTTTTTCAAGAAACTAAATATTTAGATCAAGGTTTTTTCATAAATAAATTTTTTTTATAATTTGTTTACAGCTAAATATAATAAATAAAACGTTTTAAAATGTTTTGATATTATCAAAGAAATGAAATAAGATAACATTTTCAAATAAAAATCTTCAGGTGCTTAAAAAAAATTGAATGAAGGCTTGTCTTATAAAATCAGAAATATTACTTTTGAGATGTAACTAGCCTTACTAATATAATGACAATTATGTGTTAAACACATTGACGGTTGAAGATAGAAATTGTTTTATTATAGTGAACATTCAACCAATGCCTAAGTATAATAAGAGTATTGTGGGTGTCTAAATATATGTGAGTGTTGGCTTGTTAATAATGATCATTATACATTAAAGTTGAGAGAAGACTGTAATATTTTACATGGAAATAATAGATTTAGAGATCTTGTTTCAATTTTAATTTTGTAGGTACCTAGAGCTGCTGGGTTGATGAGCCAGAAAAACCACAGAGCATGGTTCATACAAGTGTAAATCTGTGTAAAAAAAGGAAGTTTGTGACCTCTCTACGATAGTCCAATAAAAAAATATTTTTCAGACATGGGTCGTTAATCGGGCAACAAAGTAGGCGTCTAAGAATTAAACCCCTAATTGAATAAAAAAAATGTAACTTCTTGCGAAGAACTTAATGCGTCAGTATGAAATAAAATAAGGTGCCTAACTGACATGAATTGTGACTAGGGATGAGAGTGCACTATTAAAATCAAAATCAAAAGCCGAGAACAAGGAAATAATGGAGTTACACTTTGCTAAAGAAAAACCACAATAAAAAAATTGTAATATTTTTTTTTAAAAAAAGAATAATTTTAGTGGATTATATGTACAATGAGATTACTGTTATTATTATAAAAGGCAAAGATCTCTTTTAATTTGCAAATTCATTGCTTAGTACATATTTTGTTGCTAATTTTTACTTACATACTTGGCCTACAATGGGTCTGCTGACAGAACATTGTCAACTCCGCAAACACCTTTGTAGGTTAGGATGTGCTGACAGGACATTGGCAACTCCGCAAACACATTTGTAGGTTAGGATGTGCTGAGAACATTGAATTCAGCTTCTGCAAGAGGAAGAGACGGCGGAACACGTCCTGTGCCACTGCGAGGGACTAGCAAGGTCCCGGTTCCTGTGCTTAGGTAAAGAAAAAAATGAGCTAAAGAGCTACATCAGGACCCCCAACAGCCTTTAAAAGTTGGTAAAACAACTGGGTCTGGAGTAGGAGTTCTAACCACAGAGAGGGCACAATCGACCTCATCAAGTCGGAGTGCATACTTAAAAAAAGCAGTACCTAACAACTACTAATTTGTAAAAAGTTTTGTTCATAAAATTAAAAAGAGAGTATAGTAGGAAAAATTAATATATTCGTACTGGCCTATAACATCGTTGCTAAAATCAATTAGAGATCTCACATAACTTTTAACTTTGATAAAATTGCATTACCATATAACACGAACAACTTTCCTAACATGACTCAAGATTCAAGGACACGGTTAAAAGGTAATTTCAATCAAGGGAAAGGATCTCGCACGGAATCGGTTTGCATCCTGGGTCATGGTTCACAGAACATAGTTGTCTTTAAATTTCTTATTTTAATACGAAGGAATAACCGTTAGGACCTAATTACTACTCTTTATTTGCTTGTTAATTTCCTATCATTGAATCTCTTTTTTTATAACAATACATGAAAAAATAAGTAACGTGTATTTCATTGCAACAACCTAAACTGTTTAAGACTTAAGTCTTGTCCAAAAAAATTTTGGGACATTAGGAATCATCTACTCAGTGGACACGAATTTTCCAAAAATATAACACTAAATACTATTTACTGGAAAGTCGGTTATTGTTCTAAAAAATTGATCGGCGTGAGTGTTTTCGATGAAACGGGTCGACAGCGTAACAACAATTACTTAATTAAATTAAACGCGAGCACAAAATAAATGAATCCATTAGGCAATTTGTATTAATGAGAACAACGTATTCTTCTCAGTCTCATTACATTTCAGATATAATATTGATATATGTATGTGTGTTGTTGGTGTAAAACGTTCTATTCATTAATTACTGGCAGTAATTATTATAAGCAATCAATTTGGCCGTGACTAATGGCTCACCAAGCATCATTTAGCACGTAATAGCTTACCATCAAAATTTTAAATGATTTAAAGGGATCAAATATCCAGTAATTTATTATGAAACTAAAAGTATTGTATTTTGATACATATTTATTGTTTTTTACTTTTGTCAACATTCCCAGAAGTCGATTGATTTACGATCTTAATATTTTTTCTTGATTCATTTGTCAACAACACTACTCAAAACTCAGGAGTGTTATTTTTTGAAAAGGCTGTCAGTTACAATTAATGAGGAAAACAAAAGTATGCACAGCACCATAATACAATTTCTACTTTTCTTAATTGTAATATTTTATTATCAGAGAATGTTAAAGACAAAAATTAAATAATAAATTTTAATGTTTATTTCTTTATTGAAGCAATCCATCGTGACTGCTGTAAATTTTTAGAAGTACAATAGAAAAATATGTCAAATCTCTCTGAATAATCTCATTAAATAATGAACGAACTGATAACATACTTCTGCGATACAATTAGAAGTGGATTATCTACCGTTAAATTCGATCAAAATTAAACTATATTTGTGACCTATTTTTCGTACACTCTCTGCTTGTTCGACTCAATTTCATTGCAAATCAAAAATACATTAAGAATACATTTTTAGCAGATTTAATGGATGCTAGTAAAACTATAATGGCGGTCGCAACGATTCTTTTATAAGAGTAAGATCATTTGGTGTCTAATACTAGATTGTTTCACCAAAGAACAAATACATTTAGCTCAAAGTTTGTGATACTTTTGTGGTGTTACTATTACAAGCTCACCTACGCAAGAATAGTAATCCTCTTAAAAAATCCAAGGTAGTTGTAATATTGTGGTGGAATAAATTATTAACAATGACCGAAAGCTACGAGTATTAACAGTAGACAGAAGTCGTAAATATCGGTAAAATCGGACGATGTTTGGTTTTAGGTAACAAAATATTTTTAGTAGACACAATAAATTTTGTGTTACCAACTTTTTCGAACACTAAAAAATTACATTGTAGTCATAGCAGGTATGTGTTCAAATGAGTTCAACGACACATTAATTTAGAAAAATATCCGCATCTTATTTTTTTTTACTCTAAAGTTAAACTGGCGATTCAGTTTAATCTAAAACGGTTTAAACAGTTTTCCAACTTGTTCACACATCGTGAAAAACACTTTTAAGATAAAAAAATTAAGGAGCACACTAAACACACAAAAAAGGCTAAAATAAAATAGTGTTTGAATAAAACGTGAGAGAGCTTTCACGAAATTATTTAGCAATAAATCTATGAATTTTAATTTTTCTGCTTCAATCTAAAATCTCCCATTATATAAGTGTTTAATTAAGAATTGTCCATGTAGTAATTGGAGAAACTTACGCACAAAATATGAATATTTAGAGTCGGAAATAATTTTTTTTGTTTCACGAATTCGGCACCTCAAAGAATTTAACCGACGGCAGGTTCAGGACCGGACTTTAGTTGGATGTAACGAACAACTCAATAGCAAACAATTAGACACAAAACCGTTTTCTTTACCGGCATGAAATATTATAAATAATACGTTTTCCTCTATTTAGGAAAGCATTCACAAAACATTTAGCAAATTGACTCCATCCTTTTTTCACAATATCATGAGTGACGCACCCAGTTTAATCAAGATAAACTATGAATCTACCTTTCCGATAAACTATTTTACTGAGGTTTTCATTACGTAAAATAATAATTTTTTAAAATTTCGTTATAGTCTGTCTTTTATTTAAGGTATAATATCTCAAACCCAAAAAATGGAGCACTTTTCTAATAGTATTATGTGATTTTTATGGGAAACCCGATACCAACTTGATTTTATTTTTAATTATATGAAAAGACGGAACAACCGTTACACCGTTTTCCTAATATTCTCCATCATTCCGTGATCTACACTGACCAAAAATATCTACTTCTGCTTATTTCTTGGAAGAAATTGCTCGCTTGTAATTACTTTTCTAATGGAGGGTTTTAAATTTTTGTCAAAACGTGGATCCTTTTGGCCACACCCTAACTAGATCCATTATTTTCTAATTTTAGTTGTGGTACATATTTTTAATAACTTTTTTAGCGGTAAAATTCACAAAAACATACCTTATTTTTGTTGCACATTATCCTTATCCTCCAATTCTTTTTTAGTCCCTGAAGTTAAACAAGTGCAGCCAAAAAAATGAAAGTCTCTCCCACCGATTGTCATAGATGGAATCAATCATTTCCACGATCTCCATTATATGATTAAAGGAATAATTACGTTATTTCAAATTTCATTTATTAATGATAAAAACATCAAAATAAATGTCCCAGATGATGACAGCTATAGACTACTAGCAAAACTGCTACAAGTAAGAGACTACTCGTGGTATTTCTACGAAAAAAAGCAGAATGGACCAATCAGAGTCATTGCAAACAAATTGCATCACTTGTGTGAGCCTTACCAAATAGTTTCCACCCTGAGATAGAGGGGATACAAGCTGCTAAACGCAGTACCTAAATTATAAGCCAGAACCAAACAACCGCTTAATATGTTTGTACTGGACTTTAGACAAGACGAAGATGTCAACAAAATCTATGAAATTACCGACATAACGGGAATCAGAGTAGAAACACTACCGATCAGAAAAATTAAGCTAGTTCCACAATGCAAGAGGAGTGAAGCCTATGGACACAAACATTTTGCGCTTAAAAACCCCGATCCGTGAAATATCCAGAGAAACATTTGATAGCCACTGTTTGTTTAACCTAAAGCTGCTCTGCAAATACCAAATCAGATAATAATACTAACAACTTCACCTATAGTCAGGTAATAATGAAAAAAAAACAAACTATAGTTTAACTATTGATTCCATTCTTTAACAAATGCTGGAGAAACTAAACCAGATGGATGAGCGAATCTTAAAGCCAAGAAGCGATCCCCAAAACTAGAAATGCAGTGCGGTAATTATTAAAGAATTTTGGTTACCCAGGGCTGGAGGGCAACGAAAAAGCCAACATCCTCGCAAAACAGGGCGCCGAATCTGCGTTCACAGGACCAGAAACAGTCTTTGAAGTCACCACAAGTGCTGCCAAAACCATTATTTCGGACTGGCGAGAAAAGAAAAAGACTCACGCACTAGTTTGATTTACCAGGGTTGACACATTCGAAGGCGTTACTACCTAAACCCTCGAGAAACACAACTAAGCAGTTCCTGAAATGTGGAATTCTGACGGGACTACTTATAGGATATTGTCGTCTAAGATACCACCTCAGAAGGATAGGTCTGAACCGACAAAAAGACTGTCGGTTTTGCTGCGTAAAAGACGAAACTGCTTTTTTTTTATGTTCTGGTTCCCACGAAAAGGGATATCCTGTAATGTTCAGAGAACATCGCGGGAACCAAGGGAAAGAAGGTAAGAGTTGGTGTTCTTCTTAAATTTCTGGAGGTTGTATGCCTCGGGGAACACCTCCCTAGGCAATGAGTTCCAAAGCCTCGCAATTCGTTGTATGAATGAGTCTTTGGAAAGTGATGTTCTGCAGGTCTCCAAAGTGACCACGAAGGGGTGTGAAGACTGAACTTGACGGGTTAATCTCGAAGAGACTGCCAAAGGAGGAACGATTGTTGATATTTCAGAAGAGCATCGCCCATGAAAATATCTATAAAATAGAGACAAATCGCCAACTTTTCTACGGTGTTCCAGACAAGTGAGCGAGTTTGTAAGCGAGGCATCACCGACGAGACGAATTGCCCTTTTTTGGACAGAATCCAGTAGCTTCAGGATTTGTTTAGGTGCTGCACTCCAAATATGGGAACAGTACTCCAGTACAGGTCGGATCTGTGCCTTATAGATCATAAGCAGCTGACTGGAGGTGAAATAGCTCTTGGCACGAAACAAAAAACCAAGTTTTTGGGATGCACTTTTGGCAATGGACCTCACGTGATTTTCTCAGGAAAGGTTATTGCTGATAGTAATACCAAGCATCGATATGGATGACTTCAGTGGTATGGTTACTCCTGACAAAGTTATGTTAGGCACAGTGAGATCGGCTTTTCTAGAGAAAAGACATGCTTGTGTTTTGTTTGCATTGAATTCTACCAAGTTATTGGATCCCCATTCGAAAATTGTTGCTAAGTCCATATTTATATTGTTAACATTTCTTCCTCGTTCATTTCTGGTTTCACGGGCTGATATAGGGGCCCTGGAAGAGAAAGCGGTATGGAGGGTACTATCATCGGCAAAGCTGTGTACGGGACATGAAGTTGCTTTCAATAGGTCGTTGATGTGAAGTAAAAATAGTGTTGGTGCTAGAATGGATCCTTGCGGAACTCCAGCATTTATGAGTAGAGTGTCAGATGAAACTCCATCGACCACTACATGGAGAGACCTGTTTGAGAGAAAACTAGCAAGCAGAGAACACAGCTGAGGGGGCAAGCCATAAGATGGAAGCTTGGCGAGGAGTCCCTGGTGCCAAACTCGATCGAACGCCTTGGAGATATCTAATGCCACAGCTAAAGTTTCTCCATACTTTTCAATAGATAGCTGCCATATATGTGAGACGTATGCGAGCAGGTCACCAGTTGATCTCTGATGGCGGAAGCTATATTGCCTATCATTGATAATTCCTGAGTCTTCCAGATATTTTATGAGCTCGATGTTGATGGCTTTTTCCATGACCTTTGAAATAATAGATAGCAGTGCGATAGGTCTGTAGTTGCTAGGTAGGGTCTTTTTGCCTTTTTTAGGGACTGGCTGTACTCTTGCAATTTTCCAATTGGACGGAAATAGTCCCAAATTGTAAGAGTGGTTGAACAACTTGCAAAGAACAGGTGTTAGTTCAGGGGCACATTTCTTGAGAACAATCGGCGGGATTCCGTCAGATCCACAGGCTTTGTTGGTGTTGAGACTCAGCAAAATCTTTCTGATAGTACGTTGGCGAAAGGTGATCTCGGGCATGTGACTGTCAATAGGTGTAATGTTCGAGGGTTGTTTTCCCGAAGAATCCAGAGTGGAATTTCCAGCAAATAGGTGCGCAAAGATATTGGCTTTTTCCTGAGCAGTCGTTGCTAGTTTTCCATCTTCATTGGCTAGGGGAGGAAAAGACCTGGAAGTGAAGTTTCTTCCCACAGCTTTGGCGAAAGACCAAAATGTACGGGATCCGTTAGGACATTCAACAAGTTTTGATCTTATTTTGGCATTATGAGCATCTTTTGAACATTCTATTGTCTCTTTGCATATGCCTCTAGCCTCAACATATGCTGCTCTGGTCTCAGGTCCCGGATTTTTTTGCCATCGATGGTATGCTGCCTGTTTGGAAGCCACAGCTCTAGAGCAGTTTCTGTTAAACCAGGTCTTATCGGATGATGTTCTTCTTTCGGTATTCGGTATGTAAGTTTGCATCCCCAACATGATGATTTCAGAAATTGTCTCAGCACATCGTGTTGGATCTACTGAGGAGAAACAAACTCTCTTCCATGGAAACGCTGAGAAAAACATACGAAGACCCTCCCAGTCGGCCGAATTGTAATGCCACATGAGACGGGGTGGTATTGTGCTGCTCGATGGTAAATGGAAAGAGCATGTTGTGGAGATGAGGGTGTGATCAGAGTTTCCAAGTGGGGCACAAACTTCTATTCTATACGGGTCAGGATTGGTGGTGAGGAAAAGATCTAGTGTATTGGCAGCCTGGTTGTTGACATCAGGGATGCGGGTTGGTAGCTCGACCAGTTGTTCTAGACCATGAGTGATGGCGAAGGCCTCAGCTTGACGACCTGCATCATCAGTTTTGTTAGAGAATTTGAGCCAGGCAGCGTTATGTACATTAAAGTCCCCCATGATTATGGTTTCAGCTGTTGGATGGTTCTCCTGAATGTAGTCCAAATTGAGTGATAAAAACTCAAAGAGGTTGTTATATGAAGGTTCATTAGGTGATAGGTAAAGGCAGCAGAGGAACTTAGTCACTTTGGTATCAGATAGCTTAAACCACATCACATCAAAGTCTTTCGGTTCCAAACTCTCTTCACGCTGGCATGAAAGGTTAGCCTTAGCGTAAAGGCAGACTCCACCTTTGAACCTGAGTCGAGAATGGAGTTCGTAACCAGGACAAAGCATATGGACCTTATTGGTGGACGAGTTTACTTGTGTTACTGTTAGAGCCAGAATATCCGGTTTTTTCGTCTGTAGGTGATGGTGGACGTCATTGATGTTCTTGTTGAGTCCACGGATGTTGCAAAAATTAATCTTTAATGTTGAGTCCCCTCGAGTACCTCTCGCCCGGAAATAAAGTACAACATATTTGTTTTTTTTACCAACTTACAATCTACAGATTTCAAGAAAGTCTTACCACATACAACCATCAACTTCGCGAGTAGAAATGGATTGTGCGGTAAACTGTAACCACTTGCAGTAAGCCACAATAGACTTATCAAAGGCCGCAGTGGAAGGGCGAATCCATTAAGGATAGGTTATGAGTCTGAAAGCTCAAGGTCTACTGTAAGACTTCACTGACTAAATCAGGTCTACTCACTAAAAACTCCACCCCTATTTGGGTCCGTCTAGCTATTGCCTCCGGCTCGTTGGTCCATTGTATCTTGCCCATGTGGTTTTGTATCATTGTACAGTAGGGACCCGACCCGCAAAACGCACGGCAAGGACCCGGAAACAGCAAAAAACACACTTCGCCGCCGCGAGGTAATGGACCGCAAGACAGGCAATCCCCGGGCAGCAGTCCGGCGAATAGAACCACGCTGCACTCAATCCAGTACCTTCGTACCTTGTGCAAGTTCTGTACTGAGTAGGAAAAACACAGCCGCCTAAAAAAACCGTCCGTCCTCCCCAGCGCCCCGCAGCAGCACATCACACACTCCACTCTTAGTGATTCTTAGCTGATTCCTGTTTATCGGTAAAAGTTTTGCCGTCTTTTTGTGGCACGGTCCTTTGATGTATTATTGCCCGTGTTAGTTTCCTGGTATGCTATTCCAGTAGTTTTTGTGTTTTTTGGCAAGTTCGTCTGCTACCTCATTTTCTGCAACTCCCTGACGTCCTGGAACCCATGTCAGTTTGACATGATTATGGTCTACCAGCGTTCTCAGTTCTACTTTGCAGTCCACGAGTATGTGGGAAGGGGTGGTCCGGCCCCGAGGTGCCCCCTGCACAGGACTAAGGCTGTCTATTACAGGATTTTGCCCGGTTTCCTGTAGACTCCGTTGACTACGGTGCTCCCCTACCGTCATGCAAGGGTCGCATGACACTTTGAATTGGGAGTCTTTTAGTCGCCTTTTACCTGGGAACTATTCTATTTGCCCCGTATCCCCAGGGAAAATGACGAAGCCTTACGAGCTAGTTAAAAAAAGTGCCAGTATAAAAGCAGGCTCTCAGAAGAAACTTCAACTCGGAAGGAATCTGCAAGAAAATAATAAATTTTAAAATTATAAATTTATTAAAAATTTTCTGGAGCTACATAATTTTTCATTACTTTTAAAAATGTTCCAAAAAGCCATTTTAAAAAAATTAAAATCCAAGTAATCACTGGAATGGGAAAAAAACTTTTTAACACAATGACGCCGCGTCCCAGAATAATGAATAAGATGGATATTAAACCAATAGGAAATAAACAACTTTGATTAACAACCACTATAATGAAACTGTGTCTTTGTGAATGTACATAAAATGTTATAAAAAGGAAAAAAATTATCTCTTACTTCAACTAAACCATTATTTGTAGTATTCTTAAATACCTAAACTGTTGGCCAAGTGTGAACAAAAAATGTTTTTTTATATTTTGGTAATAAGGAATATTTCATGTAAATGTTTAAAGGTAATTATTAATATTTTGTGCTAAGGTTTCTTTAGTTGGACAGTTTTTGATGAAACAACCTGTATATTATTACAAAATAGTTATTCTTATTTTCAAAATGTAAGTTGTTGCCGGCGGTGGCTTGTGTTGTAATATTTTACCATTCAATTATTGTTTGAAATAATTAGATATTGTCAGAAAACAGACATCAATTTTTGATTGCACAACGTTATAAATAATTTTACCAGTATCAAAGTCATTGTACCATTCTATTCCTTAATATTTCACTTAACGTCTTACAATTAAATCATCATTATAAACTAATTTAGGTTATCTAAATGACCAAAAAACTATTTGTTAATCGTCTTTTTATGCGTTTTATTAAAATTCCATATTAATGTTAAAGTTAGATACATAAAAATAAAGAAAATCGTTAAATGTTTATTAGTCAAATGCTGCGTTAAATTTCATGTCTGAACTGTTTTAAAAGATCAACATTAAAGCAGGCTTTGGTTTGACGATTGGTCCAATTATCCACTTAGATTATGTTTTATCTAAATTAATATTTGAAATACATATTGCAGAAATAATTATTGTTTAATTTCTTCGGTAACTCGAAACAAAAGAAATTAAAATTGACTTGGCTCGACGACAGATCATAAATCAAAACAATTTTGTCTGGAAGAAACTACCAATAAATATTATGCCCTCTGCAACTGGTCCATTCATCACTTTTAACCATTAACTTTTTTACCTACAAAATATTAAATAACTAAATCATATTAATTTTTAGTGAACTGTTGTCATTTTACAGCTGGAACGTCATTTCCTACAACTAGTCCTTTACAATTCAAAAACTAGGGATGATGCAAGGCGATTTCAGGCAAGGGAGAGTTTTGGCTGCCTGAGCCGTAGACAAGGGCTGACATCTTCCGTAGTCTGAAATCGTGTTTTATCACGTGCCACACACTATATTTTTTATGTTACTTGTATTAAAACTGGGAGTTTTAATATCCGGAGCCAGTCGAAACGAGATCAATTTTGCAAATATAACATCTGTCAGATTAGTAAATGGTTATTAAGATAATTATTTAGTAACGAAACATCTAATGCTAGTTTAGGTAAATTTGTATCCAAATTCATTTTTTATTGTACAGTTAAGTAGAAACTAATCTTATGGCATTTTCTATTGGTAAATGGCCATGCATTGGTTCAATTACGTGTGGTATTATGGTCAAGTTGGCATGTGATATTCGATAAGCACCGCCGAAACAATCGGCCGAACTATGAATTTTCTAACCTACATAGTTGAGTAGAAAGTGCGGTATGTACGAATTGCCATAAGAACACACCAATAACTAACAAAACCAGTCCTATATTCATACTTCTTGATCTAGTTCTCACGCCCACACCTCTTTTGGTACGCCTTAATTCTCTAGTTCAGTCCATGACTTCAATAATCAGACAAATAATACTGTCATTCGTTAATTTAAATCTAAAATAAAATTGAAAAAAATATTACAGCACGAAAATGTCTTTTCTTAATGTTTTTGATATGTAATTGATCCAACTGGAGACTAGAGCAACATTAGTTGTAACTTTATTTAACGAGACCTGTTAATTAACCCTACATTATTATAAAACTTTATTTATATCATATACATAAATTGACCATACGTTGGAAATGTAGACTAATAATTTCTGGGTGATGTTATGTTCTTACCCAAGTTTTAAACAAATTTAGGGTATTTACTCTACTACTCTTTTAAAAACGTTGTGTACAATAATTGTTAAATATTTTTAGCGGACCACTTTGTTTATTTTTCGATTAATATTTAAATTGTCTGCTTTTTTAAACTGGTCTATTTAGCTTGTTTCCATTGTCTTGCTGTGGAAATAGTTTTCTGTGCTCGATCTAAGTTATAGCCTAGGCTTCGATATAGCGATTCTATTTATTAACATTTTTTGTTTTGTAAAGAAATTTTAACGCGTTGGGTAACATTTAAAAATTGATTATTAATTGTGGAGAGACTTTGTTAACTGTAGTTAATGTGATAACATAACATTACATAACAGTAATAACCAATAAATTAGACTATAAAATTAACGATTTTAAATACTTACATGATCATGATAATTTTATATAGTATTTAGCTGACTTCATTTTTCACCGCATATATTAGACTGTGATAGTTAAAACTTTTATGTACGCATTTGCAAAAAATTAAATTTACAAATATATTTACTTACAGTAGAACAAATTGACCTTTACCCTGACGTCATACCTACAAACCTCGCGAAATGAATCAATAAGTCAAAAATGGCTACTGTTACTTTACCGTGTGCCTAAATATTTCCACTGTTTGTTTATCTTGTCAGTATTTTTTAGCGTTATAAAAACTAAATTCCAAATTCTTATGAATACAACCGATTAATCGTTATTGGCGCTATCTCTTTTTAACATTTAGAGGTCATAATAAGAGATACAAAAAAACGTATGTCATTGATTAAAATACAAGTGTACATATTGTATGATGTGTTTCTACTGTCAGTAGAAAAGGATAAGTTATATAAAGTTTGTTCATTTTTAGTGACATCAGGGTAAAGGACAATTTATTCTACTGTATATATTTCATTAAGATTTGTCCATATAGTAAGTGGTAACACATGGTCGCACAAGAAATAAAATGCCGTATAGGGAGGGCAAGAACCGTTTTCAACCTAATGAGCGCCGTCAGCCTATCACAAGAAACAAAAATGAGACACCTGAGATGCTATTTCTTCTCCATATTACTGTATGGAGCAGGGTCCTGGACGCTCGCCTAAGCCACCACTAAAAAAATTGAAGCTTTTGAAATGTGGCTGTACAGGAGAATACTCGTAATAAAGTGGATAGATCACATAAAGAACAAAGAATTGCTCCAAATGTACACTCAAGTGCAGAAAGCTCAAATACCTAAGACATATCATGAGAAATCAACACCGATACTCCCTACTATAGTCCATAATGCAAGGAAAAGTCAAAGGAAAAAGAGGACCCGGCAGGAGAAGAATCTCATGGCTGCGTGGTATGGGAAAACCTCAATAGAATTGTTTCAAGCAGCTACAAACAAGATCATGATTGCCAACATCCGAAACAAATAGGTTCTTAAAGAAGAAAGAACACTTTTTTTAAATAAAAAACCCCCAAATAAATATTCATATTTTGTGCCAAGGTTTCTTCAGTAACTATATGGACAATTTTTGATAAAACACCCTGTAAATCATTACAAAATAATTATTCATATTTTCAAAATGTTAGTTGTTGCTGACAATGGCTTGTATTATGATATTTTACCATTCAATTTTTGTTTTAAATAATTAAAAACGGTCACAAAACAGATTATCATTTTTTTTATGTCACTACATCATAAATTAATTTTATAAATATGAAAGTAACTGTACCATTCCATTCTACTCTAGTTTTATAGTTTTGTTTTTCGGAAACGTCTCGTTATTAGAAATTATTAGAAGTATGAGATTATTATTAATTATATTATTAAATTCCGCAATTCTACTAATACGTTTGTTAAGAAAATCACTGCTGTTTATAGGGTAACGTATATCTTGAAATTATTTTCATTATTTTTACTCGTTTAACTTATAATTACATACAATTAGTTGTTTAAAATAATAGGAATGTAAATTTCTTAGAAATGAAATAAACACGCCACACGTTTTGCATTAATTTAATGATTGAATCCGCATTTCGTTTTATCACAATCGTTAAAAAAATAATATACGGAAGAAACGGAATGCCCTGTAAAAATTGGTATCATACGTTAATTAAGGTAATGAAGTGAATTTTACAATATACGAACTCGAATTCATTTTTCTCAGTCTTAATTTTTTTAACTATCAATTTGCTTGAAAAATATTTCTTAAAGTTTTAATAAAACTAAATGTTTAAATTAATTTATATATATATATATATATATATATATATATATATATTATATATTATTCTATATATATATATATATATATATTTAACTTAGGTTAGATGAGATATGGATTGGTATTGTGTTAAAGAAAGAACTAATGTTTTTTGCCAACGTTTTAAATACTATAAAATTCTCAAGGCTCAAAAAGTGGTTCTTTTTGAGTTAAATTTTTAAATTTCTAAAACACTTTCAGAGATAATAGATATACACAGTCATGGCCAAAAGTTTAAGGCAACCTATAATTAACTGAATATTCTGTTGTTAAATTGAAAAATCAAGGTAATTTATTACAAAATTATATTTCCATAAATGGGGCATATAGCTTGCAAGCTATGTACGATCGGCGGTAGGTACTCGTGTACCAAAGCGTTTTTTAAAGCCGTTTTTGATGTTATGCCATGTTCCTTTATTTTACGTTTCAAAACACCTCAGAGGTGCTCAATTGGGTCCAGATTACAAGTCAATTTTGTCTTGTTGGAATTTGACCCCACGTATCACCAAAAATGCGCGTTAACGTGGTCATAAGTACAGTTACCAGTACATTTATGTACTTTTCACTGTTCATAATTTCTTCACAAACGAATATTTTGCCAGTGCATGTTTAACAGTGGGCACCACTCAATATGGATGATATTCCTCTTCAACGCGTCTCCTCACAAAGGTTGAACCATGTGTTTAGAATACCTGTTAGAAAAGAAAAAACAGATTGTTTCACGTTGTTGCTTAAAATAGATTGCAATTAAGCTAACCTGGAAGTTGGATTTATCGTACCACAGAACATTGGACCAATCCTCTTCCGTGAAATGCTGGTATCAAAGAGCCCATTCCAAGCGATTTTTGTTGTCTGCTGAGCGCCACGACTTCTTTCTAGCTTTGCATCCTTTTAGGTCCGTTTCTGTGAGACGTCTTTTTACCGTTCGAGCACTTATTACCTTTCAGATGTCTTCTGACAGGTCAGCAGCAAGCACAGATGATTTTTTACGCTCTTTCAAAGACACGTTTTCTATCCTTGCGTTCTGTAGTTACGCGTTACGTGTGAAAGCTGGTCTCCGAAAACCATTTTAGTAGATTGCATTGCGCACCGAGATCATTTCAGCAACTTGGCTATCTCAATTTGAGGTTTGCCCTATTCATGTAGGAACTGAATTCTATGACGATTTTCAATACAAAGTTATCTTTTAAAAATAAGAGGGTCTAGTTCATAAAAAAATACCAAACAAAAGTTTCTTTGAACTATATGTAGCAAATGAAGACTGACAAAATATTTTAAATAATTTTTCGATAACCCCATTTCCTGGAATTTGCAAGCTAGATGTCATCATGCTAGTGTCATCAAAAAGGATTGTTTGTTGATGTAATTAACGTTTGGACATCTGGCGTCGCATATATCAAAAGAAATTATCACTCTTTTTAAATACGTTTCAAATTACTAGTGTTTTGAAAGAGGGCCTAATGCCTTTGATCATGGCCGTATATAAAACGAAAATAAACATGACAGAAGTTCGCACGTTTATAAAACGAACTGATTGTTATTGGATCACCAACTTTAACTGTATGCTTATTTTTCTTATCCTTTACACTGTTTGCACCATGACTATTTTAACTTGGCATACATATTCTGGGTCTAAAAATGAATGTCGCTATACAAAATTTTTGATATTCAATCACCAATCGCACGCCGATACCTTCCTACAGATAGATCAACAAAACATTGAGAGTGTTACCCAATTCAAATATCTTGGATGCTACATCACAGAACAACTAGACCCAGATAAAGAGATTAAGTGCAGAATTGAAACAGCTCGCACAACTCTTCTGAAAATGAAATCATTCTTATGTAACGACAACTTAAACCTAAAATTGTGCCAAAGAATGATCCAATGTTATAGTTGGTTGTGTTGTTATATGAAGCTGAGATCTGGACTCTACAAGACTACTGCGATCAATCGCCTGAAAGCGTTCGAGATTTGATGGTATAAAAGAATGCTCCGAAAGAAAGATATCGTACCTAGGGCATGTTCTTATAGAAACCGATACAAATTCCTTCAGCTCATAATGGCATGGCCGCAGAGAAACTGGAAGGAAGCAGATGGCATGGCTAAAGAACTTTTGCGATTTAATTGGAATACGCAGTGCCCAACAACTATTTAGATTAGCCGAAAACCGCAAACAACTCGTCAATGTAATTGCCAACGTTAGGAGGACCTCATATGGTACCGAAAGAAGAAAAAGAAAAAAAAATGTAGCTTTATCTTACATAAAATGAAGTGCTGGTGTTTTATCTTTTGTAAAAACGCTGATTAATTAATTATCTCTAGATTAATTCATTATTTGACGGTATAAGGAACATTGTATTTCTAGACGATTAGTCCATTGGAGTAATGAAATTACTAACATAATTGTATTATTTACGTTGGTATATCATCAACAAAATTGGCAGTTCTCTGATCTTTGATACTTAATCTTTCGAGATATTTGCTTTTAACTACATCGTAAATTTTATTTGACATTTACAGCTTTTAAGTCTTATTAAGTGTTCACATGATAATTATCCAGTCATATTTATTATCACTATAAACGAGATTTTCCTAATTGCATAGTAAATTGTTTATGGATGTTTAAAATCAACTAAATTTTTTTCGTTTGGCAAGAGTAGCTGAACAGATGAAATACTTTTTTAAACGTTTAATAGCAATTTACGTAATAAGCCTGGAAAATACTGTTTTTCTGGACGAGTAGAAAATATTCCAAAAAACAGTTTCCGGGCGTGTGGCGTACATTTTTTCTTTTTAGCAACCGTATGGAACAACAAATCAATAAAGCACATTTCTTTACAATATTTAATTGTAGAACGAAATAAGAAATATTTTTATTTTTGCTAATACGTATTAACGTGATTTAACTTCTTTGAAATGCTTGGTATAATTAAATGCCTCTTGTTGAATTTATTGCAACAATCGCGACCAAAAACTATGCAAACTTTTAAAAGGCTAGATGTCAAATATTGTATTGTCAAATTGGAAGTCTTTATTTTGTTGCTACGATAACAACTTTCAGGCTTGGGTCGAAAAGTGCTACTTTCTCACATAAAAAGCGTTCGAACAGTGGGTGCCGAGTAAACAACAAACTTAAATTTTTTTTGCATATTAAATCGGAAAAAAATCAGTTGTAATGAGAGATAAATTTAAGTTACATATTTTGATTGTTACCTATTATCTAGTCTACCGATTATTTATTTATTTTAATAACGTGATTCATAAAAGTACAGTGGATTTTAAGTGCTAGTGTGTTTAATATTTTTTTCCAATCAAAGTAATAACTGCATTTAATTTTAATGTCACGATATTTATGATACGATTAAAAAATATATATTTCTAGCTATTATTATGTTTAGTTTGTCATAAAATAAAATTTATTATTTAAGAGTAATAAGTTTTTATTAATTTTGCTTCAACTGACTTAATTATTAGCGGATAATGGGAATAAATACATTTTATAACAACAACAAAAATATTACTCTTCCAAACTATCTTTGTAGCAATTATTTACAAATTTTGATGAACTAATTATAAATACAAATACAAATTTTTTTTACGTTGATTATATCAGTAGTAAGAATTATACCATTAAAAATGATTCCGAATGGAGCCGAACAAAATATAGTCTTGCTCAGATTCATGGATTTATCAAAAAAACCCGTTATTTTTTTTAACATTTCTATAGTAATTAATTTACAATAATAAAAGCATAAAAGTATGAGCGTACGGTTGTGGATAATTTTAATTTCAAATAATAAATATACAACAATTTTATTTACAAACATGTTAATTTTATACCAGTACATACTCTTCTGCTCCTGATTCTAGTTCACCAGATTGTCTATTCTTGCTTTAATTGGTTTGGTTAATTCAATTGTTAACGTTACGTCAATAATTTGAAGTCGATTACTATAATTTTTAATTGCAGTCAAAGCTGAAAAGCCGGTTTCTGCTTGGAATTTTGTTGCTTAAATTTGGGTATTTATTTAATATTTTAAAATTTGACCGACTCCTTTTGACCCCCAAATAGGGCGTAAAGCAGTTTGTCACTTAAAAGTTCAGCTGGGTTAGATTAGGTATCATGTAAGTGGGGCTTAGGGTCGCTCCTTCAATGCGACACTTGATGGGTCTATTGTGGCTTATCCCTAGAGGTTACAATTCACCGCACAATCCAGTTCTTCTCGCGAATAGTTGTATGCGGTGAACCTTATTTATTCTAATCAGGGGCATGAACATAGTGTGTGTTCAGCTGTTTCGTCTTTTACGTAGCAAAACCGACAGTCCGTTTGTTAGTTCAGACCTATCCTTTAAATCCTATTCAAAATTGTAAAAGACATTGAAGAAGGAGGTATAAGTAATAGGTTAGGTTAGGTATCATGTAAGTGAGGCGTAGGTCGCCTCTCCACTGCGGCCTTTAATATGTCTATTGTGGCTCACCCCTAGAGGTTACAGTTCACCGTATAATCCAGCCCTTCTCACGAAGTTTATGGTTGTATGGGGTGAGATTTTCTTGAAATCGGTGGGGTCTAGGTTGGTATGACCAAATATTCTTCCCAGGCAGGGGCATGAACATAGTATATGTTAAGCAGTTTTATCTTCCACGCAGCAAAACCGATAGTCCGTTTGTCGATTTAGACCTATCCTTCCGAGGTGGTATCTTAGACGACAGTGTCCTGTAAGCAGACCCGTTAGAATTCGCAGGTCGTTCCTACTCCAAAAATAATGCTTTTGGCAGCAGTTGTGGTGACTTCAAAGACTGGTTCTGGTTACACGGAGCCATATGTGGTGAATACCAAGCTTGCGGAAAGACATTCACTCCATTTTTGATGAAGTACTAACGAAAATGATGGCAGTATACAATATGCGATGGTGTATTATCGTAATGCAAAAACAATTAATTAATTCGTCATAATTCTGGTCGGTGTTTTTTAGAATTACTCACGTAAATGACGCAATAAACCTAAATAATATTCTTTGTTGACTGTTTGACCCGTTGGAGGGAACTCTTTGTTGACAAACCGTCACAGTAGTCAACAGGACCTTGATTTTTGACTTGTTTTTTTGATGATTTTTACCACTTAGAAACTTTCATTTTGCTAAACATTTATCACCGTAACACTTGATAAGATTTTTAATGCATCAGAATAAGAAATTTCATTTTTTTTAAATTTGATACAAATTTTTTGTTTCACAGATTTTTCCATTCTAAAAATAGCTGACAACATTAAACACAAACATAAGTTTGTCATTGACATAATGAAAATATGACTGCTAGATAAGCAACTTTGGCAAGCGATATATTGCTTTTGGAATATTCTGATAGTGGTAAATTTTGATTTTATATTTTAATTCGCAGGAGAAAAATCTTTTCAGAACTTTGACTCGTGAAAGCCATCCCATATGTTAGCAAAACTTTGTGGTCACGCAATAATGCAAAAATTCAAGTTTGTATTTGTTCGGATGTCGGTTTTAATAATCTGTAGCTAAACTAAATTTTATATTGTTTCATTAAAATTAGTTATGAATGCAATAGCTGTTCATATACACAATTGGGTCGCGCCTCAGTGGTTACGATGCGCTGACTATACAAGTTGAAACGATTATATTTGAGATAAATTAAAAAAATTTGTAAGCAGTTTTTATTTTAATGCCTAACTGTTGTTCATTTTAATTGCAGGTCAGATGAAGACGACCCAACTGGTAGTAAGTTCACCAGAATGGAAGACGAAAATATCCAAGACAAAGAAAGATTCGCCAGGTATCTATCAACTCTATGACTTCGCTTTCTCAAATACTCTTTTTATTTACAATAGAATTTTAAAAATATATTTACATTATTTATTTGTAAAATTACCAGTTGTCGTTTCCATTTAGTATCTCAGTTGTATTGTCCCAACGTCGTATCTCAGTCGTTTTAAGACATTTAAATTAAAACATTTAAACGTTCTATACAGACCTAATGTGATCTAAAAGAAGCGTAACAAAAATATTCAGTCATTTCCCGTTTCACCGGAAACAAACCTAAGTTTTGAAATTTGATTTACACTGAATAATTTAAGATTTTTATTCTACCCCAAATTTTTATTTTCAATGAGGTATTACACTTTGTAATACGTTTAAATAAATCAAATTTCAAAAAATATCATACCTGCTTTATTTAACGCGCTAGTCATAAAATAATATTGAAACAGTTCAACCGAAACGCTAAGTGTAAACTTTGGACTTTGTTTAAAGCGTAATAATTTATTTATATTCAATTTAAAGTTTTATTGGAAAAATCAAAATGAATGATGATGCTTTTATAAATAAAAAAAAATAGAAATGATCATAATTTGTGGGTTGTCGAAAAACTTCCATAATACCCTAGGACAGCGCTATCTCAAAAGAAGCATGCAACACACTATTTGCTTCACACGCTTAGCATCTAACCTAACCGAACCTTCTTCCAGTAACGAACTACTTTTACAAGAAAGTCTGCTACTGATGATGGTCATGGTACTGATGTTTTAGAAATATGCCTTATTAATTCACATATTTCGATTAGACAAATTGAAAAAGTGTGCAACGGATGCTAAAAATTACAAATTTAGACTATTTAAAATTCATCTGAACCTCAACAACTAAAAAAAAAAGAGATTTTAACTGGATATTTAATTTTCTTGTGTAGTTACCGACGGCATATAAAGATGGTATTATTAATTCAATCATATTGTCAGTTGAGAGCCGATTTAATAACAACGGGATAGTGCTAATACTGATCTCAAAATAATTTGCACTAATTACAGGACACTAACTGTTAAAGAATTTGTAGAATTATTGTATGGTGTGGTAGGTTGACGGATTTATAATTGGATCGAAATTATATGTAGGTACTTTAAATAAGATTGCTGTAAGTCGATTAGCCTATACTGTTAAAAGATCTATCACTAAATATGCGTGCCAACGTGTACTTTCATAACGATGGAGCACCCGCACACAATTCTGCAGTGGTATAGCTGGTCGTTTAAACAAAATACTTCCTAATCGGTGGATCGTTACATTTGGACCAGTAAGGTGGCTCGCAGATCTTTTTTTTTTCTCGGATGCTGGTGCTATCGCCAGCTACACCTCGGCCTCTTGGGCTTTTTGTGTCTTCCGGTTTGTTGTTACATTACCCATTCCGTAACTCTAGTCCCCTATACCAATCTGTACAGGTTCTTCACCGGTTGGCTGTTGTATTTTTCAGGGGTTAACCTAGGTTGCCTGAATATTGTCTGTATTTTGCGGTCTAGTGCCTCGCATTCTAAGAGTATATGTTTGGCCGTTTCTGTCCCTTCACCACATTGTCTGCAGTGAAGTTCTCCGTTGTATAGCCCCATTTTTTGTAGGTGTCCTCTCATTGGACTGTGACCCGTTAAAATCCTTATCTGGTTCCTAATCATCTTCGGTAGTTCTTCAGTTCTTTGTTTTGTCGGTTCTTTGATGAATGTGGTGCATGAGAGGGGCTTCTTTCCAACGCTCTCTTTGTTTTTGTTTGACACAGTCTCGTATGCATCCTCGGATCTCAGATTTAGTAATCTCCCGAACTTACACCTTTAACTGATTTTTATAGGGTTATGTTGAAGGTAAAAGTGTACAAAACGCCTCTTGTAGATTTAGACTTTTAGACGATCTCAAAAATAGAATCAAAATTGAAATGAAAGCATATAAATGCTGCTGCTGACGTATTAAGAAATGTCTTATAAACATTTGCGTCTAGCCGAATGTTGTTTGGAACAACAAAGACAACATTTTGAATATTTTATTTAAAATTTAGGGTTTTAGTGTTTTGTTTGAAGTGTTGCATTATTATTATTTTATGACTGACGTTAAATAAGGTATTACTTTTTTAATTTTAATTTATTTATTCTTATTAAAAACTATAATACAAAGTCGAATGCCTCATTAAAAAGGATGATGTGCGTAGAATTCAAATTTTAAATTAAATATACAGTGTGTATCATTTAAATTTCAAGATTTGGGTTCTTTTCCGGTCATACCGGAAGTGACTGGATATTTTTCTTAGGCTTCTTTTAAAAGACATTAGGTCTCTATCAAACGTTTACAAATTTTGGGTTTTAAATTATTAAAATAACGGAGATATGGAGTAACAGTACAACTGAGACACTCGGTATAATGGATTGCAGAAAAAAATGTATTTACAACAAATTTCTCGAAAGGGAAATTTTGAATCGCAAATAAACTAAATTTGGCTTTGCGGTTAAATATTCTCATACTTACAGATGCATTGTTTAGTCATAAATTCTTGCTTTTTTTAACAATTCTTTAAACGAGCTGTCGACGGACGGATATCGTTCAATGCAACCGCGAGACCAGCGGGTTCGAAGTTCAGTTCAAGTAGAATACCATCGCCTTCGAGTAACAGTAGAGCTGGATACCGTTATTTAAAAATATAACTTTGTAATATCCAACATTAATTCGAAGATATCGTTTAAAGGAAACTAACTCTAAGGCTTTTGTCAACATTTTATAAATGCTAAAAAAATCTTCGCTAAGGTGGTTAAAAATGTTTCGCTTCACGCCACTTTCTCCAAACAAAATAAAACATTGTGCTGCAAATGATCGATGAATTCTTATCCATGGGTTGTTAATTTTTCAATTCGTATACGAATCTGCCTATAAATGCAACCAACACATCCGGAATCCGAAATTAAATGAAAGTCTAATAAATTTGTGTGCAATGTTGATATTGGTTGCAAGTGTTATGATTTTATGAATGCTTCGTAAAGTAATTGAAAGCGGAAACAAGTAAATAAATTTTCGTAAATTCAACTCCAGCTGTAGTAAGTACCTACTGTTCAGAGTTGTTGTGGTGGATTGGGAATGAGTAAAGGTAACGTTTTGAAAAAATAACAAGTCGTTGTCCAGCTCTGATAATTTGAGTAGTCTTGGTCTTTAGTAGTAGGCCCGCGTGTACGGTGGACGACGGCATTAAAAGGGAGCATCGTGTTCCCGAGCAGTCGTGACCTGTCGCGGGGGGGACGCACTGCACACCATCATACAGCGAATAACGTAGACCGTAGACCACAGAACAGCAACGAACAAACGCCGGCTACAATTTCCCACGCTGCTGCTATACCTCCTTCTCTTCCCCCATTACCCCCCGCATACGTACATACACCTCTCTCTGCTTTGCTTAACTTACCTCATTCCTATCTATCTCTTTATTTATACCAACACGAGTGATGATCTGTACCTGAAATTTCTTACACAGTTTAAATGTATCAAATCAAATCGTTGGGTTACCGCAGTCACTTAAAAACTTCCTGTATGTCATTGGTTTTTTCAACCGGATTAATAGTATCTTCTGTTGTTTTGAGACCCATTACCGTATATCTCATTATAAAGGTCATGGGCTTGGGATGATGAAGTGAAAGTTTTAACCTTATTGATTGATCAAAATTGCAATTTGATTTTTACATTAAAATGTAAATGTATAAAACAATTTAGGTTCAAAAATGATCGAGGTAATCAATTTTACAAAAGTACGTAATGATAATAACCAGATGTTATCTGAGTTATGAAAAATTACTTTTTTATTTTAATAAAAAATCTTTTTATAATTCCACACTTTTAAATTGCTAATCGTTTAAAAATTCCCAAGTATTTTGGAGTAATATTCAATAAAATCATGTTTGAAATAACTGAGTGATAAGATTACAGCAGTTTTGTCAGAACAAATAATACAAAAGAAAAAAATTAATAAATTTATCTTTCGTGATATGTTGAAGCATTATTATTTTATTTTACAATTATTATCTTACCAAATCTCAGTCCTAAAACTTGGGAAAGCGTCCACTTTAACATTTGAAACGATTTTTGTTAGATTGCCGAAACAGCATTACTTTCCTTCCGTGACTTCGGTTGAAGGTAGGTACGTCTAGGTCAGTTAGCTCACGTTAACAAAAAAAACTTTTATCCGTGCATCGTGATAGTTCACAAAGTATTTCCTGTAGTTTTAACAATTCTTCAAACCCAAAATAAAAGAATTTATCAAATTAAACATATCGTTTAGGTGGAATTGCGTTGGAGATTGTTACAAACAAATATCCTTTAACAATCTTCTCCACAACGTTTTCAAAGAAATACGTTTTTAAAACAACAATTGTGTATTGTTGTCTCGATTTGTTTGTGGTAAGGTTAAAAGGTCATGCCAATAGTGAAAAATGGTTTTCTATATTTAACTAATGTAGTTTGTTCGAAAAATTTTCTTTATGAGCATCTTATTACATTTTTCTATCCCTGCAATTTTGATTTTTAAATTTAAGTTTTATATTCTTACCTTTTACTTTCGGAATATTCACTGTCCCTCCTTTGAAGGACAGTAAATGTTGTTGGTATTGGTATCATAGTTCTCTGGAAAAACTGCTTTGAAAGATTGAAAGATTTTAAAAGCTTGTTTCATTCCTTAGCAGGCCTGTAAAAGAAGGATTCTTGATGGAGATTGGTCCTTGTAGTGTCAATCTTGAGAGTAAATGGTTAAGACTGATCAGCGAGCCGAGTTCTTCGGCCGAATGTGGCCAGTGGTGGTATAAGAGTTTTTATTTCTCTGGAGCATCTGCCATGGAAATATCTGTTGAGTAATGTCTGATTTGCAGCTCTTCTTCTATGTTCTAGTGGGAGAAAGGTATCTGGATTAGAGCCTTTTTACATCGTCAACAGTTGATCAGGAGTAAAAAACTTTCTAGCTTTCCACAAAAAACCTAGCCTCTGGCTTGCTGACTTTGCGATGTTAGCAACATGGTCATGCCAAGACATATTATTAGACACCGTGACTCCCAAAATCGAGATGAAGGGACTTAATTCAAAGGTATTTCCGGACATTGTGATGGAATGATTTGAGGAATTCACTTTCTTGAAAAACGTGGCGCTTTGTTTTATCTGGGCGTTGAACTGAACAAGATTGTTGGTTCCCCACTCGACGATTGCTTCAAAATCTCTATTGATTGAGTCAACCTGTTCCTGCCTGAGTCTATTTGTATCATTCACCGAAAGTGATCGATAGGATGTGAAAGTTGAGACAATTGTGCTATCGTCTGCGAAAAATACCGTCAACTGCCACATGTAAGGAGCGATCTTGCATGAAGTTCATGAGTCATTGACGTAGTTTGGTTGGGAGACCGTGGGCAGATAATTTGCTTAACAATTCCTGGTGCCAAACGTGGTCAAATGCTTTAGATATATCCAAGGCTATTGTACGGGATTCACCAAACTTCTCAATAGTGTGACAGAGCTGAGTGACATAAGCCAGCAAATCTCCAGTAGACCGAAGTTGTCGAAATCCATATTGTCTGTCATAAAATATCTTAAATTTATCCAGATATTTGATGAGTTCTATGTTAATCGCTTTTTCCATAACTTTGGATATTACTGAGAGCAATGCAATAGGGCGATAATTCGCAGGAATGGTAGTAATTTACAAACCATTTGCAAACAGTACACAGTAGCTTGCAAACTGTCGTCAAAGTGTCTGAAACTGCTGCAGACACAAACCTATTGTTTATTGATTTTCGGGAGAATTCGATATATACTTAACATCATTAAAACATATTGTATTTTAAAAACTGCGATTCATCAAATACACTTACGAAAGTTTAAACAAATATATTATGGGTGGTACAAATATACAAATTCTTTTATGCATGTAAACAAATGTAGACTTTTAATGAAAAACGTTGGAGAAAAATAATATGTTGAAATCCATAAGCGTTTCGAAATTAATGAAAAGTAATAACATACTGACAATTTTTTGACTAGTCAAACAATTATTTTGACATTGGCTTTGTAATTATCAGATAATGAGAGTAATTCTAAGTCTTATAGACGAAGTAGTTATTTCTATTCTAAATCGACTTGTTTTGAGTCGATTGATTTTACTTAAATTGATTTGTACAAAGTGATGTTAATTTATTTCGCGTGTTTATTGTAACGGATTGTAATTAACGAGTACGTCCCTATACCTATTATTTGTGGTAACATCAAATCCTCTACATTTTAGCGAATGGTTTATAGCCGCGGCGGTAATTAGAGTCCCTCGATATCAGAAAATATCGTTCTCGAATCGCGATAGATTTGAAAATATTCTTTTAAAAAGTTTTAAGCTTTGTATAGTGAAATATATAAGTGATTTATTAAATAAGAGTTTATTGTTTCTTCAGAAAATCAAAAGAGCTTAAGAGAAATAGATTAATAAACATTGTAGTGAGATAAAAACACTGGAACGAAAGCACGACATGCGACAGCTTTCATCTTCATTAGAAGATCAAAGTGATGACACATACCTATAAACGTCAAACACCGGCAAAACTTATAGATGATAACAACTAACTAGTAATAGATAAACAGGAGGAATTAGAAATATGGAGAGCCTACATAACAACGTTTTATTGATTATCGAGAGACAAACGATCAATTGGATAGTGACTTAGACGGACCAGAAATACTTAAGTCCTTGAAAGAAACTAATAATGGAAGATCTACCGGTCCCGATGATTTAAATATTGAAATATTAAAACTGCTAGACAATTTAAATATTAATCTTCTACTTAAATTGTTTAATCTAATTTACAATACTAAAAAGATGCATGTCTGCAATCCACATTTGTAACACTACGTAAAAAATCCAACTCCAAAAGATGCAATGAGTACCGCCTAATAAGTCTTATGTGTCACACACTAAACCTAACCTAACCTAAACTAAAAGTATTTCTGCGTATCCTGCACTCATGGAGAAAGATTAATGAGAACAAAAGTGAAACCCAATTCGGCTTTAGAAATGGTCTGGGAACCCGAGATGCTTTCTTCTTCTTAATGCAGGTGATAACCCAAAAATACTTTGATCAGCAGAGAAATTTCTTCGCATGTTTTATAGATTATGAGGAGGCATTTGACAACGTAAGACACGACAAACTAATATCTTTACTTAAACAGATTGGGTTAGATGGCAGGGACATAAGAATTATTAAAAACTTGTGCTGGAACCAGTCAGATCATTAAAAAAATCGGAAGTATGACAACATCGGACATACAAATCCTTAAAGGCGTCAAACAAGGATGCATATTGTCGCCACTTCTATTTAATTTATATTCTGAATCCATATTCCAGGAGGTCTTGGAAGATTTGGAAGTGGGAATAAAGGTAAATGGTAAACCCATTAATAACATCCGGTATGCTGACGATACGGTGCGACGAGAAAGAACTACAGTACCTGGTAGACAGAGTGAATAATGTTGGTCTTAATTACGGTCTCAAAAAAAACATAAAGAAGACAAAATTTATGGTCATCACTTAAGTAAATATTAATAATGTCAGGATACGGATAGAAGATCAGGACATAGAAAGAGTAAAAAGATTTGAATACCTGGGATGCTGGCTAAATGACGAATGAAATCCTGTTGAAGAAATTAACAGTAAAATAGAAATTGCCAAAGTACCTTTTTTTAAATGAAAACATTACTTTGCAACCGGGATCTGAATCTGACTACTCGATGGTGAGCCACCAAATGCTATGTATTGTATACACTGTTATACGGAGTTGAGGGGTGGACGCTGAAGGCACGGACCATGTCACGTTTGAATTTTTTTGAGATATGGTTATACCGTCGGATATTAAAGATACCATGGACCGAGCGAGTAACAAATGATAGGATACTCGAGAGAATGAATAAAAAACAAGAACTTTTAACTACAATAAAACAAAGGAAAGCAGCTTATTTTGGCCATATTTTTAGAAACGGCAAGTACAGTTTTCTACAGCTAATCGTTGAGAAAAATATCGAGGTATCGGGCGTAAAAGGTTCTCTTGGCTGCGAAATCTGCGTCAGTGGGGTTTAATATAAGAGAGGCCAGTACGATTATCCGTTTAGCACAGGACAGAAAGGAATTCCAGTTGATGGTCGCCAACTTCCGTTGAGGAGACGGCCCTTAAAGAAAAAGTATTTCCAGAATAAAGATTAGATTAAATTTTTTTTATACTGAATGTTATAAATTAACGAAACCAAGAATAAACATCGTAGCACTATATTAATCCTTTCCCAAAAGCTGGTAGAACAACTTGTTTACTCTGGATTGTTTCGTATTAATTTTAGATACGCCCCTGTATAAATATCAATAGGTGGGAGATTATTAAGGCAGCAATGATTTCACACTGATTTAAAATGAAATTTAAGCGTAACTGAAAAGAATCAATTACCAAAGAAATCAATAACTAAAACTCCATTTAACTAGTCCTATTTATTACATTCAGTGAGAGTACGGTACATTAAGAAAAAAACTTTTTCACTGCTGGAATTTATTTTTGAAATAATAAAGTCATCTCGATGCCTGGAACTAATGTATGAAACTATTATAACTTTTTAGGAGTAATTCTTCTCGATAAAACCCTGCATCGTACACAATACGAAGTATAGAAAATAAATAATAATAATTCTATTTGGAATTTGTAATTTTTAAATTTCATAATGGTGGTCATAACAAAATTTTTCGATGATTCTCCAGCTGAGATTCGCGTATATTGAGTGTAGCTATATTTTTAACAAATTACATTGTTTTTTCATTTGTTGAGTTGAATTATTAAAGAAAGAGACCTGTCAACGCTCCCAACATATTCCCAAAGGAAGTAGATGTGCAGTGCCGGTTACCGAATTGGGTACCAGTGAAGTAACGTAAATATTTTGTAACGTTTACCGAATATTTATGTATCAAATCGTCGGTAAGACTGCAAGACCGCGTAACAGCAGTCTGCAATACCGCGTATCTATATTTTCGCATATTTACAGGAGAAAGAAAAAACTGATTATCTTGGCTATTATTAAACATTGTTTTAACTAAACGTATTCGTGATTTCCATGACAATTATTTTATACAAATGTGACTTATTTACCAATATCTTTATTAGATTTTGAGAAATATTCACAAAAATATAACAATAAATCAGAAACACGCGCCACTCGTGTCAAGACTTTTTAGCATTCGGTAAATACGCGGCTTTGCTGCCAAACTAACGCCAACTACTGATACGCGGAATTGTTTTAACGGCTAAATAGACGTTCCTTATTGTCTAATTTCAATCGCGGGAGTTCTACTATGAGCCAATAAACACTCTGAACCCACTGGCGCCAAATCTCAATTTTGCAACTTTTGTAGATACGCGGTATTGCAGAGTGCTGTCACGCGGTTTTGCAGTTTCACCGACGAAATACGTAATAAAATTGAAAGTAATTAAAAAAAATTATGAATTAAATTGTACTTCAAGTATAAATTAAAATAACCGAAAATAACTGTAAACCAGATAACTCTTCTGCAAAACTCATGTAGAAGTCACTCTGTGAGTCCAATTGCCTCTTTTTACCAGTGATTAAATAAACAATATTATTGGTACCAAATATACTATTATAATATTCGATCGAGTTAAGTAAAAGTATATTAATTATGTGAAACTTGTTAAAAAGGGGTGTGGAACGATTTCAGAGAAAAGTAGTCAGTCGAAACATTTATTATGTCTCAACCCTTACTCTCTTAATTATTAACATTTTATATCGTCACTGCCCAGCGAATACCAAGGGGAGGTAAGAGCTTATCCTTTGCCATGGTAAATAGCACAAGTAATGTTAGTGTGGAATAAACATGTTAGAATTTCGAAAATATCACAGACAAATAAACAAAAAACATTTTAAAATGTCAAAGGTAAGTAAACATTTTAAAAAACTCAACCAAAAAAAAAAAAATAATTCTGAAAAACTAAAAATTCTGAATATAAAACAATTTTAAAAAACGAAAACGGTGAAAAAAACTGCTTTGAAAGAATAAATTAAACTTTAAATATAAATCAAAAATAACCGTAAGTAAGAGATTCATTTATTTCCGTTAACTCTTCTGCAAAACTCATGTAAAAGTCCCTCTGTTTGATCCAATTACCTCTTTTGTTTCCCAGAGTAGTTCTTATTTTTCGGTCTACCCATTTTAAATTAAAAAATACAAAAAACACCCACGCACCCATACCACAACTAAACCACACCTTTAACCTCCTACATATTCCCCCTACAACATTTTCGCGCGTACTTCTTTGTTTATCCTCAAGCAGGGTTAGTCGGAAACCGTCGTGTTTTTTGACATGTCATTTTTTTTTTATGAAAATAGTCGCAAAAAGGGTAGACCTATCGTGTGGGCCGAGGACGGCCCGCACTGCGACTATTATAAGGGGAAGCGATTATAGAAAGGAAATGATTGTGGACACGCTTTTTAAAAAGTTGCAGGTCATAGTTCTCTGGAAAAACTGATTTTGGAAGCTTATTTCATTCCGTAGCAGCCCTGTAAAAGAAGGATTCTTGATGAAGATTGGTCCTTGGTCATCCTACTCCGACTGATATAGCCGGAAGTGGTCATAATTCATCATCTCTAGCTATCTTGTAAAATTCAAAATCAAGAATTCTTTTTATACTTGTGTCGATTTTAAAAAATGTTTCTCAAATTTTAAATAGTCTTATTGTCAAAAATGTATACATTTTAATTACAATCACAATATAAAATACAATATTCTGGGTGGCCCATTTAAAAGTGTCTACCTTGAATATTTTTCTTGAAAAATATTTTTCCAGAAAACCCGGATAGGTCGATTTTACTTTTGAGGAAGACAATTTTTTTAACCTAGATTCGTAAATATAGAGTCATCCCCCGAACGGGGTGGCAATTCCTTCAAGAATCTCAAATGGTAAGGGGGTCAAGTGGCACTTCATTTATAAAGTGTTTTGATTCTCGTTACAAACTTGCCAAAAAAATTTCACTCTGCTTCGATTCTGATGTAAAAAACCTGGTGGTAAAATAAATTAAAAAAGAAAACATTTTTAATTAAGTGTTCAAATTAAAACCAATTTTTATTTACAATACTAAAATCTTTTACACGTGCTACTACTATTCGGTGACGAAGGTCTTCTAAAGAGGTTTCGTTTTATAAATAATACTTTTAAATGACCCACAAAGAAGTCTAATTCTGTTAAATCTGGTGATCTGGGGGACCACTAAATGGTACCCTTTCTAATGTGGCGGAGCAAAATCCTGCTGAAAAAAAAACACGTCAATCTCTTGATCTCTGATTAAGTTACCACCTAGGAAAAATGTACCAACAATATTGTTTCCGAAAATCGCAGCACATACATTCTACTTTTCTGGATACTGTGAATGCTGCTCTCTCATAATTGTAGAATTTGAATCACTCCAAAATTGTAATTATGTCTTTTGACGTAACCATTGAGGAAAAAAATGCGTATTTTTTATAAAAACGTAATATAAAAAATTGGAATTGTTGCGAATTTTTTCACCCATTCCCTCTCAAAATTCAATGCAACGATCTGGATCATCTTAATTGAGCTTTTGCTCAAGGTGAATCTTGTAGGGATGAAATCGATGCTCTTTTAAAGTTCATCAAATACTGAAATTCCTGAAATTTCTTTTAATTTTCTGGTGCTTAAAGTATCCACTGTAACATACCCTAATATTGCAACCTGTACAGTCTCGTTAGTAACTGACTCTTTGGCCTCGATTTTGCCATACTTTAAGCGATCAGATTTAATTTAAACTTCGCACGCTTGTCAAAGACCGACGACTATGCAATAATTCAATCAAAATATCCGATTATTCTGATTAGTTTTTCCAGAATTCATAAATTTCTTCAGGTATCCTTTGCATGAGAGTAAGAGAGATAGAACTAGTGTGTGAACTACGCATGCGCGCAGTTCCTTTAACGATACAAAAATACGCGACATTTTTCTACTTTCCAAAATAAGTAGTTTGCCTATTATCCAGTATATGGCGCAACTAGCAATTTACAGTAATACAAATGGTAGTTTATATTTGGTTGCGTTGCATAAAAATAAAGTATTAATTTTTTAAAAATTATAGTTTAAAAAAACTAAAAAACACGCTTTTAGAGTTAATCAAACTAAAAAGTAAAAAATAATTCTTAACATAAGAATAAAATTACTGACGAGAAAATTAATTTCACTGTTCTAAAAGCATGGGGGTGCTTTGTATGACATTTTCAAACCATCTCTGCGTTTCAGAATAAAAGCACCCCACGCTTTTAGAACAGTGACAATAATTTATTCTTATGTTAAGAATTATTTTTTACTCTTTAGTTTAATTAACTCTAAAAGCTTGTTTTTTAGTTTTTTTAAACTATAATTTATTATGAATTTAGACTTTGACTCGCCAGAATAGTTGACATTTTTACCAGGATGTCTTTTATTGAAAATTCTTGCAGTTACCCTGGCCATTTCATTTTTTTTTTCAAATAGAGGATGACAATTTCAATCCTCTTCGTTGTGGTGTAAACCATATCGATTACCGGGAAGTTTGTCGTGTAGCAGTTAAAGTCTTCGATTTATTTTATTATAATTTTTAACATATTTTTCACATTAATTTCAAAACAGAACGAAAAATTGTTGGCATGTTTGTAAAGATAATTGAAGTGGGTACCTTTAAAACGATGTCTCACTCAACCCCTCATGCTATTAAAGATTCTTGCCACCCCACTTAAGAGTATGACCTTTCATTTAAAAATTTAGGGTAAAAATATTATGTCCCCTTTAAAAACAAAATCTCAGCTTTTTTGGAACAAAAATTTTTCATGTAAATATCCGAGGTGAACACATTTAAATGAGCTACCAAGTAAAAGATTAAGTTATAATGAAGAAGTAATATCAAATCAACGTGGTTTTATGGCCAAAAGCAATTACAAGGCTTACAAACAAAAGTTAATAGTGATTACAAGAAGCATTTATATTTTCAACAGAAAACAGAAATAAACTTATCAAACAAAACCTACAATTTTAGATGCAATTTAATTTAAACCAAATTTACATCGCATTTTTTACAGATATTTGCAAATATGTTAAAAACTGCAGACGTAAAAACTAAAAACCTACAGTATTTATTGTCTACAAAAGCGATTTGTTTCGAACACATAAAAAGTACAAGTCGGTATAAGAAAGAAACATATATCGTCCAGAGTTTCGGACCCACGATTGGAATTTGTCGTAAGCGTAGTGTTCATCGGAAAGCAACACAATTACCAAGGATAATAAATAATTAGGGAGAGACTAAATAACAATGATTATCCTTGTGCCGGTCGACGTGAGATAGACCGCAAGCAACATCGGTCGGTCGGGAAGTTCTATGTTCGATACACAGATCGGCTAATAGTCGTAATTGAAATTACAGAGGCACATATAATCACCCCAAGGCTCACTCTGGATAATTTTGTCTCAACCACCCTTTCTCCCAACCAATTACGACGACACTTAACTTTCATTCTTCCACTACGACCTTTTGCTACAACCCAAACTGTGGGGGAAATTTACGCAAAAACGGTATGTACATACATTTTCATTATTGTTCCATCGAAGTTATTTTTTATATGGAGTTTAAAGAATATTCACAATTTTTACTTATTTTTTGCATTGATTACCACATCCGACTACTAAGACATTTTTTAGTCTTCAATAAATAATGAATTAAATTTTTTTACAAGAAGTTCCTACCCTAATAAAAAAACACCAATAATTTGGAAAAAAAATCTTTATTTTTCTACATCGGGGGTTTCCAAACTTTTAAGGTAGTGGAACACTCACCAAATCCCTTTTACTGTATGAAACCCCATATCAAATGATTACAAATGAAAGACACTGCAATTTAAATAAAAAGAAATACTTTTATTATAAATATTTTCAAAGTAGAACACTTTCATTCTTTACTTTAACTGTTATTGTGAAAAATGAATGAAATTCTTTCACTGTTTCATTAATGATTGCTTTATAGTTAGGTATTATGTTTGTTGTATGCACATGTCGTGAGTTAGCATCCAATCTCGACCTGATTTTGTTTTTTGTTTAAGTGTTTCACAATGATATGTTGTGACAAAAGGGAGCAAGTTATAATGGTTCTTTTGGCTACTTCAGGGTATTCACTACTAACACCAACCCAAAAATCGTTCAGAGGCACATACTCAAATGTGTCTTTTAATGTGGATGAACTCTGATGATCTATAAATGCTTCGTAATCCAGGACGGTTAGCACCGCAGATTAACTTCTGATGATAAATGACAAATATAAAAAGTTTCGCGAAACCCACTTTAGCAATCGCTGCTCTGCATAGTATCCTTTTACATCGATACACTTTTCATAGCGATGTTCAATAGCTTTAATACCATGTTTATAGTGAGAATCGAGCTTCTCAAAATAGCCATCAACCGCATACTCCACCACATTGTTGACAAATCTTTTACCACCGAGCCATTTTTTCAAATTTGAAAAAAGAGAATAGCAAGGAGGCTAAATCTGGCAAATAGGGTGCGTGAAGACGCAATTCGAATGGACCACAATGTTCTTGTCTGCATATGGAAATGTGTTTGTCTTCTTTGGGGCCGATTTTCTCCTTTGAATGCATTGTATTGTATTCCTTTGTTCTGGGTGTGAAGTGATGTACCCATAATTATTTCATTTATGGTTACGTATCGACGCAAAAACTCGGCTGTGAAATATTTGCTCGATCGAAACATCCTCATGATGCTGTTTTTGTTCTACTTATTGTGAGTACCCATCTTGCGCATCTTGCTTTCTCATATTCAGTCTATATGCGATGTACAGCATTTTTTTAAATGCCTACCATGTTTGCTAGTTCACGCACTTTCAAGGTCATTTAATACCATTTTGTGGATTTTCTTCATCATTTCTGGCGTGGTCACCTTATTGGGACGAAGTTCTTTATCGCACGTTGCGGACATCGGGGCTAGCAAAAAAAACTGTGCATAACAAGAATGCGTTTGTCGCTATCTCTCTTCCACTACACTTACTGCCTGCAGAGATAGGGAGAGAGAAAATGTAACCCAACTGAACCAATCATAAAACGTCATTTAAATTTAAATTATTGGCAGGGATAATTTGTATTACTTGATTGGTTTGTATAATCTAATTAAAAAAAATTTAATTATATTATTTTGGTATTCTTGATCCCATGAAATCTACAAGTTTAGCGACGTTTATTGCTTATAAACGGCTAATAACATTGTTTTGTTAGACTTTTAAATAGGTCTTAAGAGGTGATTGGGGTTTACCGATTTGAATTAGTGTTTAACAATATGCTGCAAGTTTATAATAGATTGTAGGGGTGGAAAGGGATCGTGAAAGCTATGCAGCCTCTCAAGCACCTCGTCATATCAGATCTTTTGCATAAATTTTTAAAATATGTTCAAGTATTAAAACTTAAATTTAATAATATTATACATTCTTGTAAATATATTTTGGCATTTTTTTTTATTGAAATGTGTTGACACGGAAAAACTTTTACTTATCTGTTTAACTTGTAGTTTTACTAAATGAAGTTTGTTTTGAGATTTAGTTTGTTAAATAGTAGTATTGATTAATATCTTATTAATGTCACCTTTTTAAAAAAAATGTTATGTTTTTAGGTATTTACATAAATTTAAGTAATATTATATAATAAACACGTTTGATTTGCTAATATTTATAACTATTAAACTGTACTGGTTCTGGTGTATAACAAAAGTAAAAGTTAATCATTAACTTTTAACATATCGGTTAGGTAACACGGCTCACCTCATCCCACCTCACCTATATCTATTTACTTTACATATTTGTCGAACAGCGTAAGGAACTTCTTTCCTATCGGGTGTCCAATGACACCACACGTTTTGTTTGGTTCACCATCGCGCTGTTCGTCTTGGCAGCTCGTACGGCCTCATTTTAACTCTGCCGCCCAATATTTTACTCTTGTAAACGAAGGAGCAGGCTTCTCCAGGCCGTTGATTACATGGAAAGTTTAATGTGTGTATACTGTGCATTGTTTAAATTGGGGTTTAGTTTAATTATTATTTTAATTTTTTAATTGTAGGATCACTGTGCAGTACAACAATGAGTACTAAAAAATATTATATTTTTAATATTAATTTGACCACCGCTGACAGCCGCTGTCACCTTCTACGTCAAAAAAACATCCATCTGTCGGAGACGTTGACGTTATTGAAGCTGGCATCACCGTGGTAACGCGAAACCATAAGTTTTCTCCCTAAAGTAGTTTTATAATAGTTAGGTTAGGTAAATATGCCAAATTTGGTGACATATTAGATCTGGCCCATTTTATCTGCGACTATTTTATCTTCCAGTAATTACGACTCGCTCTGTATCTAAAAAAATAATAAATCCGATTCTAAATAGTTCATATTATATAATTTAAAACTTTTTTCGGCTATAAATAACCCAAAATATATCGCCGCTTGTGAAAATTTTTGATTTGATTTGATTTTTTTTTAAATATATATACCCATATATAATTTAACTGTAGTTTTGCTTTGTAATATTAATCAATACTATATGTACTTATGTTTAAAAATATGTCACTCTGTTATTTAATGAGATTTATTATTTTAAATCCCTATTTGCATGTAATAACAAATCTCACTTTATGTGATTAGTATTAAAGTGGATTAAAATGGCTTGTGCTCACATACGACGCACGTGTTTTTGACATTTTTATAATTTCGAAAGAGTAGACCTAGAAAAATATTGGAATTTTTTACCTTGCTTTAAATTTTAACGATCGATATCCCATTAGAAAATTTAACATTTGCTATTGATAAATTTGTTTCAAAAACGTAGAATCTGTAGATCCTTATCTGCAAGTAACAAATATGATCATTAAATGGTTTGTTTCTACATACTTTGTATGCATATACATTTATTTCGTTTTGGTACATTACACAATAACTGAGTTTGTTTAGCTTATCACCTAGGTAGGTCATGTTTTTATTGCTTTAAATGCAACAATGTTGTTTTAAAATCAACTTCTATTCGCCATAATATCGTCTCGTTGATAAGTGTAACTGAAATGCATATTTTATTATCCCTGCGAAATTTAACGATTCGAAAGTTTTTTTTTAACGAGATACGATAAAGAGGGCAAACACTAATAGAAACTTATTATTGTGTTACTTAGTAGTTAATTTTATTTGTAATATCTGCATTCATATTTTTATTTTACATTGTCCGTCCTAAAAAAATTTAAAAATAAAATCACTTGGTTTTGTAACTGTTAATAAATAATCTACAATTAAATATGATTATTCTTGATTTGTATTAGATTAATACGGCTGTTCTAAGGAAAAACCAAGCAAACGCCATTTTTTGGGAAATTGATATTTTTACATATTTACCGGTTTTAGTATCGCCTTTATTTAGCAAAACAACGCAAGTACATGCAACCTCATTGGAAATTGGGTTTGTAAAGCCTAGAAATACCTTTATAGGCCTTGGAAAAGGCCTATGACAGAGTGGTGAGGAGTGAATTGTGGTCAACTATGTCTATGTATGGGATGAGCGGTAGTTTAATACGAGCACTGAAATCACTTTACGAAAATTCCTTCTTTACGCCGATGATCAAGTCATATTAGCGTCATCTGAAGAGGAGTTGCAGGCGATGGTTAATGCATGATGCCCTGAAAATCAAAGGGATAAAAATAAATGTAAGCAAAACGAAAGTAATGGTTTTTGAAAGAGAAGAAAGCATGACAAACTGTAAATTATTTGAGTATTAGAGCTGTTATATCCGCTCTAAAATTACCAGTCTCGTCCATTTATAAAAAAATTACTGTTTAGTGAGGGCCAATACATTTACTAAAGTAATAAAACAAAATCCAATGCTACTACTTTTAATTTTGTATATTATACTATTAAAAAAGGTTTCTTTTCGAAACTAAAGTACGTTCATTTTATATTTAAAATGGCAACATTTTCAATTAAATTTTATACAATATCTATATTTCTATAATAATAAATTGTCAACGTTATGCATCGGATTTTGTGTTGCATTAACCAAAATTTAATATTTTAATTACTCATTTCCACAATATTTACAGAAAATCGCTTCAAACAAAAACGTGCACAGCTCACTAAAAGTAAGAAAATTTTCAATGGCACTTTGTTAAATATAATGTTACTTGTTGTAATTATTGTTTATAAAATAATGAAACAATTTATTGAGTGTTTTAATATTATTGTTACTAATCATTGCACAATATAGATAAAATATTGTTCTAATACTGTTAATTTCATTTAACTTTATCTGTCCCGCTTATTCCCACATCTTTGTTTCCTTCAAAGGGACAGATAATAGGAACAGTCTTCGGAGAGACAATGAAACTTTACCGTTTTAAATTGCCCCCAGCTCTTCTTGGGTAATTAACATAATCAGATAATCAAATCTGTGTTTCCGCTTTTAGTCGTAAAAACATTTTGGGCATTTTAAAAATTAATGAATGTTTTTAACAAATTGTCGTTTTTTGTTAATTTAAAGATTGAAACTTAATTTCAAGACTAATGTTGAGTCAATAAATTAATTGATGCTGCTTGTTGCTATTCTAAATATTCCTTTAGTTTGTATTACCCAAAGAAGAATAATTACAAATAGATTACCTGATTATTTAAAGAATCGATTATTCCATTTTGGTTTAATTGTTCGATACATTTTCTGATTCCACGTATTACATTTAAAAGAGTTCTTAAGTACTTAAAAAATGTACTTCTTTTGGTTGAATATGTTTTGGATATTGACAATCTGCTGAAACAATCGGTATTATGTGACATTCGGTACCATTTGTCTGAAGTCATTAAGAGAATAATTAAAATTTTGTATTGAAACTGGTCCACTGGATAATTAAGACAATTTTCAATTCGATGCCAGTGCTGTCAGACTGCAAGTATAATATAGTGTTGAGCAGTCAGTCTTGTGTCGATTTTTCTCGAGTAGTTAAAATTGTTAAAAATTATTTAGTAATGTATCCTGGAGATTTAGAAGGAATTAATATTATTTTGTACCTAATTTGTTTGGGATTTCAACTGCGGGAAAACAATTATTTCGTCGATCTTTTTATAAATTAAGTAGGAAGAGAGCGGCAAATCTAGATTTGTACTGGTTTCCAAATCTAATAAAAAAGAACATATTTATTCTTTTGAATGTTGACATTTATGGTGCTATTATAGCTTTCTTTTGTGTTCAGTTTTAACTTTTTGACGATGTCTGCGTTTACTAATGCTGAAATTGCTAATAATCATTTTTTGTATGGATACGCCAATGATAATGCCTTAGAGACTAGACGTATGTATTTATAGCGTTATCGAAATAACCGTTTACCATGTTCTGAACCGTTTACTAAGCTGCATCTTCGTTTAGAAGCAACTAGAACTTTTGCTAAATCAAATTGAACGACCTAGAACTGCGAGACATCCACAACTTGAAGATCAGGTTCTTCAAATTATTAAAAAAAATCAAGAAATGAGTACCAAAAAAGTACTCAATTAGTAAAAGTTAGTCATAAAACTGTTAGGAATATTCTAAAATAAAATTTATTGTATACATTTTATATTCAACGTGTTCGCTTTGCTACCTAATGACTATACGCTCCGTATGCAGTATTGCCAATGTTTTTGGGAAAAACTGCAAACAATCCCAATTTTGCTGTTTTGTTTACTGAAGAAGCCAACTTTCCAAGTAATTGCGTTATAAATTTTCATAAAAACTACCTATGGGCTGATGGAAATCCACATGCATCAGTTGAAGCATGATTCCAACGAACTTATCTGTCAACATTTGAGTTGAAATTATCGACGAATATTTATTAGGACCATTTTTTCTTCCTTAACGATTGAACGGTGATGCATATCTTCATCTTCTAGAAAATGAATTTCGAACTCTTTTAGAAGATGTGCACACCTCTCATAATTGGTGTGGTTCATGAATAACGGAGCACCTCCATATTTTGCAGTATCTAATAGTACACTTATTTAAAATCGCTCGTTTGTACAACCCCGATTGTAAATTTAGATCTTCAAAATCACATCGTAATAGACTGGTCCTGGCTATTTTGAATGGATTTGGCAATCCGTTAGGGCATATCCATAACGGTACACCGCACTTAGCATTGTACCATAATATGGACCCTGCCTCACACAAAACTTTGACGTCTAGCATGAATGAATAAATAAATAGGAGTTGTGGAAGATGTCTAATTTTTTCCCTAGGCACTACAGCATTGTCTGCTTTTTGTACCTTTCCAGCTCCTTAGTTTAGTCCCATTTCTTCAATTCTCCTGCTAAGGAGTAGAAGCTTATGTACTGCTATCGCCCCAGGTGGATCACTCCTTTGCTCTTGTATACACCCCAGGTAGTGCCTCCACTGGGCGGTGGCTTCGCATTCGAAGATAATATGAGTGGCAGTTTCCTCCTCCTCATTACATAATCTGTATATAGGTTCTGTGTCAGACACGCCTATACAGGGTGTTTTAAAAAAAAGTGACCCTGTCTCTAGGATAGGTAGAAAACTGAAAAATAATTGAGGTTTGCTCAGTAAAAAATTTTCGTAACACCATCCGTATTCAAGTTAAGGGGCATTGAAGAAAAAAAATGTATACACATTTATTACGATTTTGCCGAAAATACTGGAAATATTGTAATGAAATTTTATACGAATATGTTTTAGAAGCTTGAATGAATTTGTTTTTATATCTGACCCTCATAGAGGGCGCTAGTTACACGGTTCGTACCAAGTAGTATTGAACATAACTTTTTTAAGGTTAGATTTATGAATCAAAATTTCAATTAAACCTAAACATCATTCAATTTTACACCAAAACGGTACTCCTGGTAAAACTCGATACTGTCTACCGTTTTCGTAATATGTTGATTTGAAAATTATGAAGTAATAACCGATGCTGGTATAAAGTAATAATTAAGTTATTAATTATTATTATTATTAATTAGTATGCATTATGTGAATTAAAAATGTTTTGTCGCGTAAATGAGACCTCATCGATAAAACGGATACATGTTAAAAATTGGTATTGAGGGCTTTCCTTTCTTGTTACGTTTTACAAAAATCCATTATTGTTGACTTATTGTCATAACTATCAATAAATGTCAGTTTTCCATGGCAAACCTAGAGAAAATCAAGATATACCGATTAGAATGGATTTTTGTGAAACGTTACAAAAAAGGAAAGCCCTCAATCCCAATTTATCAATGAGGTCTCATTTATGCGACAAAAAATTTTTAATTTACATAATGCAAAACAATTAATAATAATAATAATTAATAACTTTAACATAACTTTATACCAGCATCGATTATTACTTCATAATTTTCAAATCAAAATATTCCGAAAACGGTACACAGTATCGAGTTTCACCAGGAGTACCTTTTTGGTGTAAAATTGATAACTTTATAAATTCAATGTGATCTGAAATTATCTGTATCTAAACGAAATCAAGATTTTCCTTTTTGTTAGTGTTTTTATTTATCTAAATAATTAATAAATATTTTGTTGACATTTGATATTTTTTACGACCCCAATTTTTTGGTTAATTTTTCTTTGGTGAAGATACGACACCAGAAGACTTCCAGTTTAGGGTAAAAGTAAAATCCTAGTGCCCAATTTTATTTTACGTTTTTTGTTCTAAAATTATGAACCACCTCGGCTGAGATTATCACCAAATAAAATAACGACAATAACGTAAAGTAAGGTGAGAATTTGTCGTTTTACACTGCACATCTTTTCTTACAATTGGTAAAAAAATGTAATCTAAATATTTGGATGGATTTCATCAAAAAAAAATCGATGCAAGATGTATTTCGTTTTCGAGAAATGGTCAATGGAAATCTAAAGTTGTCCGATTTTTTCCGCGTTCGTAGCAGCTCGTTCTTTGACAAGAGTATTTTAAGTGGCTTTAAAATGGTATTTTTTTTTATCCGAATATTACCTAAACGTCTCGTCAGATTTAAGAATTTCCGTAGACAATCGATTTGAGACAAAAAAATTAGGTACAAATTAGGAATACAAGGGGAAGAGAATGTAAGAGATACAAGTAACGAGATCTTCTACCAAAAAGTACGTCAACCGTCACGAAAGATATCGATTCTTCAGATAAATTCAGGAACGGTCTTTACTTTTATCGTCCTAAAATGATTCTTACACACATCATGCAATCAGTATTAAGCTTACAAATAATTATGACTGCCTACCATCATCGTTACAAAGTTATTACTTAACCCAAAATATATACACACATAAATAATCTAAGGATATTAATTTATATTTAATTAATTTGGTGCGTTAAATATTTTGATTTGCTTTAGCACAAAAAAAGCCTAAAAAATATATTTAAAAAAAAAGTTTTGGTATTGTTCCATATTTTATCGGTTTCAAACAGTGAAGAAATTTTTTTAGTCTTTATTGAAGTTTAAAGTAAATCACATAAATTTTTGAATTGAACATAAAAAGACACCATTTAAACTGATGATAGTATCGAAGTATTGTCGTGGCCTGCGGAATTATCAGATTTAAATCCAATAGGTCATGTATAAAAGAGTTGGTTGACATTTTCAGGACCGCCAACAATTATTTAAGGCATTCCAAGGTGCATAGATAGCTCTATACCTTAACAAGAAATACTTGATTTTGTCCACGATGTAAAACTTGAAAAGGAATATAATTAAGTTTGAATTTGATTTTTTATTTGGTCGTTTTAGATTAATTGAATGTTGTTCTATATTTTTATTAACTTTTTGTTTTTTGAAAAAAATAGGCTGTGGTTTAAACAAACTTGTCAAAATGTATTTCTGTTTAATTTATGAATTGCATAACCTAAATTTAGGTGAACATTTCCAGTTCTGAGTAGAATAATCCTATATTATTTTAATGTGTGTATTTATTTTGTTTTGAAACAAAAACTTTAATTGAATAGTAAAAAAATTTCAAGCCTATGCTGCAGGTAGTTTATTTGTCGGACTATTAGTTTCGGCCTTTAAAGCCGTCTTCAAATCGTTAAACGGAAAACTAGAACATTTGCAGCTATTAGCAAAAACACTAACCCGGCCTAAAAGCGAGTCGTAGGTACTTAGTTTACACTTTATACTTAAAAATTTGTAAAAAACAATCATTCAATACAAAAACTTTTTTGTCAAAAAGTCAGATCAAATTCATAATGAAATAAATAACTTGCCACAAAAAGGAAATGATAAATATAAAACCACAGAAATTATACAACTTGTATTTCATGAGAAAGAACGCATTTAAAATGGTTGGATAATTATTATTTCTAGTTGTAATTATGCATTATTGTATGTTGGTAGTAATATAATTAATTCAGATGTATATTAAACAAAATTATTGAATATAGACGCCAGTTTCCCTGATTCGTTGAAAGAAATAATAATAAAAAAAAACAGTTTTTGCTTAATTGATATACAATTTAAATGCTGGGATAGCAAGGACATTAAGTCCGGTCCTGGATAATTTAGTGAACATCCAGGCAGGTACAATAAAACTTTATTTGTCGTTCGAACATTGCTGGTCTCGAGACCAGCAAAAAATACCTTCAGCTTTAATTGATGTTAAACTTTTATATACCATTAAAACAATAAAATTCCTCTCGCTGATAGAAAGAACATGGCAAATCTTGTAAACGGTATGAGAAAAGAAAAGTTGGTACAGTTCTTCCTAAAAAGGACCGTCAGAATACGACATAACAATTGACGACAACTTCCCACAGGTGGGCACAAGCTACCTGTGTGTCTCTTTGTCAACGGTAACGCCTATAAATAAAAATGCGTTGGTTATAAATTTCGAAGACTTACAGCTAAAATCTTTTATGCGCATCATTTTTTCGTGAATGAAAAAGATATATCTCCCTCGAAGTCAACGATTATATTATGCCGTTTTTAAATATTTAGAAGAAATGTTATAGCATATCATTCATTTTTTTATGCTTACTCTTTCTTTTCATCTTTAAGATATGATACTTTTTTTGACGACAAAACTCAGTAGGACCCTCACCCAATCACGAAGCTTCTTTCTCTGTTATAATTTGCACTTTTGGTATGTATTACATCCAATTTTATAACTTGGTTAATTTCATTTTACCGTTTAGACTATTGTTCATTGTACATAGGCCTGTATGAAATAAATATTCCAAAGCGATAAAATTTCCGTTAGTATTTAAGAATGACGAAATTCTTGTTTGAAGAGCCAGGAACCCCAGAGCGCTTTTATTTTTTTTTGATAAACCCTTTAGCACTAAAATATGAAATATCTAATGTTCATTAAAATAAGGAGTGGACTACAGAAAACAATTTACAATTTACAAAACTATAGTCGCCTGTCTGGGCCATCTTCGTTTATTTCCTGTACCAAATGTATCTTGTAGGGCAGAAATTTATGAAGATTCAAAACCTTACGAACCGTAGTGCGCGAAAAACCAGAATCTTCGGCCAATTTTCTTGTACTTGTTGTAAGATCTTAATTAATATGACCTAAAATTGCTACTTTTGCCGCTTCAGTCACAACACGATTTTTATGGTTCTTTGTTTTATTAGCTACTGACCCTGTTTGACGAAATTTTTTAATTAACTTTAACACATATGAGTGATAAAGTTGCTCGTCTTCAGGAAGCTGATTAAATAAATTCGCTGAGTTCTTACGCACTTCCTGTATTCAAAAAACATGGAAATAATCTCGACTCGTTCTACAATTGAATATACCATTTTGAAAGTATTCAAAAAATACCTAAATTGATTTATTAACATCAATGTTAAACAAACTGTCTTAGTATCAAATTACTAATTTTTACAAAATTCGTTTTAATTTACTTTTGATGTGACAGAAAAATTGACACATTATCAAAACATAGGCGATGCGTTTTATTTTTAAGGGGTGTTGCACTTTAATTAAGACTTTTTGCAAATACGGTGTAAATATCGAAAAAAATCATGAATTATTATATGCCTGAATAAACCATCTAAATGTCTTTCTAGTGATGTGCTACTACAGGTAAATTCCTATTTTAAATTAAGGGAGGTGAAAGGGAGGAGGTTGACAAATGACAGATATCTGTATCGTAAAAATGTGTCCCCCATGGAACAAAAATCGACGTGTTTCAGCATTTTCTTAAATGTTTATGAATACTGCCAAATATTGGGGCGGACTGTTTTCTCTAGCCTACTCTGTATATACATTACTTTTATTGGATTCCACTGCTTGTGTCAGGATAAACGGAGCTTGCACGAACTGGTTAACATCAAAAAAGGTGTGAGACAGGGATGTGCGGCTTCGCCATGGCTGTTTAACTTGTCCATAGACGATTTTTTAAAAGATTTGAAAGAGTGCGTATGGATTGAAAATGAATGATTTGACCGTCAAATGCCTTCTTTACGCCGATAATCAAGTCATATTAGCGTCATTTGAAAAGGAGTTGCAGGCGATGGTTAATGTTATGCATAATGCCCTGAAAATCAAAGGGATGTAAATAAATGTAAGCAAAACGAAAGTAAAGAATTTTGAAAGAGAAGAAAGCATGACAAACTGTGAAGTTTAGAATGAGGGAGAAATAGTGGAAAAAGTAAATGAATTTGTGTACTTGGGTTCAAAGTTTACGAGATGGAAAGTATTACAATGATATTGAGCGAAGGGTGTTGGCAGGAAAACAGATGAATTGGGCACTGCATAGCTTTATGAACAGTCAGAAAGTGTCAAAAAAAGCACGTCTGGCTGTGCATAGAGGTGTGATGTTTCCTACACTTATGTATGGTAGTAAATGTTGGTTTTGGCAGAAAAAGCATGAAAATAGGATTCATACTGCGGAGATGAGTAGTCTGAGAAGTATAGCCGGAGTGACCCGGTTGGATAAAGTAAAGAATAGTGAGATAAGATAACGCTGTGGTGTAAAAGAAGATGTGGTTACAAAGATAGACAAAGGAATGCTTAGATGGTTTGGACACGTAGAAAGAATGGATGAAGGAATATTGAGAAACAAATTAATAAGGCGAGTGAGAATGGACAAGTCGGTAGAGGTCGACCTCGGAGAACATATCTCGATCAGATCAACATTGTTTTGAAGAAACGCCAGGTCAAGAGTACGAACAATCGACGAGCATGTATGAGAGCACCGATGAAATAAGAGGACGCAAAGGATGTGTGTAAGAACCGTAGCAAGTGGAAGAAAGTGGTCTCTGCCTACCACTACGGGAAAAAGGCGTGACTATATGTATGTATGTATGTTATTGCTTTCAAATATATAGAATTTAAAACTACAAGAACAAAATACCCATATTATTCACTCCAAAAAACACTTACATTCTATAGTTATTTTTTAATGATTAACATTTGGTGGTAATATTTTTAACAGTACAATTGGCCATTTCTGGGTATTCACGTCTATGCTGGGCCCAAAACTCGAAAAACAAAGTAGCCGAATTAGGAGTAGTAGGTTCCCATCAGCTGCCATATCAATAAGAAGTTCAATTTGTTTTACAGTTACATTTTCGATCGTCTCAAAATGGATTGCGAAGCCAAGTTAGATCCTCTCGTTTTAGAAAATATTCTTCGAATTGAAACTTGTAAATTCTGAAGATGGTTGGGAGATAATTAGGGAGAGACTACAAATTTTCTTTCTATACGTTTACATAACACCGTTTTTGTTTGCGGAAGAACCCCAATCCCCCTATGTGTAACGCTGGTCTAAAGAATTGTCTTGGACGAGTACAAACATTCTTTTTACACTTCAGTTGCTCTAAACCTTTATTTTGCTGACCCTACAAATAGGAATGTTTTTTTTATGAATTCGTTTTTTTAATTTACTACAAAGATTTTACAGTTTTAATAAAAATATTAAAAAATTGTCCCAATGCACCTTGTAAAGAAGTTCATATGTTTACTCGCAAATTAACAAAACGAATACTATTATCATAGTTATAAAAAAATTACCTACCATTAAAAAAACGATTGCAAGTGTATTTTAGATAGCGGCGAGAATAGAAAATTACAAATTCGAATTTTGTTAAACAATATTATATTATTAAGTTTAAAAAAAAATTCAACACGAAAGGCACTCTCCCACAGTTACTTAGGTACTATCTTTAAAACGAGTTCTCTGCTGGTATGGAAAACATTGATCAATTATTATGAACGAAATTGCTTTGGGAATCTTTCACATCATTTAATGACGTATTTTTTTGTATACATCAGCAATGGCGTACAGAATAGAAATCATTAAATATACGCACTATTATCGTCAATATAATTATGCTTTTTAAAATTAGTCAATTGATCGGAGAATCCTAAATTATTGTCTCAGATAACGTTTGGCACTTCTCAATTGTGACCTTTAATCGAAATCCACGCGGATTTAAATGAGGTTGGTTAGTCACTTTTGCAGGGTACGCGGTGCGGGAAAAGCCCTATATAAATAAACATGCCATCTAAATTTATGGTTTTCAAAATTATATACACTAGTTCGATTGATTCATTTAAGAGGGGGTGGACCGTAATTTGATTTATTAGTTAAACACAGAATGGTAAAAGAAAGATTATTCGAAAGTCATTGAAATAATTTCAGATTTTTTTAATGTTTTATTTGGGAAAGGTCAGATGTAGGCATCTCTGGAAGTAGTTTTTTTAATTTTTGGTAAATAACTTTCAGAAAAAACGCAAAGTTTCTAGTATATTTGCTATTTTTTTCTTACAAAATTTTAAATTTTTTGAAAAAGTACCACCCCCGGAGATGCCTCAGTCATACTTTCGTCTATGCTGAAAAAAAATTGTCAAAATCCAAACAAAATTACGCCGTCCAAATTAATTTTGCCAAACCGCTGCAGAACCGATATTGGAGCATTTGTCTCCACTGATTCGAGCGCCCTCGCACAAATATATTGTTTCACATAATTATTAAATGAGTTGTAGTTTCATTCATGATTATGAAGAATAATACTGGAGCTAATCGAAAAACTTAAAACGGGCGATTAAATTAATAGCGGATACAAATTATTCTAATTAAAATTCGAAAGATAACATACTCGTTTTAGAATGAATGGGATATGATATATTATTTCTCAATATGTTCCATTTTCAAGGAATATTGGAAGCAAACAAATGTTGTTTTCATTTTTTACTTATCAACAAAATAAAATCATTAGATTCATAAACAGAAATAACATAATTATAATCAGAGTCAAAGGCAAACACAATCGACTCTATATCAAAATTCAAGAAAAAATGCAAATTTTCTTATAGCTATTTACTATAAATTCAAAATATCTTTCTAGAATAAGAAATCTTTAAAGATTCACTCTAATAGGAGAAAAAAACAGAAATTTTTAGCGAACGGGCAGGTGTCCGAAATGATTGCAATAAATTTTTTGTATTTGTTGTAGTGTTGAAAATATTGAATATAGTTTAGTTCTCTATTTCGTACGGTGTAATTTGAATGAAGTATAGTGTTTGAGGTTTTAAAAATTACATATTATTATAATTATCATGTCCAACTATAGCACCTACTGGTAACAATTACCGTATAATACTTTTCGTGTAGAATGAAAAAAAGGTTTACAAGTCAATTTTTATGCTGTTTTCAGAATAATAAGATGTAGACGTACTAGGTGTTTCAAAAAGGTGTTGCTAAACTTGAAAGAATTAAAGAAGAAGACATTGCGGTAAAAACATTTTTACACCTAAACTCCCATTCAAAAATGAGCCGTTTTAGCAATGAAGCAATTTTTGCCCACTTGAGCTGTAAGAACAGCGACACTGAGTATAAATCGTCGATAAACGTGTCGACTATTTATTTTTAACTGAGAAAATAAGAGAAATTGGGGAGGGGGAGGTCAAACAAAATTTTTTTCACGAATTTTCAAATAAAACAAAAAGATTCGGATTTGTGGCAAAATTAAAGGAAAAAAAGAGCGGCAGCTTCGAAGTTTGCAGAAATTTCCAAAAAAAAATTAAAATCTTGCATAAAGAATTTGATAAAATTAATTTTGTACGTCACAATTTTGTACACATCATATGCGACTACTGTAAGGCTCGCTAGTTTTTATTATAATTATTTAAAATTATTCAATAAATGTGCCCTTTATTCTCTCATAGGTAAGGACAAGTACAACATTATGTAGATATGTATTTTTATACTTTTAGCTATTATCCGTTTACGTTATAAAGTAAATTTCCATTTTATATTTTGGTGGACTTCATCGACATATTTTGCTATTTCAAATAAATTTTGGTTATTAAGGCTACGTATCTATCCAAAGTCGCGTCGGTTCTCTCTATCAGTGTCGACCTACGCCGCCGGCGGCAGCGGTGCGTCCTAAGTCTGCAAAGAGTGCGAGACTGATTTTTACTATTTACGCACTTGCAATGACGATATATTTTTTTCTTTCTCATGAGACCTTACAAACTTCTATACCTACGTTTAAGGTTAGGATATTTTTTAACGTAAAAATAAATAATATAAATACTAATGGAACTAGAAAAGTTTTGCAATACGGCTCTATTTTTTTAATTTTTTTTCTCTCCTCCGAAATTAATCCTTAAACCATATCTGCCACGTCTCGCTAGAGAGTATGGCGCACTCATCGTCCTAAGCCATCAAAAGGTCCTCATCACTGAAAAATCGTCTCCCTTTTTGTTTCATTTTCACATAGGGGAACAGTGCAAAGTCGCAGGGTGCAAGGTCTGGACTGTAAGGAGGGTGCTTAAACAGTTTCAGTCATGTAATGGTTAAATATTCGGTGCAAGCTATCATGCGGTGAGCTGGAGCGTTGTCATGATGAAAGAACTAGCTTTTCAGAAAGTCGATGACTTCAGGAAGGCATTGTTCAGTGTACCACTTAGCTGTAACTGTATTTTGTGTGTCCAACAAGACACGATCCACAACTCCATTCTATTTGAAAAATACAGCTATCATTTTCTTCTTTACTGATTAAGATTTTCTAGCGTATCGTCGTCATGAAAGACCCAAACTTTGTTTTAAGACCTGGTCAGCACATCATAATAGTACAGCCAAGTTTCGTCACCTGTCACGATGTTGTTCACATACACCGAGATTGTCCTTATCAAATATTTTCAGCGTTTCCCGGCACCATTTCACACGTCGTGTCATCTGGTCTTCAGGCACCCAGAGAGAACAAACTTTCGTCACGTGCAAATGATCGTTCAGAATCGAAGGAATTGCTGATGCGTTTAGGCCTGAGGTTTTCTCAATCTGTTGGTAAGTCACTCGCCTGTCTTCGTTAAGCTTTTTCCTCACAGCATTAACGTTTTCTTCCGTATCGGACGATGGTGGCCTCCCCGTCCTTTCAGCGTCCTACTAAAATTTTCCCTTTGCAATTATCTGAACTTCTTCTAAGCATTGGTCTGTGTTTAAACCAAGAGTGAAGTTATGTCGCAAAACCACCCGAATATCATGTCTCAACACGCACCAACACTCAGACTCCTGTGTTTGCAATAAATTTAAATCCATACACGTGTTTTGCGCTTGTGCAAGAAATAAATACCCCCATCTATCGGCTTTTATCCCTACCTTCGTGATTATTGAGGATTTATATATACTTCACTAAACTGAGATCTCTGTTCTCTTTGTTTTATCATTTTTTCAGGAATTTTTTTTCTTTTAGCTAGAAAGATGTATGTTTCACATTGTTATTTTTAAAATCAATCCTATCATATATTTAATTTTATGTATTTTCTGACATTTGAGGGCGTGTATTAAAAATGTATTTTAAAATTTATTTTCTTAGCAATAAAACTGTCAAAATGTTTAAAATTTTAGAAATGATGTATATCACTGAGATAAACATTTCTTAAAATTTTAACAATTTTTAATCATTTTGAATTTTGAATTAACCTTCTTAAGCTTTTATCAACAATTTAAGTATTTTAAGTATTTTAATTTTAGAGGACCCCAAGTTATCTGCTGGTATACCCACTTTTTCCGATCAACAACTCTGTTATAATTTAACTTTAAATCTTTCAAACCAATAACCTGCTTGAGACGAATAATACAGATGCTTTTTAATAAGCCCTAAGTCCTTTCAAAAATATACGAACGAAAAACAAGTAGTTTAATGCTTTCAGTCTACCCATCCAACAATTATTGCCAATAAAATTACTAACTGAACTGCTAACCGGTAGATTTGGTTGGCTTTGCTTTTATACAGGAAATGAGTTGGTATCAGTCAACCAGTAAGTTAAGGTCGAAATTAAAAAATAACTCCTCATCCACCATTCTAATTGTACTGCACAAATTTTAAGCTTGAAGTATTGTTTCCATTTTTGGGGCTATACACATTCTTCACGTTTTTACTCCTAAAGAGGGTTATTCGCCTGGCAAATCTACTTTATTAGAACATTTAGAACGGTGGCAGACCTCTTCCTTTTCAACTGGATTGATTAGCTGTCTTTCCTGGTTGTGGCTATAAGGACAAAAAATCTAAGACTTTCCAACTGAAAAGATCATTGTCAAACTCATTTCCAGGTGTGGTTGGAATTCCTCAAGATCTTTGATGAAACTTATTCCCTCTTTCATTTAGATACCCAGATTGTTCTAGATTTAATAACATATCATCCTGTTCTAATCGTTGTTCATCTTCAATGCAGAATATACTAATTACGTTCTATGGATTAGGAGAATGTTAAATTATCTTTTGTACATTTGATCTTAGCAAAAATTGAAATTATCAGCGTAGATATTTTATTTACAAATGCGATCATCCTGTATACTGGCGTAAAAATGTACTACTAAATTTATTTTTAATGTGGTAAAATTTTATTATCTAAAATAAACATAAATATCAGCATATGTGACTAAACATGCGTGTATAAAAATATAGATTACATCGTTTTTATTTATTAAACACTTACTTTATATTATCCAAAGGTTAGTTTAAAATATTCGTGTACTTGTAAGAAAAAGTAAAACAATCTAATATTAAAGAAATATGATTGGTAAACATCAAACATATCAAACTAAACATTATTACCAGTTTTGAACTGTAGTAAACTAAATAATGCATTAGAAACCCATGAGGCAATAAGATGGACTAAAAAATATTGTTTGTTGGTTTTACTTAAAATTTACAATATAAATCGTGAACTGTGTACGTAATTTACACTTAGGCTTGGCATCCACTAGCGATTTTCAGTGGCTGCGGCAAAAAAATCATTGTCGTAGGAAATCTAAAAGGTTTACACACTGAGACAAATTAAAACAGAGTGACAATAGATGTCATTAAAACAACTTGTGCGATCGTTTTTTGCTTCGAGCAAACATCGTTATTGGTTACATCCACTAAAAATTCAAAGATTATTAAAAGGGCAGTTTTACAAGTTTTTTGAAGATTAATGTGAGCACCTTGAGAATTTTTTCCATTAGGTATTATTGAAGCGGACTAGAATTCTGATGTCCTGAAGACACAGCGGTAGTCACAGAGGATCAAAAGATCTAGGTGACATAGGTGCCGATACCAAAGGCCCAACCGCAAGATTGTAATGCAATGTAATGTATTATTGAAGGACAAAAAGTAGTTTGATGAATTATTAGGAATAATTGGTCCATCAAAACATACCACTGTTAATGTACGTTTATCACATCCAGTAGATTCGTTATCAGACATTTTAAACAAGCAAAATTACAACACCGGAGCAAGCCGACTTCAGGGTACACGTTCATGCCTGTTCGAGTGATTCATTCGGTGGAGTGACAGTCGCGTCGCAGAGAAAATAGGGCACTTTTTAATGGGGGTAGTATTTAATGTAATAATAATAAACGCACTCAGAAAACGTACATTGTGTCTCCCCGTAATAGTAGTTAGTAAAAATTGTCAACTGTATCGACATTCTGAGCAACTATTTAACTAATAAAGCATCCAAGAACCTTAAAATGTATAAACTTGCAACGAAGGCTGGGCGTGAAATTAAGTATTGTTACGATAAATACGTCCCTCGCTATTTCGAGTAATAAATAAAAATAGTTTTTAAGTAAAGTTTTGAAGTAATTATTAAGTGTTATAAAGAGATTGTATAGAGATTGTAACTGTCTAAGTGATTTATAATGTAAGGAATGATTGTATAAAAATATTCGAATAAATTGTTCAGATTTTGTATGAAGTGTTTAAAATACCAGTAACATGTGTCGAGAATTTACTTTTTAAAAAGTCAAATTATCAATATTTGAAGGTGACTTTTATTATTAAATCAAAACATTAAGTAAATGAACATTTTTAAATATTTATTAGTTAATATTAAAAAAAACATTTTTAGGAACAAGCTTTTCAGCACAAAAAATAACTAGTCCTGCATATTGGAATTAGAATGACGTCACTTAGCTAACCATGCATTGTTATCCAAACTAAATGTGTATGCAAAATTTCATCTCAATCGGTTGACGATAACTGCTTTAAAATTCAGTTGCAAGATTTGACCCAAACAAACATTGCAAGTTAAATAAAAGCTTGTAAAAAGAAATTGTGGTGCTTAGTATGAAAATTAGGAACGCTTCAGGGTTTTAGGGTGCTTAATGTAAAAATAGATGCTCCGTTAGTATTTTTGTTATGCTGGAGTAAAATTTTAAGGCATGCGCGTCTATAATATATAATGTTTAGTTCTCTTGCCATTTTAGAATTATTTTGTTAATAAGGCATTGTTTGCCGCTTTATTTATCTAATGTACGTAACATAGCTATCAGTTAAATTAAATAAATGCTGTTATTTTGTTGGCCATTCATATATTTGATGCTCATTCAAAATATCGCTCTTTTTAATCGCTGCGTTTGTATAGCCGCATATTTGTGCTCGCTGCGGACTATGTATGTATTCGCGATTCGTGATTCGCGGGTAATTCGCGAGTAGTGTGTTGGGACTTGTTCGTTAAAAATTGATACGTAAACAACATAGCTCGTGTGTTCGCGGTGATTCATAGGTGATTCATCAAAGGCTGTGCATAGACACGAACCGCTTATTCGCCGAAATTCATAGTTGTTAATTCGTCTATTCGTGGTGCGCGATAGTTTGTTTCGAGGGTCCTCCAGTGTCCACGAGGTTAAAACTGTGTTTGAGTTCTTCAAGAATAATTATTATTTACATTTATTTTATTATATATTTCGCCTTTTTGTATTTACCTATTGGCTCTTTGCACTTTCGCGAACTAATTGCAAACATGAATAAATCACGCATCACAAATCGCAAATGAAAATGCATAGTCTGTAGCGAGCTTAACAATGAATTTTATTTGTGCATCCGACAAAACGCGCTATTAGAAATCGCCGAGGAGGCCGAACCTTCAAATCCCAATTAATCATATGTCCACTTTTACCCCAATAAACACATTAAAAATTCCAATTTTGAGAAGCATTTTTGTAGTTGAACAGCTATTACCGTAAAGGCAGGTAGACTTTAAACATACACGAAGAAATTAAATTTATGCGAACCTCTTGAAAAAAATTCCTAGTTATAATGACGCACAAGTTAATAACATAATAGAATATTAAAATTGGAGTGAAAATTTAGGTAATTTCTGGTTATCTTTCATATCTTCAAATTATACCTTCAAAATGTTATGGTTAATCACATCAATCAATAAATTACTAGGGTCGGACTTAGCATCTGTATTATAAATAATATGTTTATTTAACATAGCCACTGGCAAGATTCTTAGATTAGATTCTAATGGGACGTTTTTTGTTATGCACTCCGACCTGATGAGGTCTATTGTGCCCCCTCCCTGTGGTTAGAACTCCTTCTTTAGCCTCAGTTGTTTTACCAACTTCCAGAGGCTGTTGGGGGTCCTGATGTAACTCTCTGGCTCAGGTTTTTCTTTGTCTAAGCACGGAAACTGGGACCTTGCCAGTCCTACGCAGTGGCATAGAACATAGAACGTGTTCAAAAACGGCATTTACTGTTCTTAGCCTCTCCTAACCTACACAGGTGCTTGCGGAGTCGACAATGTCCTGTCAGCAGGCCCACTGTTACCCTCTAGTACTGCTAAGCTTGAGCAGGTCTGCCGTGGACGCATTCGAGGGTTCTTTTATGAACTTTTTCGCGTGCCTCTGACCTGTGGATTCCATTACGCCAGAGCTTTTGAGTGCAACACATTTTTTATGATGCTCCTGTTGAGGCTTTTTGAAACCCCACATTAAGGTTCAGGACCGATGGGGACAGTCTCTAAGCCCGTTCTGGCCATTGTATCTGCCTGCTCGTTCTCTTCTAACTCCCGAGTGTTCTGGGATCCGTACCAGTGTGACATTTTGCCTTCTGGCTTGCTGAAGCCATTGGCAAACGATAATATAACAGAAAGTTTAAGTGGTAGAAAAAAATCAGAAGAGAGTTCAAACATAATTTTAAATTAAATGTTTATCTATTTCTGTGTACATTAATATGTTTTGTTTTTCGAATTCTCTTAAAATTCCAAATCTATTGGTAAGCCTTCAGCAGCAGTAAATTGACCATTTGACATTATTTTTTAATTTTTTTAAAACGTTTTTCTAAAAATACAAATTTATCTGCTTGTCCCGAAGGCGTCATCTGCACACATAAGGAAGTATACGTTCCTGTTCACCTCGACGAGTAATATTTTACATGTTTAACCTCGATGACTATTTAAATCCTGATTGGTTTTAATGTCCTTAGTCCGGTCCCTAATTTTGGTGGTTAAAAAGCGTATAAACCGGATGTCAGACTTTATAATTCAGATACGGGTTTCGAAAATTTTGCATTTGGACTATAATTTTCTATTGGTTTTTAAATTGGTGGATAATTTTTAAATTGTTTACAGTTCCCTTAAAATTTGCTTTGGTTTACATCAAGTTAAGTAAAAACATTTCAATTATTGGTGGTCTTTAAGATATACAAGTATCATTTTTAGAAATTGTTTAAGAGATCTTCAGTATATTATTGACAAATCCACAAGAAAATTACATTCAGGTGCGTAAAAATTAAAATAAGTACAAAAAGTAAAAAAAAGGTTTTGTATTTAAAATACCGAAAGTATTTTTGGCAAAGTAATGACTTATTGAAAATATATTTGTATAAAAAATGTTTAAAAAAGTTATTAATTTAGACCACATCCAATGTTAGGTACCTAAAAGTTTTTGATCAAATACATTTAACAGTGTAGAACAGCCATAAATTCATTATTTCAATTATTGTGCATCTTTATACAAAATCCCGAAACATGTCAATTTTAGATCATAAAATTACATCCTGTAACGAAAAAGTTTCATCCTTGCATTGAACCCCCTTCGAATGACAGTTCTAACTCCCAAATTTTTGATGGATGGTAGGGGCTTGTTATACATAATTTAAAAGGTCTCTTCATTTTTTATCTAAAAATGTTATGACTTTCAAATTTATTGCATAAATTAACATAAAAAAAGTGAAAACTGAAAACTATAAAATAACAGTGGTTTTTTGTATTTTCAAATGAATTGTAGTGATAAAAATTACATTTTCATAATTTGTAAATTATAAATAAATAAATAAAAGTAGGCTGTCAGCATGAGGCCACTTTTTGACAGACAGCTAGAGGAAGAACAAGAAGCTATATTATTTTGACCACTGCTGACAGCCGCTGTCACCTTCTACATCGAAAACACTATGGATAAGGAGAACAATCCTATAGAGCCCAAAGTTTTGAGAAAAAGAACAAATTATGTAAATTTTTTATTTCCTTTTTACTTTTTCGTTCACTTGAGCAACTTTTTACTCCATAATTGTATTTACATATTATTTATCTATTTTCCTTTGACATACTTCACTCCATCTGAAACAAGTTAAGTTCAGATCTGACCTCACGACTACCAGGTCCTTCCTTTATATTCCACATTTTGGTGGACACTTTTTCAATAAAAGAAGCCATGACGTCAGGTTACGCGAAACAATAAGTTTGGCCTACCCCCTACCAAATTTTGCACAGACGCGCCTAAAGAAGTTTTAACTTTAAAAATACAATCATTTGATTCGACGAAATAAAAAGTTTACTACAAAACAGCGTGTATTTGTTTTGCAAACATAGTGGAAATGTGATCATAATTACAGTGATTACTTTGCGGAACGTTTTCCAAACATCCAATCTCTATCTTGACGAGGTATTTACTAATAAAATAAAAAGAAACTGGGGCGGTAGCAAAGCTTTCTCATTCAGGTAGGCTAAAGTATGTTACTACAGATCTTAATGTTGTCGCGCAATGTTTTGTGCAATCACCGACTAAATCTTAAAGTAAAGCGTCTAAGGAGGATGGATTATTAGGAACAAGCCTACAAAGGGTTCAGAAAAATCTGCAGTTAAGACCATGTAGGTCTACTTTGATTAAAGACCTAAATGAAGATGATCCGATAAAAAACCAATCCCAACTTTTACAAAACCATTCTTTAAAGCGACGAAGCTACTTTCAAGGTTAATGGCAGAATGAACAAATACAGTCAATTCTGTAAACTACTGGGATGCTTTAAGAAGTTTTAATAGAATTGGACAATAGTTCATTTTATGAACATCTACAGCTGATTAAGAAGAAGATGATGTGGCAACAAGATTATTGAGTTATTGTAAAAGACTTTCTAAATGAAACTTTGATACATAGATTGGTAAAAGGGGTACCATTGAATGCCCTCACGATCCCCAGATACCACAGTCATGGATTTTGCAGTCTCGGATATACTAAAAAATGGGATTTATTCTGTCGAGATTCGTGATGATAAGCATTTATTTTGTAAATCAGTGTTCAAAAGATGCAATTTTTCCTTAGTCGGTGGCCATACCGATGCAGCGCACTTAGTATTATACCATGGCATCCGTGAGCGAAGTAAATGCTCTTGGCCATAACAAGGCACTGCCCATCGCCTCGCCTGGTATCAGAGCATCGTACTCCGAAATAGATCTTAGTATTTTTCGATCCTTGCACATGGCGCGTTGCATGATGAATAAAGAAAAATTAATAACAAGTGTCTTTGTCAGAGAGGAGATACAAATGCAAAATTCACCATAATAGTATTCTTTTGACAAAATTATGGAAAGAAGTTGTACTCATATTGCTTAACCAATAGTTAAAAAACAATATGGACTCTCGACGGAAAAATCTATCAGTAAAATCATTCCCTGTCGGAACTTTGATTTTCGTGGCTACATAGCGTATCGCTGCAACAGAAAGGAATTTCTTAAATTATTATAAAATAATAATACATATAAATCGTTTGGTCGGTGTCACTTACGAGGGCACATATGAGTTAAATGCTTCCGTTGGATATTAATTAATAGTACGAAGGGCGCTTCAAAGGATTGGGTATTCATTCGGAAAGCATCTGCATGATAACTTTATATATTTTTTTTAAAACTCCTATTGGATACCGCAATCTGCCTGGTTGGCAATAAGCGTTTGTTATGATTAGATTTATTTATATTTTTTGGTAAAAATATGGTTTAGTTAAATGAAACACATTGTTAAATAATAAAATATGCATTTATTCGACACAAAAAATACAGACAAGAGAGGTCGCTTTTTGTGGAAAAATCAACGATGGATACGATGGATTACACGCTTCTTAATGTCATTTTAAGCTTTCTTTGAGAAGGCGATTATAACATTGCTCTAAGGTGAAATCGGCAAACCAATTTTGATACCTAAAATTACCTAAAAAATAATAAAAAAAAAATAATTTTTTTAGGATGTTGAAATTAAGCAAATAATAATATAAAAAATTTAACGAATATTAATTACCTTTCATGATCTTTCGGAAAACAAAAAAATGAAGTTTCGTCCTGCTTCGCTTTTGCAACCGTCAGCAACACAGTAATTATTGGGTACTCGAACGAACATATTTTTAAACAAAGTAAACAATATTAAGAATAAAAAATTAAAATAACTAACAAAAACAACCCTGGCAAGCATTAATAAAAACTCGCAAACAATATAAACAATTAAATTCGACTAACCGCATCGATTCCAGCCGGTATACTATCGCCTGAATGCCACACTCCGCGACAGCCTGTTTTGCAAACTCCAATGTCCATCATGTTGAATTCAAATTCGTCGAGCCAAAAACCGCCGACATCGAGAAGTAAAACTTCCAGTGGTCTGTTAATATTCGATGGCAGTGCTATGTACAAGGGGAGACCATACTATGGTACAATACTATGCGCGGTGCGATGTGCGGTGAGACGTTATGGACATACCTTTAGAACAGCATTGGAAACACTTTGAGCATCATTTGTAAGATGTGGGTACTAGTATTTGTGTGTTGATAATAAAATTGTTGATTGTAAATTTGTATTTTTGACAACTGACTCATAAGCCCACATTGTATATCAAACAAAAAGAGTATCTGAGAATTATTCGAAAAATCGTGTATTTGTTATATATTTTGACTAATGATGTAATGACCGCTGCTTTTCTTGCAACTTACTGTAGGGAGAATCATTGCGAAATTGAGAGGAGGAGGCGAAACAAGATGACAGCTTACATCACCGAATTATCTGATATGGTACCCACTTGCAGTGCCCTAGCCAGAAAACCTGATAAACTGACGATCCTCAGGATGGCAGTTGCTCATATGAAGCAACTCAGAGGTGAGATTGAGTGGTTCATTTCCATTTCGCATTTAGTAAGTACGTTAACATTAACAAAACTTATTATTATCGCAGCATCTTTTTTCGTTTTAGGTTTTAGTTATTCATCAACGAACAAATCTAAATTAACAATGCATTTGCACCGTTCTTATTTAAAAAAACTGTATCTGTAACAATTTTTTATACGTTTCTAATTTCCACAGTTTAGATCGTCCAAATAACTTTTGATTTTGCGTAAATGTAAGGAAAACAAAAAATACATCTTAATTTAAATCAAGGGGGAGGTTTAAAATTGTTACTCTGCCATTTCCAAGTGGCAACCCTTTAACATCCCCCACCCCTTCTTTAAAATGTCAAATAACAACCCGTAACTTGTGATACATTAAATGAAAACCCAAGAATAATGCAAATCAGCCATATAAACAAAAATTTAATCTATTGATTTACATATTTTGCAGATGACATTAAACATCGCGAAATTACAACAGAAACTAAAATGAAGTTAATTACAAGCAGCTCCCTAAGTTTATTTACAGTAACTGTTCAAAGTGTGCTCCGTTATTTTTTAGGCAATAATATAACCTATTTTCAAATTCTTCCCGAACTATTTGCAAAGTTTCGCTAGTAATTCGTCTACATACTTTAGTTACATAGTTACATAGCTTTAGTTCTTCAATGTCTTTGGGAGGAGTTTTGTAAACTAATGTTTTTAAATAGCCCCACAGAAAAAAGTCAAGTGGTGATAGATCTCGAGATCTTGCCGGCCGTTCTATAAAACCCCTTCTGCCAATCCAATGTTTTAGAAATCGTTCGTCTAGACGTTGTCTTACAGCTAATGCGTAATGTGTTGTAGCTCCGTTCTGTTAAAGGTATATATTCTGTTTATCTAGCACTATATTTCTCTGTTCATCAAATTGTCTTTCTAGTGACTGAGTAATAAGTGAAATAATTTCATTTTCTAATAATTGTAGGTACAATTTTTCCGTTATGTTTTGGTCAATAAAAATTGGTCCAATTATCTCATTTCCCAAAATACCAGCCCATCCATTGATCTTGAAAACTGAGTATTATCCTGTCGAAATACGTGAGGTTTTTGGTCATCCTAGTACCTACAATTATGTTTGTTAACAAAGCCATTTAAATAAAACGTTGATTCATCACTGAAACAAATATTTTTAACCAAATTTGCGTCTTCTTGTATTTTTTGGGACATTGTTTCACAAAATTCAATTCTGTGGTTATAGTCGTCTCCACTAAGCTGAATTTTTATTTTATAAGGAAAAAACTTGTGCAATTTTAACACTGTGGTTTTTTTGGATTTTTAAATTAATTGTAGCATTAAAAATCAATAATTATAATTTGTAAAATTAAAACCATTGAATAATTAATAATCTGATAAAAGTGGACTGTCAGCTCAAGGCCACTTGTTAACAGACAGACTGATAGAAGAATAAGCTATAACGTCTGCTACTGAACATTTTGATTAGGTGGAAAATATTAGGTATTTTGACCACTGCTAACTGCTACTGTCACCTTCTGCATTGAAAACACTCATATGTCGCTGACGTTGACGTCATTAACGCAGATGTAACTGTGCTCACGTTTAATGTCACCAAGGTGACGCAAAACAATAAGTTTACTCCCTACCAAAAATTGCTTAACGCGCCTAAAGAAGTTTTCACTTAAAAAACTGTAGGTATCTGGAACAATTTTTTTAATATTTTTTATTTTAGATGTCTCTGTTTTGTGTGCTTACGTAAAAAACTGTATTTGGATTTTTTTAAACGTTCATAATTTTATTATAGTTTTAAAAAAATAAATTTTAGATTATTACGACTTGGTTTCATAAAAAAAATTTTTTTTAACTCGCAGCATTGTAAGTATTACAATGTTCATAGAAACTAACTTTGATTTTGCAGAAAGTGTTGGCTGTTGTGTGTTCTTATTTTAAAAAGAAAAACTGTATCTGGATATTTTTTTAAATATTCTCAGTGTATATTTTCTTAGTTTATTATACACTGTCGAGCAAAAAATTTAGGTCACCTTAAATCTTACAAATAATTTTAAAAATAAAACAAATCAGGGAGTCATAGGTTTAGTAGGCGGTGAAAGTTATATTTTTGGATGGATGCTATCTGTTATAATTGGCGTCTGCCACATTCTGTCACCGTATTTGTGTGTGAATACAGTCGTTTCACTATCTTTGCTGCAACAAAAATTAAAATGCAACAGTTTGGCGAAAACGCTTTGCACCGACTCTAAATAATAAGGGCATTAATCCTGTATAGCAAAGAGAAGGTATTCTGTGGCCCATAACTAACATAGCGATACCATCATTTTGCTACGACGCCAGACCCGTAACGATGCTTGGAACAAACTAAATATTACACAGTTGCCAACATTCAATGAGAAAATTTCTTCATGGTATAATTTGTTTTTGCTTTGACTCCATACAACGTTCACGTCGAAAAATAATAATATCAATAATTATGTGACAATGCTGGAGTTCAAAAGGATTTTTTTTTTATTATGAAGACAGAAATATTAAGTCAAAGAAAATAAATTTGTATTTCGTGCAAAAAATGTATTTATTAAAATTTTAGCAAAGTGCTTTCGACTTTCCAGTCATCATCAGTGCGTACCTGTAGATAAGTAATAATAATAATTAGCTGGGGGGTGGTTCCTTCCGAAATCAGACAATGTCCATTGTGTCTCCCCGTGATAGCCATTAGCGATCCGCTATACCCGTCTTCCTTCAAAAAAGGAGCAGGTCGTTAATCGTTAATTGCCTTAATTGCTCGGGCCCAAGTAAAGTTGAGCCCAGCACAGCCAGCCTTAGTCCGGCGTACGTCTAAAATCAACACACTGGTATAACTTGGAACCAGGTCAACCAGGTCAAATGCCTACTGTGGCAAAAATATTTTACTTCTAAATAGAAAAGATCTAAAACTGCTAGTTGGAATCACTACAGGTCACCACCCAGTCAATGAACACCTAAAAAATATTGGCAAGCTGAAGAATGATTCCTGCAGATTTTGCGCGAGGACAAAGAATCTGTACACCATCTTCTGATGGAATGTAAAACACTATTACAATAAATTATAGTTTAAAAAAACTAAAAAACACGTTTTTAGAGTTAATTCAATTAAAAAGTAAAAATTTCTTAACGTAAGAATAAAATTACTGACGAGAAAATTAATGTCACTGTTCTAAAAGCGTTAGTTAGTTGAGTTAGTTTAAAAATGTCATACATAGCACCCCACGCTTTTAGAACAGTAACATTAATTTTCTTGTCAACAATATTATTCCTATGTTAAGAATTATTTTTTACTTTTTAGTTTGATTTACTCAAAAGCGTGTTTTTTAGTTTTTTTAAACTATAATTTATTTTTCGCTTTTTAGTTCGATTTGTTTTAAATGGTAAAAGCACAACAAAAAAATGCATCGCCGTGGCAGGCGAGCATTTTACCAACGAACCAACGATGAATTTCTGAGAAATATATGAATCCTGGCGAAACTAATCAGGATAATCTGATATTTTGATCAAATTATTGCATTGTCGTCTGTCTTTGACAAATGTGCGAAGTTTAAATTAATTCTGATCGCTTAAAGTAGGGCAAAATCGACGCCAAAGAGTCAGTTACAAACATACAAGCAAACATACAGGTTAAACTAATATAAGCGTGTTAAAAACGAGTAAAATCGTTTGGCAAGGCAAATCGTAGGTACCTATCTTAGAAATTGTAATGCAAAATCACTGATCTCGTCCTTCAAATGGCTCAAATTGGACACCTCCAGCTTTGAGATGTCATAATCGAACGCAGGTACGGAGGCGAAGTCTAGAACTGTCCTGGTACCAAAGCCTTCGATCAATGAACCAACATTTTTTTTTTCGATTATGTCGATACGTGCACACTACCAGACGTTTCACTATAATAATGAAATAATCGTTTAAAATTTACTTGTGTTAAGTTTTTGTCTAGTATTTGAAATACGGAATGTCCCAAACGTTTGATCCTAAATAAATGTTTGCTATCTCAACACGATTTGTATGGTGTTATCAATTACGTTTATTGACCGTACAAATGTTATTCAAGTGTAAGACGAGTTAAATTTAAGGAATTATCTATTCAACTGTCTTTCGGTCTCGGTTTTAGTATTATTGCGATTTCAGTGTGCCTTTATGTATAAATTCAACGAATAATAGGATAGTTAAGGCTGTAATTTATGTGCTTTACTAAAATAAATCTATTTTTGTAAAACAATTTAAAATAAATGCAGGTACATTTTATTAATCACACGAAGGGAATGATGAAATATCGTAAGTATCATCCTCTAGGTTCCCACAACAGCAGTCGTAAATGACTGACTGACTTGTTAATGGTACCTTTAACTGTAGTAATTTCCAGCTGGGGTATGGCAACTTTCATTCTATTCGAGCAGAATATTTCTTCGAATCTTTTTATAAACTCCGTCGGAATTACAAAGCTTTTGTTGATTAGATACAGAAAAGAGTACCAAGGGCGTAGATATCTTTTTAGGGGGCAATGCTTATTTCTAATGTAAATAGACGATTTATATGTGTGAATTTCTAAGAAGAGTGAAAGGTCGCACAAAAGTGGGCAGACTAAGAAACAGATATAAGAACGGAATTAAACATCTTTAACCTAAACGAGAAAATTAATGAAAATAAAAGTAAGTGGAAAGAACATGTACAACGGTTGCACGAGAAGAGGATACCTGCTAAGGTCAGATTTTATCAATGCCGTGGAAGAAGAGATATTGGAAGGCCAAAAAAAAATGGGTATCGTAACAGACAAACTGCCTAAAACCTGAAGTAAAAAAGAAGAAGAAGAAGAAGATATGTGTAAAATATTGGAGTCATATTATAAACAATGAAAAATTACCCTTACAGATATGAAACGGTTTAAAAACATTTCAACGATTGTTTACAAACATTAGATTTACGATTAACAGATGCAGATTATTCTAAACATTTATTGTTTGATTCACAAAGCAGAGATTATTATTTTATACTGTATTAATTCGATTTTTTTAATTAATATTTAAATGTTCGAGATATTTTATTTTCTAAAAGTGCTTATTTACTGAAAATATTTATTTTATCGTTGGTAATTTCCCTATTCAACTTTTGGTATCTACGTCTTTGAAAAATCTCGGGACGGTCGGGTACATTGTATTTAAATTACCGGATACCGTATACCGTAAATTCATAATTGTCATTCGATGGCTAACTCAGATTTATTTCTTTGTAGTTCATTGTAATTTGTTGTGTTGTCATTAAAGGTTGATGGAATGCGACAACTCGGTTGGATAAAGTAAAGAATAGTGAGATAAGAGAGCGCTGTGGTGTGAAAAAAGATGTGGTTACAAAGATAGACAAAGGAATGCTTAGATGGTTTAGACAAGTAGAAAGAATGGATGAAGGAAGATTGACGAAAAAAATTTATAAGGCGAGTGTGAATGGATTGAAGTCGGTAGAGGTCGATCTCGGCGAACATCGATCTCGATCAGATCAACATTGTTTTGAAGAAAGGCCAGCTGTCAAGAGTACCAACAACCGACGAGCATGTATGAGAGCACTGATGAAAGTAGAGGAATCAAAAGATGTGTGTGAGAACCGTAGCAAGTGAAAGGAAGTGGTCTCTGCCCACCTCTACGGGAAAAAGGCGTGATTAGACAGTGGGTGGCCAAATTATTAGGGACACAATATAATTATGTTAATTTTCAAATTAAAGTGAATTTAAGTAAGTACTATGTAGGTTTTAGTTTTTATATTTATTTTTAAGTTATAAGAGAGCTTTATTTGGAATACTATTTTATTCAGCAATTATCATTTACACGAACAATTAAAAAATATATAAAAAAAATGTGACGTCCTCCAGGCGTCTAGGCATGCTCTCTATGCAGACTTGAGCATTTTGACGGAGTTTAGGGTCATGGTTCCATACCCTAATAAGGGTTTCTATGAGTTGGCAATTGGTCGTTATCACTTCTTTAGCGATCTCTCGCTATGTGAGCTCTCATAAATTTTCAATCGGGGTCATGTCCGGCGAATTTCCCGGCCAAGGTAAAACTGTCACGTCATTATCATCCAGGAATGCAGTAACAGTTCTGGCTTTACGGCAAGGTGCTGAGTCAGGCAGAAGGCGACTTTTCAGTATTTGCTTGTACTGATCTTGCCTCATAGTCCCTTCTACGATGTAGAGGCGTCCCATACCTCTGGCTGAGATTACAGACCATACCTTTATGCTGAGGGGATGTTTCACCCTTTGAACAAGACAGTCAGGATGATACTGCTCTCCTGGGCGTCTTTGAACAATCTTTTTGTCCACCAAAATTTGAAATGTGGATTCATCTGAGAAGCAGACCTGTAAAAACATATGACAAAAAAAATTTGTCGGATTTTCTACTAATCATATTTACTCCAGTCCTCAACAGTCATATTCCGGTGTTCTCTTAACCCAATGCAGTCTTTTTTTCTTGCGTCAGTTAAGCGAGGTTTCTTGAGTGGCCGCACCCCTTGAGATTGAACTCGGCCAACCTTTTCCTGACTCTCCTCTTGATGACGTTGATCACTTGGTTATTGACAAATGTAGTCAGGTGGATTACGGATTTTTGAAGCACACGTTCCTTATTTGATGGTCATCACGAAGAGTGGTTTATTTGTTTATTTTTAATTTTATACGGTTTACTACTGATTTTGAAACACCTGTAACTGCTGCTATGTGGCTTTAAGAGTACGTGGAATGCAGAAGTAACGCCTCTATTCTGCTATAATTACCTGGGGATATATCGCAAGACTTGCCCATACTAAAAGAAGAAATCTGAGGTTGTGATGAGTATAAGTCTTAACAAAACTGATAATTATCCATTAAAATTAGTAAGACTAATTAATTATCCAATAATACTTAGATTTTAATAAGTTTTAATCGAAAACACTTGCAAAAACAGCTTAAAAAAAGTAAGAAATCAATTCAGTAAAATAAACGTTATTGTCAACTTTACCTCAAATCTGACATAACATTACTTCAATAGCTGCATGACAGACTGGCAGTGTTGCCACTTTTTAAAAGCCATTACAGATGATACCAACAATAAAATTACGAAATATAAATCATCCAAGACCGATTTATCTTCTCACAAAATTAATTTGATCCTAAATATTACAAAAACGCTATGGTGTCCCTAATAATTTGGCCACCCACTTAACTTACTTAACTTAACCACATTAATAGTATTCCTTGGGAAATATTATTTTAATTGATTAAATTTATCACTTTAAATCATTTTTTATTAATATACCCTAAATTATAGTTTATCTGGACATGCTTGATAGCAGTTTTTATGGCAGTTTCAAAACGGTTGTTATACAGAATTGTTCAAAACAGAAAAAACATAAATATGGATGTGTTCTTATCTCAATTTTTACAAGACTTTAGTATGACAAAACGTTGAATACAATACATCATAAAAACCAAATAATAAGAAAACCTTAAGGTAGCGGTTCTCAAACTTTTTTGATGACGGAACCCTACAATAAAGCAAAAATGTCTTTATGTGCATTCTTTATTAATAAGCATAATACAAGTACAATGTAACAGTTACTTATTAAAAAAATCTAATGGGAGGTATGAAACTGTTTTTTATTTTTCATCAATTGGTTGATATCAGGTTTGATAAAAGAGAGTTGAAGTCTCATAAGTATCAGGTTCGGCGTCCAGTCTATTGCGGTATTTTGTTTTTGTAGCTGCATAGGTTGAGAATCCTGTTTCGCACAAGTTTGTCGGGAACGGGAGAACATTCTTGTTTTTTGCATAAACATATAGACCAGACGGTTTACCGACTCTGTAGCATGCGACATATAATTCCCCTTGAGAGAAGTATTCGTTTTCTAAATTCAAACCGCGCACTTTTGAATGCAACAATCTAAATAAAATAAACTCACATTATGATTTTCGAAAATCACTTCAAATCACTCGGATGAAATCAAATCCATTACAACCTTTGATTAAAATATATGCACATCACATCAACTAGTCACAGTACTAACGTTTATTTTCACTATCTACATTAATGTTGGTCGAGATTAACGCTTAAAAGAAATCATTTTTATTTTTTTTGTTTGTTTGTTTTAACTTAACCTCGCAAAATCTTGGAATTCCGTGGGAACGGAATAAAAAGTATATAAAAACATTTTTCTATTAAAAAAGCAACGTTGTGTAAAAATTTCAAGTCAAGCTAAAGCTGAAGCTGTCTAACGAGCATTTGTTACCAGTTTATTTTGCCAAATTTTTCAGTTTTAGAATTTGCCTCCCGCTAACAAATAATTTCTTCTTTCTCTTATGAGCGCAAATTTACTTTCGTGTTTCTCCCAAACTAATTCTTATTCGTGTAATATTTTCTACTTCTTCTTCTCGGAGTGCCTATCCTCTGTGGATGTTGGCTATCACATTGGTCCAAATTACTTTATTTACTGAATAGAGCTGTCACTTCGGTCCATGTTCGTAAATTTCGCAGCTACGATATTTGTCTGCGTCCTGCTGACCTTTGACCCTCTATTTTCCCCTTTAGGATGAGTTGAAGAAGGCGGTATTTTTCACCTCGCTTAATATGACCGAAGTATTCCAATTTTCTACGTTTGACACTTGGTAGGTATTCCAGTTGTCCATCGATGCGTTGTAATACCGTATCGTTAGACACGTGATGTATCCATGGGATTCTGAGCATGCGGCGATAGCACCACATCTCAAATGCATATATGTTCCTGCATGAGGCATCGGTAAGGGTCTGAGCTTTTGTCCCATATAGGAGGGTTGAGAATACATAACATTTTAAAATTCTTATTCTGGTGTGGATGTTAAGAGATATAGGTTGCATAGTATGCTACGCATCTTGTTAAATGTACCTCTTGCTTTTTCGATTCAGCATCTTATTTCTCGAGAGTGATCCCAGTCCTTATTCAAGGTGCAGCATAGGTATGTAACTGTCTCAGATATTGTGAGAGCTATATTGTTAGCGGTGAACTGTAGGTTGCCGATGACGCTTTTACTGATAATTAATATGTGTGTCTTCTTACAGTTTATCTTCATGCCGTGTCTGTTTTTTATTTATTTATTTTTATTTTTTTTAATAAAATAAAGCCGTATCTGTTACACGCAGTCTCTACTCGGTCTATAAGTCTCTGAAGTCCTTCAGCAGTATCTGCTATAAGGACGGTATCATCAGTATATCTTAGGTTATTGCCTCCTCAAATAGATGTTCTGAGTACACGTTGAATAGAAAAGGCGACAGTATATAACCCCGACGTACTCCTCTCCTTATGTTTAACTCTTCCGATGTTTCATTTCGACTCGAACATTGGCTTTTTGTTGCAAGTATAGCTTTGATATTATATCTGTGTCCCTGTCGTCAATTCCTGACTCACGCAGGATTGAGATGAGTTAACCATGTTGGACCTTATTAAAGGCATTTTCGTTTTCTCCCTGTGATCGTTTTCGATGCTACTGTATGACTTCCATTCTTTTGTTGCTTTAAAGCCTATAAATGGTTGCTTTTCCGACTCCGTTCATAATTTAACACTTAGAGATCACTAGTACCGAACGGTACTAATGAAATTTTTATGTACAAGAGCGTCATGTACATTTAACATTACAGTTTTCAAATGCACTGTTACATGACACTTTGATTTCACACGAGTAAATTTAGACGTTAGTGCTATTTTTATTCCTTAATGAATATCGCTTTTTTTACTACCTATATGTACAAAAAATTCTTTGTATTAGAATCGGATAACTACACTGACAGAAAATGTAAATCTTAACAATAATAATTCAAAATCTGCATAACATTTTCTGCCGTTTGGAAATTTAAATCTTTTCTAAGCAGATTAAGTACTTCTTAATGATCAATATCCTATCATTACAATATAGGTTCATTGTAAATATTTTCTACTTGAAGTAATATTTAAGTATAAAAAATTTTATAACTACTACATTATTTGATGATCAAAATTACTGCAAAATTTAAGACAAGAATGTATTCAAAAAATTTTAAAATAAATTGGTATTTTTTTAAATGTTACGTAAAAGCCAAGTATTTTATCTTAAAAATTATCCGCGATTTTTGGTGTTTTGGGTTTTGGTTACTATCTCATAAAAACTGTGCCGTCAATTATTATCAAATAAACTGTAGTAATAATATTTTAATTGGCATTATTATAAATTATCCCAATGAGTAAACTTTTATCGGGACATAAAAAACTTATGTTTTTGGCACTTATTTTAATTTAACTTGGTTGAATATTGAATATTGAATTTAGTCGCAAAAATAGTATAAGTCGGTGTTTCAAATACACGTGCACAAGCTTGTAGCTAAACAATCGCTGCGATTAACAAGTTGCAACATGCCCTATTTTCGCTGCGACGCGATTGTCGCTCTATTGAATAAATCACACGAATAGGAATGAACGTGTACCCAATTGTGGTAGTTTAGTCTTAGTAGCATTTCTAAAGTATGTGTGGTTGTCTGGTAAACAATCCGCTGTAAATCGTCACTCGACATCCGCTTCTTTGGGGATAAAGTGCGACCTTTAAAATTTATCTCTAACAACCACTCTAAATAGTAGTTCCCAGGTGGTCTTGGTCTTGTCACAACTGGAAAAATCCACCACCATATCGTGTTTTAAAGTAACCAAAGGGATATACTGTTAAAAAAGTCTGATCTGTGCATGATTTGGAATGACTGTATTGGTACGCACCATATTTGGTCTGTGCTGTTCATATTAGTTGTATCGTCGATTTAATAATTGAATTGACGACAAAATCATCGATCAATACACCACCAGTGATTTGTTACAAACGATACTTAATATTCATGAAAGTGTTCGAGTTGAAACGGACTACGCGTCTATTGTTTTAAAATTTAGTATTCAATGTACAGTTCTTAAATAGTCTTTTTTATTCAATTATTTAGAAATACCTTACCATAAATAACAAGTATTGGTATTCAGCTTTTATTGTTGAATTAATGACTGGTACCGTTTGAAAATTAACTTCAAAACTGCTGTAGTTGTCATGAAAAACAATCCTTAATCTTTTAGGAAAAAAATACTGTTACTTTCATTACAATTTTCCGAAAAATGGCTACATGCTGATTCAAAAAAGTATTTAGACGATTGCACCGTTAATAAAATAGTTTTTTAGAAAGTTTTTAAGTTTCCTTCTGAAAAATGCTTTTAGGTGTACGTGGCTACAATGTATTCGTAGAAATTAAAATTAAAAATATTATACACGAACCGATGTACTGGCTAGCTTCATTTTTATGCGGATTGCGTTTTGCATATCCGATAGGTACTTCTAAGAACGTCATTCTTATTCTTAAATTATAGCCGCTATCCATATTGTCTGAATTATAATAAAAATATTGTTTAATAACTTCTTTTGTAATTAGAAACGTTTACGGTGCACATTTAAATTAAATGTACTTTTTCACATACATCGGTTGTAAATTTTGTGTCAATATTTTTTTTCTTTTTTATTGCTAGTTTAGGGTGTTTTACATGCAATTAATTAATTAGGTGAAGTAATAATAAAACTAAAACACAATTTAAACAATGCACAGTATTGCACACATTGAACTTTTTACGTAATCAAAAATTTCGGAAGCAACGTTGACGTCATAGTTGTTTCTTCTATATGTCTGTCAAAAAGTGGCCTCGTGCTAACAACCACTTTATTAGGTTACCTATTATTATTCAATGATTTTAATTTACAAATTATGAAATTTTAATTTTTAATACAATTAATTTGAAAATCTAAAAACCATTGTTATTTCATAGTTTTAAATTTTCACTTCTATCGACAGTCCCGATAATTGCTCATTTTTTTTAATCCTTATTTAGAGTTAAAACATGTAAGGAAATTAAAGTCTACAACAACACAACTAATTCTTCCTTATAATTATTTTTCTAACAACTAATGCAACGATAAACCGTGGTGACAGTATAATTTAAAATTAGCTAAAGATATTGTAAAACCACAGAGGCGTTTCCAAGCCAAGTTTTATTTGAGGAAATATAAAACAAATTGTATCTAGTTAGATATTGAATAAATATATTTCTGAAGTATTCGTTCACTCGGTCTTGACGATGAGATTACTAAATTGACATTCGAATGTATTTTGAGATACTAGAAATGAAAATTATATTAAATCATGTATTGCAATATGACGGGATAATTAGGACATATCAATTACACAGATGTTTAACTATTTGGCCTCTATATAAATTCAAAACTTTTATCTTTCAGTATGTTAAATTGTAACATTAAATTTGCTTTGTTTATTATTATTATTATCCAGATTCTTATCCTAGAATGTGATTAATTAAACTTAAAACCTTAATAGCTAAACTAAACGAAGAATATTAATCAAAGCAATATTGTAAGAATTAACAAGTTAAATTCCTTTGCAAACTGTTCTAAAATTGTTTTGATTTTGCTAATAACAAGTTATAATCCTAGTGTTCCATTTGTGTGGGTTATTTATGTAACCAGATTCGTTACAATAGATCTAATGAAAAAACTACATAAAGAAATAAATATCATTGAATTACGTAACTTTTAACTACATATATCTAAAATTGAGCATGATTTCCTTTAGGTACCGGCAATACAAGTAATGATGGTACCTACAAACCTTCATTCCTAACTGACCAGGAGTTAAAGCATCTTATTCTAGAAGCAGCTGATGGATTCCTTTTTGTAGTAAGCTGTGATACTGGACGAGTTATATACGTTTCGGATTCTGTTGCGCCAGTACTCAATTATTCTCAGAGCGACTGGTACGGATCTTGTTTGTATGACAACATTCATCCTGAGGATGTAGAGAAGGTTCGTGAACAATTATCGACGCAAGAGCCACAGAATACTGGAAGGATATTAGATTTGAAAAGTGGCACCGTAAAGAAAGAAGGGAATCATTGTACGTAACAAAAAATTAAATATATTTATTTAGTAGTTTATAGGTAAGAATAATGATTTACTGTTAATTTTCAGCTTCGATGAGGTTGTGCATGGGTTCCAGGAGAGGCTTCATCTGTAGAATGAAAGTAGGAAACCTTCCTCCAGAGAGTATGACTGTAGGACACTTAAATCGCCTTAAACAACGGAATAGTTTAGGTCCAGGTCGTGATGGTCAAAACTATGCTGTTGTGCATTGTACTGGATATATTAAAAATTGGCCGCCTACAGGTAAATTTTAATGTAACTTATTTGAAAATCTTTATTAATTGTTTTAATTCATAATATGTACACATTTTAACCTGATTTTTTATGGAGACTATTCAAATTAATAACAGGATTGGTTTGACCCTTTCATCATCTTAGTCGTATGGTCGACTAATTTAATTAATAACAATCACTGTTATATATAGATGATAGCTGCTCAGCTTGCAACATTAACTGCACATACCTAATGGCCGATATATTTAAAATAACATTTCACCTCGTTCCATGGCAGATTCGTAAATTATTGCTTTGATAGAATAAGTAATATATTTTCGGAGTTATTTTGATTGTCTTCAAACTAACTTGGAAAAATTATCAGATATGTTCCCAGGTGTTCAACTAGACCGTCAAGCCGAAGAGGAAATGCACGCATCCCATTGCTCCCTGGTAGCAATAGGAAGGTTGCAAGTTACTTCAACTCCAAACACAAGTGACATGTCTGGGTCCAGTGGCAATGCTGAATTCATATCAAGACATTCCATGGATGGGAAATTTACTTTCGTGGACCAAAGAGTCATGGGTCTCTTGGGATATTCAACAACAGATCTTTTAGGCAAAAGTTGTTTTGATTTTTTCCACCCAGAAGATCAGACTCACATGAAGGATAGCTTTGAGCAAGGTAATTATTTCATCGTATTTTTTCTGTTGTTCTATATTATTTCATAAAAATAAATGCGATTTGTTTTACTAATATAGTGTTTTGTTTAAGTATTAAAATTAAAGGGACAAGTATTGTCTGTAATGTACAGATTTCGAGCTAAGAACAGGGAATGGGTTTGGCTTCGAACTAGTGCGTTTTCATTTCTAAATCCGTATACCGATGACGTAGAATATATTGTGTGTACCAATACGACGGCAAAATCAGTTCACACGCCTAGCGAAGCACCTGCTGAGGCGCCAGAACAAGTCAGTTATCAACAACCTGGGTTAGACTATAGTTTGCAAAGACGTGATCCCATTTATTCTCACATGCTTCCCACCACACATATCCAAAATGAGTACCTGCCAATGTCAACTACTACAAGTCCAGACGATTCTCGGTATCCAAGATTGCTTGCTGATCCCCAACAGGCCGCCAGGCCTAGTAGCGTTCAAAATGTCTATACCGCCTATGAACCTACTCCATCTCCAATAGCTTATGGATCGCCGCAAGCTAGTGCCAGTAACAGTAATACTGGTGTTTTGGCAAGGTAAACAAACTTGTTAATTTAGACAATTTGTGATAAATACACATTGTTAATTTTTTTTTTACATTTCAAAATTGGGCAGTAAATTTTTGTGACTACATATTTTAGGTTAAATAAAGGCAGCACAACCAGTCCAACTCCTGCCGCAGCTGCCTGGACACTAAGGCAACCGCAACAAGCTCCTGATGGTTATCAATACAGCCAGCCGAGTCCTAGGTCTCCAGGGCCGACATACACACAATTAAGTGGGGGTAGATCTGGGACTAGCGCAGCTGCTGCAGCCTATCAGTGGACCAACTGGCAAAACTCAGCACAGGCATCAGAAGGTGGCCCTGGATCTTCAAGTTCAGGGCCTCCTCCACAACCACAACCCCACGAACTCTCGGACATGCTACAGATGTTAGACCAAGGGGGTGCTGCATCCTTTGAAGACCTTACAATGTTTAACACAACATTTGAGTAAAATTATATATTTTTGTACAAATAAAGATCGGTTAAATAACGGATTTGTAGAATTACTCGTTTTTTGAACCAAATAACTCGATAATTATTTTAATTTTAATTGATGGATATCAAGTTAGTAGTCAGGTAGATAAAAACATTTCTAACAAATCTATAACATATCAGGAACGTCTTTATGGTGTTCTTAATTTTAATTTTCTTTTATCGTATTTTCACAATTGTTACAACACTATATTTTTATATTTTATCCTAAATTCAGGCTTTTTAATTTGGTTAATCTACATAATTCTACGTAAAAAAATCATTTAAAGAAAACGGCAGTTTATTTGACTGAAAATGATGTAGTTCATTGAATCGCTAGTTATTTAACCTCTGTAAAATAAATATCATGTGTTATATGAAGTGAGACTTAGTGGGATAAGTGAAGCGTGTGTGTCTTATTGAACCAGGATTGTTAATAAACTAAAAAAGCAGCTCAACCTGAACTTCGATAAATCAACGAGACTCGTTTGTTATTTCTAACTGTTGTGACGTCCAAAATTGTATAGCTTAAGATTTGGCAAAATGCTATGTTACTCTTCATTAAGGTGATTGTATATTGCTAGCTTTTAATAATTTTAATTTTTTTGTGGTTTGTATTTTATTTTACTTTTTTACAAAGTCGTTAAAAATAGAGGTAAACTGCAAATTAAAAAAAAAATTAAGACATTGTTAACTGCGCAAACTGTTTGTTAAACAGCCCTTGATCTTCAAGATTGTTTTATTAAAATTATTTTATAAAAAGAAATAGCTCTAATTCAAGTACAAATAACTCACAAATTGTAGTGATACGAAATACAAGTAGTAATTTTTGACAACTCTCAGATTTCTGCTAAGCAAATAAGCACACTCTTTTTTAAACAATAATGATTAAAATTTTAAATTTCAATTTGTGTAATAATTGTTTAATTGACAAAATTAATTAACCAAGACATTTTTATTTATCTTACCTAATATCTGAATATTTGTAAGACAAGGTTTTATTCAAGCCTTATTTACTGTAACATGTTTTTCTACTCTACTAATTTCCTGAAGAATATCTATAAAACTTAAAGTGGAAACCTATGTCTTTGATTGCTAATTTATAACAGGTAAAATTGCGGTTTGCCGGTGAAAATGTTCATTTGCTAGTAAGCGCCAATGTATAATCATCTTATTTTAATATTGTGGGGTAGTCTGTATACTCGGTTTTATAATTTCCCATGAAAATTTAAGTGTCGAGTTTACTCAAACAGTACCAGGTATCTCAAATTATAACTTGAATTCAGCAATATTGCCAATACAAAATTTAAAAATAAAATCGAATTAAATAATCTCAAAATCGATTAATGTCAGTTTTGGCTGGTGTGTAAAAGTCTATTAAAAAATTAATTATTTTAGTCCATAACTTTTAAATATTAACATATTTAGATTAGTTGATGGTACACATTGATGTGTGGTGGTTAATATAAATATGTATAACATTTATCATAATTTATTTAAAATTTAGCTTGTTTAAAAATCTTAATTTGTATTTATATATATATATATATATATATATATATATATATATATATATATATATATATATATATATATATATATATATATAATTATAAAAAGAAATCAGAAATAAATGATGAGTTGTTAAAAACTAACAAGCTCCTAAATTCTTTTAATAAAATATATTTCAATTTATCAACATTACTATCTCTCTCTCGATAATAGTAGAACAATATTCTCAATTTAAAAAAGTAAGTATACTTTTTACTTATACTTTTTTTTTTCACCAATTTATCAGAAAATCGTTTATGTGAGAATAGCTTTTAAAATGGGTGAAAAATATTTGAATTTCTGTTTTCCTCTTAACCACTGCCTAAATTTATTCTATTAACAAAACCTGCTATTAAATTAATAATTAGACAGCTGAACGGTATCAAAGTGAAGATAATTGTGGTCAAAAATTTGTGTAGGGGTCAATAATAATTTTAAGTATTAAATTTTGATTTATTCGTCAATTAATTAAAACCTTTTTTAAAAATGTGATATAGAAAAAGCACACATAATTTTATATGCAAACATTTAAAATCAAAACAATAGTAAAAAGTAAAAATATTTATGTAACCAAAAAAAAATATTTCAACAAAATACAAATTTATATAATCGTTCAATCACTCAGTTACATTTTATGTTCTTATTTAAATCATTAAGCTTTACAATATTTTTTAATATATTACACGTATCGGATATATTTCTATCTATCTATCTTCAATTCAAAAATGTAATGTAAATTATTTAAAGTCAAAATAAATTTTACATTCCTGCTAAATTTCTATTATAATGGCACACTGATACGACGCTGACCTGGTGCTTCACTTCTATTTTAATTATCATTGTTACATTTAATACATCTTATTTTTCTAGACATCAAGCTTTGAATCTTTTTAGATGATTGCCGATTTAAACTGTATAGGATGCTTCTGCAGTTAAAAACCTAAAACGTTTTTTGTTTTAAATACTGCGACATAGTAGTGTAACGTAATAGTGTTTGTTGGATTATTAAAGGTATTTGAGATACTTGGAATTTTTTGGAATTTTAATCCATACTGATATTAAAAGGCCTTGTGCTTTGCAATGTGGTGCAAACAAAAAAACACTATGTAAAGTACAATTGTAATTTAACTTTTAATTTAGTACCTAATGAGTTAAATGTGTCGGTTTGAATTTCTTGCAAGTACCATTACAGTCGATATTTTTGTAGATTTTTAATTTATACTTTTTCTGTATAAAAACAAAGCACGTTTATTATATCGTTTTGAAGGATTTTAGAAAATTTAAATAATTATATTTTATTGCTATCAAAAGTCAATAAATTCTTTTAAGAATTGTATAAATAATTTTTTTTAATTGTGACAAACAATATTTTTTATATCCCTCTTGTTCACACTTAATTTTTGGAAAAAGCTAATCTGCATCTTGGTTACACATAATCATAATATATCTAAATTGAACTATTGGTGTTTTGTATTAATGCGTAATAGTACGGGGAGTTAAAAGAATTTCTAATACCGCCAACCAGCAACTTAATTTAAACTTACTGAATTTTCATATTTTGTATTAAAACACAGAAGTGAGAGGAAGTATATGATTTTGAACAGGATCAAGTATAATTCAGCAAAAAAACAATTACTCTTGGCAAATAGTCAGTACTATATACACCTAACTTTGATACATTATTATTAATAATTAAAAACACTAGAGACAAATTACTACTAAAAGGCACACTTGCAACACGACAGCAACGCCGCTACGAGTGCCGATTTAGACCGAATTGATTACCATTATCTTTTGTAACGGTTACCCAATGTTTTTCCATCAAAAAATGTATTAGAATTGAAAGTAAATAAAAAATTATAAATGGTTATTTTTGAGATCATTAAGGTCTGCTCTTTTGGCCAGTGACAAAATTAAAAAAAAAATTGGTACCCAATATACTACATAATAATTTTACATATTCTAGCGAAGGGTGTTGGCAGTGAAACAAATCAATGGGGCCCTGTATAACTTAATGAGCAGTCAGAACGTGTCAAAAAAAAGGCATGTCTGGCAGTGCATAGAGGAGCGCTGGTCACTACACTTATGTATGGTAGTAAATGTTGGGTTTGGCAGAAGAAGCATAAAAATAGGATTAATCCTGCGGAGATGAGTAGTCTGAGAATTGTATAGCCGGAGTGACTAGGTTGGATAAAGTGAGGAATAGTGTGATAAGGGAACGCTGTGATGTGAAAAAATATGTAGTTACAAAGATAGAAAAAGAGATGCTTAGACGGTTCGGACACATAGAGAGGATGGATGAAAGTTGATTGACGAAACAGATTTATTAGGCGAGTGTGAATGGGCAAGTTGGTAGAGGTCGACCTCGGCGAACATATCTCGATCAGATCAATATTGTTTTGAAGAAAGGCCAGGTCAAGAGTACCAACAACCGACGAGCATGTATGAGAGCACTGATTATCAGGATACTGTGTGAATTGATTAAAAAACATTTAACATTGTAGTGTGAGAAATATGCAAGTATGTTTCATCGGTATTAATGATTTTTTTCTTACACCAATAAACCTGGCAGAGCCATTTGCAAATTTCAAAACTACAGTAGCGCAGTAATTAATTAGCAATTTATTTCACATTGACGAATTTATTACCCTTCATTAAAACGAAAAAACCAATGGCTCTGTTAGCTTCAACATTCTGTTAGACTCGGTTTAAAGAAAGCTACAGCTGAACACAGCGGTATTGTCTGGGACATGTTCCGAAAACCACGTCTCGGAGACCTAGAATATACAGATGATCAATGTCTACTACTTATACTCTTCAAGATATAAAATAAAAAGTAGCAAAGCTCATAGACGAAGCAAAACAAGTGGGACTTAAAATTAATGTCAGGAAAACGAGAGATATGCGTATAAACACGACTAACCCTAACAAAATATTTATTCAAGAACAGGAAATTCTTGACAAAATTCTCTTTTAAAATATTAATATTTTTGTAGCAGGATAGCAGAAACTCAGAGATATTTTCCTAAAAATTCTTGACATTTTTTTTAATATATTAATATTTTTGTAGCAGGATAGCAGAAACGCGAAGAGATGTTTTTTATAAATTCTTGACAAAATTCTCTTTTGGAATATTAATATTTTTGTGGCAGAATAGCAGAAACGCGAGGAGGTATTTTTTAAAAGTTTTGACAAACTTCCCTTTTAAAATATTATTTTTGTAGCAGGATAGCAGAAACGCGAAGAGATATTTTTTTTAAATTCTTGACAAAATTCTCTTTTCAAATATTAATATTTCTGTAGCAGGTTAGCAGAAACGCGAAGATATATTTTTTTATAAATTCTTGACAAAATTCTCTTTTAATATATCAATATTTTTGTAGCAGGATAGCAGAAACGTGAAGAGATATGTTCTTGATAATTCTTGACAAAATTCTCTTTTTAATATTAATAATTTTGTAGCAGGATAGTAAAAACGCGAAGAGATATTTTTTTATAAATTCTTGACAAAATTCTCTTTTGCAATATTAATATTTTTGTGGCAGAATAGCAGTAACGCGAAGATATTTTCTAAAAACCCTCGGCAAAATTCTCTTTTAAAATAATAATGTAATTTTCAAATGGCTCTGCTAGATTTATTGGGGTCTCTTTCATGTGATACTGTTTTGTTCTTTACAAAAATTATAAACGCTTTAATCTTGCATCCTAACTGTTCATTAACATTTCAATTATTAAGTGTTAAAGTTGACTGCCCGCACTCAAAAACTACTGGTGCATTGCGTACTTCTTGTAAGATTGCTTTTAAAGTTGTCCATTGCTTTTGTATTATAGGAAAATAAATTTAGGATTACCTTGATTCTTGTCCCTGTCCTTCTGAAATAAAACTCGGGACTTCCGTTAGATGTTTTCGGAGATTAAATACAAGGTTGCTACATGTCTCTACTCCTTAAAGCCTCATCGCGAATACCTTGTTCGATATTCCTGTCACAGACAATACTACGATAACTTTTAATTGGAATTTTCAAGTCATTGTTTCGACTCTTTTAATTACATTAGTAATTACCTATTTTATTTCCGCAGTGTTGTGCTTCTTACCGTTCGCATACTTACAACTCCCTATGTCTCCGCAATTACTCGCGTCTCCCAGTTGGTAATTGTAGTGCAGCAAAGTGCAAGTTGCTACAATAACTGCTATTCACACACAAGTAAAAAACATTTCACTATGCTACGGATGCAGTTTTTTAATGCTCACAGAACACAGCGATGTAGGTAAGTTAACTAAAAGTGATTTCGCTGACATTATAATGCACTTCATGAAAGAGGGCTTCTCGGTAATTGACGTGTTTTGTATTAGTTCAAATCCCGTCAAATTGAGCTATCTGAGGTTCCTTTAAATAGTAATTCATTTCTATAAGTACTTCTAAAAGCCAATTCAAAAGAACTTATTGATGTGTTTATGTCAGTAAAAACAATGTTAATAAACTTTAAAAAGACTAAAGACGATGATCTTAATGTGCTCTTAACAAGTCGACCGTGCGAGTTATTCGAAACAATATGCAACTAATAAAATACTGTATGTATGACAAAAATGTCTATTTTAGAGTTTTGATATATAAGCAACACAAATTTCAATTATTTGTCATGTTAATAATCCATAACTTTCTTGTTCACTACTGAGTAGTTTTAAAATTAAAAATATGTGCAATTATCAAGTTATGTACCATAAGAGCGAGGAGGTGAATGATATCTAACATGATCAGAAGTAAATGGCAAGAAATAAAGTATCCCCGATATATCGACAACACAAATTTTAAATACTTGTAATCATGATTGCTTTTTATCTGGTTTTTTAAATAATGAATACAACTGTATAAAAAAATCTAAGTATCGATTATTTGAAAAAAAAACCTATTAATATAAAAAGCCTTTTTAATTTGACTTAATTTTTATAACAAAAAGACCTTTACATAAAAAATGGTATAAAATCGCTACTAGTGTACATTATCATAAAATCATATAATTTTAAACCTAACATGTTTTAAATTTAATTACATCTGAAAATATACATGTTTGGTAAATAAAATAGTTTATATAAATACAGTAACAACAAAATATATATAAAATATGGAGTTTTATAGCTGAATATCAATCTCTAAAATTAAACAGGCATCATTTCTTTTAAATTCAGTAAATCAATATCAAATATCAATACAAAATAAGTTCACTTAAATATTATAGTATCTACCTAACCTTTACAATGATATGGCAAATATTGTTTTATTCTTGTTTATATCACAATTTTTATTAAAGAATTGCCACCAAGTACCTCCATCTACATTCAAAGTCTGAACATTTTACTTTTAAACCAGACAATTAATGAAATATAGCGGTGTTCAAACCAGAGCATAAGGCTCGTTATCGAACGCGATGGCTGTGCGGTCAGCCGCGGTCCATGTAACTAAATGGAAAAGTGCAAACCTCCGCGATATGACAAACGCGTCCGCCTCTCTCTGCAGCGAACTGCCGCGGTCAGCGAACAGAACGGCACGCACCATTTGCCCGTCAGTTCGCGAGTTTTGCAACACGATTCCTGTTATAGAAAAAATTATTGAAAAAGTTCGTGAGCAACCAATTCTCACACTGAATATAAAAAAAAAGACAAAATTGCAATGTCCATTGGTAAAGTGGCAAATAAGTAAAAAAAATATGTACTTTTCAATAAAAATTATTAATCACTCATCTTCGTCCACTAATAAAACGAGGAGTAAAGCTGTTTTCTCTTCATTCATCGTTGTTAAAATACTAATTTTTAATAAATTTTTAAAAGCTGTAACTGACACGAAACGCATTGGTGTGCGGATATGTTTGTTCGCCTTGTTACCGCACCGCGCCCGCTACCTCTCTAGTTTACGCGCCGCTTTTTTGCACATATTAATGGTTTTTATTATATTAAATATTAATGTAAATCATACAGTAATTATTTCGGTTATAATGGAGCTTTGACTGGAATTTAATTTATGTATGCCGGTGTCAAACGTTTTATGTAACACGTTCAATGCGTCAGCATAGATAAAAACTGATCAATCTGGCAAGTTCGCAAAAAATATATTTTTGTTGTAAATCCCGATACTCATATAAGTGCATTACCCGCCAAGTAGAAGGATGCTCTAATGACACATACTCTACGTCTTCCACATTGAACGTGTTAACCTAAAAACCAACAACTAGTTGATTTTACTTAGTTACCATGTCATTTACATTAAAATCATATTAAAATTATTTAAGCCAACTACTACTATGTTTTTATATTAGTATTTTGTATTTTATTGTTATATGGCAGTGTCTTAGTTTGATATAAATTATACTAAACTTAGAATTCCTATTTTAATATTAACTATATCTGCAAGAAAACCTTGTAAAAAATAATAATTTATTAAGTAAAATGATAAAAAGAACCACTAGGTACAAAAAAATAGACAGTAATATTTAGTTTGCATTTTCAAATATTCAATTATGTATAATTTGTACTCCTTTTTTGGTTTTTTATAAAAATTATTACTTGTGCATGTAGATGCAAAAAATAAAGAATAAAAATGACAATTGTCCATAATTTCAATAAAATATAAAATTTGTATCACAAAGAAAAAACAATTTATGTCCCATCAGAACCTCGTAGAAAAAAAAACCGCGCAGTTGTTTGAGCGCAAAGCCAATTACTGAGCGATCACAAACGAAATTTTGAGTCTTAAATCACTACATTTATTATAAAATATGTATAGAAATAAAATTAAATAATGAAATTAAGAAATTATAATATTGGAAATAATTAGTTTTTTGTTTTACCATTTTACTAACTTTTTTATTAAACCTAAATAAAATAGCAAAATTTAAATAATTAAATAAAAATTGTCTCTAGGTACCTACTTTACAGTCTTTAAGCATTTTAAAATTAAATAATTCATTATGATTAATTGAAATAACTTAAATTGCCTACACATCAAAAAGCTCCACATTATTTTTCGTGTTTTTCTCTATGGGCTCCAAAACGGCTGGACCGATTTTGATGAAATTATCAGGTAATCTTCAGATTAGCCCGGTAGGTGATCCCGTGAAGTTTGGCAATCAAATCAATGAAAGGGGTGAGAGAGGGTTGGAATATAAAAACTAACAAAAATGGCCGAAATTAGTATCAAATTAACGGTCCGATTTTAATGAAATTTTGTAAATGTGTATTGATTACTCCAACTTGATAGATAGGATACTTTGTATCCTGATAAGCCCCTACCTAGACAGGGGCGAGAGGGGGTTGAAATATAAAAACTATCAAAAATGGCCGATATTAGTGTCGAATTCACAGTCTGATTTTAATAAAATTTTGTAAATATGTATTGATTGCTCCAACTTGATAGATATGATACTTTTTATCCCGATAAGCTCTACGAAAGCGATGAGAGGGGCTGAAATATAAAAACTATCAAAAATTGCCGATATTAGTGTCGACTTCATAGTTTTTGAGTTCTATAGTGACATTCCCAATTTCTTTATCACCACTACGAAAAGGGTGGGAAGGGTATGGAATATAAAAGCTATCAAAAACAGTAGATTTTAGAGTTGAATTAATAGTCTTTAAGGACGCTGAGTTTGATAGTGACATTTCCAATTCTGTTAGCACCCATACAAAAGGGGTGGGAAGAGAATGAAAAATAAAAACATTAAAAACGCCGATATTAGTGTCGCATTCATAGTTTTCGGGATCGCTGAGTTTGACAGTGATATTTGCAAAGCAGGCAAGCCAACGTTTAGACAGGACAACGTCTGCCGGGTCCGCTAGTACTTTATTAAGTTATTTCCCTATCTTTTTTGAATTTAAGCTCTACAATAAAAACTATGGATAATTTTAATTTTGTATGTACTTATTAACTAGACTTTTTCGTATCAAAGTTTCATGTGAATAAACATTAGCCAGATTGTATATCAATATATTGGAAAAATTAAAATAATCACTCGTAACTTTAAACCTATTAAAGAACACATTAAAGATAAGAACGGCACCCTAATAACTAATATAAACGATGAGCTCGACGTCTAGAAAGACTACTGTACATCACTATGATGATGATTACAAATCTCTTGAACAAATAAGCCCGGAAAATGAACCTAATATCCTTTTGAGTGAAGTAGTCGCAGCAATCAGAGCACTTAAGAAAGAAAAGTCCACCGGAATAGATTCGATCCCTGAGGAGGTCTGGAAGGCCCTTGAGGAGAGGAACATTAAATACCTACATCTGTTATGCCAGCAAATTTGGAACAACAGAGTGTGGCCAGACGAATGGTCTGTATTCACTATAATACCCATTCATAAGAAGGGATCAACGATGGACTGTAACAATTATCGTCTGGTTTCCCTGATCTCACATGCGAGCAAAATAATGCTGTATGTTCTTCGATCTCGGTTGGTCTAATTCCTCGATCACCAAATAGCACCTGAACAGTCAGGATTTGTCAAAGTGTGAGGTACACGAGAACAAATACTAAACGTCCGAATACTTATGTAGAAGGCCAGGGAATACTATGCACCCATATGTGTTTTGTCGACTACGAAAAAGCGTTCGACAATGTAAAATGGTCAAAGTTGTGGGAAATCTTGTGCGTTGCGGGAGTACCTACTCATCTGGTAAATCTTATAAAAAAGTTATATAAACAAAGTAGAGCAACGACTCGAGAGAACATCAAAAGAGTATGGTCTAAAAATCAACTATGCCAAATCTAAAGTATTGATAGTTGATAGATCGGATAAGACAGCAAACAGACCACATCACATTGCCAACTGTGAAGTGGTAGATCAGTTTGTTTATCTGGGTGCCCTTAACCACTCCTCTAGCAGCTGCGAGGTGGAGATCCGCCGTCGTATTCAACTTGGCCGCACAGCAATGAGCCAATTGCATAAAATTTGGAAAGATCGATATATATCCATCAATACCAAAAAAACACTGGTCCATGCCCTAGTGTTCTCCATTTTCAGGTACGCTTCCGAGACATGGGTTATGAAGGCAGCCGACAGGCATCGGGTCGATGTCTTTGGAATGTGGGTATGGCGAAGAATGCTAAGAATACCGTGGACGGCACATCGCACCAATGTGTCAGTGCTGAACGAGATTGGACCATCAAACCGTCTCAGTAGCTTGACATCAGCGCGAATACTGAACTTCTTCGGACATATAACTCGTCACGACAACATTGAGAGACTGATTGTCCAGGGCAAACCCCTTGGCAAAAGGAAACGCGGACGCTCCCCATCTAGATGGACATACATTGTATCAAAAGTAACCGAGCGTCCACTAGTGGAAGCTATTAGAACTGCTGCTGACCGTGGGAGATGGCGAGAGATTGTAAGAAGAGTTCTGAGTAATAACACCTGACATTAACTTGTGATCACTACACGTCGTTTTCGACGTTAGACTAAGAAGAAAATATCAATACAAAGTACACAACATTTTATAATAAGTTTTACAATGATTTTAATTTAAAAAGGTCTCTTTAGTATTATGTCTAAATATTAGTAATTTTCCCGTATTAGTAAAAAAATCACCATCATGTAAAGCAGTTAAATCTATATTTGCATATACGTATAAGGAGACTGATACAATAAGCAGACAAATAAGAATAAAAATGGTTAAAAAACTATTTTTAACTATTTTTTACGCGCGTGGTTTAAAATTTGGGCTGTTTTTGGTCGCGCGGTAATTGTATTGCTCAGATTTCACATTGCGCTTAAATTGCCGTGCGGTTTGTTCTCCGCAGTTTTGACGTGGAATCAAGTCAATTTAATAATAACAAAAAAACCATCTTGAAAACATGTTTAACAAATCAAACATAAAAATACACAAATATTTATTAAAAATCAATTTCAATAATGTATTGAAATTAGAGAATGTAACTTAACACATGCAATGTTGAATTTTAAATGTACATATAACAAGCTTTTAAGGGTTCTCTTTGACGACTGTTCACTCTAGCAATAGGAGTTAATGTAACATTGCTTTAATTTTAATTGGAACAGATAATGTATCTATGCAGAAATCATAATTTCAAAAAAATGTTTAATTTATAAATGGTCAATTAAGCACTATTAAAAATTTATGAGTGACACAAGGAAGTAATTATTATATAAGTCAGTCGTTTTAATAATTCGAAATGTTTAATTGGATGATGGAAAACTTATGAAGATTGGACTGGATCGCAACGTATTTAATTACGTTATCACCCAATTTAAACAGTAAGTACTCTTACAATATACGAATCCTGTATTAGCACACAAATATTTTGTTGTGAATGAGACAATACCCGCAATGTATTAACAACAATTTTCCCATTATAAAATGATTATGTTCATTTGATAAAATTAGTGATAAAAATTTTTCAGATTTATTTCACAATATCCTTGTAATCTATGGAGCTATGAATCCATTACTAACTACCGACGAGTTCAATTCTGCGATATTTTTTTCTTTTATTAGAAACGGGATCCTTGAAAAGAACCGGATCTAGTCTTAAGTTTGATCTTAGTAGTGGCATATAACCAAAGACTGCTGCGAACGTGTTTAAGCAAGTTTGTCTCTGAATAAAATGATCCGGGTCATTCCAAGGCGACCAGCTGCCGGCGCTGGGTTGTTCTTTGTACTGTTTCCGTTGTGTAACCTTTATTGGAGGTCTTCGAGTAACATGACTTACTAAAAAATTCATTAATATATCCTCGCAATTTTGACTCTGATCGACAGTTTTATGCAACAAAGGACTTAGCCATTCTGTATACAGATAATTGTAGTATCTGTGATAAAAGGCAGCCCCCGTCAATACAATAGAATAATCATTTGTCCACTTAGATGTGTACCCCCAAGTTGACTTTGAATCATCCCAATAGTGAGATCTTCCTGGATACCCAACTATTCTATCAGGAAATTGTTTCCATACTGTAAATGCAAAATCAATTTCCTCAGTAGTGAGAATAGTATCTTCATCTAAAGATAATATTGCTTCAGTTTCAATTTCTTTATGAGGATAAAACCTCTGAGATATACTAGATTTGGCCTCATTACCTATATTAGAATTAACACTCGGTTGAACAATATGTAGAGGAACATGCACAGGTAACCCAGGCCATCTGTTTCTGTTAACAGGACGTTTTTCGCTTGACCAAACTATTAATATTTTTGCTACATATTTGCTCTTACCTACGTTACTTACAAGCCTGTACAGGGGAGAATTACTAACTAATGGGAGTCCTAATTGACAGTACACTACTGCCGTGAAACTTGTCCCTTCATCTTTCTCTACGTGAAATGGAAAATCCTCGGAAACGTCTGAAAACGTTGATAAAGTAACTAAAGCTCCAGGGAAATTGTTCCACGCCATCCCATCCCTAATTGGTTGCTTTGGAAGTCGTTCTCGAATTATCTCCAATGTCGTGTACACTATTTTTTCTATGGAAGAGAAGTATCGATCATACAGGACTTGTGTTTGTTGGCGAAGTTGTAAAATTTTTCTAGGTGATAGAGACCGGATTATATGAGGAACCTGTACAAAAAAATACATTATTGTAAAAACGATCAAGTACTTAACAACATAACCATACACCCATTGAAATCATTCAGAAACTTTTTAAATCTTGATACTGTTCCATACCAGTATCGTTTTGGTCTTCTGTTAGACAATACTCTAAAATATAGGTCTTTCTTAACAAACTAACCACACAAGAGAGCATTTTAAGGGTTCCCCATTAAAATTAATTTAATTAGATCTCTTTTTCTTATGTCCGTTTTTTTAAAGTTTATTGAGTATTTGAATGGTAGGCTATGCATATTTTGTCTCGTTAATGACAGCTATTGAAATAATTTATTTTAATTTACAATTTTAAAAAATTTGTTAAAAGATAAACAATTTTGTGCAGTACTTGCGATAGATTTTCGTTAAAAGTAAGATTATAAATTTTTTCTTTTTTGAAAGTAATACGTTTTTTGTGGTGGACTGTTTAATTTTTGACACCAAAGAATTAGAAAAATGAATGGAGCAAGGAATTTAACTGGAAAAGAGGTAGTGCGAGCCTCGGTTTTATTGGATGAGGGATATTGTCAAAGTTATGTTGCCAATTTGTTAGGCAAAAATCGTTCCTCAATAAGCCATATAGTAAGACGCTTGAATGAGGTAGGAAATTATTCTAGAAAACCAGGGCAAGGGCAAAAACAATGTACTAACAACCAAGATGAATGTTTTATTAGACAATACGCTTTAAGACACTGTCACTAGTTCTGTGATCAGAAACGAACGCAAAGCTGTGCGCAATGTCACAATTTTTTCTAAAACAGTTAGAAGACAGTTAAATAAAGCTGGATTAAACAGTATGAGATCATACACTGCACCGTTGCTTTCTAGAGAGAACAGAATTGCCAGGTTACGTTTGGCTCGAAAACATCAAAATTGGTCTATGGATAATTGGATAAGTTTTATTCACAGATGAAACTAGGGTGAGCCTACACATACAGATAGTCGTGAACGAGTCTGGCTAAGACCAGGAGAGAAGTTTGCTCCTTGCAATACGCCATACGCCTTCTGACTCTGTTAAAAGCACTTTGGCCTGGTGCAGTGGTGAAAATATATAATGCACTTTTATTTTTAGCTGTTGCTTTTATGAGAGAATTGAACCTCAACAAATTCAAATCTTTTTATTTTGCCATAGCTCCATATAAACCCAAAATACATGTTACACCCGTTTGAAATATATTATTGGAGTCTTCTTTAACATTTTTAATACTTTCGCTGTTTCGTATAAATCATGACAATTCTTAAAATGTTTGGCAAAATTAATTTTTCCTTTATTAAAAAAGGCAGATGTAGTATCACAACCTGTGGTAGCGTGTAAAAAAAAGGATGTTCTTTACATTTCGGTAGCAATTCTTCTAAACTTTTTGAAAAAGATATTTTTTGTTGAACTTTGCATCGAGATGGTTTTAGAAAATATATATCACGATCCTCATCCACCAATGCCGTTAATATAACCAAAACGTTAATATCTTCTGACACTAACATTTTTTGTTTCTAAATTAATTGGTGTATCAACAATAAATTTATCTGCATCACTTTTCTCTATATGACATAGGGTCGCACTGACTCTTCCCCCACGTAACAGCATGTAACATGAGAGCATACCCCTCCCCCCCTGTAGAGAGAGTTACGTGGTTTATGGATGGCCCCCAAATCTTAAGAATAATTTCAATTCCAATTTTATAGAGAAATATTGAAGCTAATTCACTTTTAAAGTATCTGATAACACTTTTTCTAATTTTTAATTTAACCAATGTCCATAAAAAATTATTAAAATAAATTCATTATAGCAATTTGTATGATTTAATTTGTTGTTGCATTAATTTTATCCAGGAGTGTATAAATAATAATAAAAAACACCTGTAGTAATAAACGTTCATCAGCCCATATTGCACCTTTATTCCAATCTACAACTTGAGAAAATGGCAATGCCCAACTATTTGAGAGAAGAACAGGAATACAGCCGGTTTGAAGGGCTTCTAAAAACCTAAAGGAACCCAATCTTCTACCCCTGGGAACCAAGCAAAATGTAGAATTTTGTAGAAGTGTTTCATAATCATACCTGAAAATTATTAAATAGTTATACATAGGTAAAAGTAGCATGAAAAAATGTGACGTGTACGCCTCCTAGTAAAAACTATGCATTGTGTACAAGTGTTGTTATTATATTTTAATCCATCATTTCTCCACGTAAGAGTTTCAACACCCTAAAAAGCCAAATATTTAAGTGTTTCTATAGACTTCTGAAAACACTTTTTCATTAAAAATGAATTAATTATTAATCATATTGATACAATTTTTAAGAGGCTTATTGTAAGTACCTATTAGTTGAATATGGTTTTATGACAAAATGTTGATCAAAATGTTATACTTAAGTACTTACATGATTATAACATGAAATTTATTAACAGAATAATTCAAAAGTTTGTCCTTTTTTTAATAGAATATTGAAGTGAAAAAAGAATGTTTTAAATGATAGATCAATGTTAAATCAGTAAAATATACTTGCTTATCATACTCCTTATTATCCTCGTCACATCTTTCATCCTTCATATCTTTCCAACTCTTTCCATGTCTACAAGTTGTGACCATAATTATGTCTTTTGTGTTATGTAAATGATATAAAGAATTTCTAGTATCTGAACCAATACCATGCACATATCTTTTGCCTTTGAATGCCAGTAGATAGGTCTTCTCTAGAGGAAAACTGTTTGCTGAACCAGATCCAAGATCCCCTCCTTTTGCAGGATGAATTTTATGAAATAAAGGTATGCTGATATCAAAGCCAACACGCATATGGTTTTCAGACATACTGGCTTTGGCTAAAATAGCTTTACCATAGTCAAAATCTAAATCATTTTCTGTATAATTTGGCCAAGTACCAGAATATAAATTAAAAATTACATGGTTAAGACCACTGTTCCAATGAGGTAAGCGCTGTAGTTTATTCTGCATGTTGCGAACATAATCATTACTCAAGCGGTCTCTATCAAGTGTATCAATACTTAATACAAAAATGCAAGCTTCTCGGGGGTCGGCAGTATAATATCTAGATTCTAATAGGACATTGAGCAGTTTAAGATAGGACGGACTAGGCACACTGCTGTCCTCCTGAGGATACACATAAACTTTGAAATCCTTTTGACATTTATTAAAGTCAAAACAGGTTTCCATTCTACAATTCTTTGAATCATGTGGAAATCTTTCTTTCCTCCTAACTAAATATCCAGTATCTATTACATTCATACTTATGTAGTTAGGAAGATTATCTACGTTTAAATTAAGATCTTGACTACGCCGTAAATGATATCCTCCAAAATACCAAAAAGTCAAAAATGCAACTACAAAAACCAGTAAATACCTTCTTTTAGCTTGCATGGTTTTTTGGTCTCTTCTTATTTTAAACGTAGTGTGATCTACGCAACATAAATCTAAAATGATATATTGCTTTAAGGTTTAATCATTAAATGCTACTAAAATTATTGCAGGTTACACTAATTTAGATTCGTTTACATGCCGATATCAAAAATTTATATAAAATAACTGTCACAACGAATTACGATGTATTCCACATAAACGAAAGAATAGAATTTATAATATTTCACTGCCTTTCATAATGTACAAATAATACTTCCTACACTTTTTAAAACAGAAAATACACAAGAACAATTTTAACTCTCGAAAAATATGAATGTACAATATTTTGACATTTAAGATAAGACAATCCAATTTGACATAGCTGAGTGCAACTAACATTACATTGAATTATTCGAATCCGGTAATCCAAGATGCAATATGCAACCAATAATACATAACTATAAAATATTATAGCCGGAACAACCAATAAAAAAAATTCATTTATCATAATTCATAAATGATAATATATTATGTATAAATATATATATAGTATTGTTTGGTTAAAGTTATTTGGAACTAAATGAAATTATGATTAAAGATCCTTTAATTAAGATGCGGCGATATCCTTTAAAGTTTTTCACATTGGAGTATGGGACTTTTAAAATATAGAACTGTTGCTTTGTTGTCTTCCTTTGGTCGATTTCCGTTTAAGATTAATAACGGAGTACGGAGAATGAAAGTCATTTCGACAATATAATTTGAGGGGTTCTTCTTTCACCAACTTAATCTCACGAATTTTTAGCCAGTTTATTTTTTTCTTATATTTATCGATTTTTCTGTTTACAATAAGTTTTTCTAACTTCTAAGCAGGGCCGGATTTAGGGGAGGGTATCTGGGGCTACAGCCCCGAGGCCACCACAGAAGAGGGGCCCCACAATAGAGACTTCGGAAAAGAAAACTTTCAAATTTCGACTAGTAAACACAACTTTCACAATAAATTATTCATTGAAAAACTCGACTGAAGAAAATTGTTCATTTTATTTGGAAAATAATTTGGGGCGTCCACTCCCTTGTTGCCCCGATGCCTCCAGACCTCTAAATCCGGCCATCTAAGTCCCAAAAATTCTCCTGATTTTATTTTAGTTACAATAAACGGTTTCTTATTTCTAGCACTTTTCATGACGGCGATATGTAGTCGCTTATTGGTAGATAAAGCCTATGGACATGTTTTAATAAGGCTCCCTCTATGTCACTTAAATCAGGATCATTAGCCAGAAAAACTGTGTCCAGATACCAGATATTTCATATGAATAGTTTCTAAGGCGGGGTAAGCTTCAAGACAGGCTTTTAATATGATGACCATTTTTATGTTCCGCACAGGAATCACTCCACAAGATTAGGTGTTTGGTTTCTCCATCTATATAATTTTCCAAGTAATTGTGGTTCTTGCTAAAGAATATATTATATTAATGACAATAACTGAAAAAAAAACCAAATTTAAATAGTTCCATTTTAAGAAACGTCTATTAAGCTATTTTGTACAGATTATAATTTGCGGCATTTGGTTCCTTTCTGGTGAAGGAAACATCTCACTCTTAAATTAAATAGAATTGTTGATCTTGAGAAAAAATATAATATAATTATGTACAAAGACTGGTTCCTTTTTGCTGAACACCGTTCAACATAAAAATTATTCATTCCTACCATTAACGCATTTTTCGTGATTTTGTGGATTGGTTCCTTTCTGCTTATTGCTGTCCAATTGATCTATCACATCAAAAGTAAATTAGAACGAATTTTGTAAAAAATTAGTAATTTGATAGTAAGACATTTAACATTGATGTTAGTAAATTAATTTAGGTATTTTTTGAATACTTTCAAAATGGTCAACGAGTTGAGATTATTTCCATATTTTGTGATATGACATTATGACAGAAAAAATTGACACATTATCAAAACATAGGCGTTGCGTTTCACTTTTTAGAGCTGTTGCACTTTAAATTAATTAAGACTTTTTTGCAGAGACGGTGTTAATATCGAAAAAAAATCATGGATAATCATATGCCTGAATACTCCATCTAAATACCTACCTTTTTAATAATGTGCCATCTGGTACATTCCATATTTTAAATTAAGGGGTTGGAGAAGTGGAAGGGTGGGAGATGACAAATGAAAGATATCTGTATCGTAAAATTATGCCCCTCTTGGATACTGCTAAATATCGGGGTTGACTGTTTTCTGTAGCGCCCACTTTGTATATATATTTTGTTATAAATGTACCAGATCTTAACCCCCCTAAGGTTATTAGAATAAATTATATTCTCAATAATTTTAAGATCCTGATAAGCAGTTCTTGTCGTTTTTTTTAATAAATGTTTCATAAAAGAGCATTGCGAACGTTATCACATATTACATCTGAAACATATTTTAATGTTTAATCTTAACTGTGTGTTTTATTTCTAGACATATGCATTATAAAGGAAATAGAATATAATATTTTATCGCTATCATTACCAAGTAATAATAAGTTTTACATACTAATAACTCCGAGTAAAAGTAACCGTTTAATCTAAGAAATAATAGGTTACCTATTTAAAGTTAAATAAGGTAATGGTAGGTATTTGTGATTATATTTGTGACCCAACTAAAAAAGAGATTATAGAAAATTATTCGTCAAATCTCAGTAAAAAAAATGCAGAAAATGGAAATTACCTTATTAAGGAATTATACAGTAATATTTTCATAAAATTTGAACATATTATGATCAAATTATTTGCCTTCCTAAAGAGATGAGAAGGGTGTATGTAGTACCACAGCTATGTGTCTTCTGTAAAGGCTACAACGCCTACAGCAGGGACAATACATAATATTCAAATAAATTAGCTTAGTTACGTAAAGAGATTTTAATACTAAACTATTTTAGTTTTGTATAGTTGTTTCATTTTTTTGAAATGCCGCTGTAGCTATGACAAGGTAATGATATATACCATTCTTCATGAAATCAATGTATTTGTTTGTATACCGTAAAATACTCGGATGTACAAAACTATCTACATAGATTTTAAAAGGGCACAGTATTAACTAATAGTATTTTTGCCCAGCAGGACAAGACTTTGTGGGGAGTCGAGTGGTTAAATGTAAAATTGTGACGTACGTATTGCGCTGTTTGGAGAATTTGCTCTGGCGCATTGTTCTATATCGTTTCTCGAAATCTTATTGGACTACCACTTCCACTAGAATCGAAGTTAGATGCGCATTTTGTATGCGTAAGGTGACTTACAAAGTGACAAGTTCGTTGCCTGGTTGATCTGTGAAATTTACTTTAGTCTGATATACAGTTATTTCTCTTCTACTAGTAATATGTTCTATATGTGTGTTACTTAAACGACGTCCTTTTACTAGATCTTTTAATAATTGACAAGTCGCTAGTTTTTACTGAGTATTGATCCTCATATCAATAAAAAAATGTTTACTGGCCTTACTAGTCAAGTCTCATCATGGATGGGTAGTGTTAAGGGTGATCAAGAAGAAAAAGTTCCTACACCCACAGAAGACAACAATGCACTTGTTGGTTCCGAAAAGAAAGAAGGAAGGTATGTTGTAATTTGACCTATTTTTTATTGATTACAATTCTCTACCCTGTCTCTCTTCTCCCTGTTCCTTTGACCAACTCTACGACTTATTGTAGAAATAAAATTTAAAATAACCATTCGAATTACAATTTCTTTTATATATTTACTTGCATAATTTTATTATTTTTTTTAAAAAAATTAAATGTTATTTTTGCTAAAATTTCCAAAAAAAGTTTTTCCTACTAGGGGTGAATTTGATATTCAACTATATTTTTCAATTAGCTGTATTTATGTTAACAAACTTTTATCACAATCTTTTTAGTATTTATTTTTCTTTACATCTCTTACACTGTTAATATTCTACATTTTTTGTCTAACATTGTTTTATTGTGTATGTGTATTTATAAGTATTTTATTTATAGGTATGTATATTAAAACATTGTTTTTCATTACGAATTCCTTAAAAATCAGAATTTTAAACATTTAATCAGGCTGGATTATTAAAATTGTATGTGAATTTTTGCAAACGGAAATAAACCAATTCATTTTCTTTTATCAGTAAATTGCTTGTTATTGTTTAAAACATAAAAACAATGTTTATCTTGATTTACAATTCATACGCCCTACATGCATTGTAAGATTTATATTTGCAAGTGAATAAAAAAAGGTAACACAAGAGACACAGTCATACAATTAATAAAAACAATATTGTAAATATTTAGATTATTTTGTAATGTTATCCCCAAAGTAGAAAAAAAACTTTATTTTCAATCATAACTTCAAATAACTAGAATTTATTATACTTTAAAAAAAGTTTTTATGGTCAATCAATTTGACTGAATAACTATTATTAAAATTTTAGTCCAACTAAAGTAACTGGTGGAGGAAAACTGGAAATGTTTTCCAATGTAAAACATCAGATTGGAGGTATTGGTGGTTGGTTGGGGTCTAGCATTCCAAAATTAAGGAAATCTGAAAATGATAATGTTGTAGAGGGTCAAGAGCACCCTTCTGTTGCTGAAGTTGAAGAACCTCAAGGTTCTGATACTCATCCTCCAAAGGATGATGATGATAATTCGAGGTAAGATATGATCACAATATTTTTATTTCAAATTGTGCAAATATTGATTATTAACTAAGAATTTACTTCAATTTATACTTATACATTAAAACACTAGCAATACTCTATTAAGAGATTTTTTTTTTAATTTAAGTATCCTATATACTTGAAGCATCCATTCATTACTAAATTGTAAAAATTAATTTTTTTGAATTGTTTGAATCTATTATAAATTATTATTATATATAATATATTATATAATGATTAAAAGAGATATTCTAAATTGTCAACAACAAAATAATTTATTTTTTGTACTTATTGCAGTAATCACTGTAATTAGTATTTGCATCTTAAAAGATTCTATTTAAATATGTTAAGAGAAAGTAAGTTAGTATCTGGAAATTATAACACTATTATTTTCTTCCTTGTGGTTACTAAGTATTTAAATCTGTGATTTATGAATTATTAATTATTTCATTCTCTAATTTCAATTTTGTTTAAATGTTTTAATAATTTTCAATTTATTAATTGTATTCTATTGACAGGGCTTTATTTAAACACAAAAAAATAAAACCTCATAACCGAGTAATGATGGAGAGAGGTATCTAAGGAAAATCAAAAACTTTTTTATTCATAAGAACAAAAAAAGAGTCGGTTACTAAATTAAAAGTGAAGTCTTTCTGTTATCCAAGTTATTTCCTTTGTTAGTAAGTTAGTACCTTAATTATCTTCATAGTTCAACTTATTATTTTTTCATCAAAACAGTCAACTTCCTTTTTTTAATGTTACTCTTACTTGGTGGTCATAATGAGGCACCGCACTTCGCATCGCACTTAGTATTGTACCATAGCATCTGTGTGAGAAGCAAATGTTATTATAAAGTCATAATGAAGCAATGATCTTCGCCTCGCACATATCCTGGTATCAGAGCGTTGGACTCCAAAATCGAATTTAGTATTTTTCGACTATTACATATGGTACGTTGAGTATGATGGATAAAGAAACATTAATAGCAGTGTCTTTGTCGTTGCTCGATGGCAAAGCTTTGTATGAGGCAGGGTCCTTACATATTATGTATGCATACAATAGGAGGAACCTACATTAAATAGTATCATTAGTTATATAAAAAACCCCACAAAAAAATCTTAGGGGTATAATTGGATTTCCTGAAAATGGAAGTTCCTCTATATGTAATGTATGATACATGAAGTATATAATTCTTGTATTATTCTAAAACTTTTTTATAGTTACCTTATTTTTTATGAACCATGTATAAAACAAAACAAAGCTGAAGTGTATAAACTGTCTTAAAAGGTTTGTAGTACCTACATTTTGAACAAAATAGAAAGTATTGGCTTTCTTCAGAGATTTTTTTCTAACAAATCATAATGCACTCTACACAAGTATTATACAAATGGTCATTGTTGCAGAAATGTTTAAGTATACAGATTTTCCTGAATGTTTTAAAGAAAAATTGTGTAACATTTTAAAAGACCTTCTTACTTTCTCTAAATAGAGTATTGCAACATCAAAACTTAATATAGAAATTACAGTGCTACTGGCGGAGCTGATTCAGGACCTCAATCTGCTGCTGAGTCTCCTACAGAGGATAAAGACAGTCAATTTGTAAACGGTATGTACTATAGACAGATGTTGGAATTTGATGTTGTGTATGTGTTTATAGATCCAAGTTTTTCGAATTTATCTACTTATGTTCTCTCTGTCCTTTTTAATTTGTTTATATAACCTAATGACTTCTCTTTCTGGACATTATCCCAACAATGTTGAATCTGATCTCATAAAATGCCTACTTTACTATTTGCTTGCATCCTTACTTTTAGATGATTTATTTGTCTTTTTTCTAGCTTACTCATTTAATTTTTATTCATTTCAAAAACAATTTTTATTGTTTGTGAAATATGAGTCCTGTAAGACAAAAAAAATTACATATTATTTTTACTAAACATCTACTATAATAAGTTTAAATTTTAAAATAAATTTTTACTAATATGATACATTTTTTAACTCCTAATATTAACGCCTTCTGTACCACGTGCCTTTTATTAGATGCTGGTTTTCTTTTTTTGAGGATTCTGTAAGATTAAATATTTTACATTTTTTTAGAATCGAATTTTCTTATGATAATAGATTCTTTTTATTATTCCTCATTTTGAGTGTCTAGCTCAAATTAATCTTTCGATAATTTAAAGTAACAATATACGAGGATAGTTCACGAATTGTTGTCCCTAACATAGTTGGCGTTGATTGACAAATGCAAATAAAGTGTCAGGCAAAAGTTTATTGTATGACATTAGTGTGTGCCAATTAGCATCAGCGAATCATTTCCTGTATGTTAAATATTAATTTGTTTTCATCAAGGTGTGCGTGATTTTATGAAAATGGACAAAATTGAGTTAAGAGGTGCGATAAAGTACCTCTGTAAAAAGGGGTTATCACTGCAAGAAATTAATAAGGACATGGTAGAAGTATTGAGTGACTCTGCCCATGTGAATTTAGTCCATGACATGGTATTAAATGATGGAAGAATTACAGTCAAGGCTATAACAGAGACATGTAGGTTTTCTGTTGGAAGCGTTGAACAAATTTTACATCAGGAATTGGGTCTCAAAAAACTCTGCACGTTGGGTTCCACGAATGCTGATGGCAGACCAGAAGCGTGTTTGCCAGGTTGCAACGGAGACAAATTTGGAGATCATTAAAAGGAATCCCGATGAATTCAAGCGAAAAGTTCTTACGGTCGACGAAACATGGGTTCATCACTTTGATCCAGAATACAAAAAACAAACGTGTTGCAGGTGACTAAATAAATGATTTCATTCTTCTGATGTGTTTGCTCCTATGTTAGGGACAAAAATGCGTGAACCATCCTCGTTAATTGTACAAACTTGAATTTTGAAAAAAAATTTAGAACCAAGATAAAATATTTAGAAAATCTATAATATAATTACCTATCTATATCTACAAAAATTATTTTTAAAGTGATTAACTTTTGTATTGTTGAAAATTTCTTACACTACCGAGCTTTATTCTTTTAATAGTAAATCAGTTAGAGTACGTTTTATGAAGGATTTAATTTTAAGTGTTTGGTCAATATATTTCCAATATTCTTGAATGTATCATAGCCACCATTTCCACAGTATCTTTATTATATTTTATTAAAACCTTTTGCATTTGTTACTATATTCATAAGATTAAAATAAGTACATTTACACATATACTTTCTGTATTACTACCAAATCTGTCTATAATTTTAAGTTTTAATTTTTTTTATATTTTAATTTTGTGACGTAACAAAGTGTGGGCCATTTCAGATTGTAATAGTCTGTGTTATCGGTGTTTACGGATTGTATCTCTTAATATTAGTATTATTTTTTTCAGTACAAACTAAGGCTTTAGCTGGTGCTAAATCCTTTGGTAGTTTTCTTTATTCGGCTGTAAATAAAGCTGGAAAAACTGTAAGCGAGGCAAGTGCTAAGATAAAAGAATCTGTTGAAAAAAATGTAAGTATGTTCTTTCAACAAAATTAATTTGATATTGTGAATACATATTTTATCTGCAAGAAATTTACACTGATAAAATTATTAAAAGAGCGTACAGTTTGAACAATTCATATATTATGGTAATTATGAAAAGGCAGACTTCAAATGTAATTATTCGAACTTCCTAATTTAGAAAATTAATTTACTCAACTTTAACAAAGTACAACCCTCTAAAATGTTTCTCCCATGTTATGGCTAAAGGCTTTTTCGTCAAAGGATATTCATTAAACTAATTTGAGCTTTCTAATATTGCTTTCGTTTTCGTTAGCTCTGCATCGACTGTTTTAAAATTGAAATATTGTTTTTCCATTTGTTTTCATGAAACAACACAAAAATATCAACTTTATTCATTTCCGATGTACAGGGTTTGTTCGGCGTTCTTTAAAAACATAGGTATTTATTATTTCCGACTTATAATTTTTGTAAACTGTTTTTATATTTAAATAAATTTTCAACTTAACATGATCAGAATTTTCATTCTTCTTATTTACGCCAATATTTCATAAAAGAAATTGGCCAACATTTTGGTCCTTCGAGTCAGATTTATTGTTAAGTTGGAAAATACATTTAATTTTTAACCGAGTATTGTACATTTGTCCATTGAGGACGTACTGGTAGTTTACAAATATATTTGTCCACCGAGGACAACATTTAAAGCCATCCATCGAGGATAGATATAATATTCAGTGTGTTCACAGAGGGCAGCTATAATATTCAGTGTGTCCTCCGAGGACAAAATTTAAAGCCATCCACCAAAAACAGCTATAATATTCAGTGTATTCACCGAGGACAGCTATAATATTCAGTGTGTTTACCGAGGGCAGCTATAGTATTTAATGTGTTCACCGAGGACAACATTTAAAGCCTTCCACCGAGGACAGCTATAATATTCCGTGTTTCCACCGAGGACAGCTAAAATATTCAGTGTGTCTGCCGAGGACAACATTTAGAGCCATCCACCGAGGACAGCTATAATATTCAATGTGTTTACCTAGGGTAGCTATAATATTCAGTGTGTTCACCAAGGATAAAAATTGCAGCTATTCTCCAAATAGCAATTCATCATTATTTGACCGCTGCGTCCAACCGAGGATAAAATAATAAGTCACAAACGTAAGTTTTTTTTCTTTCTTTTACCATTTTAATTTGAGTCAAGACAAGTGTTGCGTTATGGCCGACAAACGTTCCCTAGTTTAAAATGGCGGTAGTATAAAAGCGTCCTTAACTCGTCTTAAAACATTTATTGCATCACATGGTATTAGTAATAATCCCAATAAAATTAAATCGAGGTATATAGCGTTACCGAAAAGTTTGGGATATTTATAACGAGATAAAAACAAAAATTGAATTAATTGACTAAACGGGTGAATTTGATAATGTTAAGAGTCACGTTTGAACAATGACGTTGAAGAATTATTTCTCGATAAAATTGCTAATGACTTCAAATATTTACGTTCGTGTTCGTGAGCCTTTAAATTTAATTTCAGCATTAGGCACATCATTGAACATTTATCAGGTACCGTGGGATTTACTTAAAAACCGATATGATAAAAGATTAATTATCAAAAAACATGAAGGTTCTCTCTGTAATCTTTCGTCAGTTGTAAAAAATTCGTCCTCGTCATTAAGAAATATAATAAATACTGCTTTTAAAAAAAATAGGAACAACCCACAGAATATTGGGATTTATTAGTTATTGAGCAAATTATATTAAAACTTGATAACAAACTTATAAACGAATGAGAATCCGTTAAAATCGAGGGTGTGGTGCCAACATTTGCGGAATTTCACAATTTTATCAATCTAAAATGTCAACTTTTAGAGTCCAATGAGACTGTAGAACAAAATTTCAACGCCTATTCTCATAAAAATAAAAATTATCAAAATCATTTTAAAAAATCGTTTCGGTTAATTTTTATTGCAAGTTTACAAATCAACTTTACAAATCAATATAAAGAGTTACTAAAGTTATCTGTGTCGAACAGAATTCACGAAATTAATAAATTAAATTTGCGTAACAACTGTGCGGCCAAATCATAACCTAAACAATTTTTTATGTAAAGGTTCATGCAAAATTTGTAAAAAAAGGCACAACACGGTGTTACATTTGCAGACAGACAATATTTCTGAACTGCTTTCTTTCCCTTTAGAGCAAAATGCTCTTGCAGAAGCCTTTGTGCCTTCGGTAAATATGCTTTGCAAAAATAAAAATTCACAAGTATTATTGTCCACTGCAATCATTAACATTAAGGACAGTCATGGTGTAGCTTTCAGAAAGTTCGTTGCTTACTTGACCAAGAAAGCCAGTCCAACTTTCTTTTGCACGCGTCATGTAAACGATTATGTTTAAATTTTAAAACAGTAATTGCACCAACGTTCTACTACCAATATTAGTAACTGCGTTGATGTTAATTTTAAGTCTCATTATAGCAACTTTTCTGAACAAATTTCATGCTTGGTTTTCCCGGATATTACTGATAATCTACCATTGTTCACCTATAATAAAAAAAAAACATTATTAGATACCTACAAATATTCATTTAGCAAATCCAGGTTTTAATATAAGTAGTGAAATAGAAATGTTACTAGGGGCAGAAGTATTTTGGCACTTTTTGTGCAATAATCAAATTAAACTTGACAAGAATGTGTTTTTATATAAAACCAGATTGGGATGGATTATTGGAGGTATCATGGAAGGTAATTACAATGGTTTTATTAAGTCGTACAATTTGTTTCGTTTGTCTTGATTATCAAATTTCAATATTTTGGAAAATTGAGAATTACGAAAATACAAAATACATTCGGACTAAAGACGAAAACATTTCTGAATGTTTACGAGATTTCGTTTTTTAGCCTTAGAAAGATTTCAAAAAAATCCCGATCTGTATATCGAGTATTCTAATTTCATGCGTGAGTATATTCAATTAGGACATATGGAGGAATACACAGTTCGATGAACTTGTAAAACAACCACATTTCTTTCTTCCCCACTATGCGGTTTGTACAAACACAAACGGCCAACCAAAATATCCATTGTATTTGACGGTTCGGGCAAAGTGTGAAAACGGTTTCAGTTTAAATGATACTTTACTTGTACAGTCCGATTTATTTAGCATTTTAATACGCTTTCGAACGCATATATTTGCAATTACAGCTGACATAGCTAAGATGTATCGGCAAGTTTTAATTAATGAAAATGATCGAAAGTATCAATTAATTTTCTGGCGAGAAAACCATGGTGAAAGTTTAAAAATTTACCAGTTAAAAATTGTAACCTACGGAACTGCGTCAGCTACATTTAATAATAATAATAATAAAGGTCTTTATATTTTTCAAGTAAAACCTATACATAGAAGTATTTACGTATAAAAAAAGGATAATAAAGGCAATGCTGACAATGAATGTCAACAAAATGCACAGTTGAAAGGCGTCATCATCAATGATTTTTACGTTGACGATATTTTATCTGGCGCTCCAACATTAAAAGATGCAATTGAATTAAAACGACAATTAATCTTTACATTAAAATGGGTGGTTTTGATTTAACCAAATGGGTATAGGAATTATCCGGAAATATCACGGCGCGATTCCTGTGATTTGAATAACAACATAAACCTATGTAAACAAGGCGATACAAAAGTATTGCACCAAACATGGAATTACGAATTCCATATTATTACCTACGCGATCATTACATCTAGTCAATTGAATCAAATTACCAAGCGATAGTTTTATCAACAATCGCGCAATTATTTGACCTAAAAGGCCTTATTGGTCCTGTATTAATCGTCCCTAAAATTATTTTGCAACGGCTTAGGTGTTTTAAAATCGGTTGGGATGAACCTATTCCCCAAGACTTATCGGAAACGTGGACTAATTTTCTCATTTAGTTACCAGAATTAAGTAACATTGACAGAAAAATAATTTCTAACCAGGAAGCAGCTTATTACGAAATACACGGATTTTGCAACGCTTATAAATCCGCATACGGTGCACCAGTACCTAATAACAATAAATACTTCCACGGTTATACTAATTTGTGCAAAATCGCGAATTGCACCATTAAAAACCCAATCTATACCACGCTTAGAATTATGTGCTGTATTTCTTTCAAAATTCGTCAATTCGTTTCGTTGCCAATTGCCAAGTCTTATTGTTGGACCGATTCTATAATTCTTTTAGCATGTGAATGTTGGTGGAACGGTCCATTATTTTTATTAAACTGCTCTTCCAATTACCCAATAGGTAATGAACTTCTCAACATAGAATTACCTGAACGGATTAAAGTGGTGTTGCTGGCAACGGTTCATAATTTTTCAATTCTACACAAATTCTCAAATTTTGATAAGTTAATTAGGGTAACAGCATATTGTCTAAGATTCATTTCAAATTATCGAAATAAAGAAAATAAACGCATGGGCATTCTGAGACACAATGAGTTATAGATGAGATGAGTTTTGTCGCGAAATTTCGGATTTAAAATTGAATGGTTGCGTAAATAATTCAAGTAAACTTATTTCGTTAAACCCATTCCTGGACAATCGTGGCTTAATTTGGGTATTGGGGCGATTAAAACACGTTTGATAATAAATAACCCATCGTATTGCCCTCCAAACACTATTTTACTGAATTACTTATTAAAAACGAACATGAAAGACTACTTCATGCAGGGCAACAAGCCACCTTGTTTTCACTAAGCGAACGGTACTGGCCACTCTCTGGAGATGGGCTCTGTTAGAAAGATTTTACATCGTTGTATTGTTTGCTTTAAAGCAAAACCCAAATTTAAAAATAGCCCGATAATGAGTATTTTGCCATCACAGCGTCTTGAACCTCTGCGAGCTTTTATTAATTGCGGTGTTGATTTTGCCGGACCCGTTTATTTAAAATTCGTTCGAGATCGAACTACAAAATAAACTATATTTTACATATAGCTGTTTTGCCACAAATTCCATACACCTTGAGCTAGTAAGCGACATGAGCAGTAAAGCATTTTTATAGGCTTTAAAACGATTTTTTTCTCGCAGAGGTAACGTCGCAAATATGTTCTCGGATAATGCAACTAATTTTGTTAGGGCAAATCGTGAGCTCAAGGAATTAGAGGACCTATTTAATTCATCCAAGGTATTTTTATTTCACATTTGGAAAATGGCAAAAATATAATCTTAAATGCAGGATAGCTGACGCGTCATTGCCATATGCTAAATAAATAAATAGCTGCCGCGTCATTAAATTTTATAGAAATGTACACAGTCTTGACTCGAATTAAAGCAATCCTTAACTCTCGTCCTTTAATTCCTCTTTTCAACGATCCAAATGACAACTGCCCTGACACCAGGTTATTTTCTTGTGGGTGACTTATTGACAGCACCCGTTGAACCAGATATTACATCCCTTCAAGTCAACCGCCTATCCTGTTGGCAGAGATTAAAACAGCTGAGACAACATTTTTGGAGCCGGTGGTCAACGGACTAACCTGAACCAATTGCAACAAAAAACTAAATGTAGTTCTAATAATGGATCTAGCATTCGGCATGGCATGCTAGTTTTAATCAAGGACTCTAATCAACCACCACTTTACTGGCAACTCGATGGAATCGTAAAATCACATCCGGGTTCCGATGGAATAGTGCGGGTAGTTTCTGTCCAAATGAAAGGCAATATTTAATAATGTGCAATTGTGAATGTATGTCCTCTACCTATAAACTAGTTAGAGTTAGTGGAAATCGAGTTGAGCTATGACCTTAAAATAGTTGCGCAGAGCTAACCGGCAACGATGCACAGAATTATTAAAATGAGACCTGAAAAAGTCCGCTCGATGGTACCGTAAAATGGATTTGCATCATGTAGCCAAGGCAAAGTAGGTTAAAAATTACATTATAATTTTATTTCAACAAAGAATTTAAAAATTTATTTATTTATTACCCAAAAAGCATATTAAACTATATCTAAAATGAATATTAGTAGAAAAATAGAAATTTAATCTTTAGTTTATAATTAAAATTAGCAATCAAAAATATAATTAAAACTAAAATAAAATAAAAAAAAGGCTACACGATGGGCTTGCATCCTAAGTCGTCATCGTTGTCGTCAGCTTCATTATCTGATTATTCACTTTCGCTGTCACTACTATCCTCTCTTAAGTTTATTATTACATTTGTCATGTGGTCCATAATATGTTCTCTTTCAATGTATTCGTTTTCAACTTTTGTCACATTAGTGCAAAAATTATCCCTTGCTGGTATAGAAAACCAATGAATTCTAACAGATTTATCAACTACATGTCTAACCATACAGAAAGGATAAAAATTAACCTGGTTCTAACCAGGAAAAACAGAATACATAAAATTTGTCACCCTTCTCTAGTGAACAAAAATTTAAAACTACTTTATAATATATTTCTAAATAATTCATATCCACCAAAATCATTAAAAAACTAATATTCAATACAAGAGTACAAGATTGGCAAGATTGGATTGGCAGAACACAGTATCTCAACTGGGCATCACCCTAATTTTGACAACATTAAAATCATACATTTTACTCCATATTACTATAAAAGATCTTGCTTAGAAATGTTAGACACCACCGTTGATACGAATTCTCTTAACAAAAAAAGAGATAGTCAGCATATTACACGTACCTATGCATATATACTTACACTAGACAAATCTAGCACATTTTCAAATCTACTGCATTCTGGAACTTCTGATTCAGACATTTAACATCCCAATAGACTGACGCGAAACAACTTTTGGTACAGCAGTTTATTAAATATAGTAAATAGTCACATATAATACATACATTGATTGAATAATGAATGACACCGTATCGGCATCTTTATTTATGTCTTAGCTGAGTGAGAGTCAGCTCAGTACAGTGCAACAGAAATAGCTTGGCGGGCGACTAGCATCTAAAATAAAAAATATTCGGCTGAATATACTTCATATTCGTAAACTTCTTCCTCCGATTGTACTTGAGACTCACGATTACTTAAAATTTAGTCGTCGCCGATCGGATCGTTATTCGAATGTTTTCGTTGTGCGTAGATTTTGTGTTTCTTCGCCCGCCAAGCTACTTCTGTTGCACTGTAATGGAATAGGGAGTGGTATTAACATAGAATTCAATAGTGTCGCCCTGGAATTGTCTGGACAGGTGACAGATGCCAGACTGCGATACCAGAGTGTAGTCAACATAAATGGTAAATAGAGCTTCTAGCTTTCCTATAAAGGCTGAGTTTATAATAAATAACAACACTCTGAGAGTTTCTGCGCATGATGTACGACATGGTGAGAGTATTGCCTGCATACTGTGCCGAGATTCCAAAGCCACACCAATTCCATCAGTAAAAGGAATCACTATAAATGATGGAAAACTCTAGCATTGAGCGGTCAAGTAATGTGAGAGGTGCTTGACCTCCTAACTAAGAACTCATCAACTGGGGATGTGGGAAGCAACATAACTAATCCAGTCTAGGTATTGTATCTTCAAGTCAAACCATTTGAGCTATTACAAAGATGTGAATAACAACATATTGAAAAGAGGGAAAAAAAATTTCCTTTTGTTTTGTGCGCTGAAAAAATAACACCAAAGTCGGTCCCATCTATAATTGTTGCTTTTTCTTCATGGAGTAGTGACAGCCTCTTAAGTAAAGCTGCTGAAGAGATTAGGTTTACATAACAAAAGAATAATTTTTCTTTTTCTTTAAACTTTACACTGATAATAATAATAGTTAGTATTTCTTGTACGTTAAAAATCCTATATTAGTCATTAGTGAGTCATAACTCATCATACAGTAAGTACCAAATTTGTAAATTATAACAGTGAATTATTCAAAATTATATTTTAGCCCTTGATAAAGAAAATAAACATTTTTGAAACGTGGGTAGTAAAAAAGAGTTTTAATAGCAACCTTTAGACGGAATCCCTAAGAAAGTAACAAAAAATTTTGTTTTTTAACTAACCGTCAAGATTACCTTCTAGACACATTTATATATATATATATATATATATATATATATATATATATATTCTTGTATATTAAAAAATGACAATAAGATATCAGTTTATTTTAATTGACATAAACACATTTTTGATTTTTTTTTTGTATAAGTACACAAACCATCAGTGGAACTCAGATTGTTTTTCAATTAACACGACTTAAAATTTTTTATATTTAAATAAATCTTCAACTTAACATGATCAGCATTTTCTTTAGTTACGCCAATATTTTATAAAAGGAATTGCGCTCCATACTGTAGCGGCGTATTCGGCTGCAGAGAAGCTTAATGCAAGGGCTGAGGTTCTCAATGTTGCTGGTTGTGCTTTCCATGACCTACCAGTCAGTTTCAGGAGGAGGTTGTTTCTTGTTGATACCTTTTTCTGGTGTTGAGGCAGTGGCGCTTATATGTAAGAGTTCGATCTAGTATTACCCCGAGGTATTTTGGAGTTGGGCAGTGTTCTAACTGTTGGCTACACCACACTATATTCATCTGTCTCCTTGCTTCCCTGTTGCGAAGGTGGAAGGCGCACACTTGAGTTTTTGCTGGATTGGGTCGGAGGAGATTGTGCTCGTAGTAGGTGACAAGGTCGTTCAGGGCATTTGTGAGTTTTATCTCTACCCCATGGAAACTATTTCCTTGGGCTGCTAGCGCTGTGTCGTCAGCATATCACGCCGTATGGGTTGATCGTTGTTATAGATATTGTACAGTAATGGGGCCAGTACACTGCCCTGCGGAAGTCTGTTCCCTAAGAGGCTGACAAAGAAACGGCGGTTTTGGTGGAAGGCTCCGACAATCGACGTGATATGGAAATCATTTGTCATCTCATATAGTTTGCATAGCAGTTTTCTGTGGTTGACCGTATCGTATGCAGTAGATAGGTCAATGAAGGCAGCCCCTGTGATCTTCTCTTCGAAGCCATCCTCGATGTATTGAGTAAGGTTTAGGACCTGCCTGCCACAAGATTTCCCCGGTCTAAAGCCAGCTTGTTCCGGTATTAGCTTCTCATCGATAGTCACTGAGATTCTGTTCATAATCATTTGCTCCATTAGCTTAAACGTCTGGCATAGGAGGGAGACTGGTCGGAACTTTTTAGGCTCATTTGGCTCTTACCCAGGCTTTAGGAGAGCGACGACCCTGGCTTGTCTCCATATTTTTGGTATCTTGAAGGTAGTGATACACGTGTTGAACATTTTGAGCAGCCACTGAAGTGTTTCTGGGCCAAATTTCTTAATCTGTTCTGCTCTGATATCATCTAGACCCGCTTCTTTGTTTGGTTTCATGATGGCAATTGCTTTAGTAAGTTCTTCGGTGCTAAATGGGGTTCGAAAAGAGTCGACTTCCTCTGCTATGTTTCGAGTTGTCCTGGCTTTGTTATTTTTCCTCGGGGGTTTGCATTAAGGAGCAGCTGGGTGGCCACCTGGTCGGCGGTGGACCAATAGTATGTCGCAGTTCATCTCTCTGCACAGGTTACTAAGCATAGTCTCCTTTTGGCTTGATATTCTTGTCCCCCACCAACAGTCGTTGTTACCCCCCAAGCGCGCCATTAGATGTTTTTCATAAAAAAGTTACATAAAAGTTATATGGTTATGACTGCATTTTGAAAATGCTTTCTATTGATACTTCTGTACAGTAGCTTGCAGATTTCAGGGAATACAAAAATATAATATGTTTTTTAAATGCTATGACAATGGCAACTATTTATTGTGTTTGATAAGTGACTTTTCTTTAATGAAATAATCAAAATCGTTTACAGTGAAAAAGAAATCTCCAAATATTTATACAAAATAAATAACAAAGATTTATTTAATAAATTTAAATGATAATTCATAAAAACTTAGATTTTCGATGTCTCCACCATATTGTCTATGCACAATTTATAACATTTACTTATTTATAATTGCATCAAAAATGTTTTCATTATTGACATTCAGATTGTTTATTTCAAGTCCAATCCTATGTTCAAATCCGGACTGTTGGGTGGCCATTTAATAGTTCCATTATGGGTGACGTTTAACAATGTTAACTTTTGCATACATACAGTAACTATTTAACTAAGATATTCGACGTTTAATACCTCAAAAATGGTATAAGGTATTCATTCAAAAAAATTTAAAATATACAGGGTATCCTCTTAAAAAAAGTATTTTTTTATATTCCCTGAAATCTGGACGTTACTATACTTTTGATAGCATTTTATTAAAATTTAGTCATAATCACACAATATTGGTCAAAAAAAATTTCATAAGGCAATAATAACGGTGAGAAGTGGTGGGTAATTTATAGTGAATAATCCTGTAGGTACCTTAAAACAGTGATAAACATAATTTTTAGTCTTACCTAAACTAAATTTCTGTTATAGAGCATACTCGGAGAGTTCAATCGAGAACAAGATGCATTTATAAAAACCCAAGATGAAAACTCTGCATCACCATTGCCGCCTTGGGTTGGCTGCGCTAACGAAGAGGCACTTAAAGACGAATGTCTCAGTCTTTCTACAGATCGTAGAAATTTCGTTCGTAGTCCACCAGCTGGTGTAGACTTTCAATTTGATTACCAAGTTTCTTATCCAGTTGCCATGGCAATTATGGAACAAGATCCCAATCTGGAGAAAATGCGTTACGAACTTGTGCCTAAAGTGTAAGTATTTTTTAAAAATCCATTGTAACATTTTTGGTTTATTTTTGATAAATCAGTTAATATATTAGTTGAAGTAGATTTTCACATCATTTAACATTAAAAAAAATTAAAATCTCGATAATGAAGCTAACAGTAGTTATCTGTTTCCAGAAATTCCAGAAATTATTTTGAATTCTTTTACTTCAATTTGTTTACAAAAAATTTTAAAAACTTGTTCGAGTATTATCGGTCAATTGCAATTTTTATTTAATTTCTGTTTTGTTTTGCAGAATCTCGGAAGAAAATTTTTGGAGAAATTATTTTTACCGCGTAAGCCTAATTTGTCAAGCCAATGAATTATCTTTTATGTCCAGAGAAGGTGATAGCCAATCTGCTACTGAAACCTTCACCTCTGATCAACTTATAGGTAAAAAATATTTTATATCAATATTTGATCTTGCAAAAGTACAAGTATCTTAAATTGCCTAGAAAATTTTATAAAAAATTTATCCCTCACATTTTTAACATAAATATTTTCTCATTTATTAATTGAAATATTGAATTTCATAAATGGGCGTGATTGGTTTTAACTAGGTGGGGCGGCTAGTGTAAATATGTCAAATTTTCAGTTAAGTGAGAGTGATCAAGCGTTTACAAGTGATGGGGTAGCAAGGAAATGGAAATATCGTAAATACGATTATTATAACCACTTGACTTATGGCTTTTCTTCAGTAAAAGTAAACATTGAAGAGCTAACGCAGTGTACGCTTTGTTTAAAAGTTCTAGCGTTCGAGTATATGCTACCAAGTAAGATAAAGATATATCTCTATACCGATCACTCTAACATGGTTGAAAAGTTGGAAGTTGCAATATTTACAAAAGCGAAAAAATGTATTTTAAAAATAATATTATAGAAAAAAATATTAAAAATGTGTCAGTGAATAAAAAGTACAGAATCTGATTTTTAAAAAACCATCTATATTCACTGAAGGATACCTATACAATATACATATGGGTCAACTATTTATCAGAAAACAACTTTTTTGACAACGTGCCTCGACGAACATTGAATTATATCTGATAAATAATCTTGCATAATCTCTTTCGAGCACTGTGCAGATGCTTGTTAAGTAAAAGAGAGAAATATTAATTTATTTTCTCGCAGTGATCACCTATGGACCTGTTTGGGGGTGTTGCCTCTCATCAGCATAGGGTAGGTCCTGTAAAACCGCGTTTACAGTTCGACGAGACAAATCAATATTCCTCAGTTTTACTTGGTATATATGAAGTGCCGAGTGCTAGTCACGACATCTGTACCTTTTAACAAGCACCACCCAGATAGCTTCCAGGCATGAAAGTATTAAAAATAATAATATAGAAATCTATAATATTAAAAATGTATCGGCGAATAAAATGTAAGTACAAAATCTGATTTTTAAAAAAACAGCTACATTCGCTAAAAGATACCTATACAATATACATATAACTATATGGTGGTTAACTATTTATCAGAAAACAACTACTTTCCTGACAACGTGCCTCGACGAACATTGAATTATATCTGATAGATAATCGTGCATAACCTTTTTCGAGCACTGTGCAGATGTTGCAGGTGGTGCTTGTTAAAAGGTATATATGTCGTGACTAGCGCTTAACAACAATCTGCACAATGCTCGAAAGAGATTATGCAGGATTATCTATCAGATATAATTCAATGTTCGTCAAGGAACGTTGTCAGGAAAGTAGTTGTTTACTGATAAATAGTTGACCCACCGTATCCCATATGTATATTGTATAGGTATCCTTAGTAAATGTAGCTGGTTTTTTAAAAATCAGATTTTGTACTTACAAAAATATGTGTTTACCTAACAAGCCTTGATGCCAAACAACATACTGCTAGCATCTTTTAAGGTCGCAATACAGAGTGACGAAATGCACAAAACCTCACACCATTGCAAAAGAGCTTTATTTTACCGACTGCTCTTGACATGGTTGTTAATTGTCAGGAAAATGAATTTCAATGGTACTTTTGTCCTACTACACTATTAATCCAAAAATAGCTCGATCTGTATCTGGTCGTTATGGAGGATTGCAGAATTCATAGCAAAACACCTCATGCTATGTGGACTCATCGTATAATCCATAGCAAAGCACTTGCACCGAAAGCCAGATTTTTTTAAAAAGTAAAGCATGGACATGATGGGAGCTGAATATGCGTTCTTGCTAAACCACTGCAGGTCACCAAGGCTTTCACGTGGCAATGTGAACTTAACACTTTTCTACAAGAAGAAGGTCAAGAAAACTTCAGGTAGTTTGCCAAACCCTACAACTGAATGTCTGAATCGGTTTCTCCATGGCAATAACATGCACATTTTGTAAATCTTAAAGCTCATTGAATGGTTTGCAAAGTACTTTGAAAAAAGCAACGTCGAGAAATTTAAGTAAATCCATGATCCTGTACGTACTCAAACTACACCAGAATAAATTTCACAGGAAGGAGAGTCTAATTAAACTCTCTTGCGACAACAGCCTGCAAACACATTTTTTTCTTCCGATTTAGTAGAATTTTGAATATCAATAAAAAATTAAATTCCAGATGTAAGGATTCTCATTCCCTTTGTGACAACCTCTTTATGCAAAGCCAAATTTACTGTAGCTGTAGTAAAAAGTAAATATCGCTTAAAAATTGATGTGGTGTAATAAATGAGTGTAGCAGTGTCACACCTTATTTCGCGGAAAGCAAGCAAGCTCACTCGTCACATTAACTTAATTGTCGTTGAAGGTTTTCACCGTTTTTTCAAATATATTTTATTTTAAAATTTTAGTTTGATGGTTCTTGTGATTCATTTTTAATAAATAATTAACTTGACATTCAAAGGTTTACTTTAAGAGCTCTTTCATTTCTGCATCTGTAAGTGCGCCGTGGACTGATAAAAGTTCGGGAACCTTTGGAATGAACAGTCAAAATTGCTGATAGTGAAATTAATTATCTGAATTTTACTTTATTTTTATTTAATCAAGTATACATAAAGACAAATTTTTTAAAAACAAAAGAAATTATTTAAATAAACATTAGAAAAATTAGATATCAGAAGGGTTGAATTTAATTAAAAAATAAAATAAAATGAAAAAATATATGTGACAAATACATTGTACTTTTCTAAGATCTATTAATGTACGTCTGAATTAGAATGAAGTTTCAATTTAATAGGATAATAGGTTTGTTTCTGCAGAATTTAAGACAGTTATCAAACTACTGTGAATGCGCATGTGCGGTGGTGTACTGTTTGTAAATTGACTGCTGCCAGTAAGACGTATATAAGAAGGACAAGAAACTTCGTATGCCGAGCTATAAGGAGCCGTGGCAGAAAAAACGACCCTTACGTGGCACTTCTTTCTTTGCGTAGTATCGCACTGTGCATTTCTCTCCGCGATGGCTTATTCTCAAAATGTCGAGAACATGATAAATAAATCGAGTATTGTCATTATAGACATTATAGTGTAGTCATTATTAATAAATTAAGTGTAGTCAAATATTAAAACTTACGGAATTGATCTCAAATAATGTCACTTCACGATTCTCTTGGTTACCCGATTTAGTGAGACACTGTACCACACCACGATTCCCGCACTCTTTGCAGCCCGTTTAATGGGACATGGCACCACATTTTTTCAAATATTTTTTATATTTCTCTATACTCAAGTTGTCGCGAAAATATAAACATAGTTCGAGTATTTACAAACAACTCTCCCTCACATAGAAAAAGACAGACTGATGCGCAGACCGATACTACGCAACGACCCATTCGAAGCTTTAACTGACTCATAGGACTGTCTTCCGTGTCACCACCACTAATCGAGTTTTTTGTCCTTTTTATATACGTTCTTGGCTGCAAGTAATAAATCTTTGATCTTGTTTTATGTAAACTTAATACAAATAAAACATAATCTCAAACCTGTTGGTAAAATGTTGAACACCTCTAATCGCGCATGCGTCAAATTATTAGTTTAGAAATAAATAGCAAACTGATCTGACTAGCTATGTTCTTTGGGGTTTAAAATGATTCAAAAAGTTTTGAACTGATTGCACCTGCGCAAACGTATTTTCTACCTTACGATTATGAGCAAGTAAAAGTAAGTAAATACGTTTGCGCAGGCGCAAGCGGATTAGTCCAGCACTTTTTGAATCACTTTGAACCGCAAAGAACATGGCTTATATCATCAAACAGTCGTCAACGTTGCAAGAGCATCCAATTTTGAGTCGGAGATTGGTATGGTTTCCGCAGAATCGCTTATTTTCAACTGCGCTTGCTCTGTTCGTTTGTAAACCTTGTATAAGTGCTTCAGAGGCAAACCTAATGCTTTTGTTTATTTTATTTTAAATTAGCAAAATAAAAAATAGTTTTTATTTATACTACTACTATATTTTATTATTTTAAATACAGTTCTGTAAATCTGATTTAAAGATTGCAGTTGCAGTTATTGCACTGAAAAAACTAGTATAATTTTATTTTCATCGAAAGTTCTAAAAATTTATTTCGAAAATTCTCATTAATGTGTGGCTAAATGTGATTAAAGACAGTATACTGATAAAAGGGTCCGTCGATCATCTATTGGCATGTTATTGATCGATTCTTTTCTGCAGCTTAATAAAATATTGATAAGAAATTTACACATGAATGAACCTAATAGTTTCTTAATAATAAAATAAATAGTAGTGTTTATATAATAATGCATTTTTATTTTGATTTAAAAAAAGTTAAAGAAGGTAAGGTACCCAATCGTTATGTGATAAATATCTAATTATCAGATTATTGTTTTTTGATACATTTATAGTTCTTATTTGCGAGAAACAAACAGTAAGATTTTGCAAATCTGTAAATTCTTTTACGGTTACCTAACTCATTCAGTTTCAAGCTATAAACAGTTGTTGGTATTAAACTATTAAAATAAGTTACATTTAAATGTTATAATTTCATGCTTTAAATACAGTTATCAAGTAGTTAATCAATAGGAATAAATCAATTTTTTATTTCTTACTCCTGTAAATTATCACACTTTCTGTATATAGTTTGAAGATTAACAAGTTATTTTCGTTATTTTTTTTGCGAGTAGATGATAGTGCAAAAAAAGATATGCATGAATTTATATCTGACACACTACAAGCCAGTAGCGAAGACTTAAACGAAGTACGAGAAGGAATGAAAAAACTTGTTTTAGGATCAAAGAATAATGGTAAGTCGTAAAACACGTTGGGTTTTGTTGTTTTTTATCACGAATTCGAATAAAAACGTATTTATAAAATTATCCTGATGGATTTCATTTTTGTTCATAGTTAATTATGGACCAAATATTTGAAGAAATGTTGAAATTTCCCATTTATAATTTGTAGCAAGTTTTATATATAAATACGTTACAAAAATTCATGATGAAAATACAACGAAACATTGCATGCTTACTACTTATTTGATGTAACGTTCATTAACATTAGGTAAGAAAACATAAGGTTAGTTTCCTGTTTCGTTTTGTCGCAGCTTAAGAGGATGGACAACATCTTGTTTCCTTTATTTCCTAAATCCCAGACTTACGTTTAGTCCAAACTTCTTCCTGTTTATATCACTTTTAGTTAACTAGTTAACTTAGTTTGGCTTACGTACACGAACCCTATTTTCATTTAACTTGCTTAATAACATAGTCACTAACATACAGGAGTGTAATGATGGAAGCGGTTCTCAGCGTCGAATATTAAATTCTTAATATTTAAAACACGTCCTGCCACCAACAAAAGTATATTTGATCTTTTTAATAATTTATTTAACATGTGTTTAAATATTTGGAATTATTTTAATTAATGTTAATATAATATGTTTAATATTATCATTTAATTATAAAAGAATTTATTATTTGTTTCAAAATTTTGTTCTTTTTTATATTACAACTATCGTGTTTTAAATTTAATGCAGAGCACTGGTTTAGAACCGAGTATGGAATCACCCTGTATAATCTAATGTGTTATTTGTATTAGAATAAATACTAATAGAACAGTATTATCTTTAAATGCTGAGGATTGAATATCTGATAAATTAATACTGCATGGTGTCAATGCTGTTGTCTTTTGTTATTCTATGTCCACTGAGTGCCCTGTCCTGTTCAATTAACAAATGTTTTATGAATTTGTGCAAGCATCGCTTTTATCATTGTTTTTGTAAATTTGTAATATTTAATGGATTTCCATTAATAGAGACCTAAAATATAAGGGGGTTTAAACCTCGTCCATCCGTTTAAATTAGGCACAAAAGAAATGCACTATTAAATTTAAAAATGGTGTAATTATATTGAAGTGAACTTACAGAGGCACCTAATTGACGAGATGGTTTCTCTTACTAATACTGTTATAAATAGACTTTTATTAAATGTTACTACTAATTCATTCTGAATAGCAAATTTAATAAATTATAAGTACAATGCGTCCTAATAATAAATGAAATTTAAATATTAAGATCCACTAAATATACAAATGTATTTTTAAAAATTTATATATATCGTTAATAACCGATATATTGGTGAGCTAGTAAGTAATACTTTGAAAATGCAAAGCTTTTGATGAATTTTTCATTAATATTAAAAAATAAGTAGTTTTATTTTTAAAATCAAACCTAGGTTTTATTTAATGTAATATCTGGTATTAGTGTATGCTTAACACTTCCAAAATTATAACTATATTGTATCAAGTTATAAATTTTAAGTTCTATATTTTTCTTTATATGGTTAAGGGATGAAAGAGTGGGTGAACTGCTACCTTAATTTAATGCTAATAATTAGTTAACTTAAAATATATTAAAATAATAAATTAATTATTCAAAGGATGATAAATAATAAATGAATAAATTAATAGGCTTTTAAATAAAAGGTGGGTTGCTAATAATACACTTTACACTTTGATTTAGTTTTATAAAATCTTCAATTAAAAATAAATGTAGCATTAATAGCTCTATGTGCCTCTATGTGCATCTGATAAAAATTAATATATCTTTGTACCTGCAGCTTTTTAATAAATGTTTAAAGGAAATTCGTCCCATCATAATAGGGTTCTAACTATTTTTACGACAATATATAACAGATAATAGGCAACTATTCGTTATTGGGCCTAAAGTTAGCGGTTGATACTAAGAAGCCTAAAGTAAAACTTATTTTTTGTCATAATTTTAGATAGTTCATAAAAAGCTAGAATTTTCAAGTGTGTGCACAAATTCTATACAAATGGTTTTGAGCAACTCGGTTTCAAACAGTGGACTAGACTGCAACCCCAGGAGTAATTTTTGTTTGCGAAGTTTTTCTTTAATTAAGTGTTGTGTCTAAATGTATTTTTATAATATATAGGATACTCCAAAACTGCAAGGGTTAAAAGAAGTGTAATACATCAGACGTGTACACACAATTTTGTGGTTACCTGTATGGAAATGTGGATATATTGTTGTATAAACCTTGTTCTCTTTGTCTTCCTATAATTATGACTGGGGTTCAGTTTGAGTTGCTTAAAAATGACAATACAAAACAGATTGAGTGGATTAATATAAGAAAAAATGTTAGTAGAAGTAAATATATCTATTTTAAGATTTACATTCATTTTCGAATGAAAAATTTCCAGTCTCAATTTTCAAATAAAAATTTAAAATTATATGAACTTGAATGGCTAGGTAGGTAAACATATCAGTAAGATGACAATAGAGTATTTAATATTATTTTGTAAATAATTATTTAGCTTAAAACTATTATTTAAATATATTCTTATACACTTGAAAAATGTTCATAATATACTAGAACTACTATTGCTTTCCGTTGAGCAATTATTATTAGTGTATTGGCAGTTAAAAGGCATGTTTTTTAAGATAGATTTTTATAATTTTGCTGTGGTTGAGGTCTCTTGATTATAAAAAATAATACTGAATCAAATGTAACGTTTTAAGAATGAACTGCAATTGAATCCCATTTTTCAATAAAAATAAAAATGTTTTTTTTGTATTATTGTTTATCTGTGAAAACACTGTAATAAAATTTAATTAAAATCTATTAATGTAGGTTCTCCTAAGATATACATATTAATATATTTTAAATACCCATGTCTCAAAACTCATAATCTTGAACTGTGAACGATCTTAAAATTGATGACTTGTAGAAAATATATAAAATTGACATCTTAGACAAAAAAATGTACTACTTTTCGTGGAGGTCACGATAATGGATCTCCACTTCTTTCGCACTATGTAAGGTTTGTTCCCACAGCAGTCAGAAACAATCCGTGATTGTGCGGAGTCTGTTCAAAGGCGTTCCTTAGAATAAAATGCGCACAATTCGAAATGTTTCTGACTGCTGTGGAAACAAACCTGTAATTGAGATGATTGATTAAATGGATTAATCTAATACAGTCTCCACAGTTTTAAGGCTCGTTCTGACACATCTGTGCCTTGTACTATTCATCTTAGGTCTAGAAGTTTCTTAAGATCAGTAACTTGTGGAGTTGATAACTTCGCTGAAAAAATTCTTATCATGGTAGTAGTGATGCAGAGAACTCTTATTCTGTTACTTATGTTATCGAGATACGTTCATATACCGATTCTCTGGATATTTTTTTGTATATTTCAGTCTGCTCTAGTATTAATACCATTTTAAAACTTATTGCACTATTTCTAGCACATTCGTGCCTTGTATTAATCGTCATGGGTCTACAAATTTAATATCTTTAAATTACTTCCTTGTAGTATAACTCCTATTTCGTTAAGTATGTTGTCGAGGTATATATTTATTGATTCTTTATGTTTCTCTTGATTAATCTACTTCAGTCTGATCTAAAAATCCTACATTTTTAGTGCTTATTACACCATTTCTAGCAAATTTGTGCCTTGTACTGTTTGATATCTCAAGATTTCTTACTTATGAACTATAACAAGTAAGGAATTATTTTCTGTTGTATAAATTAGCATAAACCGATTTTCTGTATATTAATATATTTTTTATTTGTTCATTAAAGCCTGCAAAAGTAATTTTTAAAGTTACAAGATTTATTGCACCATTTCTAGCACATTCGTGCCTTGTACCATTCGATAGAAGTGGAATGATTTATATTTTAGGTAATTTTAAGTTTCATAACTCTTGGTTATTAATAAAGAAACAAAAATGTACAGGCCAGTTCCCTTCCAAAAATGTCCGTGTTTATTTAGCATCGAGAGATTTTCCAATCTTAACTTTTATAGGAGTTTTGGTTCCAGAATGTCTGTGTTGTTATGGCTAAATCTTACTATTTAAAAATATCTCGGTTAAGTTCTGAGACATGGATAGTCCTAGATAGTTTTCTGTTTAAATCTGATAAAAAATTAGTAAAAACAATTTTGTAAATTTTCTTCATTTTAAAATTTATTTAGAAACTGCTCTGTAAGTGAAAAAAAAACGATCATTGAATCTTTAAATTATTTACGTTCTTGGAAAATGTTTTCAATTTAAATCTTGTTTTCTTGTAAAATTCAAACCTGTGGATATTTGTTTTTTATTTGAAAATTGAAGATATCTCCCTAATTTCATGTTAATATTAAAGGGGGCAAAGACAATTTTTCATTTGTGAATGATTTTTTCAAAGGTGTGGACCCACCAGTTGCTCAGATTTCCTCAAAGAGTGTGTGCAAAACAACCAGGAAACTAATTTTCTGAGCATCTGGTATTTACAAGATTGCTCAAGTATTTTTGTGTATAAAGCTTTTCAATCTTGATGTTGTACTTAGAATTTTCTTCGTATAAAATGAGAATTTCATTAAATTGGTAAGAATTAAGTGTAATTTAAAAATATTTTAATAAAATGTTTTACAGTTAGGTCCCTATTTAGGAGAAATAATAGAATATTAATAATTATTATTGTAAATGAGTAAACAAGAAATACTCAATTAAATTACAAATTTTATTTCTAAATTTTAGAAATAAATGTTTTTCCTAAATTGTAAACAAATATAAAATATCCAGTTTAATGATTCCGTTTTAATTAAAGAAAATCTGTCAATGTCAAATGGGCAAATACCTCCACAAATACTCACATTATGCTTTTTATTATTTTGTTTTGCCTTTTTCCTTACCCTAATGTTGTTCACACAGAAGAAGAATGGGAGAAAGAATTGGAGGCAGAACTACAAGACTATGAAATGGTGAATGAACATAAACCTACTAATTCAAAAAGCGATAATTGGGAACAAGAAATCGAAGAAATGTTACAGGATGAGACTGATTTGAAGTAAATTTGTTTAGTAGTTATATATTCTGACTGAAACAATAAAAAAATTTTTTGACTAGTTAAGATATCTATTCTGGGCATGCTTTTTGTTTATATAAAAAAACGCATTTAAAATAAATATAAATATCACCGATAATGAACACAAATTTTTTTTCCTAATATTAATACAGTTTACTTCTATTAAAGGTCGACAGTAAAAGTTATGGAATAAAAATAGTATGATGTAAATTAAATTAATATTAGTCATAACATTTTACAATATTTGTTGGAGATGGATAGGCACATGCCTAACTATAATTAAAATTTTGTGGACAATTTTACTTTAAACATATTTTAAAGGGGTCGCTTGCAATTAATTATATTTTGGATTTTATATATCACAGCTTAATTATTATTAATACCATTACTATTTATCTGGTAGGATAGTTAATTTTTTTAAATAAATAAATGTATGTGTTTGGTAAAATAATATTAACCGAATATGTTTATTATACATATATCTTCCTTATAGCGACACAAACAAACCTATGTACTGTTAATACATCACAAAATCCGATGCACAACGTTAAAAATTTTTATAGGAGTTTCTAGAAATTATAAAAATTTAAGGTTATGTTTTCACTTGTAAATGTTGCCATTTTAAATATGAACATACTTCCGTTTCGCTAAGAAAAGTTTTTTAATAATATAATACACAAAATTAAAAGTAGTTGCATTGGATTTTGTATTGCAATTACTTTATTAGGGTGCCTTTCTCAGTGCCAATTATTTAATTAAAATATCTTTGTAATATACAATAAGATTGAAGTCAGGTGCTTCCGATGGAGCTGTCTGATTTATTTAAATAATACTAATTCTATCACTTGATTTGACTATCAACAATTATTAAATACCTGAAAGATTTGTTTTGAATTTCATTCTCGCGACACCTTTTGAGTATATTTAGATTAAAATTATCTGCAGATTATTTGGCATCTTTAACAATATGGGGAACAAGATAGTTCCCAACTTATTAACATTCCTTAGGTTATTCATTTCTGATAACACATTTTGTACTTAACGGTCATTGATAAAATGACACGGATATTACGGTTACTTGTTTATTTGAATTATAAACGCCTTAATAAAAATACAGTACTATACTATTTCTGGCTACCAGCTTCAAATTTAAATGTAAAGATGCATAAGGGATACAAATTTATTATGACTATTTAATACTAAATGTGTTTTCAGTCAGTAATTTTATATTTACATATGTACATGTATTTTTTGATTGAATCTTAACTTAATTTTTATTTAAAATTGTAACGGTCATATCGGTAATAAAATGTGTTTTTATGATGGACAGAACTTAGTAAAAAATTTATTGCAAAGTAGGGGTTGTTTAATAATTTAAAATCATTTTAAACCTTTTTCTTAATTTATCAACGATATCGGATATATTCCTATTTATAGAAGAGTATTTGTGCATTTTTGTGTTCCTAATAAATATATACATACTGTGTTACATAATGTAATATTTAATGGATACAGTAGAATAGTGTACTAGTAGATAAAATAAATGTTTCAAAACTCTAAATGTAAAATGGGAGTGCAGGTAATTGGTAAAATTTTTAATTTTTTGTCAAGTAATGTATTAGCATCAGCTCTGCGAGTTTGTTTTTAAATAAATTTTGCAAATATGAATTTAAACATAATTAATAAATTTAAAAGGTGTAGCAAAGTGTTTATATATCTTGCAGACGGTTGGGTACATTCCATGGTATTGATTTGTAAGCCAATTATATTTTTCTAATTAAACTCTTGCTTGGGAATGTCCAGGATTCAGTCAAAAAGCCTTGTATTTATTCTAGTCATTATTAAAGTAAATAAAAGTATTTTCCGTACTTAATTTGTGATATTGATTACGCAAGATGGGGTCTGCACCTTCTATATGTTTATACACGCATTTTAAAAATAAAGTGTTACTTTATAAATAATGCATTTCCATTTGCTATATATGCTGTTTTGGGTGTATTTAATTTAGTTTTTTGTGATGATTGAAACTTAATTAAGGATTTTTTGAATATTTTATTATATTTTGTTACATCTTTGTATATATTATTAGATATATACATATATAAATATATGTAATGATTTGAAATGTGTAATATATAGAATATATATAGTTTTTATTTTGTTCTAGTATTGCTGTTAATAATTTACAATCTGTTGCTTTGAAAACTGTTAGCATTATAGCATTTAGGATGTAGCTTTTCGTGTGTTAAGCATGTTCTCCTGTATTCTAATTGTTATATAACATACAGATTGTTAAATAAATGTAGCAAACGTGCCCACTCATATTTAAACTTTTTTTTATTTATCCCTTTTCCGCGATATCAACCCTATAGATGTCAAACGAAAATTAAGTTAATAAATCTTCTTGTTTCCGTTTTATTTAAAAAGAAACTAATTGTGGGAAGAGAACAAGTCAATTTTGGATTATTAAGTAAAATCCTCCAACAAAAAAATTTCATCCCTACGCCGAACTCCCTTCGAGACAGTTATAACCCCCCAAACTTTCGACGGGAAATAATTCTATAATCCTATAAAAATAATTATTTGATAATGTGCTAACTTTGGTAAACATATCCTGATTCAGCAAACACATAAGTTCCAGCAAGATAAAGCACCGCATTACCTTATCAATGTCCGGCAGTACCTCGACCTAATATTTCCAAATCGGTGGATAGGAAAGCCAGCACGATCACCCGATCTTATGCTATTAGACTTCTTTTAATGGGAATATGTAAAAATTATGTTATACAAAACTATACCACTAGATTTAGCTGACTTAAGAAGAAGAATACATTTTATTTAAGATTAGGATGTTGCCAAGACGTTTGGGGCGAGCATTTTGAACATCTCATTAAGAACTAAACGGTATTATTAAGTTTTTAATTTGTTGTGACGAATTCTGTCAATCATTTAATTTTTTTAATGTCAATTTTTGCAATACATTTAAAAAAATGACATTTTTGAATAGACTATGAAGCGATCTTTTAAATGATGTATCACACTTTCCATTTAAAAATTTGGAGAGATAATTTTTTTTGTTTAAGGATATTATTTCATTGAGGTATTTCAGGATTTTGTATAAATATAAACCATAATGGAAATAAATTTATTTCATTTGGCTGTTTCACACTGTGGGTATACTTAATCACGGTGTTCTGTATTTATGTTAATTATTAAAATATATTTGTTCATAGAGTACAGTAATTGCAATGAAAAATAAACTCATTGTTTAAGAGATCTTATTGCGAGATGAATATTTAAAAAGTTACCCATCCTGTATATGTAAAGTGTGAAATATAGTCTTAATGTAAATTTTAAATTGCTAATGTAGTCTTAATGTAATATTTTTTTAAATTGTTAAGCCTAACTGCGAAGTTTTATAAATAATGGACTAACAGTTAGCCTCGTACACTATTTAGATTATCAAATCAGAAAGTTAAATTATTATTAAGCTTTTCTACCAATCAAAGCGCTATTTGTTTTGGATCACAAGTTTATAATAAACATATAGCACTTTTAGATATTATTTAAGCTATATTAATGATTGGATTAAATTTATTATCAGTAAGTACTATAGATAAAACAAGGAATGAAACTTGTATCGCTTAATGCTAATGTATTATGACGCAAGTTGTATTTGAATATTCGAACGAAAAAATATCGCAGCATCGACGCCTCTGGACTGAAGCATTTCTTAATGGGTAATGTAAAGAATAGTTATAATGAAAAGAAAAATACAAAACTGGTTTTCTCGATAATGATGCAAGGTCGCACCGTGAGAAGACTTTATGAATTTATTCACTTTAAATTATAATGTTCGTCCATGGAGGTTGTTTTTGATAATAATGATTAAATTCACATATCCTGCATTTTTGTTTTAAAAAATGAAAGAAACATTGTTTGGTAAAGGTATTAAAAAATACTCTTTGAGTAGTAAAGTTTTATTTTTATAAATGCTAATATAAACGTTAATAAGGTGAAATGCACCAGTGTTAATTAACAGTAACTAACTAACAGTAGCTTACGCTACCTCTATATAAGTAATCGCTACTTTTACCAAGTACAATTGTGATTACCTACTTATTAATGGTTAAAAAATGCAATATAATTGTATTTTGATTCATTCTTTTAAGATTTTTTGTAATATTTTTAAAATTCCGTATATCTGCTCCTTTTTTTCCGAGGTGAAGAAAATTCTTTATGGAGAGGTTATGAGTCTGAAAGCTTAAGGTCTACTTTGAGACTTCACTGACTGTATCAGGTCTACTCACAAAAAATTCCACCCCTATTTGGGTCCGTCTGGCTATTGCCTTCGGCGACACTGTATCTTATATATGCCTCTTAATTATTGTTTTATCGTCTGTCATAGGTGTTAATTGTGATAAAATATTTACAGTAGTAAAGTGCGTGACAGTGACATTAAAATTGTTTTACATTTTTTTGGCATTTAATGTACAAAAAGATTTTTTTTTATTTTAGTTTCTTTTTTAATTCGGTATGATTTGTTTGTTTTCTTCTAATCTGTCATTGGTTTTAAAACATACCTACCTATATTTGTGATTTGGCAACTCTAAAGATCTTTTGTTTGTGTAAACAGCCACTCATGAATCACCTTAAATTTTCTATTCTGAAATTTCTTAATGCATATTTAAGTGTAGATCGACTTGGTAATTGCTCCCCACATAGTCTGCATATTGGTTTCTCCAAAAAAGGTACCCATGTTATGCATATGTTTAATCAGACAACAGTGCCCCGTAACGAGCTCTGTTATCAGCCTGAGCTTTTTTCTGTCCAGCTCTAATAAGGCCTGAGTAACAAGTGCAAAACTTGGTTGCCTCTTCTTTCTCTTAATGTGCCTCAGACTATTGGTTTCTAGCCAGCTTCATTTTTGCTGCCAGGTTAGCCAAGACTAGGCCTTTTTCCTGGCAGCAGATTTCATTATGCCCACACCGAGTTCAGGCTCCAGCAGTGTGGGTCTGCAGAACCCATCCTTGCGAGTGCGTCTGCCCTTTTCGTTGCTTTTAATACCCTTGTGTCCTGGCACCAAAGACAGACTTTATACTGTAAGTTATTCAATTAGACACGTAGTCTAAAAATGAAGAACATAATTTTTTATATTAAATGAGCGGAGTTTGACATAGAAGTGTATTGTCGTATTGCTTATTTTCTTTGGTTCTGTTTAAACCTTGAAAAGCATCAGCGTCAAAATATGGAGGCAAGATGTTTATTAAAATCAACAGATGAGTTATTTATTTTTAAAAGAGCATCAGCAAATAAGACGAGATTTTTATTTGACTGCCTCGTACTATGTAAATTAGGTGCTGTAATGATTAATGAATTTTTGAAATGTTCTAAATTCAGTTCAAAGCACTTACCACAAGTTTTAACAATAACATTACAAAACTAGAATACGTTTAAATAAGAAAACAAGACATTTACCGAAAACCTGCAAATACTTTTAAAAACAGGATCAATAACCATGATATTTGGGGTAAATTAATATTTATTTTTTCTTTAAATTGATTTACTTGTAACGTATTAATTTTTAATTCAAATTATTTTTAAAAAATGTTTAAAATAATTAATTTAAAAAAATATTTTGTGCTTCACTTTATTTAGGTACTATTACAAGTATGTTTGGAATTGTTTTCTTTTTTATCACTAATTTTGTTATAGCTGAAGAAATATGACATTTTATAGTGCATTTATTTTGTTAATATTTTTCGGACAAACAAATATTTTAAAGCACAGGAAGTAGTATTTTTCATTTTGCATTTAGAATAAGTGCCTATTGATTATTTTATTATTAAAAGGGGTGAGTATGCAAACCACAAGGAACCTGACATCAGCATCATAATTAATAAATAGCTGCAGCGGTCAGCAGATACATAACATACCACTCACTTATGCCCACCACCTCTCATATTTGCCATCAAGTCAACCCAACCGCGTACCGCAGGCAGCGCTAGCGACTGGGTATCATACAGAAACAAGCAAGCACGTATTTCACTTACCTGTTGTTTGATTTGTTCATCGGAACGAGTTTCGTGATGTTTAAGAATTGATTTCGTGTCGAAACGAGTAACTTTTTACATACACAGTGATGTCGAACCAGAAGACGCGTTTGTGCCACATCCAAAAATGGGAATCTTTCGATGGGTACGGCTTTAATTTGCATGCAGAAAAAGGCAAGCCCGGTCAGTATATCGGTAAGGTGGACGAAGGATCGCCCGCCGAAGCAGCGGGCTTAAGACAAGGTGATAGAATTTTAGAAGTTAACGGTGAAAGTATTGTTAACAAAACGCACAAGCAAGTCGTAGAACTAATTAAATCCCAAACTGGAGAAACCAAACTGCTCGTCGTAGATCCAGATGAAGACGGGATCATACCCACGGATGTGAAGAATAACGAGAAACATGAAAATTCTAAAAAGGAAGAAAACGGCCAACTGAACCTCAGCATGACCGCTGCAGAGTTAAGAGCTAAATTAGCGGCGAAGAAAAAATTCGATCCGAAAAAAGAGGCTATGGATTTTAAGCAAAAATTTGATATTGTGCAAAAACTTTAATGTGAAATCTTAAATTATATGAGATTAAATTCTTGTGGAAGGACGAAGTGACCTTGCTTCCTTCCCATTAACATTCAGGTGTTATATAAATACATACATAACGTGACATGTGCATTGTTATAAACGGAACTAACGAATTTACAAAACACAAATAAAATATTTATCAGACTCTATTATATTGCTAAAAATAAATAAAAAAATAATTGCTTAAACTCTCAGCAAATACATAGGTAAGCTGTTTTTTATGTTTTATTAATAATAAATCTGTTTGCCGAAAACGTAAAAACAAAAACATTCAAAATTTTTACTGTTTCTAAAGTGAATCTATCATAATTTCACTTTTTACAAACGTTGAAAAAAAAAAATGGTTCTATATAGGATGTCCCAGTAAAATACGCAGTACCTACCACAAATATTATCAAAACCAATCACCTTTTTTTTGTGTATAACTTCTACGTTGATGATAGTTTATAAACAAAACTTTCGTTTGTTTTTAATGATGAATATTTTCTTCGTACTTTTTAATCTGTTTCGATACTTTTTCTCCCTCCCCCTTTATAGATCAGTTGCGCTTGGATTAAATATTGATACTTTCGCCTCCAAAAGATAATTGTAATTTTCAAACAGTAGTCACATTTATATTTCAAACATTTTATCGAAAATCTGTTCATACTTCAGATCAAAGTGTTTACATTGTTCCATTACAAATTCTTATGATAAAATGCACTTGATGAAATTTTAAATAATAACCTTAGTTTTCACTAAACTTGATATTTAAAAATTATCTACCTATATTAAAATAAAATTTAATTGATAATCCAAAAAACAAAACCTATTTTTAATAAATACCACAATGATAGTACGAAGTAGCAACGAGATTCGGTTAAAATTTGAATTCCTTTTTTCTAAATATTTTCAAGTCCTGAACAAATTTTTTTATTGATTTTAACTTACTACAAAATATTCGTCAATGGCTTTCCTATTTGAAATATTATTGTGTAAGATCCAAGATTGGAATACCCAGATATCACAAAAACCACAGAGTATTATTTAAATATTTTTGATATGATGTGCTTTCCATAATTTTACGTAATAGTCATCTAAAATAAATTCCCTGTATATTTATTAGCATTCAGAAGGAATATTATGTACTGCCCAAGTTTTTAACCAACCGCAATTTATTCTTTTAATCGTTAAAAATGATTGTTTTGTGTGATGTACCTACACAGAGGTTCAAGTATTGGTAAACATAAGAAAAAAATTTTAATCGTTGGTTTCAAATTTATTGAAGAAAAAAATGTTTCCTATCTTTGTAACCCTCCTGAAATACTTTTCAGGCTACGGCCAAAAAAATCCTATTAAGTTATCTCTAAATATGCTTGCTTTCGTCTTGATTATAGTAATAAATATTCATATTTCCACATAGTTTTATTACAAAAGTAAAAGAGTGTTAATAAATTTTATTTTTATCTAGGCCTTTACCATAAATTTAATTATACTATATGTATACCTAAACTAATTTTAAATATTGATAGTTGCGGATTTAACTAGAGTGACTCATGGTCAAGGGCTGAAGCACTTATTTATTATTTTATTTATACTGACAAGATTATTAGACTTTTTCGAATTTATCCCAACAAACGATACTTAGTAGTGTATATTATGTTTATTCATTATTTATAAGGAAATATTTCAGAAAACAATATTTATTTGGAAGTTTTGTTAGAGCATATCTGTAGTGTTTGGTAGAAATATAATTCCAAAAGTAAAGTTTTCCAGTAGGTATGAACATTTTAAGGTTTACAATTAATTAGTTAATCAGTTGTAATAAATAATGAATCCAATTATTACATTTAAACATTTATTGGTCTTATTTTTAAATGTCAAACATGTTTTTTAATTTTTTTTTTTTGGTTTTTTAATTAACGGCATATACATCTTTTAATTTTACCTTTTTCCTGAATTTTAATTTTGTTTCCTTTAAAAAGATTTTGTTGCAATCAAATTAAATTTTTTTGCATTATTAAATGAAAATAGTCACTCGTTAACAAATGTTAATAAATAGCTCAGGTGTGTCATGTTATTGAAACAAACAAAACCTAATTAAAAAAAACTTTGATTAGAATTTTGTTAATTTATTTATCCATTATAACGCCATTTAAGAATATTTCACGTGACTAACAACACAGTTATTATAGAATAAGGTGTTTGTTAAATATGTTTCATTCATATTTTTATAGGCCGAAGATGACACAGTAATCATACATTTTAAGAAAAGCATCAACACTATGAACCTGATACTAAAAAAGATATTTGCCGTCCTTGCATGTACAAAACTAAAAAAAAATTTTGCTTATGTTTTAAAAGTTGGGAGTGAATGATTTTTTCAAGGAACAGTCAAAGTTTGGCAGCCCGTTTTATATTTTTCCAAAAATATTTTGAAAAAGTCCTACTAAATTAATGTTTTTATTTGTGTTTTTAGGAGGAATATATTTTTTGTGGAATTCCCCAATTAGTGTAGTGCGAATTAATTATTAAGTCACTTAAAACTTATCCTATTCTGTCTTATTGTTAGTAATACTCGATTAGATTGTCAGTTATCTATAAAGGATGATATGTGTATTATATTTTAAAATTGTTGCATCGCCAATACCATATTATAACATGTGTTCTATCAGTCATTAAATTATTTCCTGTTCCATAAAATGATAAAAACGTTTGGTTTTGGTGGAAGTTATTGCACTGTTATTTTCACACAAATTTTATTTTTATCCTGTAAACTTAAGTTTTTTGTTTTCTTTATATTTAATTATTAACGCCTTCTGTAATATTCATGTTTTTACAAACTTTTGAACGTAAAATTCAATAAGTACTGAAATATAATTGAACCAATAAGATGGGTTCTACGAAGTGGTAATATCTATAAGATTGTTTTAAATAAAAAATGTACATAAAATATATTTACGCCATTCTTTACTTAATTAATTTTAACTCGTAAAAGATACGAATAAGTACATTAATTATGTTTTACTTTAGCAAAACACCATGCAGATAATAAGAAAAATAATTGTGGTCCTTCTAGTATTCCGTATATATCAATTGGAACGTAGTAGACTGCTAAATTTGTGACACGTTTTTACTATATTTGAGATTAAATGCTTTTATTTTAAATTGTTTGGTTTCTACCTAAAAATCATTGATACTTTTAATATATTGTGTTTTAGATAGTAGCGAAACAATGTTCTTCGAAAAAAGAATCTCATGTTTTGTTATATTTTGTTACATTAAAATTAAATTTGTTTCGAAAATATCTGCGTTTTCTTACACCGCCTTCCTTTTCTTGAATTGCTACGAAACGAGTTTAATAAAAAATTCTGCGGTTTTTTAAGGCAAATAATCTAAAGGAACGAATTACATCAGAAAGTTTCATTCAATATTTCAGGAAAACTATTTATTCATAAAAAAGAATAACAAATATAATTGTTACTGATTCTCATACAAAAGATATATAATAATACCTGGCAAGATTCGAATTCAACGTTTCACTTTTTTGTATCTTTTTTTATTCTGTCGGAATTGTTGTTGGCGTTGAGCATTGGTTTGTATTTTATTTGCACTCTGACGTTTGCGCTTTCCATACTCTTTTGGACTCTGAACACATTATTTCACTATTGTCACCCTATAATTTAAATAGTAAAATAAATAGTAAACACCCAAATCACATGTATAATAAACGAATGTAAACAGTAAATACTTGTATTAAGTTATACAATTTTATCAACTTACTTTTCTAAATCTGTATTACACATATTTCCTGCAGTTTCCATTTTTCAAAAGTAAGTCCTGGGTGCATCATTTTTAACCGGCCCCAAAAGCGAGCAAGCAAAAAATCATGTCTCACTTTTTTACCAAATTCCAATAAAAGTTCACGCTAAATAAATTTTTATAATCTGAGAAACATTTAAAACTGAGTAGGTACTGAGAGAATTTGTTACTTATTTTATTTGACAAAGTTTTTAAAATCTTATTTTTATTATAAATTTAAAACATTCCATCCAGTGCAAATTGTTGCGTGTTATTAAACAAATCGTTGTTTATGAATGTTAAATCAACATTTTTCTAATTGAGAAATAAGTATAAAAACTAATCCATCTGGTGAGGACGGCGTATAAATCATTTTTGTTTTGGTACATTTTTGTATAAAATGCTTACATTCAAATCACTTTGGAATCCTCATTTCCAAATATTGTCTTGCTTGTTTATACGTTTAAAAACATAAATCCACAAATAATAGACAATCGTTTGGAATAAACAAAAACAAGACAAATTCTGATAAACTACTTTTTTTTTCACTAATTTTTGATAAACGTACTGTTTAATACGACTACAATTTTGTGATATTTATTGTTGAAAGTGAAAACCAGCACTTTGTTCGTATTTAGGATTAAAACTGGCAAAATATAATATAATAAGTTATTTTATGATTTCAGGAGTAGAATTTCAGAATTCCACTGCAATAAAATATTTTTACAACTAAGACATTTTAAAATAAACTAAATAAACAAAATCTTGCACTAACTAATAAACTACGCTCCAAATATTTTATGTGACGTCTTGAAGAGGCTACAAAGTCTTTTTAACGTGGAAAAATAATATAACCTCCAAAAACTGTTCCTAAGAACACAAGAAAACTGTAAAGAATGTACAAAAAATTGGAATAGGGCTGCAAAATGGTTAAGTACAAATTTGTAACTATGTGACGTTCTGTTACTAAAATGTTAATTAATTAGATTGCCGAAAGTCATTTTGTTTATTTTTCTACTGTTGTATTAAATTTTCAGTTCGTTTTATTACTTTTTTTAGTTTTGTACATTTTTTTTTGTTTTTAATTTTCTGATGTCGTTATTAAGCTGTTTATTAAATATTAAAACTACACGAAAGTATTTCATGTAATAATAGATCGTTGCATATACTATTTTTTTTACGACCAATAAAAACAATTTGTACAAATAGGTACATGAGTTTATTTCAACTAATTTTATGTATTTTAAAATATTTTTACAAAAATGAAAATACATCATTGGCATCAATCCTTTTTATAGATATATAGATTATTAATTGTTCAATTTGATTTGACAAATTTATTTGTGCTTCAAACAGGCATAATATGTAACCCTGGGTTTTTGAAAATGTCAGTTTAATTATTTATATTCAACATCAATTTCAGTATGGAATAGTGTGTTCACAAAGAATAAAAATTGAATTTATTTGAAAGTTTTTCTAAACTAGCAACACAATGTTTATTTGATCTTTATAAAATTTTCAGCATAATTATAACGTACGTGTATGTTTATTTTGGAGAGGTAAACAGACTTATAGTAGTGCCTTGAAGCCAGGGACGGACTACTCATAATGGTTAGTGATCCAAAAATTTTGCAGGGATGACACACCCTGTATGTAAGTATCGAAAATAACTTCCCCACACACTTTTTGGAATTCTTAAAAATAAACCGTTTGACTAATATTTACCATGTACCCCTATGTATTAACAACTTATTAATTAGAAAGTTGGTAAAAAGGTTTTAAAATTGTTTGTAAAGTTAACAAGTGACCATAGAATTAGTTGTCAGTTGTTGTGTAGAATAGTTCGTTGTCCGTACTTGTCATTAATTAATAAATCCCTAATTTAAAAGTTCCAATGGCACCTCTTTTTGACAAAAAACTTCCTAAAATTTTAAATATTGTTTTGTACAACATGCAAAATTACATTTACCTATTCATACCTGTTTCTCGTAACCTGAAATCAATACGCTCAAACATTCGTCTATCTGGCAATGCTCTGTTTGGAAAATGTTCAGCATAAAGCCTTCTGGTCGTTAAACAGTTTTGAGAAGCCAATCCCTACATTAAATGCGTATCTGCGTACTCAATAAAAGTTCACTCAGAGTTAACAGTATTTGTTGGAGATCCCTGACAGCTGACAGATATATTAGAGAGGTTCTTGAAGAAAATGTGGTACCGTTTGTTTCTGTTATTGGTGTGTATTTTGTTCCCGTGCATGGTAACACGCTCGTCTGCACAACAGAGTATATTTATATGAAGTTGGTATTTAAGTTTTAGAGTGGTCAGTGTAAGTCCACGCTTAAACCCTATTAAGCATGTGAGGGACTACCTAGAACGGCGCATCGGATCTTGTAATATTGCCCCAACATGCTTTAGTAGACAAATGGAAAGTTTAGATATAGATTTTATTAGGAATTTGATAAGAAGCCTTCCAGAGCTGTCATTAGAACCAAAGGTGGCAATACGATAAACTAATCGTTTTTATTGTTCTAAGATTTGGTTTTGGATTTGATTTGGGTAAATACTTAAACGTTATTTTTTGCAAGTTCTTTCTGAATTTTTCATTTTAAATAACTAAACCTCTCATAATCTTTATGAAGATTTACTAGATAACATTAAATAAATAGGTGAAAAAAATAACAATCCAATTATGCGATACTTTTTGTGACGAGTATACTTTCCTACGTGTCGAAAACTCGTTTCATAATGACAAAATGTGTTATATATAATGAAAATCCGTGTTAAAATGGATCACAATAATAAATCGGTAGCTTATATTTTATTCCCGTTTTTCTTATTTTACTGTGCGGTCCATATGTATGGAATAAATTCATTTTTAACGTTATTATGTATTTGTTAAAAAAACTGAAGCAGGTTAATTTCTATTGGCAATTTGACAATTTAAAGTATGAAAATATTACCCCCTTCTTGCACCCCTCAAAAATCACCTGTTCAGCAATATTAAGTTTTTCAAATTTGGTGCAATCATAACAGATTTTTTTTTCCAATAGGTGAATTGGAAGACGTGGAACGATTGAATGGCCGCCTAGATCTCCCGATTTGACTCCTCTCGATTACTTCTTGTATATTTGAACATATCAGACAATATTGCAGATTTAAAAGTTAGGGTAATGGAAGAAATTAACAACAACCCCCGAGGTCCTACAAAATGTTATACGGGAATTCCAAGATCGCCTTGCTTATTGTCAAGAAGTAACTGGTGGTACAGTGCAACAGAAGTAGCTTGGCGGGAGACTAGCATCTAAAATAAAAAATATTCGGCTGAATATACTTCATATTCGTAAACTTCTTCCTCCGATTGTACTTGAGACTCACGATTACTGAAAATTTCGTCGACGTCGATCGGATCGTTATTCGAATGTTTTCGTTGTGCGCAGATTTTGTGTTCTTCGCCCCGCCAAGCTACTTCTTTTGCACTGTAATTTTGAACATTTAGTTTAACTGTAAAATAAATTGAAACATACTTCTAGTCCGGTCAATTTAGACCAAAAAACAAGAGTGAAGGTACATAAGTTACCAACAAGCTGAAACTTGGTAAAATTGTTCAAAACATAATTTTAATTAAATTTTAAAATTTCCTATCATTCCCGTTTATGGAAAAAATTTTACTCAAGGTCAAAGGTCAAAAAAATGAGTTTTTCGCTATTTTCAGCAAAACGGTAAGTTTTATCATAAAATTACCCCAGACAAAAATTGTAGATTATAAAATTATCTATAAAATATATATCAGTACTTTTTTTCCTAAGAGCCACGGTTTTTGAGATATAACGATTCAAAAAGTTGTAATCGTCATAATATGCATGAGTATGCCACGTTTACATCTCTGGATATATGTAAAAATATTTTTCTATCGGTGATTGTAACTTACTCTTAAAATATAAAATACATATAATAAGTAAAACTTTAAGAATAACAGGTAAAATGAAACCCAATCCCTTATTTTATACGCCAGTGTAACCTCGAGACAACATCTGAAACAGCAATCGAGTAATTCAATGTGACAAATACAACTATTGTCGTTGGTGAAGATGTAGACTTACTCATATTACTCACTCCTCGAACTCCAACTGAAAAAACTATTTCCTTTGTAAAACCACGAAAAGCTCAACACGCAATAACTGGCTGTGCTACGAGACCTGCATTTTACAGGCGGGGTAAAACAATAGTTTTCAAAATGTTTGAAAAAAAAAGTTTTGTTCAACATGCTGAAGTTTTTAAAAACAGTAATTCAACTCCACAAGAAGTTATCACCAACGGAATTCGCTTTCTTTTTTCTATGTACGGAGCTCCTAAAAAACGAACTGCATAGATAAGTATCAATATGCTTGTTTCTTTAAAAATACTCGAAATAAAAAACACGTTCAATTATCTTGTCTTCCTCCAACCTCACCTGCTGCTCATCAACATCTTTTTCGGGTATATTACCAAATTCAAGTGTGGGGTTTGGAAGTTGGTCAACAATACATTAGAACCAGTTCAAACTTTACTCCCACCTGCGCCGGAAAAAGTGCTGAACACAATTTTTTGCAACTGTAAAAAAGGATGCAGTGCTAAATGTGGTAGCAAAAAAGTTGGACTGTTTTGTTCTCTGACATGTACAAATTGTCAGGGCCGATCGTGCTTTAATGTTGAATCATCAACAGTAGAGGATTCGTTTGATTCCAGCGAGGTGACATGCGATACATCGCTATTGACGCAATTTACTTACACCCTAAATTAAGATGAAGAAGATCAAGCAGAAGTATTTGAAGGTTACGAATCAGACGAATAAATTTCACAATTTTTTTTAATTTACATCGCTTTTATCATTTCCAACCTTTGCTAATATCGGTTATTTTGCAATAGTTTCAAATTAAGCAGAATCACAACAGACCCGTGGAATAGGCCTACTAGAGAAACCACGTTAAAAAAAACGCGCTAAGTACACTACTTCATAGGTGGCGTGGGCACGTGTGCACATTATGACGATTACAACATTTTGATTTGTTATATCTTAGAAACGGTAGGAAAAAAAGTACTGATACATATTTTATAGATAATTTTATGATCTACAATTTTTGTTTGGAGTAATTTTATGATAAAACTTATAGTTTTTCTGAAAATCGTAAACTCATTTTTTTGACCTTTGACCTTGAGTAAAATTTTTTCCACACACGGGAATGAAAGGAAATTTTAAAAGTTTATTTATAATTATGTTTTGAACAATTTTTTCCAACTTTTAGCTTGTTGGGAATTTATGTATCTTTAAATGTTTAGATGGACCTTAACATTATGTTACATTATTTCCTTCATTCTACGTAAAGAATTAAAATTTTACATTTTCAAAATAAATCTTTTTATTTATGTTTACACTTAATTTAAAAAAACTTAAACAGAGAATGAAAATCCCTTTCGAAGGAGGTGCCACACGCCCTCCTTTTTTTAAAATTTTGAGGGGGTTATGATAATTTAGAGGGGGTAATATTTTCATACTGTAAATTGTCAAATTGCCAATAGAAATCGACCTGTTTCAGTTTTTTTTCAACAAATACATAACGCTAAAAATGTATTTATTCCATATATATGAACCGCACAGTATTGTACAGTTGTAGGTACACACAGGACAGGTGGTCGTATAGCTTGACACCGCCCTGCTATAATAATCAATATTAATAGACGTAAGAAAGGGAAGTATTCATAGAGAAATTGTTGAAATTGTATGTCCAAGAAGGCATACGTCGAGCAACGAGCTATAAATATTGAAATACCGAATTTACTGCATTCTTTAAATAAGTGAAAATCGACATTCTTTACTTACGTAGAAAGGTTTTTATAGTAAACAGTTTTTGATCAGCGCATAAAGTACGATATGCTAAATTGAATGCACCTTTATTTTACCCTGACTATCGACAATAAAAGTATTGTAAAAATGAAAATTACATTTTTTACATACACGATAAGAATTTAATTATTTTCAATAAAAGTGTTACATTACTACATCGAGTTTTACAATTAGTGTAAATTAAATTCGGTATTAATTTAAATTTTACACGCAATTAAAACAAGCACACATCCTGCATTAACTTACTTTTACTGAAAATTCTTCAATTTGAATAATATTAGAGAAGAATTTACCAGTGAAATTTTTTGCCCGCATCATTCTTCTACTAGTTATTAGGCGAATGCTACCTATACAATCCTTGCGGTAGGTAATTTGACATCAAATATGGACTAAACAATGACAAAACAAATTGACAAAAATAATTACACATTGAAATTCTACCTTCGTAAAGATTATATTCAGTTGTCTTGGGAAGAACTCCTCACTCCTCACTGATTAATTTTTATCCAATTTTAAACAAAACGTCATTTATAAAAAAAATAGTAGATGCACCAACATAATTTTTGCTTGCATTAAAAACAAGAATAACGTCGAACATCATTTAAAAATGGGTGAGTCATGCACATAAACCAGAAAAAAAAGCATTAATAATATATAGCCTACAAGGACTTTTGTAAAATTTTATATGCATGCAATAAAAATCATTGTGAAAATACAGAATCACCTCATCAAAATTGTATTAATTATTCATAATTTGTTTTCCAGGAAATATTTACAGTGGCGTAACGTAATATTTAATATCTATAGTACTTTTATTTTAGATATTAAATTTGTTAATTATAAATACACAAGTTTTCTGGTAATTATGAAAAATCTATTAATGTATTGCAGAATACTTTAAATTCTCAGGTTTAAACAGTGTAATTAGCGAGAACAAAAAAATGCAGGCTTTGCATAAATTTTAACAAAAAAAATGGTAATACCATTCGATGTCAAGCTGAAACGTCACGTGCATGTTACCTAATGCACTAATCTGTGGTTACATTATTCATTCAGTCTTCCCGACATATTATGTCACACGAATCCCGGCGGTGCTTATAGATATAAGAAAATGAAATTCAAATTAGAGTCATTTTTGATGATATTGAGTTGATTTTTTCGACATTTACAAGTTAATGAATAACTTATATGAAATTTTACAACATTTTCTGTCCAAGGAAACCTCCTAATTATGGGACTGTTCTAACAATTCCGAGAATTCCAATTCTTTATAATCAAAGAATAAAATCTGATCCAATCGTCTTGTTTAACCTACTTTATAATGAAATATCATGCATTGAACTGTCTGGATTAATAAACTTCAGAGCACCGTCTAGAACCCCTCGCAATACTGATTTATTTAGCATACCCTTTCATACACAAATTATGGTCTCAACAATACATTAACACGATTAATAAGACTTGGTAATGATTACGAATAACAGAGCTTACACATACTGGGATGTGTAGCTGTGCCATGGCTGTTTAACTTATTCATAGAAAATACAGTTGTTTAAAAGATTTAAAAGAGAGTGCGTATGGAATGAGAATGAGAATGAATGCTTCCTTTACGCCTATGATCAGGTCATATTAGCATCATCTGAGGAGCAGTTGCAGGCGATAGTTAATATTAGACATGATGCCCTAAAAGTTAATGGGATGAAAGTAAATGTAAGCAAGACGAAAGTAATGGTTTTTAAAAAAAAATAAAGCAGGCCAACTGCGAGGTGCTGATTAAAGGAAAAACAGTGGAACAAGTGAAAGAGTTTGTATACTTCGGTTTAAAGTTTACGCGAGTCGGAAGTATGACAAAGTATGATTGTGATATTGAGCAAAGGATGTTGAAAGAGAAACAAATGAAAAGTGCCCTGCATAACTTTATGAGCAGCCAGATCGTGTCAAAAAAGGCACGACTGGCTGGCGTAGAGAAGTGCTCATCGCTACACATGTATGGTAGTGAATGTTGGGATTGGCAGAAGAAGCATGAAAGTAAGATCAATGCTGCGAAGATGAGTAGTCTGAGAAGTATAGTTGGAGTGACTCTGATGGATAAAGTAAGGAATAGCGTAATAAGGGAACGTGTGCTTAGAGGAGTACTGGCCCTTATACTTATGTATGGTAGTGTATGTTGGTTTGGCAGAAGAAGCATGAAAGTAAGATCAATGCTGTGAAGATGAGTAGTTTGAGAAGTTGCTATAGCTAAAGTGTCTCTAATGGATAAAGTGAGGAATAGTATGATAAGGGAACGCTGTGGTGTGAAGGAAGATTTAGTACCAAAGATAGAATAAGAAATGCTTAGATTGTTCGGACGTGTATAGAGGATGGATGAAAGAATATTGACGAAACAGATTTATAAGGCGAGTGTGAATGGGCAAGTAGGTAGAGGTCGACCAATGCGAACGTATCTGAATCAGATCGAAATTTTTTAAAGAAAGGCCAGGTTAAGAGTTCCAGCAATCGACGAGCATGTATTAACGAGCTGATGAAAGTAAAGGCGTGTGTAAGAACCGTAGCAAGTAAAAAAAAGTGGTCTTTGCCTACCCCTACGGGAAAATAGCATTACTATATGCATTACTAAAAACAAATTCAAAATCGCTCCTAAAAGATCTCACTGATTATTGTAATTTTAACTGTTATTGTTATTAGTCATAAATTCCATCACTGGTGTACCTTATCTTATATGTATTATTTTACTTTTAATGTACTTACATAAATGTATTTTAGCCAATGAATTTATTGTAAAAACTTGGTAATCCCCATTTTAATAAACAAAACACCTATTGCAAAAGGTATGGCAAAAGTTACGATGATGACATTAATTACAATTTTTTAAAAAAAAACTGTCCAAGCTAACCAATATTTGTACAGAATCGTCCAAAAAGAACTACAACTGTTTCTTTAAAAGCAGAAGCCATTGTTAATTATTATCTTGAAATGGACTACTTGCGGTCATGATATATTTAATATTAACAGATAATAAAACACCATCCTGTCTAAAGCACTTGTGTTTCTCTAGAGCGAACGTACGATTTTTTGTAAAAAATATGTTTTAAAAATTTATTGCTGTACCACTTCGGTAAAATTGTCATGAACTGATGAATTCATGACGTATTATATGATAAAAAAAAGGATGACAGACCCGTTTCGTTAATCTGATCACCTACCTTGCATTTTTACCTTCACCTACTTCGAGGAGAAGGATCTAAGGATGAATAAAATTGTTAGTTAATCACTTTTTATAATGAAGGTCGGAATAATATCAGTCCAACGATATTCATTTATATTTATGAGTATGATATAACAACGTAAATGCTAATGCTCTTTAATGTTATGATCATACTGTTATTAAAAGATTATAACTCTTAAAATACCAATGGTAAAAAACGCTACTGACTTTTATAATAATAGTTGTTTTCTTTAATACGATTTTATAATTTTTTTTACTTCTACTGTTTGTATTTTCTTAATTTTTATTCTGTCAGATGAAGTCTTTAAAACGGTGATAAGCATATCTTTTTGTTCGGTACTGAAACAGAAACGGCTTAACGACAGGTATTACAGATAATTAACAAAAACCGTGAAAATATTCATTAGTTATGCGAATCGAAGAGTGGAATCAATCAAATAGCGACACAGTAAAATTTCAATGATCAAACCGAATTTAAATGCTCGACGTATTTTGCAACAAGAAACTTTCAACTTTTTCCTCAACATTGTTAACATTTTAATTGCTTATATGGCCTACTACACACAAACTAGCAGACGACAAGAGAAGCAGTTGTAATGTTATTATATTATAAAAGTAGATACATTAAAATTCTTCTACCGTTCGTACAGTAAAAACAAATACGACATCCTTTATTGAATAAATGCAACTGAGGTTTTATTTAATTGACCATTAGACATTAGATTCAGTAATTAATTATAAATTAAATCTGCACCGTTTTGACTTAAGTTTTTTTAGATGTAAATCCAAACAATACAGCTTTAAAATAATTAGAAATACTACAAAATTAGTAAACTCCGTCTGTTTAAATTATATACACAATTCAAGTGAAAGGAGAATTAAAATACCGACGTATAAAATATATTTAAAATAATCCATGACTTTAAAACTGTCTCATCAAATAATATTTAATCAGATAAGATAGATAGATAATAAGATAGATTTATTGACAACAAATTGCGTTAAATTGGCATCTGTCTATCTGTAACTCTGCTCTCTGTACTAGTAGTGCTACGAAACACTTTAAAAAGGTCTAGCAATAAATTCTGGGGAATATTTCCAAGTCGAAGCATCTTTGAACTAACTATTCGCAAATCGAAATTACCGGAATGTGTGTGGGCTGATTTTTACTTCTTTATACATTACCATAGTCGTCTCAGCATGATTTTACCGTCACGATCTATCAGTAAAACTGTTTTAAAGAAGCTAGTTCTGCGTTATTAAATATTTAAAATGTAATTATGCGTATACTATAGGTAAAAAAAACATTACGTGTCATTAAAACTTTTGTTCTAACCTAAAGATTTACCTGCATATAAATCCTGTTAATTTCATTTTATATGAATAAACGTATTAAACATTTTTATATCTATAACGTTACAATTATTCTTGCTTATTTAAAATAACACTTGGTAAAACTAATTGACGAAATTTTAATGTAAATCGTGCAACAAATACGAATTCAATTAATATATTTCTCTCAATTATCAAAAATTCTCGAAAAACTTCTCCTTAAAAGACTAAGATCTACAAATAGCTTAGAAGGAATACTTCCCAGTCACCAATTCGGGTTCAGAAGACAGCACTCTACTCTTCAACAATGCCACCGTATAACATTAATAATAAACAAAGCTCTTAATGCTAAAGAATTCTGTCCAGCAGTATTTCTCGATGTCCAACAGGCGTTTGACAAAGTCTGGCACCCAGGACTACTTTACAAAATCAAGGCACTACTACCAAGTGAGTACTACCTGCTTCTTAAATCATATCTTACGAACAGATACTTTCACGTTACTTATGGAAATGAGTACTCAGCTACCTATCCTATTAATTCTGGAGTGCCACAGGGAAGGGTCCTTGGTCCCCTATTGTATTATTTGTTTACAGCTGATATTCCAACGAGACCAGATACAGAATTAGGAACATTTGCGGACGATACTGTTATATTATGTCACCATAAGAATGCGGAGATAGCAACTGGAAAACTACAACTGCACTTTAATGCACTAACAAGATGGTTAAGCAAATGGAAAATAAAGATAAACGAAACAAAAAGCACCTATGTTACGTACACGTTAAAACGTTCACAGTGTCCCCCATTATATCTTAATGAAATAAAAATTCCCAGAGCAGACGAGGCTAAGTATTTGGGACTACACATGGACAGTAAACTATCATGGAAGAAGCACATACTTAAAAAAAGAAAAGCCATGGATCTCAAAATGAAAAATATGTACTGGTTGTTTGGCAAAAAGTCATCTTTATCCATAGAGAACAAAATTAATCAAACCAATATGGACTACGGAATAGAACTATGGGGATGTTCCAGCAAATCAAACATAAATATTATTCAACGTTTCCAATCAAAGTCATTAAGAATAATCGCCAATGCTCCATGGTATGTATCAAACCACACACTGCACGTAGACCTTGACATACTCTTTATTGAAGAAGAATGCAAAAAAAGAACTCAAAAAAACTTCGAAAGGCTTGAACACCATCCCAATGAACTGGCTTTAGATTTGATAAATATTGTAAACCCAAGGCGGCTCAAAAGGAAATGGCCAATTGATCTTCTGCAGGTATAGTTAGGAGGATTACGTCAATGGATGTGATACCTTTCCCGACAAGAAGCCAGCAAATTAGCTCATAGGACGTAAATTGTATACTTATTGTATATAAGTTGTTCTGATTGTTAATATAAACAAATCAATAAAAAAAAAATTAATATATTTTAATATCGCTACAGAAATATTTTACGTTTACTTTAAATTTTTTTGTCAATAAATGCTGTAACAAATACTTAGTCATTATATTTTTTTTATCAGTTAAAAGAAAATTAACCACACCACTTATGCTCCAATTGAGCCACTGTGTGTTCTCCATAGGAGAATCCATTGGAGAAGAACAATACATCCTCTTGGCTTAGAAATGAATTACTATTGAAAGGCACCCAAGTTACTAAATTCGACGGAGTAGGATTGGAACTAATACAAAAAGCGGCAATTGCCGAACAGCAATTATAAATAAGTACCTACGCGCAAAATGTTTGCGCCCAATAATAATGGTTAAAATTTAGTTTAGTTATGTGGGTATTTTTTGCTGCTCAAAAATACGAGACTGAGTGGACTGAAAAAGAATATATAGCGAGTAAGAAAACAGGACGGGTGTGTCATTTTTACTGTAAATATAGGAGAATCTAATGAAAACTCAACAAAAGGATTATCGAATGATGAATTACCCTGCGAGGAATAATATTGTTGCGGTATTTACTCTTCGGTTTGATGATTTTAAAAACTCAGTACAAAACTAAACAATTTATTCTAATCTTCCTATACAATAATTTCTTACTTTATAAATCACTTTAATAATTACAATCTCTTCATAACACTTTATAATTACTTCAAAACTTAAAACTCGATCGGCAACATTTCTTTTAAATGGGCAAACAAGCTATTCTAGAACAGGGACGTCCATTCTGGAACAACGAGGAACCAACGAGAAGATTCTTTCCTAAAATATCGGGCGTTTGTTGTAACAAAACAAATTTTTTTTTCCATTGTGGTCGCTGTCGCATCAAGGCAACAGGGATGGACTCCGCAAATCGTAACAATATTATTGTCCGATGAAAACAAAAGTGAGGATAGTTCACAAAATGTTGTCCCTAACATAGAAGCAAACACATGAGAAGTATGAAACTAATTTATTTTTCAACATAGTCATCTGCAAAGTTTATGTACTTGGTATATCGGTGTTGAAGTGTTTTAAACCCTTTTTAAAAAAATTCAAAACTTTGAGTCTTCAGCCATTCATCTACCGCCGACATCACTTCGTTATCATTAGCAAAGCGGATTCCACGAAGATGTTCTTTTAATTTTGGAAATAGATGGTAGTCGCTGGGGGCCAAATCTGAAAAAATAAGGGGTTTGTTAAAAAAATTTAAATCCCGCATTGTGAATGGCAGCCATTGCAACACTTTTGTGGGCCAGAGCGTGGGTTGTCATGGTGGAAGAGCAGACCTTGACTCAATTTTCCTCTTCTCTTTTCTCTGATCGCTTTCACGTTCTTTTAGTATTAAATTCGCATAATATTCACCTGTTATGGTGCGCCTACGCGGTAAATATTCCACGAAAATAACACCTGCATAATCCCAAAAAACTGTAGCCATGATCTTACCAGTTGATGGGACAACACGAAATTTTCGAGAAGGAGGGGAACCCCTATGGCGCCATTCCATGCTTTGTTTTTTTTTCTTTTGTCATTTAATACCATATCATGGACTAAATTCATATTTTCTTTGTCCATTTTTATAAAATCACGCACACGTCAATGGAAAAAAAGTAATATTTAACATACACGAACTGATGCACTCAATCTAATTGGCACACACTAATGTCATGCAATAAGCTTTTGCCTGACACTTTATTTGCATTTGTCATTCAACGCCAACTATGTTAGGGACAACAGTTCGTGAACTATCCTCGTACAATCGTCCTACCCCTGGAGACTTGTATGAGGATTGAGAATCGGATACTTGGTATTTGAATACTCTTGAGAATCGAGTACTCATCCGAGTACAAGTAATCGAATACTAACAAGAACATTTCGTAGGTACTATTCATACATTTTGAATGTAACATTATAATAATGATAATATAAATTGTTATCAATTATAATAATTTATAATTTAAATATTAAAATATATCATGAATCTTCAGACACCTTTTTTAAGTTTTACGTTTTACTAATTACTTTGCTATTGATCTCGGTCGAGTTTTATCCATCCATCACAGAGAAGGGGTTGTTGATCTGTTTCAATATTCTCTTTTTTTATTTTTTATGTCATTGTCTCATACTCTCATTCGTCAGTTCGTCTCAGAGGGTCACCGTGGGTGCAGACTGCAGGTGTGCAAATGAAATTAAACAGTACTAGTACTCGTATGCTGGTATTCGGATACAACGAGTACTTTGAAGAATCGAATACTTTTCAATTCTTGGTATCCGAGTACCACATCACTACCGCAAACGGGTCGATTGGCACTCGTCTCAAAGTCGAAGCAGAATGAACGTCACATACGAACTACGCGATGTAATCGGACAAGCACCGTACACGATACGATTTTTATCTTAGTCTCAGTTAAGTTTATTGTCTATCCAAACAATTCAGTTCACCTTTTTTATAATGAGTAGTTCAAGTGATGAAGAGGACGCTGTTATTTTTTATATGTACCGTTGGATGAAAAAAAGAAAACAAAGAGTATGGGTACATCCGTACATAATGCGGAATTTTCATTGTTGGTTCTTTGTTGCGGCAAAAGAATTACAAGATAGTGATAAAAAAGTAGTTCAATCATTATTATTCATTGAGAAGTTCCATTTTTTTCAAATGGAAAGAACACGTAGAACGGATGCACAAGAAGAGGATACCTGCTAAAGTCATATTTTATCAATGCCGTGGAAGAAGAGATATTGGAAGGCCGAGAAAAAGATGGGTTTCGTAACAGGCAAAATGCCTAAAATCTGAAGTAAAGAAGAAGAATTTGTTATTGTTACACATTTAAAGAATAAATTTTTTTATAAAATTAAAATTCATTGAACTTTTTAGAAACAAATAATTCCACATGCCAAAAAAACGTAAAATTGACAATCCTCATGCCAAAAAACGTAAAATCAAAAATCAAAATCCATCCAGAGCGGTTTCTGAAGTTGTAGCCAGACTTCTATTGGGAGACGACACCTTAGGAAGAAGATACCAAAAGGTGTGCTGTCTACCTAATGCTGACAAAATATACAGCCTACAGTATTTCTGCATGCAGGAAATGCAAGTTCTAAGTAGGTGATTGTAGACAACTAACAAGTAACTCTCATTAGGTATATGTTGGTGGTTTTTTGTTTCCTTTAGCAAGGTTCCAGTCCTTCGTTTCGTGCAGCCTGTTTTTAAAACTGGTGTCGCAGAATTTTTTTCTGAGATCCTTCATTGCTGAGGTGGTTACACTAGGATAGGGCAGTAGAAGGAGGCGCCAAATAGCCATTAAATATATTTGATCCAATTTATAACTTAGTGGTACATATATATATATATATATATATATATATATATATATATATATATATATATATATATATATATATATAGGTTTGTAATTAAAAAAAAAACATTTAAATAAAACTAATATTTACTACATACAGAATATAGGTACAATCAAATAAATTCTTTTCCTTTGGCTTTTAAAGGTAAACGAGTGTCTGCCTTAAACGTCAAACCTTGAAAAATTAACACAGAGGTGAAAATACAACTGAAAGTCAAACGAAAATGTGACTGCACCATTTCAGTACAAAATGTCGACAGATACAGGCGAAGATCACTCTCATCCTTCGATAAGATTAATAGAAATAGAAAAAAACGGTGAACAATGCGGTTTTCACTTGACCAGGACAAAGTGGGACCCGTACCCGTGGGTGAGCAGTGTAGATAAAGACAGTGCAGCTTACGCGGCGAGTCTAAAAACTGGTGATTGTGTTCTAGAAGTAAACGGAGAAGATATTCTAGGAAAGAGGATATCAGACATAGCGGATATTGTTAAATCTAATTCGGAACAAGTTTCACTTTTACTTTGGAATGCTGGTGTCGACGTTAACTGTACACCAGAGGTAAATTAAAAATTTCGTATAACAGGGGGGATTCATATTTTAAGCAGTAAAACAGGTATACATTTTTTAAATTTTTAATTCTTAATACGCTTATATTCATTGATGTATGTATTTTTTCTCGGCAACATTTTACAATCCGAACGTACCCCACAATCTTTAATTTGGATTATCGAGCGACTACTCAAAATTAATTTATTCCGACAGTTTAGATTAGTCAAGGATAATAATAAAACGCAAATGAAATGTTTTAAAAAAACTCTTCTTGATTAAACGACATTTATAAAATTAATTACTGATAATAAGTTAAAAAAAATAATTATTGACTTTCCTCAATATTTAATTTTATTTCAAATTACATATTCCTTTACAACACAACCATCCCTTACTGCGCCCTCGGTAATCATATGAATTTGGCTTTGAAATTTTATTTCACAATAATAATTCACATTCAAATAAAATAAAAAAAGAAATATACGAAAATAAAATGTTTACCATATTAAAATCAACAAATTGGCTCAATTAAAATATTCAAAAAATAATTACAAAAACATTGATGTGTTGAGAAAAAGTGGCACATTTTGTGTTGTAATTACAAATTTAACCTGAGAAGGAAGTAATAAACATTTACATAGTTTATACCAAAAATGTGAGAAGTACGTCAATTAATATTGCAAGTGAACACGTACAATCATTTTTGCAAACTTAAATCCTGCCCAAGTGCTATTTAAAAATATTTACTGTTTATATTTGAACGTGATCGCAGCCTAAAAACTACGATTTCTTTGTGGAGTGTACCTACCTATTGGTTAAATATTTCGAATAATTATTTACTTCTGCAAATAAGTCACGAACAAAGAAACTGATTTGATGTTTATTTATCAGAAATCATAAATATATAAAAAAAATCAATAACAATTATAGATAAACAAAACAATTATATATGTTAAATGCAAAATGTTAGGTAAACGACAGGACCGGAATAAGTTATTTGTACCCTTGTTGTAGTAATCCATTATTGGGTTTGTTTCAATTACTCGAAAAAATACCATTCAGTGAACGGTCACGGTCATGCGCAATAGATAAAACGAGGTCTATAATGCAGTTTATAGGATGATTCATTTTTAAATTTTAACCGAACTTGGGATCGTTCGTGAAGCAGTTCCTAAACGGTAATTTAGGTGCATTGTCGAATGTAGAAACTGTTTGGATATTTCATCACACTTTTTTTTATTGATCAATGAGTATCTAGTTAGGTTGCTTGTGGATGAAATAAAACGGTCACAAAACCGTTCTACTTTCAGAATTTCTAGCATTACTCTCGAGGGAGTATAAAGTTAACGCAGGTGCATAAATTCAATCCAAACAATCTCGAATACCATACAAAAACTGGAGGTTGGAACAAACTTCTATTATGCCTCAGTTTTTTTATAAAAATGATATTTTTAAGTATTCTGTCAATTGTGTGTGGTCCAACATAATATAAAATGCAAACCATATTAACTGTATACGTATGTGAACTAATAGGCTTCGATAAATTTATTATTTTTTAGAGCTTGTGCTGTGGTCCACTTCCAAAACATCTCCAAAAATTGACACTATGTTTGACTACAATATTGGCATTTCTTGAATGTCCTGTATGTCTAGAAACAATCCCTCGACCTACTTATCAATGTGACAATGGTCATTTGATTTGCATAAAATGTCGAACAAAAACGGAACGATGTCCTGTTTGCAGAATAAGGTTTCACCGAGGAAGATCTCTTATGGCTGATCATGTAAGGAATTAAATAGCCAATAATAGAAAAAATTTCTAACTACGTTTTAATACACTTTAGCAATCTTTCATATAGCTTTTTTTATTATTTTAAACAGCTATTGCTTTGATGTAGCTATGTTAAAAATTATTTTTAAATGTTTGAAAAATATAGTTTTGCACGTTGCACGTTCAAAATTTTAACAATATTTAATAGGCAAATAAAAATAATTTTTATGCAAAGGCATTTATTTTTTTTATAGCTTTTATTATTAAATTTGTTGTTTTCTCATAGCATTAGAAGTAAAAGTATTGGGAAAGTCAAAAATCTAAAATTCTTTCGAACTGATTTTATTTGTAACCGGTATTCTTCTTCTTCTCTAATCCTTAATTGCTCTATTCGGGCATTGGAAGCTGATCTCTAGTCCTGTATCAACATTTTTATCTTTTTTTGTCCCTCACTATTGATTTAATTTCATATGTCACTCTCCTTTCTAGTCGAATTTCTTTCGTTTGTCCCATTCATTTGCTCCTGAATCTATCTCTTTGTTTTTGATTATTTTTCCTGCTTCCATTATTCTTTTTGTTCTTGCGTTTAGTCCCATTCTAACTACCTATGTGTGCAAACCAGTTTCTTTGTTATTTTTTCCAATTTTTCTTCTGTTTGATTAATCCTCATGTCATATTTTATTCCACTTTGTTTTTCCTACCATTTTCCAGATGTGGTTTTATTTTGGGTTCGTCTTTTTTCCCGACTGTCGCATATGTTCAACTCCTATTTTTTGGTTAATTTTTCTGGGAAAGGAAAAATTTAAAGGGGCTTTCATTATAAATGTAAATTAAATTCTGGCGCCTAAAACAATTTTTCTATATAGTTCTAAAATTCGAATCACGCTCGTGTCTGGGCTGAGATTAGCTGAAAACCTATCGGCTTGCCATCGAATAAGGCAACCCTAGCATCGTGTAACGAAAAGAAAAAATTACCCTGTAATTAGAAATACTACACAGAGGTTAAAGTATTATCCTATCCTTGTCAACTAACTAATTTTATCAAATAGAAAAAACACTTGAACCGGCTCATTTTCAAATGCATTGCATTTCCCGATGATATACAGGATTTGGTGGTTCTATTTATTTCTTTGAGGCTGTAGCTACACCTTTTGTTTTTAAATAGCAAAGTGGTCAAATGAATAAGAAAAACTTTTTTTTTAAGTATTACAGTAGTGGATCATAACTAATGAACATAGTAATTATTGGGTAGATTAATTGCTATTAAAAGGGAACTCTCGTGGCCAAATTCGACAGAGTGGAATTGAACGTCTACAAAACACGACGATTGCCGAATAATGCTGCTTGACGGTAAACAAAGAAATACGCGCGAATATTTTTAGAGGAAATGTGTAATACATTTTTTATTAAATAACTGTAGTGTAGTGGTAACGTGTATGTAAATGTGCCTAAACATATGAGACTGAGTTGGCTGAAAAAGAACATATAGATAATGAAAATCGAAACTTATTTTTATAAGTGCGTGAATCTGTGGGTGCCAAAAACTGCTGGACATATTAATTTAACATTTACGCATTTCTGAACAACACGAGGAACCTTATAAAATCGTTAATTGACTTAAGTTAATAAGATTGTCATTGTTGTTGATTAGGTTGTTACACTGTATACGTGTGAGATTTAATTTACCAAACAATATATTTCTTTAGATATTATCTACTAATTTCTCTTTTTTCCTTATAATTAATTTATTGTGATCGTAAAATCATTTGTCACTCCCTTGCCTAAAGTAAATAATCCACAAATATTAAAACAATTACGACCGATCAGTGTATTGCCAACTTTATGAAATATCTTAAAAAAAAGCTATTAATATACAACTTTAGAAACACTTCATTAAAAATTCCATAATACCCTCAGTACCTACAGTATGGATTTAAAACTGGTCACTGTTGTACATCAGCACTATTAAAAATATCTAATGAACAATCAACCTCCTTTAATTTTGCCAACTTCTACATAAATTTTGCAGAAAAGTTATCAGAAAGAATGATTCTCTTGTTTACGATTATTTTTAATTTATATTTAAAATACAATTTAATTTTTTTTAAATAACTACTTTCATCGGTTTCCTTTGTCAAAATTATTTTTTTAATTTAATTTTTAGGATGTTTACTTAGGTTCAATATTTTAGAATGTTTTTTTGTTTATTTGTCTGTGATAAAATTTCTACTTCTGGGATATTTTTGAAATTCTAACATGTTTATTCCACACTAACATTCCTTATCACGTTTTCCATTGCGAAATAAAACATTAAAAATTAAGAAACTAAGGCTTTATATATAATAAATGTTTGTACGAGTACTACTATTAACTGAAATCATTTCATACCTCTTTTTTTACTAAGTAATAATATATCACAAATTGAATTAATATAAACCGATAGTTTTTAAATTATTAAATAAAACTAGCATTCGTGAAAAAAGAGCAACCCCCAATGATATCGAATATTTTTTTTACATATTTTCAACTCCATTACATTTTCTGAGAAATAAATATTCTGTAACCGTTACGCCATTGGTAACCATTTCGGTTTAAATCGGCACTCGGAGTCCGCGTCTTTAGAAATAAGGTGGGACGATTGACGTTCCCTTTCATTAGTAATGGATCTCTACTTCTCTTGTAGCCCCAATATATATTGATGGAAATTTAAACAAAAAACGTATTTTAATTAGTGTAATAATTTTATAAAATCAAGTTCGTACAAACTTTCAAATGTGGGGACACTTTACCATCTATAAAATAAATTAAGGCATGACTGTCACCTGAAGGAGGTTAAAAGGATTATTGAAACTTATCGAAAAATAAAAAACCAACGAGATGCGACAAAAGCATGTTTTGAGTGAACGTCTTCTGAAGACGCATGACAAAAAATATAGTGTACCTACAGAAAAGTCAGCCTATTGCAAAGAATACCGGTTCTTTTTATCTTTCAACCTTTATCTTTTTTGTCACGCTCATACCATGTTATGTATTTAAGGTGTACGCAGGTCACCGAAAATGGACCTCAAACATCAAACGTTCCGTCCTATTCTCGTTGGTTTGATGTTCTCGGTTCGAGCATCAATAAAATTAAAAATTGACCTGATCAAGAAATTTTTTCTATACATTCAAAAAATCAAGATACAGGAAGTGACGTTGAAGTTCCTTACAGCATAAAGTATATCTATTGATTTTATGCTGTAGTTAATTAAATACATTAATTTTTGGTCTATATAACTTGAAGTTTTAATTGTAATTTGATATCTCAACTTTCTACTCGTATTATATTTTTTGTACTCTGAAATTTAATGGACATTTTAGGTATTTACCACGATGACAGACACATTTGCTCCCTTAGAGGAGTCGGAAAAAACTAGACTAATGCAAATCCATAACATTTTCAAACAGACAAAAAATAAAAACAAAGTCATTCCCGATATAAAAATCACAGAATATTATACAAATAAATTAATTTCCAAAATTGTTGGAAAATCTTCATCGGTTGATAATTTGACTACCTCAAAACATTTAATCATAAATGACACAGCGGAAAGAAATTGTTCACAACTTAAGACGAAGTCACTGTCCGCAAATGAGATTTTTTTGTTGGAAAATTCTGATCTATCAAGAAATGCTTCTAGCTCTAGATTAAGTAAGCATTATTTAAATGCGGAGAAGAAACAAAATCTGGAAAATCAATCTCCATCCTTCCATGGTTCCTTTGAATATTTGGAAACGCGTAATAGCGATTTAAATTCACCTGTGTGCGGTAGCTTTAACTCAATGGAAACAGCGCCTAGTAACAATATTCAATCTGTTTCATACTACTGTCCATTTTCAAATAATTGTGCAACTCGATTAAAAGGTAAGAGATTTTTATCTAGGCCGCAGGAAAGAAAGAAAACATAGGATATAAGCAGTGCAACATTTCTTTTTTATTCGTGTTTTATGTAGGAGCATATTATTGTGTCCTTTAACACTTCACATCAAAGAATGTCTTAATTTTGATTTATTAGCATCCTCTCCTTATCGTTTAGCACATCTATAACATATAAGTATAGATAAATTATTATTGTTGAATGATCTGTTTTGTTTTACGTTAGAATAGTGTCAATATACCTATTTGTTTTAAAACTTGGGAGGAAATTTATTTTTTGACCAACTTTAAAATAAACAAGCCATGTGGTGTCATTGGACACCCGATAGAAACGAAGTTCCTTACGCTCGTCGATGTTAAATAATAATAGATAGGTGAGGTGAGGTGAGCCGTGGTACCTATATGTACCTATGTGTTAAAAGTTAAAAATGAACTTTCACTTTTATTACACACCAGTACCAATTAACTATTTAATAGTTATAAATATTAGCAAATCAACCAAGTTTATTATATAATATTACTTTTTAATTTAAATACCTCATAATACGTAAAAATTTTTTAACATTAAATAAAAGAAGGTGACATAAATAAGATATGAATCAATACTACTATTTAACAAACTAAAGCTCAAATAAAATTTCATTAGTAAAACTATAAGCTTAACAGATAAAAATTTTAATTAAAACATATGGCAAAATATATTTATAAAAATGTATAATATTGTTGCGATATTTACTCTTTGGGTTCGATGATTCTAAACACTCAGTACAATAACTAAACAATTTTATTCCAATATTTCTACACAATAAATTTTACTTGACAAATCACTTAGATATTCACAACTGTATACAATAATTTTATAACACTTTATAATTACTTCAAAACCGCTGTCTTTTTATATATCTGCAATTTATTACTCGAAAGAGCACGAGAATTCTCTTCCTTTCCCGAATTTGTTTCGAAATTATTAGACGCCTTTCTAGAATTCGTCGGACGTTTTTAATCGCATGACGGCCATAAATCATGCATTTTTTTCATTGTGGTCGACGCGCTGTCGCCTCAAGGCGAACTCCGCAACTTGTAACAATATCATAACTAATATAAATTTTAAGTTTAAATATTTGAACATATAAACTTACCGCACATTCTTAAACACTAATTCAAATTACTTTTGTAACCCCCAATCATCCCTCAAGACCTATTTAAAAGTCTAATTAGACAAATGTTTACGTTTTTATAAACAATAAACGTCACTGTCAACTTGTAAATGCCGAAGGATCAAGAATATCTACCGAAACAATAGGTATAATTTCATATTTTTTAATTGGATTAGGTATACAAACCAATCACGTAATATAAATTATCCCCGTCAATTATTCAAATTCAAATAACGTCTTATGATTGGTTTAGTCCGACTACACTTTCTCCTCTCCCTCTCTCTGCAGGCAGTAAGTATAGAGGAAGAGAGATAGCAACTAATGCATTCTAATACATTCTTGTTACGCACAGTATTTGATGGCTAGCCCCGGTTTCCGCAACATACGTTAAGGAACTTCGTTTCAAAAACTAAATTAAATTAAAAGCTAGAACTCTTAAAACTATGTGTCATGTAATAAAAGTTCATTATTTTGTATGTTTGAGGCCAAACAAATTTAATACAATTTTGTAGCAGATAATAAATAAAATTTTATTGAAAATAAAAAAACATTCGAGTGTTACAAATATTTTTTGAAGTCTCAACCATTTTCTATACATTAATATATAACAATAATTTATCATATATAATAGTAAAAGTGAAATAAAAATATATAACTTTATCAAATTAGATAAATAAATGTATATCAAACTTTATAAAAAATATCGTAAAGTATAATATTTTATAAAATCAGATCAATTTATACCTAGTACGATAAAGGATAAAACAAAACATCCAACATCATTTTAGATTAAAATGTATATTTTCTTTGATTATATAACGATTTATAAAACTACATAAGATGATCTATGACTCATTAAAGAGCACCACTAAATTTCCAGTATAATTGTATATACAAGGATAGTTCACGAATTGTTGTCCCTAACATAGAAGCAAACACGTGAGAAGAATTAAACTAATTTATTTTGTAACATAGTCACCTGCAACGTTTATACACTTGGTACTTTGATTCTTCAGCCATTCATCTACCGCCGACATCACTTCGTTATCATCAGCGGATTCCACAAAGATGTTCTTTTAATTTATATATATATATATATATATATATATATATATATATATATATATATATATATATAGGAATATATCGAGAGCCGCACGGAAAGATATCAGAGATTACAACAAAAGATGGGTAACGAAGATCATAGAGGAAAACAAGAGCATGAAAGTACTCAGAAATAAACTCGCTTTGGGGAAGACAGAAATCGTTAAACTGGAAAACGCAGATGGACAAATAGTCACAAATAAACAAGAGATTCTAGAAACTGTGAAAGATTTCTATGCAAATTTATATTGCAATAATGAACAGCTGAGATGCACAGAGGACATCCCTCGAGTTTTAAACCAGGGATCGGAGGAAATACCTGACATAACAGAGGAGGAAGTCCTAAAATCAATGTCGGAAATGAAAAACAATAAGGCTCCAGGTGAGGACGACATCGTGATTGAGGCAGTTAGGGAAGGTGGAGAACAACTGTTAAAGGCCATAACAAAATTATTCAATAAATGTCTTATGGAAACCACAACACCTACGAACTGGAACAATGCAATCATAATCATCATGCATAAAAAGGGCAACATTGCCAACCTGAAGAACCATAGACCAATTAGCCTGCTTTCTCATCTCTATAAATTGTTTACCAAAATTCTAACTAAGCGTCTAACATCGAAATTGGACTTTTACCAGCCGACAGAACAGGCAGGTTTCCGATCCGGATACGGAACAAATGACCATCTGCAAGTTATTAAGACATTGATCGAGAAGTCCGTTGAGTACAACAAGCCACTCGTGTTAATATTTGTGGACTACGAAAAAGCGTTTGATTCCATCAAGCACAGTGAGATGTTTAAAGCACTTGCCGACTGCCGAGTAGACCACAGATACTCTGCTATACTGCAACATATCTACGAAAATGCAACAGCGAGCGTAAGACTCCATGAAGAGACAGAGAGATTCAGAGTGCAACGCGGTGTACGACAAGGCGACACAATCTCCACTAAACTATTTACCACTTTGTTGGAGTATATGTTCAAGAGTGTCGAGTTGGAGAATATGGGTATAAATATTAACGGTGAAAATTTCAGTCACCTTCGGTTCGCGGACGATATTGTACTGATTTCAGATAGCTTGGATAAGGCAGAGAAACTGCTTATGAGTCTAACAGCTGCTTCACATAAAGTTGGGCTTAAAATAAATCCATCGAAAACAAATTTCATGACAAATCTAGTCCCAAGCCGAAACTACTTAGTAGAAGGAAAATAAATCTTCCAAGTTACATCCTACAGATATCTGGGCCATGATGTTACGATTGGCAGGGACAATCAAACCTGCGAAATCAAAAGAAGGATAGGGCTAACGTGGGCCGCCTATGGGAAGCTGAAACACATTTTTAAGTCCGAAACCCCCATATGCCTTAAGCGGAAGGTGTTTGATCAGTGTGTTCTGCCGGTTCTGACTTATGGTTCGGAGACCCTAACTCTAACACGAAAATCGGTAAATAAAGTAGGAGTGGCCCAGCGAGCCATGGAACGCTCCATGTTGGGAGTCACGCTGAGAGACAAGATTCCGAATGATCGAATACGTCAGAGAACAGGGGTTACCGATGCAATCCAGCGAATAACATATTTAAAGTGGAACTGGGCTGGACATGTCGCAAGAATGACCAACGAAAGATGGACCAAAAAGATCATAGAGTGGAGACCTAGGCAAGATGCGTTCAGGAACAGAGGTCGTCCGCCGACCCGGTGGACGGATGACATAAAAAGAGTAGCACCAAATTGGATCCAGGATGCCCAGGATCGAAATAAATGGAGATCGTTAACGGAGGCCTATGTTCAGCAGTGGACGAGACAGGCTGTTTGATGATGATATATATATATATATATATATATATATATATATTTATTCGTATACACTGCTTAAGGAAAATAAAAGATTAAAAAAATACAAATTAAGGAAGAAAGTTTTCTTGTTATAATTACAATTTTGGGAATAGATAGTAATCGCTGGGGACCAAATCTGAAAAAATAAGGAGGATTTTTCAAAAATTTCAAATCCCGCATTGTGAATGTTAGCCATTGAAACACAACTTTTGTGTGCCGGAGTGTTGTCCTGGTAAAAGAGCATACCTAGATTCAATTTTCCTCATTTCTCTGATCGCTTCGCGTACTTTTGGTATTAAATTCGCATAATATTCACCTGTTATGGTGCGCCTACGCGGTAAATAATCCACAAAAATAACACCTGCAAAATCCCAAAAAACTGTAGTCATGATCTTACCAGCTGATGGGACAACACGAAATTTTCAAAATTTTCGTCATTCCATGCTTTATTTTTGGATTCCGGATCAAAGTGATGAACCCATGTTTCGTCGACCGTAAGAAATTTTCGCTTAAATTCATCGGAATTTCTGTTAATTATCTCCAAATTTGTCTCCGCTGCAACCTGGCTTTGTGTCTGCCGTCAGCATTTGTGGTTCCCAAGTTGCAAAGTTTTGCACAGTTTTGGGGGCTCCTGCACCTGGTGCGAGTTGATAGGACTCTCTTCCAGTTTGAAATCTCGTGACCAGTTCTTGATTACCTGATACGAAGGGGCAGAGTCACCCAATACTTCCACCATGTCTTTATAAATTTATTGCGGTGATAACCCCTTTTTACAGAGGTACTTTATGGTACCTCTTATCTCAATTTTGTCCATTTTTATAAAATCACGCACACCTCAATGGAAAAAAATTAATATTTAACATACACGAACTGATGCGCCGATTAAAAAATTTTTTGCGTTTTTTTGCGCTACCCCCCAGTTTGGTGCCATTGAAAAAAATAACTGTTAAATTTCAGCTCAATCGGATAAAGGGAAAGGGTGCCGCAAGAGTTTTGAAAATCGAAAAAATCATAAAATCACAGAAAATATCCATTTTATTTTTTTATCTTGCGAAAAATTAATTTTTTGCCTACATTTATTTAAGGTAGTATGGATCCCTATTCCGAATTCCGACATCTATGTTGACTGTGAAGATTTGTATTAACGAGTGACGTGCAGCACGTGGCCACATTTTGACATCGGTAAAAAGGATGACGTAAACTTGACATCACTGCTTGAGATGGTAACTTGCACAGTTGCAAGGTTTTTTGTGTTTGCCTAATGATTTTGGTTTTCTGAGCGTTTTGACAATTATTTAAGTTTAAGGAACAATTTTGCTAGTAATTTTTAAAGACTAAACATAAATATTCAAGTGTTAAAAAGTAGGATTTATGTTACCAGCAGCCGAAGACACTTTTTGGCAGATAGATAGAATCTCAAGCTGTGATGTCACATGTAGAGATAATTTTTTAAAGAAAAAGACTTGTCAAAGGTCCCCACTTTATTCCCAACGAAGCGGATGTCAAGTGCCGATTTAAACCGAATTGGTTACCACCCAACCACACCTTTACTTCTTCAACATGATTACATATTCCCGCTCAAGAATATACGCGCGAACTTCTTTGCTTAGTGTCAAGTAGGGTCTTTTTTTGACTTCATCCTACTACAACTGATTTAACCGGAAGTGGTCCCTAACAATAATAATTCATCTCTACGTCTCTCTTTCTACCGTTGTCAAACTAAAACGTCACGTGAACATAAACATAACCTAACCATTATTTAAATGAATAAATTTATTTTCTTTCGGTAATCCCAAAATATGAAATTTGGTTCTTGTCAGTAACTTTAAAATAACTTGGATTCACATAAACATATTATATAAAGTATACCAAACTATGGTATAGGTACCCTATTTTAGAAACATTTAGGACACTTTAAGAACTACTGGAGAAACTATCAAACTCTAAAATGTAATCATCATTTTGACTATTCGATTAATAAGTTGCATAGAATACCTTTTCTTCTAAGGGTGTACAGCGTATTTTGTGTTAATATTTAAAAGAGCAAAAAATATTAATTTAAATAAATATAGGTAAATCAAATTAATTTTTGTGACAATATTTTTAATTTAAATGACGTGTAAAAACTTAACACAAGGCTCTTAATCTAATCATGTATTTATTGATAAATACTTCTGCAATCGACAATATTGTCAACAGTGATAATTTTTTATATTTGAACTTGCTTTCCGTGACGTTAGTTATGATAAACATAGGAGTAATATTCAAAATAATAAGTAAAAAGTAAATATAATGGGCTGTTTTAATTTTACAGTTAAATAAATAAAATGAAATTAATTTCTATTTAGTTACTAACTGATCATGTGTGTACTTAAATTAAAACAGTTAATTGAAAATGCATTACACTGATTTTAAAACGGTCCTGAAATATAACCCATTAAGATTTAATGAACTGACATTTCATTTTTAACTGCACACAATCAATCAATCCTTTATTTGAAAATATAAAAAATAATTAATTTTGTATTAATAATTTTGATTCCAAGTGAAAATGAGTCATTATTTAGTGTATTTGCACTCAACAATAATTACTTTCTAATATTAACCAACATTAATGACGCCAATTAATTTTTTTTTAAAAAATGTATGTAGGTACTGTAAGAAAATCAGAGGAAAGGTCGATTTTGATTTCGTATGCATTTATTCATGTAGTTATTTAAATAAAATAATATTTTTATTCTGCAGGAGTCAACTGTATGTTTGCACATTTTGCGAAAGATCATTGTACTAGCGGCCCATTAGTTCAGTATTTTACGGCAAGTATAGAACTTTTCTTGAGAGATTTTCGAGAAAATCAAGAGAATTGTTACACCATTTTTTATAAAGGACAAACTTTCTTTCTAAAACTAAAATTATATGAGGGAGAAATCAATTAGTAAGTATTTCCTATGGCATATAAGTATTTGTAAAATGCAGCCTCATTATGTTAAATTTTTTTTAAATTTAAAATAAGCTGTCTTTTAAATAATTTATTTCATAATCTACATGCGACTTGTATACCTAATTTATATTTAAATGATGTATCATTAGATTATAAAAGACAGTTGTTGAAAAAGTAAATATATTAGGGTAAAAAAAATCAAAATCATGCTACAAAGTGTTTTATTATAACCAACAGATTTTTATTTGAAATTTTTAATGCTTACAATTGTTTTTTTTGTAGTCATTGTGACATTTTACTTTGGGTTTGGTGCTTAGGATGTAGAATGTCGTCAAGAAACTATGGTGTTCAAATTGAATTAAAAAATGTATCAACGAAGGAGGTTCTTCTTGGAGTGAGAAGCTCAATATTTTCTTTGATGTCCGTCTCTTCCCAAGAAATAGAGGAATGTAAAAAGGGGGTGTATTTAAGCGCTAAAAGCATCAAAGCTCTCGGATTTTCTTCAAACGAATTACTTTTAAAAGCTAATATTTTTGAAAATTAACTTGAAAATTACGTATGTTTAATTAGTGTAAAGAAAGAGTAAATCTGCAGTAAATTTGAATTTCTTTTTTTTCTGAGAGCCGAGTGGGACTGAGCTTTTGCTAATTTAAATGTTAATATAAAGCAATAAATAAAAAAAAATTGTTACACTTAGTAATTACTTCAACTTTCTTCTCTAACAGAAAGTATACTATAGAGATCACTTCATTTGGACGGTAAAGTTAAGAATAACTAAAAATTAACATTACAATAACTACAACTCTTGTTTTTCATTTTTTTCATTCTTTACGTGACATAAAGGACAAAATGATTGATTTATCATATATTTCTCGATGGCTGGATGTCTGCAAGAACTACAAAACCAAATAGTCTCACTAACAATAGATTGACCCGAAGCTATGCAGGTTGGAAAGTGAATGTTACAGTGTGGACACTGCGTATGCCTGAAATAAATAATGTTTTTTTATTATTCCCCAAAAAATCTACACATTACGATTATTTCATAACGGTTTACGAATTATTTAATTCGTTAATATACTTGTGATAGATATATTATGAACAAAAAAAAGACATGTGATTCTTTAACTTCGGTGATTGCTTACCAATCCTGTATGGACTTGTTACAATTATCACATCGTATCATCTTTGTTTCTGGATTAATTGGTTTGTGATTCGCAAAAATGTCCCAGGATAACTTTTCATATTGACTTTTTTCCATCTCTGATATCTGGAGACAAAATTTTATTCTAAATACCAAAATAAATTCTAAACTGTTTCGGAAATTTCAAAATCAATGGCAGTCGTTTAGTTTCAGTCATCCATAAAAACAGGGCCGTATCTGGGAATAATTGGGGAGGTTAGGTTAGGTTTCGCGTCACCTGATATCAGTGTCAGCGACAGATGGGTGACGTTATGGCTTCTTCTATCTGCCTATCAAAAAGTGGCCTTAAGCTCCACTTTTAATAGGTTATTTCTTATTCAATGATTTTGATATGAAGGCTAGAGATAATGAGAACAATCTTATATGGGACTTTTATTGAAAAATTGCCCACCAAAATGTAAAAGATAAAGGTGGCACTGGTAATCGTGAGGTTAGATCTGTTTTAGATGAAGTCAAAGGGAAATAGACAGGTACGCAATAATTTTTAAATAAAACAATTATGCAGTAAAAAGTTACTTGAACGTAAAAGTAAAAAGGAAACAAAAAATGCACATCTTTTGCCTTTTTTCTTAAAACTTTGGGCGCTCTTTTTAAAAACGGTATTCTGTTACAGCAACGCCGTCTTAATTCAATACACTTTCAGGGACATTTTTTTAGCACAGAGATTGTTCTCCTTATCTCTACCTCCCACAGCTTAAAATATTATTAAAAAACTATGACGTCATATTCTTCTTCTATCTGTCTGTTAAAAAGTGGCTCACTTTTATAATGTTATTTATTATTCAACGATTTTAATTTACAAATTATAAAAATTTTATTTTTAATACTCCAATAAATTTAAAAATTTAAAAAACCGCTGTTATCTCATAGTTTTAAGTTTTCACTTCTGTCAGCAATCCCAATGACTGCCAATTTTGTTAATCAGTTAAGTGGAAAATATGTTTCTTTTTGCTTGTGATTAGGCAGCTACGCTTTGTTTTAAAGGGAGGGGTAAACCAAATACGGCATTGCATAAAAGTAAAGTTGGTTTTATTTTCTTACTAGCTGGAGTACCCGGCTTCGCTCAGGGAGTTGATATGAGATTGTGTGGTAGTTGAAATAAAAGGATAAACTTTAAAATACAAGAGGAAAAAAAATTTCATTGATAATATATTTTACGTTTGAGCATTGTATAAAATATAAATAAAATCAACTTTTTATTAAGAAATAGACTAAGTACACTTTAAACACTTTTCACACTTAATTTTAGATTTATATTTAGTCACTGTATCACTTTAATTACTCACACTTCACTGTTTGTTTTTATTCACTCAATGCACTTCACTGATAAGAAACTGAAGTTTGAACCCACGACGGATCTTGCTTTACACACCTCTACCAATGGGTATACAAAAAAGGCTTCAATGGTCCACAATGTTCCAGAACATTCTACAATATTAGAGAGTGTTCTGGAATGTTCCACAATGACCTGAGATGTTCCCGAACGTCCCAGACTATTTCCGAACATTCCAGAATGTTCTGGAATGTTGTGAAATGCTCTCGAATACTCTCAAATGTTCTAGAAATTTCTAAAGAGTGAAACTTCCAGCCCTTATGTCTTCAAGAATGCGCAGCTAGTGCGGCTCTCACACTCAATGCTGTGTCCTCATGTACCGAAACGCACTATAGGCACTCTAGAATCTTAAGAGAATACGACCTGTGCACAAAAAACACTGGTTACACTAAACCTACCCCTATCCTATGTTCGAAAGCGACCTATCCCTGGAAATCCCATCCAGAAAAGATTGGGCCGAGAATCTAGTTAAACGTCAGGGCGCAGTATTTTATAACTCTATCCAGGGAGTCCATTGAAAATGCGATCGCGACCATAACAGGACTCTGGGCAGGTGGATCCTATGCATGGCGCATGGGAATCGCAGAGCTACGACACGACTTCTGCAGAAGCTGTCAAAAATTTTAGCGGCACGCACATTGTACACTTACTTTTATAATATATATTAATTATTCTGTAATTTCCCTTTCTTTATCCGATTCCTGATCCCCTTATTTACTAGATTTTCCTATGCATTTAGCCTTACATTTAAATGGGGGTACCAACTAACTTTTATTTTATTTTATTGTCTATTTCTTAATCCAATATTATATAAATATAGGTAAGTATAGGTATAAATTTACAGAGTTTGCAATTCATGACTATTCCGAATTATAAACTGTAATTCCTTCCACAATAGTATAGTATAAGCTTATCTTAGTTATACATTTACATATATTTAAGCGACAAAATTATTTAAAAAAAAGGAAAATAAATTTAAAGTTAAGAAATACTCACGTTTTCTAATGTTTTTAACTTCATTAATGCTGTAGAACATATACCAAAACTTCTATTAAGGCACGAAACGAGAGCAAGAAGTGAGTATATGTCTACTACGGGTATATATTTTTCATAATCTTGTAGTTTATATCCAACACATAAAGCGTCGTGTATTTTTCCACTGTAAAGAAGTCTTTGGGCCATCATGTAATAATGATATGCTTCGGCACCCTTCCAAGCATTTTCCACTAAAAATTCATCCGTAGGCTGCCAATCTCCTAAAAACAATTTTATTGCAGCCGATAACTCCCGCCAAATTTTTAATTATTATTTAGATTTTTGAACAACAATAACATACCCGATTCTGGATTTTTGTGTAATTCAACAAGTCTTGCAGCATAGACATAATGTTTTTTAATTCTAAGTAGGTTTTTATCAGGTTTATCTACTTCTTTGTTGGCTAACTACAATGATTAATTTAAATACATTTTAAACTTAGTAAATATTTTGCAAGTTTTACCTCAAAAGCATGTTCGGCTGCTAAAAGATAATATTTAGCCTGAACATTTACCTGAACTGCATTTAAAATTTGACCCTGCTCTACGAGATGGCTAGTATATTTCATTAATAATTCAGAAATTTTAGAAATTTTATACGTTTTAGCCAAGTCAATAGCCACATCCCATCTGTTATGCAAAATGCAGAGATTAATGGCCGATTTAACTTTTCCTACTTTTACATAAGCCTTGACAGCCTCGTTATGAACTGCATTTGTAGCAAACATATCACCGATCGATTCTAAGAGAGGATCCCCTTCCGGTAAAGTGTCGATCATATTTCCGAGACTCTTCCAATCTTCCAGATGATAGCAACATTCTATAATTTTTACTGTATTTTTTGCTAACTCATAATACTCTATGGCTGAAGCCCTAAAACAGTAACTTTATCTAGAAAAACACAAGATATTTTCATTTAATTAATGTCATCATCTACCGTAGTAACATAATGGGGCGAAAAAATTCTAATAGGGATTCAAATAGAAAATTGATTAACTTTGAAAATATTGATAATTTTAGTTACTCGAATACGGTAAATATTGAATGAAAATTTACGAAAAAAATTTTTAGATTACTTTTATCACTACCAAACTTATCAATAACCCTGTCTATAATTTTGATCTTATCGTCTTTGACCTTTTGTCGGAGTACACTTATGAGACATCTTTTAATTGTGATGTTGTGGGAGGCAAAGTTAGAAATATCTTTATTAATAAATATCATTCCATAGGACAACGGGTGGAATAATCTGCTTCAATTTTTTTTATTTCGTACACTTTTGAAATCTGGGTTATTTGCTCCAGTGATAGTTTCTTGCCATATTTTGATTTGTTTAAAATACATGTATTAACTGCTCTTTATGATTTTGTGAAAGAAGGTGTATTGATGTGCCTTGAAGTATATTTGTCACAGGTTGCAGCTGCAAAGAGTATTTGGCAATTATTTTCTATGAAACTAATAACGTGGAACTGGACACAGCATGAATCAAATTTTGCGCTAATCTATAAATTAAAATTATGATTTCCAGAAAGGTTTTCAAGTGTTTCTCGGATTTCAAAAAATGTTTCTGAAAATAATCCTATGGATTTATATTTTGCTGTCTATCTAGTTTTCAATAAAAGAGGAACAATGACACTAAATTTCGACCCAGAAATGTTCGAATTCCAGTCGGCGGACGAAATCATAATGAGACAATTCGAAGAAGTTTCTAGAAGAAGCGACGAGAAACTGGAAGAAGTTTCTATAGAAGTATCTAAAATGATCGATGAAAGTTAAAAAAACAACGACGAGAAATTCGAAGTCTCTAGAATGATCGATGAAAATTCAAAGAAAAACAATGAGAAATTCGAAAAAGTTTTTAAAAAGACTGATGAAAAATTCGAAGAAGTTTTTAAAAAAACTGATGAAAGATTCGAAGAAGTTTCCAGAATAACTAATGAGAAATTCGAAGAAGTTTCTAGAACATTGGACGAAATGCATAAAAATGTGGTGGGCTAGAAGAGAAAATCAAGTACCTGGAAAATTTAATAACTGAGGGTGTCCCGGCACTAAAAGAATATTCGAATTTTTGATAGAACAGTTGGATACGGTTAGAAGCTTCTCGTCTTTTCTTGTTTTAACGTTAAATATATAAATTGGCCTTCATTCACGAGAGTTAATCAGTTTTCTGAAGTTAATGATTGTGTTCACTAGTTGACATAAATTGTAAAGTTATAAATAAATGTGTATATAAATTCTAACCCAGAGTGTTAAATTAAAGTAAAAACGTTACAAATTGTTCACGATGAACCTCAAAAAGTAGGAAAAGGTAAGGAACTTTGTATTTCAATTCCAAAAACACCTAGCGGAAGGCGTCGCTCTGGAGGTTTAATTTCAGAAGGACAGGGACAAATAATTAAGAATATCGTGAAAAAATTTCATGTCATACAAAAATAACGACCGACCTTAAAAACAGTTTTACAAGAAGTACGCGATGCACAAGTAGATTTTGAGGGTGGTATGTAACTGTGTCATATTGTGTAACGTGCATCGGATGTTGTTTTATATTAACAGTATTAATTTTTTTGTCGTTGCATTGCCTTCTATTTATTCTAATGTTGTGGTTGTTTTCATACTGATTATCACCGATCTAGGCCGATATAAAATTCAGATCAGCTGATTATGATGGTATAAGTCAGGGGTCTCCAAACTACGGCCCGAGGGCCACATCCGGCCCGCGGACAGATTTTGTCCGGCCCGCGGAGAGCTAGCATATTTGAAAACTCCTTTTAGAGAACATATTTTTTATAGCAAATTAAATTTAGTTTACTGAAGTATTCTAATTTTATGTTGAATAATTATTAATATGGTCATGGGCTAACTACTCATAACATTGTTGTAGGCTTATTGTTATTGTTTTTGTGATAAGTTGGATAAAGAAACATAGAATTGTAATTAGTAGACATGTATAATATGCAGAAAATTTAACTTCAGCATATAATAACTAACAAATTATTGAAATGAATCCAACTAACATTTTATACATTTTAAATAAAAACATAACTTATAACAAGCATAATGACATATGAAATACTAATGAGATTTATGTAATTGAGATTTTCCACTGACAATAGTCTGTAGTTGTGGACTAATTTTACTTGTACCAATTATTAAAAGAGATTTAAGATGCTCATCAGTTAATTTAGATCTGTAAACATTTTATGTGTACTTCATTTTGGAGAAGGTCATCTTACACAAATAAGTAGTACCAAAAACAGAAAACAGCCCACGAGCAATTTTATTCAAATTATCAAATTGTGTCAGTGGAAGACTCTTATAAAATTCCAACAAAGATGAGTTTTGATATTTGTTCTTAATTATATCACTGCACTGTAGATCAATCATTTCCATTTGAAGTTCCGGGGCTAGGGTTTCAATGTCAGTATCAAAAGGATTCTGAAAAATCTTAATTTGATTCGCAATGGCATTAAAGTCCGAGAAACGAGTATCAAAATTTATTTTCAAAGCACTCAAAGTTTCGATTGCAAAATCGATAGGAAACTCAGTCTCAGTGGTGTGGCTGAATATTTCACATGTTTTAAAATGTGAAAAACATTTACTTCGTAGTTGTGATTGAAACAGTATCAATTAGAAATTACAGATAATGACAGGAAAATTAATAATATGCAGTGTTGCCGTTTTGCGGACTTTAGTCCTATTTGCAGCCTTTTTTAAACGTTGCGTACTTTTTCGGACTTTTTTTTTCATCAGTGGACTATTTCACTTTTTACCACCGGCAACAATGATAATATGGTTTTGGCACTCGGAACTTACTGGAGTAATCAGTATGGCCCTAAGGCTGGAAAGTTTGGAGACCCCCGGTATAAGTGAATGTTAGTTAACACACAAATTGCTTACCAATTGTTAAAATGTGCAAAATAATCTGCAGTAGAGTTGTATGCAGTTAGTAGCAGGGAGTCTGGAGCAGTGACACCATTTTTCAGAATTTGAATTACTCTGAACCAGTCACCTAAAGTTTGGCGCAATTTTAAAGCTAGATCACTAAAACATAAATATTCTATCTTCAGATATTGTTACATATTTTATTTATTGATTCGCGATGTATATTAAACGGCTATTCACTACAAATTACCCACCCCTCATCATCATTATTATTGCCTATAGAAAAAAAATTGACTGAATTTTGTTAAAATGCTATCAAAATTATAGTAACGTGCAGATTTCAGGGAATACAAAAAAATATTTTTATAAATGGGATACCCTGCATATTTTTAAATTAAAAAAAAAAAACATTTTTCCTAATTTAAAAAATATACCATATGTTATACCTATCGTTTTGGAGTTATTACAAGTTCAATATCCTAGTTAAATAGTTGGTGCAAAAATTAACTTTGTTAAACTGAAGCTATGACAACTGTGTTTAATAAGTGATATTTCTTTAATCAAATAATCAAAATGGTTTACAGTGAGGAAGAGAAAGTTCAATAAATATTTATACAAAATATATAACAAAGGTCTAATAAAGAAATTTAAATATGAATAAATGATAACTGATGATAAAAGATGTTTAATTATTCCACCATTATTGTCTATGCATAATTGATAACATTTTATATTTATTTATTTATAATTGCATCAGAAATGTTTTCATTATTGACATTCAGATTGAAACAAAAGTTATTTAAAGAAAAATGGGAAAATGCAGGAATTAAAGTGAAAAACCATGGAATAGTAAATGAGTTTATAAAAGGGACTAAGACTGAAACTGTATATCTACTGAGGAGTAAATAATTACAGACAGTAAATTCATTATAACTGAGTTCAATAAATATTTTTGTGAAATAGGGGAAAGCATTATAAATATATTTAAAGCTGTGCAACAGAATAAGGACGATCCGGATAATTTGGAGGAAACCACAATAAATAACAGTATTTATTTAGAAAAAATCATCAAGGAGAAAGTAAGCACTATAATAGATAACTTAAATAAAGACTCAGCACCGAAATTTGATGAAATTACAATCAATGATCAATAAACCCTAAAAACGCACATTTTACAAGGATTGACATCTCTAATAAATGACATTTTTAGAATTGGAATATTTCCTGAATGCTTAAAAATTGGCAGGGTCACTCCTATACATAAAGCAGGACCTAAAAATCAGTTGGATAACTACAGACCAATAAACGTTGTAAGTGCTTTATCAAAAATAATTGAAACGTTAGTTGAAAGTAGACTAGTCAATTTCATTAAAAAACACAAACTACTGGATAAATACCAATATGGATTTCTAAGAAATTGCAAAACACAAAGTGCTATTATAGGCTTTGTGGAATACATATAACGAAATCTTGATAAAAAACAATATGTAGTTGCAATTTTCGTTGACTTAAAAAAGCCTTCGATGTCGTTGACCACCATACCTTATTAAGAAAACTATATTTAATGGGAATAAGGGGGTTATGTTATGAAATATTAAAATTATTCCTACAAAATAGAAGACAAGTTGTATCTGTGAACGAAACACATAGTGATACCTCATATATCAACTGTGGAATACCGTAAGGCTCGGTACTTGGTCCACTTCTCTATTCTTTACATGTGCTGAGCTTAAAAAAAATGCAATCTTTAAGCAAGGTACTGTACCTTTGCAGATGATACTGCACTGGTCTATACTGGTACGCCACGCCACTAAATATGCTAGAAAACTTTATCGATAAAAACTTTTAGAACTCTATAGTAAATGGATCCTGACAAATAACTGACTAAATCAATGAAGCAAAAACGGTTTATGTTTCCAGAAAAAAAAAATGGAAATAAAAAACATCCATATCTAATTGGGATATAATGTTGACTAGGGTTACAATCACCAAATATCTGGGATTGCTTATCAGTAATAAACTGAATTGGGTTGAGCACATAGGCAAAATTCGTACTAAAATAATACCCATACAATTTTAAAAATATCACATACCTACAAATGAAATATAACATTTATAATACATACTTTATGAATGTATTTAGGTATCTAATAACTATCTGGAGAACCTGTTTGCAAATTCAATTAAAAAAATCCAAATCTTGCAGAATAAGGTTTTGAAAATGCTGTTCAACATGGATAGAAGAACGCCCAGCTAGATCCTATAAAATAATGAAAATTTAATAGTTGAATAGTATTTTCAAAATTGAACAAGTTAAGTAAGCATACAACAATATAGCACTGCCGAATGAAAGAACCAATATTGCACTGAACAATCATCATAGTCGTGCCTTACATGAGTATAATGGGCTTCCTGATGAAATAAAGCTAGGTCACAATTATGTCATGTTTAAGAACAACGCCAAAGAGATATAATGTATTTTTAAGTGAAATGCTGTAATAAAATTTTTCTATATATTAATAACAAACTGTATTCTAAATGTCATTCCATAATCATATACTAATTTTCTTATTTGTACATAGTACATATTAGTTCACCATAGAGTACGATCTAATGATCCCAAGATCAGCATCAGCTGATTGGGGATGTTTGTTTTATTAACATTTGTTTTGTATCACTGTTGTAATTTATAAGCAATTATTTTGTCATATTAAATATGTTAATAAATGTTTGAAAAAAAAAGCCAAATTTTGTATCCGATTATTTGAATACTACCATTACGAGGAATAACAAATGCAAATAAAGTGTCAGACAAAAGCTTATTGTATGACATTAGTGTGTGCCAATTAGCATCAGCGCATCAGTTCGTGTATGTTAATATTAATTTTTTTCCATTGAGATGTGCGTGATTTTATAAAAATGGACATAATTGAGATAAGAGGTGCCATAAAGTACCTCTGTAAAAAGGGGTTATCACCGCAATAAATTTATAAGGACATGGTAGAAGTATTGGGTGACTCTGCCCCTTCATACCAGTTAGTCAGGAACTGGTCACGAGATTTTAAACTGGGAAAAGAGTCCTGTCAACATGCACCAGATGTAGGAGCCCCCAAAACTGTGGTGGCCAAAGAAAATGTGAATTTAGTCCATGACATGGTATTAAATGGCAGTAGAACTACAGTCAAGGCTATAGCAGAGACATGTAGGTTTTCTGTTAGAAGCGTTGAAAAAATTTTACATCAGGAATTGGGTCTCAAAAAACTTTCTGCACGTTGGGTTCCACGAATAAAGTAAAAAAGATTATTCCAAAAATTAAAAATATACAGGGTATCCCATTTAAAATATATATATTTTGTTTTTATTCACTGAAATCTTAACGTTAACGTACCTTTGACAGAATTTTAATAAAATTAAGTCATAACCACATAAATTTTATGCAATACTTTTTTTTCTAAAGGCATATAATAACGATAAGGGGTGGATAATTTATAGCGAATATCCCTGTACCTTCTGTCAGCTTCTATATATATTTTTTCGGCTTCGTCGAAATTTTTAAAATAGGTAGCTATTCTTGCTCTCTTTATAGCTTCGTTATTTATATCTCCAAGTTTTTTTACAAATAACACCTTTGAATAATCTTTAGATCTTACAAAACAAGCTTCTGCCATCGTTAAGTTCATGTCCTTTAATGCCGCTTCCGCTACGAGTCTCCTAAAATATGTTGAATAAGTAATAAATTCAAAAAATAAATTCACTTCTACCATAATCTGGGGTGCCTATTTTCCTCCACAAATTGGCAAGCTTCATTTATTCCCACTTTTTCCAGCAATTGCCTTGTATCTCTTAAACTTTTAACTTCCATTTTAATGATGTGGTCCTTGTCGGGTTTTTCCGGACTTTCCATAACTTCGTCCAACAATACAGCTTGAATCTCTAGATCCTAATGAATCATTTTCTATTCAGTAGTAAGTAATGTAAAATATAGAAGAAAAGTTTAAAAGCGAATGAATGAATTACAATTCCTATACTCTATTCTTCACTAGTACATAATTGAATTGTATTGCATTGAGATGTTAATATTACAATGTAATCTTTCAAGCGCGCTTCTATATTTTTATGAAAAAAATACGTTTTTATATTTATCAAATTCTGGTCGTCAATCAATTTGACTGTAAGACTGTAAATGTAGAATTTTTAATGCAACTGATAAAATAAAAACCAAAAATTGCTTCCTTATTGATTTTAAGAATAGTAGATATTTGCATTTTTTCAAGTTATCAAATAACTTACACTAAAGCTACAAATGTATCCTGAGCATGCAACTGGTTCCTCTGGATAAATTCCTCTGAAAATATACATTCTTGTTTTTTCCATTATAGCCAACAGTTGCGGGTTGTCCGAAGCCCAACACATAGCCCAAACATCTTTACGTTCCAGTTTATTTTCTGAGGATGATGTTGCAGGTCGTCCAATTCCTTCGGATATATCAAGAACTGTCATTAAACCAGATACATCAATCACGGACAGACGGCTAAAGATTATACATAATTTTAGTTTAAATTTAAGAACGTAGTAAAAAAACTTACGTAGAACTACAGTTAAGGGCCATTTTGTGGGGCCTGGTGGTAATTTTAAATCTGTTTACTAGTACAATGTGAGGTAAGGCATAAAACTGTATCAGACCAGAGTCTCTGCCTATAACTAAACATTTGTCACTGGCGACTAGACAGCATATTGGGTCTATAGTTTCATGAGTACTAACTGGCAAGGAGTTGGTACCTTCTAGATCTTGAATAATCTCAACAGCACCAGAGGGGCTGTCGTCTATATGGAACATTTTTATTCTAGTACTACCAACTAAAAGTAAAAATAGAAATACATATTATAAAATTATGGTTTTATATAAATTTATTACAAAAATATCTAACCTGTTATAGATTTCGGAGTTTTATAATGCCAAACAATAAAATTATTCTTTGATGCTGCAAATACCTGGTAGGAATTCATTGCTACGCCAATAGGTTCAATATTTATGTATTTTCCTAAAAATACTTAATGAGTAAAAGATATGAAAAAGGTGATACATAAAAAACGGTATTTCATTTTTGTTTAAACTTTATAATTACAAATTAATAACTTACCATCTATAGGTGTCCCTAAAGTATTGTACAGTATAAGGCCGTACTTCCCCAACCCTTCTTCATTATCAGACTTTGTAGCGACTATGCAATGATCACCGTAACCTGCAATACCTAGTAAAACTGCAATCCAACGAGTATGGCACTAAAATTAAAATAATGTCTCTATTTACATCAATGCAATACTAGAATTGGTGAAAATTCTTAGGTTTATGCATTAATTTGATAAATGCGCACTTACATTTAATTCTCTAAACAGAAATTCAATGTAAACATTTTAAATCAAATTAAAATTAAATTAGGATTTCGGAAATCTAAAATGTTGAACTCAACAAAAATTATGACATCAAATTTGTTTATTACTTGGTTATTGCTAGTGTCCCAAAATGAAAGGCATATTCCAGGCTTGTGAGGTCTAAATGAGCTAAAAACTACAGTTTTCTTGAAGTAGCACCATTTATAGTCGGGTCTTATATTGGCAAAATATACAAAAGAATCAACAGCTAGAGCAACTCTTAAGGATCCTCCTTCCCAAACGCAGCAAGATATTGAATTTCCAGGAACCTTTAAAGTTCTTAAATGCTGCAATACGAAACATTCATTTTAACACATTTTAGTTTTTGCCAAGTTTTTATTACCTCTCCAAAAGGATTGTAGAATTGAACAAGATTTACTTGTTTTTCTTCTGCAAATTGTCTTCCACAAATAGCTAATAGAGATCCATTATGATTCCAAGCACAGTTGACTGCAAACATTCTGGTATCCACCACAATAGGATCTAAAAAATGTATGTTTCTTCACACATCTCTTTATCTTTTATTAATACATCCATAACATAAGTATTCTTTTATAGTTATCATCACTTTTAACTTTTTTAATATTTAAATTTGATTTTGTTTCAATTTTGTGTCGTCGAGTAAATATAATAATTAAAATAATGGGGAGGGTTGGGGAAAATCACAACTTTTATACCTGGGCCAAGATAAAGTGAAGATGGGGGTGGTTTGGTGAACAAAATTGGTGTTCATTTAGGGCGCTGGGAGAATGTTAGTTAATAAGTTTCCAAAAAGACCAGAACAACTGGCCAACTTGCCAAAATCTAAAAACACATGAAAGAAATTTATTCATCTATGAGACTTATACATTACACATAATAAAATATACAATATACAAACCTATCTGACTAATCGAATTACAAAATAAAAGAGAAAACATAGAAAATACAAAGAAAAAAAACATTGAGATTATAAATATACTGTTGTACACAGAACAGATATTTGACTAACACAATATTTAAAAATTGGGGAATTCCTCTACACTGTAGAATGTATGGTCTGCTAAAAATAATTGGACCTTCTTTTTAAAGCTATTAGCGGTATTAGGTTGTATATTTTCATCTGTATCCACTGTATTGCTGAACTTGTTGAAGCGCTTGATTCAAATTTGCTTAGGTGAATGTTGACCTATTTCTAGGCGTGAACAAGACTGACTGATATTTGTTTTATTTCTTGTATTGTACGAATGTAAGTTGATGTTGCTGGTGGCACATTATACATAGCCCTCAGATTTTTTTTCTGAGCTATGAAGGCTCTATGGAAGTGGGGTATGCACCCCAGAATATTAAGCCTTATTGAAGGGTTGACTGTATTAATCCATAATAGAGAAGTTTCAATACATGAAATGATACAGCTTCCCTTAAGTGTCTTATCATATAACAGCAAGTGCTTAGTTTTTTAGTTACTGTATTTATGTGAGCTTCCCAGGTAAGTTTGGAAACTACTGTTATTCCTAAAAAATTTATAGTTTCCACACTTTCAATGGATTTGTTATCTATATGTAAATGTAATTCATGATCAGGTGAAAAAATTTTCGGCAGAAAACGCATGAAGTGAGTTTTTATTGCATTTAATGCTAGCCCATTTTCCTTACAATACTGGTCAAACTCCTGAAATGTCCTGTTACTATTATTAATAAGTTGTTCGATTTGATAATAATATTATTTGCCATAAGAATATTGGTATCATCAGCATATTGTATAATTGTATTAGGGGTTCAACAAAATTTGTCATGACAAAGATGATGAAGAATAGAGGGCCAAGGATCGGATCTAGCATTATTGTTTATGATAATTTGAGTTCTATTTGATAGGTACGATTCTGTCCAATCATAAGGTTTTCCACGTATTCCCATTCCATACATTTTTTGCAATAAGAGATCTTGATCCACTGTGTAAAATGCATGGCTAAGATCATAGAAAAGTCCCAGAGTGTTTTTCTTGTTATTGAGTGCTTTATAAATTAATTCCAAACAGACTACAATAGCGGTTAATGTGGATTTTTGTTTTCTAAATCCATTCTGAACAGCTGGTAACATATTAAAATGCTCGAGGTATTCAGTAAGTCGTGAAGAGTAAGCTGGCTCAAATATTTTTGTGATTTGACTTGGTATACAAATTAGTTTTCTATATATTTTACTAACCCTTTATGTTTATAGAGACTCCTTTGAATTCTTTTATATTAGGAAAATAGCCTGATGTGAAGGAATCGATTATTAGGTAGGATAGGCGCTCGGAAATATACGAGGATAGTTCACGAATTGTTGTACATAACAGAAGCAAGCACATGAGAAGAATGAAACTAATTTATTGTTCAACATAGTCACCTGCAACTTTTATACACTTGGTATATCGGTGTTGAAGTATTTCAAACCCTTTTGAAAAAAATTTAGAGTCTTCAGCCATTCATCTACCACCGACATCACTTGGTTATCATCAGCAAAGAGGATTCCACGAACATGTTATTTTAATTTTGGGAATAGATGGTAGTCGCTGGGGGCGATTTAAAAATATCAAATCTCGCATTGTGAAAGGCAGCCATTCCAACACATATTTTGTGGGCCGGAGCGATGTCCTGGTGGAAGAGCGCACCTCGATTCAACTTTCCTCTTCTCTTTTCTCTTATCGCTTCGCATACTTTTGGTATTAAATTCTCATAATATTTACCTGTTACTTTTGGTATTAAATTCGCATAATATTCACCTGTTACTTTTGGTATTAAATTCGCATAATATTCACCTGTTATTGTGCGCCCACACGGTAAATAATCCACGAAAATAACACCTGCAAAATCCCAAAAACTGTAGCCATGATCTTACCAGCTGATGGGACAACACGAAATTTTCAAGGGGGAGGGGAGGATTCTGGATCAAAGTGATGAACCAATGTTTGATCTACAAATTTGTCTCCGCTGCAACCTGGCCAACACGCTTCTGGTCTGCCGTCAGTATTCGTGGAACCCAACGTGTAGAGAGTTTTTTGAGACCCAATTCCTGATGTAAAGTTTTTCTAATACTTCCAACAGAAAACCTACATGTCTGCTTTAGCCTTGACTATAATTCTTCTGTCATTTAATACCATGTCATGGACTAAGTCACATAACATTTTCTTTGGTCACAACAGTTTTGGGGGCTCCTGCACCTGGAGCATGTTGACAGGACTCTCTTCCCAGTTTGAAATCTCGTGACCAGTTCTTGATTAACTGGTACGAAGGGGCAGAGTCACCCAATACTTCTACCATGTCCTTATAAATTTCTTACGCACACCACAATGGAAAAAAATTAATATTTTATTTAATAAAATAGTTGTTAATGAAATTAGCTTTCTCTCTAGGTGTCAAATTTTTTCCTCCTTCAATTATAAGTGACTTACTTATTGAATATTTGGTTTTCCCATTGCTTTCGTTTATTACATTCTACGCTTATATCATTATGTTACTGTTATTATGAATTCTATCATTGTTTATTTCTTTTAGATAATTTTGACACATTTTTTTGTATTCCTTGTTCAGTCTTTTATAACTTTCAGTGTCCTTTTGGTTTTCTATTTCTTTTTTCAGCCCGTTAATTTCACACAAGCACATTCACAAGCAATTCTTTGATTTAGGTTTAATCTTTTTCTTTGTTTTGTGAAGACTATGTTGTAATGGTATAAGAAAGATGTATAAAACATCGAGAACTTTTCATGAAAATCTGTAGCTGCATACATCTCATGCCATCTCTCTTTTAATAAACTGTTTTAAAAAGTGCATATTTTTGAATCATTGAGGTATCCTGTGTAAATGTATTGATGTCTCTTGAAAAAGCTGCATTTAAAGAACACACCTGATATGTATGATCAGACAGAAAAGTATCACATACTTTAACATTATCTATGACAAAATTGGTAAAAAAGTTATCTATACACATGGAAGTTGTCCTTGTTATCCTGGTTGGAACATTTATATGATGCCTGATATTGAACTCCTTTAATACATTGATCAGACAATTTTTTTGGTAACTATGATTTAAAAATAAAATATTGATCGTTATTACTATAGAGGTCATAAATTAGTAGCTCTAATTGATTGATAAATGGATTAAAGTTAGTGGAGTCAGAGGAGGTCTATAGACGGTAAGAATGAATAAACAATTTTTTTGAATCTAGTTTTATTTTTGCGCCACATACCTCGAATTCACCTTCAATGCACCATTTTTTCAAATTTATTAATTTAAAAGTATGTCATTTATTATGTCAGTCTTAATAAATATGCAAGTGCCCCCTTGTTTCTTCTTAGTTCGTGAGAAATATGATAAAAGCTTGAAGTTTTTTATGGAAGTTACACCTATACAACTGAAGTCAAGCCAGTGTTTAGTAACACATAGGACATTTACTTTTTCCATAATTAAATATAGATCCAGACATTTCTTAGCTAATCCACCTTGTATGTTTATATGCATAATAGTTAAACTTATTGGAGTCTGTTTCGTTTGGTGCATGCTTCCTTCTAGGGGTGTGTTAACACATATGTGTGGAACACAGTCCATTTATTGTTCCATTGGTTTCTGATTTGAATTGTGCTGTACTACGTTATTTTTAGAATGTTTACACAAAATCCTCCTCCTATTGTCTTGATATCCTCTATATTTCCTAAAATTGAACCTTTTATATGCGACACTTTTTGGCCAGGATGTAGATTTGTATACTTTCTCTTTGCTGTTCCAATCAATACAACATAAAACATTTTGATTGATTCTCCTTGGTTGGTAATTCTTTAATCACCAAGTTTGCGTTTTTGAAGGGTTCCTGTTTTTGTATAAAGTTCTTTATGTCCTCTTCAGTAATATGTCTTCTTATTCTATATAGATATAACCAAGCTTTTTTATAAACAGCCAAGTCTATCTTCTGCTTCTCTATATAATTTTTTCTTTTCTGTGTCTCCGTTATACTTCTTATTTGGAGTCATTCTATACACGTCTTTATTTAGGTTTATTAAATGATCCGCTATTTTTCGTTGTTCATCTTCTAAATTAGACAGTTTATCATTATTTGTTTTTATATTTGCAATTTTTGTATCATCCTGTATAATAGAACCCATTTGTTTGGTAGTGTTAGATGACTCATTGTTTACACATTTATGGGGATGATTCCAAAACTTTTTATTTGTTGGCCTCCATTATCTGTGTTTTTATTCGTCAGGTCTCTGTTAGTTGGTCCTGCACTTTTTTTATCATAATAATGAGTGTTTTTGTTATAGCTACAGTACTTGGCATTTACAACTAACAGCCTGTTATTTTCCCGAAAAATTTCGTAATTCTCGTCTTTTTCTAATATAATTTTTTACAAAAGTTCATTTTCACTGATTAACCATTTAATGTACATCTATTTGGTTTTCTTTTGGTTCTTCATCCAGTACTACATAGCCTTTGATTTTGAAATTACTTACTGTTTCATGTTTTTTTCAGTCAAAGCAACTTCTCTAGATTGCTTTATGCACACTGCTATTGAAACAGGTTTGAATTGCAACATTCAAACTTTTTATCACACTTTTTGTCTGAGAGCTCTTTACCAGATGTTAACTTATACATCACCTTGGTAAAGATTAAATATGTATGATACGCCACTGAATAGTCAATAGTTCTTATTAGCAACAACGAAAACAAGGTTTGGCTGATTTGTTTTAGAATAAAACTCCAACCTCGTTAATAGCGATCTTAATGAGGGTACATACATAAGTGCACTTATTTCTTGACTATTACACACACATTTTACTTTCAATTTCTTAAGTTCAAACACAATATTTTGAGCTGCAGACTGATATAAAATATAACTTTGAATGTTATTTATCACTAAAATGTCGATTTTAAGCGGAGCACATCCATTAATGTTCATCACTGACTATCTCAAATGGAATCAGATGCATTTGAAAGGCAAGTTCAAAGTACATCAATAATTCTTATTAAATAACAACCAACCATCAGAAAACTGGAACTGATAAAAAATCGGATCACTAGTACTTATAAAAATATTAATTAACTGCAAAAATTGGAAGGAAAATAAAAAATGAAAATCATTGATATTAAAATCAAAAACTAACTTAGATCTAGTCAAACACAATAGGTACAGGATAAAAGAACTGAACATTGTAGGGTATTTACATTAATGAATTATAATTATTTAAAAACTTGCACATACTAAAAAACATTTATAATAGATCCCATCAATTTAATCAAATCAGTCGAAATAAACATAACTTACTTGTATCACTTTCATTTTTCATTAGCTGTGTTTTACCATTTTCAAAAGTAATAGCTAAATTAGGGCACAATGAATACATGTTTCCATTCACCCCATTGTACCAATCCAATCCTACTACTGGTATTACATCAAATGTAGCATCATGACAAACTACACTTAATCTCATCTGAAAAATATAATATGTATTATTAAAGATAACACCCAATACACAATTACAAATACTGAAAATACACAGAATTTGTTTAAAATCTTACTACAAAATTTCCTTGATTATCATAGAGATGTAATTGTCCATTCTTTAAACTAAACAATAATAATTTGCTATCTGGAGACCATTGTACTCCAGATAACTGTACTTGTTTTAATTCTTTGCCCCAAATTCTATTCCCCCCAACACAACCAACAATAACAGCACCATCTGCATAGATAATACAAATTTTTTGACCATCAGCACTCCATGCCATACCAACCACTGTTGATTTTTTACGATTGTTTATCATTTCTTCATACCAAGCACCCTAAAAAATATATATAATTATAAACTTTATGACTTATATTTAATGGTTATAAATAGGTAACTTATATTTAATGATTTTTGTAACCAAGATACATGTTTTATCCACTTCTTGCCTCTCAAATTATGAAACTACTTTATTTAATATTATTACAGACTTACACATTCATTCTACATAATTTATTTTAATTTGGGGGCAAATTTAATTATTTTTTATACCTTTAAATCCCAAATATATATCTTTAATGTAAATTAATAAATGACAGGATTGTCAGAGATGACAAAATTTTTAAATATAATTGCACTCCTTAATAAACTTCTCAATTATTGTCTTCCATTCAAACTATGTAAGTAGATTCAAGCTTTGTTATCAATTTAAGCACCGAAGTTGTTATCAATGCTTAAGTATCAGTGTTGACATCCACACTGTTCTTTCTTTACATTTACGATCTTCAATCCATAACAAACAATCCAATTGACAATTTTAGAGATGGCAGTACCTTTCAATGCCCTAAACCAAAAGCCTGTACTAATAAGAGATGCTCTTTAATGAGTATCTTCTTATTCTTAGATGTTTTCAAAATAACCTAATGGACAGCTAAAATAACAGTCCAATTGCTTTTGAACAGGATCTAGGTTAGTATCAACAAGAATATTGAAATGAGTAAAAAAAGAGGTAAATATACTTATGGTTTAACTTATTTTCTTAGCTAATAAATTTACAAAATCAAATTACTTTATATAACATCCACACTATTATTACTCCATTTTCATCACTAGTAGTTAATTTTTTATGAGATTCATTCCACACCAATACTTGAATATTTTCAGTATGACCTTCCAAAGTTTGATTCATTGATAAATTACTTGCAGCTGCCAGTCCTCTGTTTTTAATACCTCCATCATTATCATTAGCTGAAAATAATAATATATTAACAATAATATAAGTATATACATTAAACTTTTACATGAATCTAATTTAAGAACTTTTAATAGTCCATTTTCTCCTCCAACTGATATATAACCATCTAGTTTATTCCAAGCTATTGCATTTATTTTTGTGTTGTTTGGAATTGCAATCTTAAAAAAAATAATACATTAAAATTAATTTGAAATTGAAGAACTATTATTTTACCTTTTTACTTAAATAAATAAACATGTTAGGCTTAAATTTTATGTTTACAATTTTTTTGTTTTGAATCTTGACATTTTCAGTTGCTATGACAATGTTGTCATTTGACATTATTACAGTACTGTAACGTCACATGCAGCATACATTTAAAACACTGAAAATGCCGGACCAATACAAACATTGTAGGCGTGTTTTACAGGCGCCAACTTCAAATACATTAACATTAAGTTGTGTCAATTTGAATTTATTCAATCTATTACACTTTTTAAAATTTAAATTTTTATGCAGAAGGAAGAGAATAATAAAAAAACAAAATATTAAAAATGTTTATTTAACAGCAAATAAAACAAAACAATTTTAAAAAACATATATATATATATATATATATATATATATATATATATATATTTATTAAAAATGTATATTTTATATTATATTATATTTTTATGATCTTGCGTGAATGATAACCAAATTACCGCTAAAAATAAATTTGAAGTTAAAAAAATGTTTCATACTTATAAGAAATAACTTACTTCAAACTATGTTTGCTCCACAAATTAATAGCAATTAATACTGGTGTTAGTAGCACAAAAAAGGCCAAATTACAATAATATATCGCAATTTGGCCTTTGACATCAACAGCATGACAATCAATGATCAAAACGCGGGAAACAGGAGCTAAACCAAACAAGTAGCATTCGCAGATTGTTTCGCACTGGATGGGTTCGGCATCTTCAGTGTTTTAAATATGCTCACAATTAGCAAGAGGCTAAAGGTAAAAAAAATTAATACTGTTGTTTGCCTAATCATGTTAATTAAAATACACCTTTGATTCAGCAATAGTTTACTTCTTCACACGTTCTGCTATCCTATTACAAGTTTAAAAATGAAAAGGATTTAGGCTGATATTCATAGTCGAGTATCTAATTGATACTCAAGTGCATCACCCTCCCTCCGCTTCGTCTCTCGTCCGTCGATCTGTTGAAACGACGCGTGCGACGAAGCAACGCGTAGTGTTAATGTGGCATGTCCTTGGCATATCACTTAAAATATATGTAAAACGACGCAGCGTTGACGCTGCGACGACGCAACGCAACGCACTAGTGAGGCCTCAGCCAATGGTACAGATTTGCGTTTCATAAGACGTTGGCAGGAGCTTGATTTGAGTTAATAACATTTTTAAAGCACCTTTTTTATTCATAGTTTGGTAAATATTTAAATATCAAATTTTAAATATAAGATAATTATAATAATAAAACTTATTTTTATTAATTAATCAAAAAAAATAATTTCATAATTTTTTCTGTTCAGAAATAAAGATAATTAATTATAAGATAATATATAATACATATTATAATTATTACATAGTAACATAACTACTTATATTTTTTCTTAAAGACTAATAAACCATAGATTTTTTACATACACACATACATAAAGTCACGCCTTTTTCCCATAGGGGTAGGCAGAGACTACTTCCTTTCACTTGCTACGGTTCTTACACACATATTTTGCTTCCTCTACTTTTATCAGTGCTCTCATACATGCTCGTCGGTTGTTGGTACTCTTGACCTGGCCTTTCTTCAAAACAATGTTGATCTGATCGAGATATGTTCTCCGAGGTCTACCTCTATTGACTTGTCCATTCACACTCGCCTTATAAATTTGTTTCGTCAATCTTCCTTCATCCATCCTTTCTACGTGTCCAAACCATCTAAGCATTCCTTTATCTATATTTGTAACCACATCTTCTTTTACACCACAGCGTTCTCTTATCTCACTATTCTTTACTTTATCCAACCGAGTCACTCCGGCTATACTTCTCAGACTACTCATCTCCGCAGCATTAATCCTATTTTCATGCTTCTTCTGCCAAACCCAACATTCACTACCATACATAAGTGTAGGAACCAACACACCTCTATGCACCGCCAGACGTGCCTTTTTTGACACTTTCTGACTATTCATAAAGCTATGGAGTGCCCCATTCATTTGTTTTCCTGCCAACACCCTTTGCTCAATGTCACTGTCATACTTTCCATCTCTAGTTAACTTTGAACCCAAGTACACAAATTTATTTACTTGTTCCACTTTTTCTCCTTCAATCGAAACTCCACAGTTTGTTACGCTTTCTTCTCTTTCAAAAACCATTACTTTCGTTTTGCTCACATTTATTTTCATCCCTTTGATTTTCAGGGCATTATGCATAACATTAACCATCGCCTGCAACTCCTCTTCAGATAACGCTAATATGACTTGATCATCGGCGTAAAGAAGGCATTTGACGATCAAATCATTCATTTTTAATCCATACGCACTCTCTTTTAGATCTTTTAAACAATTGTCTATGTATAAGTTAAACAGCCATGGCGAAGCAACACATCCCTGCTTCACACTCTTTTTGATGTTAAACCAGTCCGTGCAAGCTCCGTTTATCCTGACACAAGCAGTGGAATCCTCGGTAAAGTGATTTCAGTGCTCGTATAAAACTACCACTCACCCCATACATAGACAATGTAGACCACAATTCACTCCCCACCACTCTGTCATAGGCCTTTTCCAAATCTATAAAAGCGCAATAGACCTTTTGACTTCTAGCCAAGAATTTTTCGACTATACCTCGTAATGAAAAGACCTGATCCATACATCTCCTTCCTCTTCTAAATAGATTTTTTTGCTAAATTTAATGGTAAGTTGGCTACTTAAATAAGATTCGAGTTAATTTAAGAGGAATATTGATTCATTAAATTTTAAGTGTTCTTCTTAAAAGAAATATTCACAAATTTTATTCTTTTCTATTATTTTAGATTTCTAATAATACAATTATAGACCTAAAGAAATATCGTTAAAAATTATATTGTTACCAACTCATTTTATTGTTTATTTGCAGTAACATTAGTTATTTAAATTTGCCTGGTGATCACTAAACTACTGTAATCTTGCAAGTTAATAATACATTTTTTAAACCGAGACATCGGAACATTTGTTTTTCATCTGTCTATATTTAAAGTGGGTTTAAAATTTGTTAACTAATACTGTATCACTTATTTTGTTAATGCAATTATAACTTGGCGAATAAGGTAATGATGATGCATAAGAAAACACAAAAATTAAATGTAGTTCTTTATTATTTTTTAACGCTACCAAAACGATCTACATTTAAAAGTTAATTATTCATTAAAAATAGAAACCGTGATGTATTTTATAATGGTCTATGAATATTGTTATTAATTCTTATTCAACTGTTATAACTATAAATATTTATTTATATTCAGTTTTAAAAAAATTATTTCAACCAGTTTTACAACTAAAACAAATGTGTAAAAGTAATTATAGGCACAAGCGTATGAATTAAATGAAATAAAAATAGACGACGCCTAAATTCTTTCTTTAATAGATTTTTTAGACTAAATCTATTTCACAGAATCTCTTGGTACTTTACAAGTTAATGCATCAATTTAGTGAGCGCTGAGGCTCCCTGAGCAGTTACTAAATATAGATTAAGCTGTTTAATAGCCAAAAGTTGAATTTGGTTCTGATCCTTTTTGTATACGCCTATACATTAATAATACTAGATATTTACCTACAAGTAACTAAAGCAATCAAAGTGCAAAGTAAAAAAAAATTATCAATCCAACGACATTTGAAAGTAGTCTTAATAATAAATATTCATGAGGTGATCATTTTTAAAATTATACTTTTCGTTGTTATTACATAAATGTGGTAACTTATAGAAATATTCCAGTCATGGTATTTGTTTCAATATGGTACAGAATTTTTGATTTTTAGCATTACTTAAAATTTAATAGGGTGAATAAATTTTATTTCAAAATGGTAAATTTATTTTTCTCAATTACAAAAATGGTATAAAATTTAGCAACTAAGTAAACATGTTTGGAGAAACGGTCGTTTTAAAGTTAATTTTTAGGTATTAATAATATTGACAAATAATAAAGTTAACTTTACTGATAGGTTTAAAAATTTACGTTTTACTACTTTGAATTACTTTAGCGTTTAATATAATATACATTATGACAAAAATGTTATAAATAATATAAAATGGTTTTCAAATTTATTCATCCTAATTTACTTTTAGGAGCCTTTTATATTTGGACTACTTGTAGGTAAGTACAAAATGATAAAAATGTATAATTCGCCACAACAATAAAAAGAAAATTTAAAATTAAAAGAAAACTAGTATATTCGAGTCAAAAAAACAAACCTTAAATTGCAAATGTAAGGTTTATTTTCAGTAGTATAATTAAAAAAAAAAAGTAACTATTATTTTAAAAATAAATTAACGATAAAAGTATTAGTTTATCCAAGTAAATGTAATAAAATATAAACAAAATTATTTAAACAAAGTTAAATTATTAAGAATCTCACTTGTAAGAAAATTGTATTAATTTTATTTGAAATAAAAACAAAATAATACATAAATCGTACACTTAAGTATTATAGTGACTTTGAAAATGTTTTTGAAAAGCAACTGCTGTCAAATATCATTAATTTAACTTATTTCTTGTGATAAAAAGTTTAAATAAATCTTAAACTGAAAAGTTGGGAAATATTCACTTTAGAACATCTTTTTTTAAATGAAAACTAAGCACATTTTATACAAAGTTATTTATTTCTGCTGATTTAAATAACTACTTTTTAAAAAATCAAAATTGTTAATGCTTCCTTTTATTTTTTGTGGTAAAATATACCTAAATCGACAGTGAAGTAAAAGTGGTTCTTTAAATTTTTAAAAAACTGCTGTTATTGTGCTGCAGGTTAACTTTCAAAACTTACGATTACTAGTAAGACACGTTTATAAACTCTCCAAAAGACGAGAAACGTACTTACAACTACTATACGACATTAAAATATGAAAAAATTATCCTTAGTACACGTAATACCCTAAAAAAATACATTTTAAAGTTTCCGACGAAGTTAAGTGTAAATAATTATAAATATGAATATGTACACTTATTAATTAAAAGGTATTAATGAGACCACGATTATCTTTAAACGAAGATTAGGTTTCCTATAAAAAAAAATGTTTAATTCCATTGCACTACAAATAATAAAAGGTAAAAATCCATCACTACTGTACCCAACAAGATTTTATTAAAAATTTTCCCATTTAAAAATTAAATTAATACTAGGTACTTAACCGCTATGTTAGGGCATTTATATATAGTTAAAATAATTCTGGTTAAATAAAATTTTTCATAAATTTAATAAAAACATGTATTTAAACATTATTTTGCATAAAAAAATGTTTAAATCGAACTAAATGACACTTAAAATAGTAACTGGTTAACGGTGATTTGTGACTACAAATGTGCCGCATTTTAGTATAGTTTTAATTTTGTTATGTATAGTTATGTGATGCCTTATTTTGTAGTCAGCTAAAATATTCTGCAAATGTTAAAAACTGCAACTAATTTAACAATAGAATTATTTTAATAAAAACTTGTTTTTGTGGGGTTCACCAAACCGAATGGCATAAATTGGACGATATCCAATTGAACTAAAAAATAAAATATATTTAATTCAGTAAGGGCATTATAGCACAAAACTAAAATCTAAACTACTAAGCAATCTGTTCGAGTTAAATAATTAAAATTTGGCAGTAAAAAGTACAGAATAATTTTCCATTTACATTTTACAAATTTATATACCAAGCAAACAGCATAGAAAAAATTAAATTATGCCAGAGACTAGTGGATTTTTATTTTGAAAACTTAGATAGGTGTAATCATTGAAATTTTGTTTAAATTTAAAGGAGAGATGGACACTTACCATTTAACTACTTTTTCTTGTTTAACTACTGCTATCAATAATTTCACAGTCCTATTTTTAGTGAACGTAAATTAATTTCCTATTGTATACTATTTATTATTAGATGTAATAATCATAAAACATACAACTTTGTAGTGATAATAATTATACTTAAAATTTATTTGCGAACGATTTAAAGCTAAATTAATTTACATTTTTTATATTATATTATAAAAATAATTATTAATTAATAACTGTAAATTTCTGTCCCAATTTTTAATAAACTATAATATTTTTAATTTTCGTTGTAATATTTTTACAACAAAAATTAAAAATAGTTAACATATAAGATGTAATACTAAAAAAATTAATTCACAAGTCATTTACATTTACTGAATTCCAAAATGGTTATAAAGTTAGATCTACACAAATTGGGAATAATACTTAATTTTCTTAGTTAAGCAAAAAAAAGTAAATACATTATGCTCCACTTTTAATTTAATGCACTGTTTGGTTTGGTTAGAGACTTATCCTCCGATAGTCTTGACATAACATAATAAAATTGTTTGTAATACATTTATGGAATATTGGCTGCACTATTAGTAGACGATCATCCATAAGACACAAAACTATTCGAAAATATACATTTTTATTTGCTTTCTTGTTAGCAAGTCGTTTTAGAATAATTGGATGCACGTTTTATGCTGTCTTTAACAATTTGAAGAAAGTGGATAGATATATTTTGTTATATGGAAAGAGGATTAAAAAATTGAACTTATACAGGCAAACATCCTTACATTAGTCTCACGAAATATGGAACTTGTTTACTACATCTGATATTCAAAAGAAGAAGTGTTTTCAGGTAATTAGTTCCTCTGATATCTCTGTATTTAACAACCACAATCAGTGTATTGCATTAGGGGCACAGTTTATTGCATTTTTATTTATTTATTTATAGAAATCAAAATTATAATGGAGCCGTCCATTTTCGAAATGTATTCTTAATTTTGGTTCCCGATTATATTCGCAAAGTCAATTGAAATACTTTTTATAAATGTTTTTAACAGTAATCAGAATTAATGTTCTAAACAAATATTCTTTCTTTCATTTTTAAAAACAAATAGTTATTTATCTAATAAAATAAGATCCCTGAATAATTTTGTTTGAAAAATTTTGTATTTAAGTTTTTACGTCATTGGTGTTTTTGCTCTTTTCATGATATATTTTGGTACCGAGACAATATGCAATATTTATGTACCTGTAAAAATCGGGGGTTTACAATTTCCCCTTCTCCTACATGGGAGAAATGATTACTCAACTTCGATATAGTGGACTGGAAGTAATCACAATTTGGCTGGTTTTTTAAAGGTTTTTATTTAACACAAAATATAGGTATTGCTATTTTCAAAAACACAATGCACTTTGTACCGACTAGTGAACTACTGCAAGCAATGACATTAATTCAAAGCCATGACAAATAAATTAAAGTAACTAATGAAATTAAATTGAACGAATACAACTTATTGCAAATTAACAAGCGATATATAATCGCTGTGGGTGAAAGGAGCTGTATGACAGCCGCTCGCTACGACTATCGGAACAATGCTACTGAACGACCGTCGTTCTCGACGGTCGGAGGAATACTACTGTAGCGTCGAATCTAGACGGCGCGTTGAGAGGAAACTTATTACTGCCCCGACTCGAGACTGCGAATTGCAAACAAAAGCGGAAAAAGCCAGCTGGGATGCCAGCCGGAGACATCGCGAGTTCTACCTAGAGCAAACGGTTTTAAGACATTGGCATCATAAAGGATTAAAATTAGAATAAATAAAATTTAAAACGAAGTGTTACGATCTGTGATCACAACACCTGTTGATTTAAATAATTATTCTGGTCGATAAATTTACTTATGGAGACTCATAGAGACTCTATAATAGTCTAGTAATTATTTTATAAAATATAATTTTCTGTTGCGTATTCTGTCCAGTTAAGTTTGCTCCCGAATATTGCTTGATATTTCTGTATCGTTACTTTATAGTGATCATATAAATGGAAAAATTTACTCATAGAGGTAAAAAATTTTAAGTCTTTGAAAATAAAAAAACAAAACAAATAATGCATATGATGTTAGAAACTAGTTAACGACACCTTATATTGTATATATTATATTTTGAAATTGTTTATTAATTTACCCTTGGTAACCTGATGAACCAATAAATATTATTATATATAATTATTGACAAAGTATACACCCAACATTCAAATTTATTTGAAAGGTGGCAAATACAAGGTAAAAAAAGTGATACAATTAGTGCATAGCTTATACTAAAAATATAAAAAATATTTATTAAAACTAATAGTTTTTGGTAATTAAAATAAATGAAACTCAGGCGGTTTGTATTTCGAAAGAGAACGACTCAATTATAACATATTAATGGGTCAACGGCAACATAATAGTTTAAATTTTAACATAACAAGTTTATGAATCTACTTCCTTACAATTCTAACACAACTATGTTTCTTTCGATTTTATACAAGCTTTTAACATGCAAGAACTTCTATAAACCCGAAAAAGTTATACATTTAGATCATGAAACACACAACAACGTCAATACTAAATAAATGTATAATGGAAGTGCGTAATCAAACTAGTACGAACACTAAACATTTAAATTATATTTAAAATAAAGTTTGGGTTAAGTTGACAAGCATTTGATATTAAAAGATTAGTATAGGTTAAAACTATAGCACAAGTTGGTCGTCTGACTGTGGTGCAGTCATTTCTTTGTTTTTAAATTGAATATCGATATTTATAAGAAACAAAGACTTTCTTGGAATTCGGATTGGTGTACTGAAGAAAAACCATTTTTTTGTCAACTTTTCAAATGTTATTAAATTCTTCATGAGGGGACTGTAATAATGGATTCGCTTAAAAATTAAAAATACAAATCGTTTTCCACGATGTATTGTACCTAATTGACAAAATGAAAAATGATTAAAAGGTACTTGCCAAAAAGTAGTTTTTCCTTTGTTAAAATTTAAAATACATATAGACATACTAACAAACGTAAAACGACATTAATAACCCTACAGTTTTAGCTGAGCATGCTATAGTACATAATTACAACTTCACAAATCCTGTTGTGCTTGATGAACAATCATATCTTTTAAAAGACTTTTGACTGATATGATCCAAATCATCAAACATAACGGAGTCAACACCAGATAGGACACAGATGGGTTAAATACTGCCATTTTAATTTAATTGGTCAAATGCTGCAATAATTAATTATTAGCCAGTTTTCTATGTAATTAATTATAATATCGGTTTGGTTCTTTCAGAGTCCAGTTTGTTTTCAGGGAGTATGAATTTCTGACACGTTGCTTTACGTTTATTATTCAGTATGTCTATATTTATTTTAACATTTTAACAAAGGAAAAACTACTTTTTGGTGAGTACCTTATCATTTAACTGTTTTGTAAATTAGGTATAATAATACATCATGGCAAGTACAAACTATTTGTATTTTATATGCCCATTGTTATAGAGCCCTGATGAAGAATGTAATAACATTCGAAACATTGGCAAAAAGAAAAAATGATCCGTCGCGAAACGAATCGAATCTATTTTGTATAGAAAATATGCATAAAGGATGGTTTATTAAAGGAAAAAAACTAAATACTAGTGCTGAATATCACTAAATATAAATATACTTCATTTTCTTTGATATGTTAAATATGAGGGCTTAAGTATTGCAAATTTTAATTTTAAACGAAAACAATAACCTTTAAAAATTAAAAAAAACGCATTGTTTTTGACAACTGTCATTTGTCATCAGTGATTTTCTTCCTTTTTCGCTAAGATCTCATTTTTTAGTGACTACAGCCAAGATTTGCCAAGGTATTTTGGGTCGGACGGAAGACTGACGGTCGCCACGGCAAGAGCCGCTTTAACTCTCACTCGCGGTATTAGATGTTTCACATCAAAAACAAATTTTTTTTCTTAAATACACTCATCCAAATCGCAACCAACCCCTTAAATTATATATTATCGGACCACCAAACCTATCAAATATAGATGGTTATGTTTAATAATATCAACCTTCAATAATTTCTTTAGTTTTAGAAATTCCGAGTTTCACTAATCAAGTAATATCTACATTATCCCAGCTAATAGAAGGAAAAATTGATATAAACTGCTAAATATTCACGTAAAAATTGTCCACACATTTGTTGTTTCTTTCTACTCTTAAAAGATTTCAGCATTAATAAACGACTAAATAAGGAGACATTCGGTTTAATAAAAAATACCCTGCCATTCACAAATGGCGAAATAAATTTAGCAATATTCGTTTGTAATGTAGTTCATGGCCAGCCAGCTTTAAAAAATTGAACCTTATTTCTACTTCGGAAGTTACTTAACGCAAAATAATAAAATTTGGAAATAAAAAAATGTACATTATCAAATTCAATAAAAAAATTTTAAAATCAAAATATTTTACTATACGATTTTCACTTTTTCACTGTTAACTAAACAACGATAGTTAAATTATTTAATTTACAAAGTTCCTTATTTAGTTGTTAATTAACAACAAGAAAATCTTGTCAACATTAATATCGAACTTAATACCAACATACTTATAAATCAGTGTTTTTTTTTAAATTCTCCTTGAAAACAATTCATAAATTTTCAAATTAATAAATATGTTATAATTATGATTTCACGTTCCTACAAATACCATTAAAAAGTAAATCATGCATAACTGCGTTTAATGTGACCTTTTATTGTAGTACTAACATTAGTCAAGGAGAATTTAAAAATTTAGATATACCCAATCAACTATCATAAATACAACGAATCTATCGTAGCCATGACATGACGCACTCTATATATCACAATTTTCTGGTGTTTACAAGTTCCATGAAAGGAATAAAAATAACGTAATTCTGGATGTAAATATAAAATAAAAAAGTGTTAACTTTAATCAGATATACAGGGTGATTGATTAGTGTGATAAAGCTCAGTAGCTCTGGTTTCATAAGAGATAACAAAAAAATTGTGTATAAAAATTGTAGGCAGCTTTAAGCTTCACATTTTAAATTTAGTTACAATGTTACAGGGTGTTCCATAACGCAGTGCCAGATCAAAGTTATGCTTTTTTAAATAAAACACCCTGTATTTTACATTAAAATTAAAATCCGCTTTACCTCCCCATTACAACAGTATAGTTATAGTTTTTAAGATATTTCCATTTTTCTATGCAAAGTATTAATTAGGTTCCTAAACGTATCCATGATTGGTTTTTCAGAAAGTGACAATTCACCATTACTGGTCGTTAATCCATTGGTGTGTTACACTCTAAACTAGCAAATATGAATTTTACTCGTGACGAAATGGTAGATATGATCCGATTCATCATAATGCATTTGTTTAAGGAGAACTTGATGATCAGTTTCCTGGAAGATGGATTGGAAGAGGTGGACCAGTACGGTGGCCACCCAGGTCACCAGAATTCAATAAAATGGACTCATTTTTTTGGGGTTATGTTAAGAGTGAAGTGCATAAAACACCACAACAAGGTATGAATTGATCTGTACTTGTTATTAAACTACTAAGCTACCAAACAGTAATTATTAATATTTTTTTGACAAATCAATCATGGCCAACTAACAATTATTGATACGTTTAGAAACCTAATTAATACTTTGCATAGAAAAATGGAAATATCTCAAAAACTAATAACTAGATATAGGGAATGCTCAATAAAAAAAGAAGTATGGTAACAGTAGTCTTCAACAGTGATATAAAATACAGGGTGATTCATTTGAAATTTCTGAGAAAATAATGTACTCAAGTTTCGACTTACACTGTATTCGATTTAATAAATATTCGCAAATTTATTCGTATTTATAAACTTTGACAACCATTAAAAAACTTTGGCTCCAATAGATTATTATTCTTATTCTCCTTTTTAATTATACAGGCCATTGAGCTTGTTAATATTTCCACATAAAATTGGTTATAACTTTTTAAATACCCTGTATAACATACTATAACCTTATATTGTTGTAATGAGGAGGTAAAGTGAATTTTAACTTTAAAGGAAAATACAGGGTGTTTTATTTAAAAAAACAACTTTGATCTGGCACCGCGTTATGGAACAATTTTTTTTGGTATCTCTTATGATAACAGAGCTACTGAGCTTTATCACACTAATCAATCACCCTGTATAAGTTGCAATGCAAAAAGTGTTTAGCTTAACTTTAGTTCTTACACTAAAATATTTTTATAAACAGAAAAATTATTAATTATTCATATTGTAACTAATTCATTTGGTAATTATATAAATAATACAGTATTTGTATAGAATAAAAGAGCTTTTTCTTAACGATACAATTTCGATGGTTTTCTCTGAAATTGCAAATTTTCGGATTTGTATGAACGTTTTAAAATTGATCGCTACAATAAAACAAAAATTATAGCACTTTCAGAGAAATTTTATGTTCATTAATTTAGTATAAATGTAGACTTGCCATTTATGTACATATAAAAAGATGATAAAATAATTTTTGATAGAAATTTTTACTAGGGAGAACTACTTTGATTTACTTTCACGGACTTTTTTAACGAGATATGTAAAACAAGAACTTGCATGCATCAAGAACTATATAAAAAAGAGTCAATGTTCAATAACAGTTTGTTTGAAGTTTTAAGGCAAATTGACATATTTAAAAAATTACAAATATTTTCGGATTCCATTCTACGAATTTGTAAATAGTTTGATTTATAATCTTAAAAATATGTATCTTAATTTTCAGTACAAGAATAAATCTGGTATTTCACAAAAAAAATAATGACATATTTGACGAACTGTTTCTATATCTTGTATCAACTCTCATAATACACATAGGATGGATAATCTTTCAAATGTTTTGTTATTTGTCAACGTTGGTGAATATTATTTCAACAGCTATAGATCTTAGACAAACCCGTATATGAACAAAATAATATGCCATTACAAAATTACATAAAAACTTTGTTAAAAAAAAGAAAAATAATTTATTACTAATGCATTTCTTCGTAAATGCTTCAGTCATGTTATATGTTTGATGTGAATAAAACATTTAAATACTAAGTACAAAATAATTATTTTATACTAAAAAAGTTCCAAGCAAACAATTTTGGTAAAATCATAGTTGTAATATTACAAACAAAATTAATTCGTCGGATTTTTGTTTTTTTTTTTTATTATTGATAAGGCAATATTATAATTAGCCTGTGCTTATCACAGTTTTGTTGTTTGGGTTTTGATAATATTAATTAGATGAAAAGCAATTTAAAACTCATATGGGATGGAAGAATCCAACATTTTAAAAATTAAAATATGAAAATAAATGGTAGAATTTTTAAAAAGATTTAATATTAATTGCAGTCATGAAATAAGATTAAAAGTTTTTTTATTAGTACTCTAAAAATTTAAACTTAAGTTACATTTAATTATATTATATTTTGTTAGTAAAAACATATTCACTGAAAGGTCATGTTATGGTATAAATGATAAATTTTAATATAGTATTTTAGAACAAGACCCAATGAGAATTAATTAAAAAAATGCGCGCTCATAAATATTTAAAAACAATATTGCAAAAATGTTAATATTTAAGAAAAACTGTATACAACTACCCAATAATAGTACCCAACGACTTAATTCCAAGCATGGAAAATTAAATAATTTTAATTAATGCATCAAAAAATTTTGCTTGTTCCTTTTCAATGTTTTGATTGCTTTGAGCTATTCAATAATTTTTTTTCTGCATTGGATGTTTTGATACATGCAATATTCTGGAAGTAACCAACACATTTTAGTAGTGTAAAGTAAAAAAAAATGCATTTAGATCTTATGAATTGAAGGACACATTGAACAACAAAATCAGTGGAATAGTTTTGTATAAAAAGGGTGGTTAATATGACACATGAGACCAGGAATTTATTTATAAAAATGTTTATCCAAATGTTTTGAAAGTTTAATTTCATTAACATTACTATTTTAAATCAGCATTATGTTATTATTTATACAAGAAATTCAATCAGATATCTAGATAAGACATAAAAGTGTATAGAAATTCGACATAAATAGTGTATATGTGGTGATGTAGCAAAACATTGTTATGCTGAGCTACTACACATTTTCTATTTTTTCTGTACACACAGCATTTATAAAAAACTGTAATTAAATCTTATCAGAAAAGAGCTATTGTAACCTGACAACCACCCTTTTGCTATGACCATACCACTGAACCAAATAAACTATGAAAAGGCAAAACAATCAAGATTATATAAATAATTTTTTAAACACATCACATAATTTGAATCGTCAATGTCACCTAAACCAGAGGAAGTTGAATTGAGCGAAATTTTGAAGTCTGATGATAGCCTGCGTTATAATTCCATGTCTTCGGCCTCATTTTCAGAAAAGTCCGACATACTAGATTCGCTATCAGAACTAACATTTTCTTGACCTCGTAAAGCCTCTTCTGTCGCGTATTTTCTAACATACTCTAAAAAATTTAAAACTTATAGACATACAACTACCACTAGCAACTAGTTAACCTTTTGGAAGATTTCATATTCATTCCTAATAATTAAAAAAACAAAATAGGTAGGTACTACATAATTATAATCAAGCTACTACCTATACACAGTAAGGACAACTATACAATTAAGCAAAAAAAAAAGACGATTCCAATAAAAATAAATTAAACTAAAGTGTTAAATTTCTATAAGTATTTCATTTATGGATCTATATACAAAAGTTGTCAATATGCTAACTTACCTGACACTTTTCTTTTATATTCTTCTGGCTTGTGGAGATACATCGCAGCAGCATCTCCATTTAATGGATCAATGGGGTTAGGATAGGTTAATAGTTGTGGAAGAAATGATTCAAATATGTTTGATAAATCTAAAATAAAAAATGTAATACAATGTATGTAAGGTTTTTTGTTACATCTCAATAATAAATAAATTATTCTAGTACACACATAAATGAATTTTTTAAAAAACAATTAATAAAAATACATATACAGTGTGGAACAGCCAAATGAAATAAATTCGATAACGAATAAATGAGAGCGTGTTGGGAAAAACGCTTGGACTCGTCGATTTGTATTTTTAGATGCGCATTTTTAAGAAAAAAATAATTATATAGGGTGTGTCATGTGACAGTGGCCGATACCAACTTTCTTATTTTAAATAAAATATATTATTATTATATATTATTTATTTTTTGGATTCTTCAGAAAATTCTAGACATAATTCATGTACAATGTCCCATACCTATCTTCAACTGTTTCGAAAATATTAAGTGTTTTCAGATGTATTACAAAAATTAACATTAAAAAAAGAAAATTATTTTATTTCACAAATTCGCTACATTACACTCAATACTTATTTCCCATTTAGCTCTTAATATTGAGAAAATAAGCAAAAACCATTAATGCGTTCCTTTTTACTGATATGAAATATCAGAAAAATGGTTCATTTAACAGAAATGCACAAAATAACCATTCTACAAATGATTGGTTATGAAGATAACACACGGACACAAATGGAAGTTTCTCGCTTATTTCACGAAAAATTTCCAAATTTGCCGCCTATATCCCAAGGAACAATTAGCAAAACAGTTTGGTCATGTAAGACAGACAAAAAAATTAGTTGCCAATGAACTAAGTGATGATGCGAAATTGGATGTTATGCTTGAGTTTCAAGAAAACCCACATAATTCTGGTCGAAAAGCAGCCTCACTGTTTAACATTAGCCACACATCAATTTTTGGAATATTACAGGAAAGTAAAATGCATCTCTATAAAATGATGCCAACTCAGGAGCTCAAGGAAGACGATTTCGACAGGAGAACGTATTTTTGTGAACAAATGATGGAAATGTTAGATAACAATGTGATCCAATTAGAAGATGTTTTGTTTTCTGATGAGAGCACATTTACACTTCACGGTCATGTTAATCGTCAAAATTGCCGCTATTGGTCTAATGAGAATCCTCACTGGATGAGAGAGGAACATACCCAATATCCTGAAAAAGTTAAGGTTTGGCAGGAATTGTTGGAAATCATATCGTAGGTCCCTTTTTCATTGATGGCAACTTAAATGAAGATAAATATTTAGAACTGCTCCAAAATAATGTCGTGCCAACTTTGACAAACTTATATCCTGATCCAGCAAACCCACAAGTTCCTGCCAATATACTATGGTTTCAGCAAGATGGAGCACCGCCCCATTACCAAATCAATGTCCGGCAGTACCTGAACCAAAATTTTCCAAATCGGTGGATAGGGAGGCGCGGATCGATAGAATAGCCAGCACGATCTCCTGATCTGACGCCATTAGACTTCTTTTTGTGGGGATATGTCAAAAGTATTGTATACAAAACTAAACCACTCAACTTACATGACTTAAAAAGACGAATCACGCTTGCGATTAGATCAGTCACGCCTGAGATGTTGAGTAGCGTTAGAAGACATTTCTATACCAGATTAGCATGTTGCCAAGACGTTCGCGGCGAACATTTTGATCATCTCTTACATTGAAATTAATGTTTTTTTTTGCATTATTTGTGAAATAAAATAATTTTCTTTTTTTAATGTTAATTTTTGTAATACATCTGAAAACAATTAATATTTCCAAAATAGTTGAAGATAGGTATGGGACATTGTACATGAATTATGTCTAGAATTTTCTAAAGAATCCAAAAAATAAATAATATAGAGGGGGTTGTATTTAAAATAAGAAATTTGGTATTGGCCACTGTCACATGACACACCCTATATAATTTTTTTTTTTTTTAAAAATGCGCCTCTAAAAATACAAATCGACGTGTCCACGCGTTTTTCTCAACACGCTCTCATTAATTCGTTATCGAATTTATTCTATTTGGCTGTTCCACACTGTATGCCTTCACCAAACAATAGTAGTTCTATTGGTCCATAAAAATCAAAATGTTCTAATTCATAATATGTCTATGAAAATGTTAGATGATCAAAAAAAAGCAAACTGTTTCATATTGAAAACAAGATTTTTAAGTTGGCATTTGTAAGTTTTAAATTCATTTGTAAAAGCTGTCTATTATTCTAAGGGAATGAAACCTGTGTCATATTATTTAACTTTAGTTAAAGTGATCACTTTTATTGATAAATAAATTAAATTAAATGGTTAATTAAAATATTTTTTATTTAGTTTTTATTTTTCAGATTTATAAAAAAAATGCATAAATCAAGATTTAATGAAATAATTGATAATTTTTACAAAAAATAACTGGGAAATATTTATACCATTATCAAAAAATGTTTAGAGGGTAAGTAAATAATCTGTTACTAACCATACAATGCTGTCCATGCTTGATTTATAACATCCAAACACACTGTTCCTGAGACTTCATCAATATTTGGATGATACACACGATTCATGAAACCAATACTTGGTGATTTAAATGGGTAATGTTCTGGTAAATGTACTCTGACTTTCCAGACACCTCCTTCATATGGAGCTGTTAATACAAATTTACAATTTCCTAAACTATAAAACTACTTATATATTTCTAATATTCTAACATTACAGAAACAATTCTAATCCTCCTTATTAAAAAATACATATGTTTTAATTGTCAACATTGGCACTTAAAATACCACATTTAAAAAATTTTAAAACTTTTATAGCTATGATACATTAGATTAGACTATTCAAAATAAGTAATAAGATATTAATTTAATGTTCACCATAGTACTAATGGTTTTAATTTCTGTAAAAATAATTTAAATTACTATTTAGAATAAAATATTTAGCTAATATACAATTAATATAGATAAATAAAATATAAATAATTTATCCATTTAATAAATTATCTATTAGTGAATTAATATTTACAAATAAACTATATAATAATTATGTATTTGGGATTTACTTACTTCCTCTAGGCCCATAGAATTTGACACAAAACTCATTAAGTCCACCAAGGATGGTTACCTCATGTTTACTCTCAATACTAGATCGCTAATTAAGGAAAATGAACATATTGTTGACAATCAGCTGTTTCTGCGTAGTGCATACACACACATTCTTATTCTGAGATGAAATATTTAATAAGTTATAGTAATTTATAAACCAAAAGGTGTAAAAAAATTTATAAAATAAATACAATACCATAATCAGCTGATACAAAGGAAAGATGTTATTGTTTACAATATTATCAAGTGAACACAAAGGATACAGTTTAATAACATCAGTGTCCATACGTCTTTTTCCAGCACTGGGGGATGACATTTTTTTAGATTGTCATGAAACTGTCACCATTAATTTGTTATAACTAAGGAAAAAGATTAATTTTCCAGACGTAATCACCTCCTGAGCACAATGGCCGTGTCGAAATCGAACAAATATCTCACGAGTAGAATAGGAATTAAGAAACCTTCAACCCTACTTTACTAACAAAACTGTCAGTACTGTCAGATTACTACACTAATTGATGGACAAAAGAGTTGATTTAGCTGGTAGACATAAGGCACGAAAATCTTAGACAAGGTTTTCTAAAGTTGGAAAACTGTTTTTAACGCCGTCTATATTCCAATTATAAACAACTGTCCATATGCAATTGACGTACTTGATTTATGTCATATCATTGTTTATTAATAATTGCTGTTAGTCTTACTAATAGGCTGTTTATAAATAGTTATTATAGATAAAGTAGGGGGACATATGACTGCGTGTTAAGTGAAAACGTCTTACGAATAAAAAGAGACAGAAAAACACGTTACCATCTATCTTTTTTCTAGCGCATGCGTAGTAAGCGTAAAAGATACCGCTTGTTTCAATTTTGTTTTGATAATTTAACCTCGACCTGAAGAATAATTAAATGGCTATAAATAATTAAAATAATTTAGAAATACCGAAATACATATAATAAAAATCCGAAAGTCGAAACAAACCGAAATAACTAAAATCATAAATCCTCTGGGGGGAATGATGATAAACGTAAAGAACATTATAATAATATGTATATCCTATAATAGTCATAGAGAGTAAAATGTGTGTATGCTTTTGCTTTTGGCCTTGCGATTTCAGGTTCAAATTCCGATAAAATTTTGTTTTCAATATACCTTGGTCAAAAATACGCAATTCCTGCTACAATTTCAAAGCAGAAACTCTATCTTTTATGCCTCGCTAAAACTACACGACAGCGGGAGCGAAATTTTTTTTATGCACGCTGACGTGTGAGACTGCCAAGACTCGCTTCCACAGATCATCTTGCTTCACTGAAACTCGTCATTAATTGTGCTGTTTTTTCGACCGGCTATAAAGAATAATAGTTTTTCTTCCTACTGTGCAGAAAGCGTCACTTTCGGCTCGCTAAGAAACGAAGTTGGCGCTTTTCGCCTACAGTAGGGAGAAAAATGGTGTACACACCACGGGCATTCAAGTAAGAAATATCTCAGAACACATGTATGATATGATGACTATGATGCTCTGAGACATTTCTTACTTTACTGCCCTAGGTGTGTAATATACTAATACACTACACGGGCAGAAAGTATGAAATATTATTTGTCACTTTTATACATGGGTTTAAAGTTTACGAGAGCCGGAAAGTATGACTGACATTAAGCGAAGGGTGTTGGTAGGAAATAGTACATTACATATCTAGGTCAGTAAAGTAAGAAATGTCTCAGAGCACATGTTTTTTGGCCGAGACAAAGCCTACTTTCTCCCTACTGAACCCCAAACAGATTTACTGGATTTATCAAACAATGATAATATCTATGATCACGTTCAGTAGCTAGAGCAAAGCTTGCTAGCCTTCAGCGGCTGGCATGCCTGGCCATAACTGGAGCTATGACCAGCACACCAACGGCAGGCCAGGATAGTCTCCTACAGATTCCTGTCTTTGGAAAGGCAAATTAATGGAGAGCAACTCGGGGATCAATCCGGGATACTGAGTGAAACAAAAAAACACCAAATTCTCGGGATGGTTCCTGACTTGCTAGCCACAAAAACACACGTAGAAAAGTCGTTCAAAGTCCTCTTTCCGTAGAGAGACGAATGGGTGAGTGGAGAATCCTCTTCCCAGAGACTAAATACGTAATGTACACAGATGGCTCAAAAACCCCAGATGGAGTTGGGTCCGGGGTTTTCAGCAGGAAACCAAGGATTGAAATATCTACGAGTCTGCTTATGAACACTGTCGTCTAAGATACCACCTCGGAAGGATAGGTCTGAACTAACATACGGACTGTCGATTTTGCTGTGTGGAAGACGAAACTGCTGAACATATACTATGTTTATGCGCCGGCCTGGGAAGAATAAGGTTTAACATATTTGGTTACGCCAACCTAGATCCTACTGATTTCAAAAAAATCTCACCCTATACAACTATGAACTTCGTGAGAAGAGCTGGATTGTGTGGTGAACTGTAATCTCTAGGGGTGAGCCACAATAGACCTACTAAATGTCGCAGTAGTGGGGCGACCACGCCCCACTCACATGATACCTAACCTAACCTAACCTTCTCCCTACTGTAGGCGGAAAGCGGCAACTTCGTTTTGCGTAGCGGGCCGAAAGTGACGCTTTCTGTACAGTAGGGAGAAAACAAATGAACATAACTTTATGAGCAGCCAGAACGTGTCGAAAAGGGCACGTCCGGTAGTGCATAGAAGAGTGCTGGTCCCTACACTTATGTATGGTAGTAAATGTTGGGTCTGACAGAAGAAGCTTGAAAATAAGATTAATGCTGCGGAGATGAGTAGTCCGAATTTCGAACCTAAATTTTTAACAATTAAAAAGTAGAAATTCCAAAATTATTTGATAAAGAATTTAATTTAAAAGAAAAATTATTACTAAATTCAACATTTTTGACGAATTTTTATTCTTTTAGACTGAGAGTTAAAGTAAGTAATGCTATGTAAATAAATTAAATATATTTATAAAATCACTGTTTTCTACGAAAATTTTAGTTATCTAAAATACTAATATTATCACCGTAAGAGGCTGCTTTTTACAAACTATACACGTTTTCGTATTTTAATACATTTTTTTATTATAAAGTATCATTCGTAACAGCAGAGATAAGATACTCACTAAGATACACTTTTCTTAAGGCGCGTTGACATTATGCTAGCTAGCTAGCACCAGTCAACTAGCGCTAGTGGATAGGTATGTTACAAGCATAATGTAAACCTTGACTGGCGCTAGTGTCGTGCTAATTTTAATAGCACTAGGTAAGTAGGAAGACGTTGTACTTTTATATACCAGTAGTGATACAAAATGGTGCCGACTAACAAGTGGACAGGAAATACCACAAATAAATTTGTTAAATTATTATTATTCGTACTGTTCGTTTGTTATTATAAGCAATTAATCAGAGACCGTTCGTTTGACAGGAGTAAGTTGCTATATACCAGATAAAGCAGGATTTATTTGCTCCACCACTTTAGATAGAGAAGAAAAATCATATCACTTTGATCTAGCAGAATTTCAAAAATCGGACATTAAAAATGAATAGAAAATTCAGTATAATTTATGGTGAAGTGACTAATGCAAATTCTGAGTTGAAAAATTATTTACTCAACGAAATAAAAATTTGAAGGGCAATTTGGTTGTTTTTTGTTGAGATCAAATATCAAATTGTTTTGGTGGGGGTTTTGTGTTCCTTTGAATTCAGCAGTTGGTAAATACTCTTCGTGGATTTGTATCACGAAAATCATATCAATCTGCACATTTATGTAATTTATTGAGCAGCGTGAGCATGACAAACGAACAGGCCTATTGTATAAAGATAACATAGTAGGACAACCTAATGGAGCTCTCGTTTGAGGCGAAAGGAGGCTACATGTAGATGGCAGCACCGTCGAAAGGAGAGCAGCGATTTCATTGGTTGTTATTTAGGTCGAAATTCGATTGGCACCTCGACCTTGAGTAACATTATTGTTTGCAGGTCCGTAGATCGCGTTTTTAAGTATTTTTTTTAGTTTTAAAATATCATTCTCTAGTCTAGTTCATCTTTGGTTTCTCGTCTCGATCTTGTGTGTTCATGTATTGGACTATGTTGACTGCATAATAAATTAGGTGATTGAAGTAGATAAATAAATGATAAAAATATTTGCGTTTAATTCAGTTTAATAGTGACGGGTGCTTAGTTTTCGAACTGATTGCATATTTTTTTTGTAATATATTCACGACAGCAAATTACATTTTACAAAAAAATTTCTGTCCTAATAACAATTTTTAATTATTGTAAATACTGTTTTTTATTAAACCAACATTTAAACAATTACTTAAGGAATTATTAACAGTGCCGGCGCGACCGGAATAGCCGCCTGAGGCGAGTGTCTCTAATGCCGCCTCGCCATGTATATTAAACTGCGGGAATTCAAACTGCTACAGACGGATTTTTTCATTAGAGATATCATGTTTTTTTCCTTTGTAGTGGCGATGGCGATGAAACTTGACAAAAAACTCAGAAGAAAGAAAAATGCTTGCCTGGGTTTTTATTGACAAACTTTATAGTAAAAATGAAAAAGAAATTAACATTGCGTAACAAAAATAAAACAAATACAGTTAAAACGGTGAAGCTTTTCCATCACTGTCTCTGTCAATATAAATCAAACATAACATCATACACGATTATTTTTATAAAGTCGACAGAAGTTTGGATTTGATTCATATAAATATTGTTGCTGACGTAATAGTCACGTGATGGAAAAGATTTACCGTTTCTACTGTAGGTTGATAAATCCTCATGGACCTTATAAGCACAAAATAAACTGAAAACATTTCAAAGGAAGACAATAACGAACAAATAAAAAATAAAAATATGCAGTTGTGACTTTGAACACTTTGGTTATGTATTAGAAATGTTTCCTCCTAGCTTTCTATTTGGCGAAGTCTTCCACAAGTTCCTCCACATCTATTTTATTGGAAATGTCATGCTTTATGGCAAGTATGGCCAAATCTGTCAACCTTTCTTGACTCATAGTTCTTAATGAGTTTTAATTTCGAGAACGTTCTCCGCTGGCAACACTGACAGGGAGCGTTAACAGAATTTTTAGTGCAATGCATATATTTGGGAAAATTTCTTTCAAATTCTGCTCTTCTACATGATTCAGTACTTGAAGTGGTATCATCTCGGGTTTCAATATATTCCTCATAATCGAAATTTATGAATACAAATTTTGTGGCTCCAAATCGTCAGTAAGGACTTGCTGCAAATCTCGACAATTTTTTAAAATGTCATCGTTTTCTTTACCAACCAATGATTGAATATCATACAAAAACTCAAACAGTCTACACGTGCTTCTAGTTTGAATCGTTCCTTCACATAATTTACACACACATCTACAACATAATTGAAGAACTCAATTTCAATTTTTTTTAGTGCGTCAACTACTGGTGTATTTTCTCCCTCATATTCGAATTGTTTTCGTTTACGCCGAATTCTAGCTGCAGGCAACTGTTCAAATTCTGCTGGTATTTCCATTTCCTCGGCAACTTGCTTTGCGGAACAGAGCATTTGTGAAAAACCTCTTGAACGATATTCTGCTAACTCACTAACACTTTTTAATATATTAACGCATTCGGATAATACCATCGTTGAACTCTGCAGTAATTGATGCGATGTTAATTTTCGTTAGAACATCGTACCAAATAACCACACTGCATACAAATTTGAAGTTACCAATTTTATTGGCTAAGGATTGGCTTTTGTTTCTTGTATTATTATCTTTTGTATTATCCAACGATATCTCTACTAATGCATCGTACATGTCACCAAGCTCATATCTTAAAGGTGTGATAGCATCTATCTGACTCCCATCGAATAGTGCTAACGCTGTTCAAAGTCAGTGATTTCACAATTTTTTTCAGTACGAACCATCTATGGGTAGAGCTTGAGAAAAAAACAAATAATTCCTGTACCAACGAAAAGAAGTTATTAATTTCTCCGGTTTTTCCTGCTGCGTCATTAACCACGAGAGAGTGGTATGAACTTTATTAAATCTCACTCGACACCAGTGACGCAGTGAAACAGGTGCAGGGTGCAGCTGCAATAGGTCCAGCGCCTGACCGATAATAAAAGAAACATTGTTTTAATAGAGGCGGCTCGCTTTGTAATTTATTAAAAACTGATAAACAATTCGCGTGTCCCGATTCATTATTATTATTATTCCTACCATCATATGAAGTATAACAATATATTTTACATATTGGTGTTTTTTCACTATTCTATTATTTGTTGCTTTGGGATTAAAAATGCCGTCCCTGAAAAACTTCCGCCGGAGGTGACCGCCTCACCCCTAGCGCCGGCCCTGGTCATTACGGAAATTTCTTGGTTTATTCCCAATTATTTTGAGGATTTTTTTCTGTACTATTTTTAAAGGTTCAATAATAATACTCTACACACCAGTATCGTAGTAGAAAAAACAGGGAAATAGAAGAACTATATGATCAACCGGACATTGTAAAAATAATTAAAGCGGAAAGACTAAGGTGGGCCATGTCAAAAGACAGGATGGAAGGGTTGTTAAATTAGTATGGGAGCAGGCCCCGACCGGTAGAAAACCATTAGGAAGACCACGACTACGGTGGAGAGACAACATAGCATCAGATCTTAGAACTCTGAATATCATGGAAGCAGAAAAGCTAATGATGGACAGAGTCCTATGGAGGAGAATTGTCGAGTTAGCAAAGACCCATCCTGGATTGTAAGAGCTACAGAGAGAGAGAGAGAGAGAGAGAGAGAGAGAGAGAGAGAGAGAGAGAGAGAGAATATTAATACTATAACAACTTGTGCCCCATATTGCCAAGCCATAATTTAATACTGATTCTAATAAAGCTTTATATACATTTATTAGTATTTGTCTGTTAGTTAAATTAGTAGGTAATTAGAATTATGAAATTTTTACCAACAATTTAAATTTATGTTTTTAAAAATTATCACTATATTTCATATATTTTATGTCTAATGTTGGTTCATGTGAATATAATAATGTATAATAATATGTCAAATGTGTCAAAGTTGGCGACCTTTTTTTAATGATGTTTTTTTTAGTTATCGTAAAGAAAATTTGAAATTAAAGGCTAGAAATATAGAGTTAATGGAAGAAATCGAATCTCTAGAAATATTCTTAAAATTAAAGGTGGAGAAAGTCGAATCCAAAGAATTCGAGAACGACGTAGAAAATTAAATTCTAGAAATAAGTCTAGCAACTAAAAATCCGGAAGCAAGTAGTCAGGAATTCATTTCGTAAGTGGATAATCTTGTACACGATTAATTATTATTAAGTTGGATCATATTGTTAATTTTTTATTAATTTTTACACTGTGAATAGTAATATATAAGGTGTTTCTCGACTCTAGTTTTTAATTGTTTGCTCATTGTATTTTATACAATGGTTTGCTATAGTAACATTTATGGAAAAGTAGAACAAAACAATTTTCAGATTTAGTTTATTTTTTTACTAGACATTTCTTCAAAGTCATATTCGCCAGATTTAGCGACTATTTTATGTTTACAAACCTAAAAAAAAGTTTGTAAGAAAAAAGATTTACCTTTAGATAAGATACCCACTAAGATACACTTTTCTTATGGGCGATTTGGCCATAACTGGTTTTAGGTTATTGGTTGGTCAGTGGCGTCAGTAGTCTAAAGATTGCAGAATTTATAACTCGCGGATAAATTTAGCGTGAAGTTGGGTCAGAGGTAATAAACTGCGTTTTTGTAATTCCTCCGGCAAAACTGGATCTTTGAGAATATTGAACACAGCGTTCTCCACATTTAATTTTGAGGATAAAACATTTTTTCAGTCCTCAAAATTCAGAATTGATTAGTGGAGATAAATGTATACCTATTACATTATGATTCCATTAAAAGATTTTGTTTTTAATTTTAAATATATCATCTATTTAAAATACAAAAAACAAATATACCATAATTATCCTGCCAAACTTCAAGAGCGGCTTCTACTAAAAAAAAAATAGAAAAGATTATTCGACAGATATGGGTCAAAAAATGCTCCCTAAGGGAGCTATACCCCTCTGAATGTGCAACCCTGAAGATGGTGTTAATTCAATATCTCCGAAACAGTAAAACAGAAAAATAAAATTTTGGGAGTTGATTATTCTTGTTAAGATAGATGAAATGTGTTAAAATTTATTTCAAAATAAATTCCATTCAGGGGAAGGGGTACATTTGAAACTACCCCAACTTTTTTTGCATGTATGTTTCTTGGGGTTTGATAACAGAATATCAAATTCCGAAGTTTTTTACGCAAAAAAAGTACTCTTGTTGAACTTGAATAGGAAGCACCGTTTTTAAGTGAAATCGATTCGAAAATTATCTCACACGCCTAGAAAGCTTGATGAAATCATTAAATCAAACGAAATTGAAAGAAAATGAACTTTGATATCAAATAAAAATATTCATTTGACATTTTATTTCACTGTTGAGTATTATTTGCTGTTCTTATTTTTCATTCAATATAGATTTTCTTGATGATTTTATCAAGCAATTTCATGGTGTTTTGGCGAGTAAGGTGATTTTGAAATCGGTTTTACTCTACAATGGAGACCATTCAAAATGCAAGATTGTAAAAAAACAAAGGGGAAAATCCACATTTTTTGTCTAGGCAATCAAGATATATAAAAAAAATACCTATGGGTACTTGTACAAGATATGAATATTCAATTAGGAATCAGATAAATAGGTATTTCTTTTAATTAGGTGAAAAGAAAATGGGGAATATTTCAGGAAACACCAATTTTATACAGATAATAAAACATAATATTTTGAAGATCTGTGATGTTAAAATAAAAAATAGTCTATTAATAATAACAAATTTGTTCAAAATGTCTACAAGTTTGTAGGCAAAATCACTATTCTAAGATGTTTTGAAGTAGAGTCATATTCTGACCAATGTTCATTTGGAATCTTATATATTTCTCAAGACATCTAATTTACGACCCTTTTTTCCTTCTATTTCTTGAACTTTATTTAAGGATTCTGAATTAATTACTTTATTGAGTTTCTCAGATGGAGATTTCAATCCTACCATTTCTGATTATTTCATAATATGCTCATAAGTCATACCTTCTATAAAATATTAAAATATCATTACTATCTGTTAAGAAGATATTTTGAGAAAGGAGCGACTGTTTACATTTATCACAATTGAATTTTTTATATGTGCCGGGTAGCCAGCAAAATATTTTGTGGCACAGATTTCCAATGTTTTTGGCTCAACATTGGAATGAGAAGAGTTGGTTTCAGAAACAGGATTTAAAGATAAACTCCCAGTACTTTTATTTTCATCAACAAATGATTTGTTTTCTTTAAATGACTTCTCCAAGGAAGTTGTATCTTTCAACATTGGCAATGTTTCTTCTTCGCAAATTTCATCATAATTGGAGGAGGCTTGTTTCATCAGATTATTGACAAAATTGGACCTGAATAGGGTGGGAAAACTCTTGCAGTAGGGTTCACATTATATCCTCCTCCTATGTAGGTATCACTATTTGCATCTACTTCTTGGGAATAAATATATAATATTCCCTCAATGGTTTGCACCAGTCCAGCAATTATATGGCTTGTTACCACTAAATGATTTGCTGTTGAGACAGTCAAATATTTTGTCCATTTGATCATTAAAAAAACAAAATAATAGATAGGTATATCTCTGATAAGATACAATTATAAAATATGACATATTCTTTTAGAAATTGAAATCACAGAAAGCAAGAAGCAACCTTGAGTAACTTTTACTCACCAATGAAAGCTGCTGTAGATTCAGCAGATACTGTTTGTAGTTCTCTTGTTTCAATACAAGTTCTGATAGCACTCGAAACACTGTGGCTCAGAACTTGGACAGCAAGCTTAACATTAATAAGTTGAAAGTTAGTTGGGTATATATGTTTGTCTCAAATTTACTAAGGCTCTACATTTCTTATTTTTGTCCAAGTCATATACTTTTTTTATGTCGTCAAAAGTAATACATATCAATGTCAAAACATGGCTTCTCTTTAGAGACAAGTAGTTTGTAGTACTTTTGATTTGATGTTCCTTGCTCACAAACAACAGCTTTTAGATCCAAACCACTTTTGAAACACTTATTGATCAAGGATGTAAATAATTCCTTGATTTTTTTTTATGAGAAATTCCAGAATGTGTGAAATAATAAGCAAGTGGTAATTTCCAAAAACCTAACATGCCCCTTGCCATAAAAACCAATACATATTTTGCTTTTTTGTTTGTTCGTCCCAGGCTCCTCATGTCTTCATATCCTTCAATGAAATCTAAGGCTGGAGAGTATTCTAAATATTGCTTGATGCACATCTCATCAAAATATCTGGCACATTTTTTCTCATCATTAGTCATACTTTCAGTGCTCAGACTTATCTGTGAGAAGAATTTTCTAATGAACCCAGTTGGGAATTTGGATTGGCCTATCCATGTCCTCACAATGCTAATACTAGGAAGAATAATCTTCCTCCCCCGATATTTATAGGTTTTATAAAATAGTAAGATGGTAAATTTTCTCTTATCAGCATCCCTCTTACACTTTTTCTGTTTCAACTGCATTTTTACCACAGTTCTGTACCAATGCCTTAAAAAATGATGATTTTTCAACTGTTGATTCAATAAAAGAATCATTTTCATACTGGACAGAGTTTTTTTTTAGTTTTTCAATATGGGTGCGATGGTAAGAAATTACATGGTTTTTTTGTTTCACCTTTACAGTCATTTTGGCAATTTGGTCACTCTGTTTTCTAATGATTTAATTCTTACTTTGCCTTGCTTTTTTTAATGATGATGGCAATAAAGGCATATCAATCAAATTTTCAAGCCAACTGCCAGATAAAGATGATGTATTCAGATTTTCAATTGGCTCTAAAATTTTCCTCTTTAATGGTGCTCTTTTTTTTGATTGGTCAGGACAATTAATACCATATGTTCTCACTGGAGGAATTATGATGGGTCTATTGTATCCTTGCAGGAGTCCCCATGATGCATTGAAATAGCAGGAGATTTTAAACGGCTTTTATATAAACATATATATATATATATATATATATATATATATATATATATATATATATATATATATATATATATATATATATATATGTATGTATGCTATTTATAATTGATAACAGAGTAAGTCATACACACACAGCTTTATGAAATTCAAGGAAAGGAGTAAATACTTGGAAGTAGGTATTGTATGTTCTCAAGAAATTCAACTCCACTCTTGGTGTAAAATTCCTGTCTTTGGTGAAGCCATCATTTGCATATTTATAGGGGTAGGTATTTCCAATCAAAAGTTGAGGAAAAGAGTTAAGTACATGATTATAATATAATAGTCTCAGAGAGAATAAAATCCATTCTCTCTAATATAGCTCTCACCTGAGTTAATTATCCATTTCCTAGCTCTTGCCGGATCATTCCGAAACAAAACATTTTTAAAGTAGCATATTTAGTATATGAATGCAAACATTTCCAGCCATGGCGGACAAAATCATCGTATATTCGAAAGATAATACCTAATATTCACTAATTAAATTACAAAATACCATATACACTGCAAATTCCAGAAAATAAGCTAATAGCGAACGCCCAATCGCCCTAATCATAAACAAAATGACAACTTAACCTATAGGTTGTGATCAGTGAAATGCTATCCTATGAAAATCGAAACTTATTTTTAAAAGTGCGTGAATCTGTGGGTGCTAAAAACTGCTGGACATATGAAGGTAACATTTATGCATTTCTGAACAACAAGAGGAAACTTATAAAATCGTTAATTGACTTGAGTTAATAAGATTGTCATTATTGTTGATTTGGTTGTTATACTGTATACGTGTGTGATTTAATATACTAAACAATATATTTCTTCAGATATTATCTACTATTGGGAGAAATTCTCTTTTTTCTTATAATTAATTTATTGTGATCAACACAGGGCACGATTTTTGACAGCGTATTACATTTTTATTTTATTGTCTCTTAGTATTACACTCATACTACATAGTGTTATTAATATAGAAAAGAATATACATTATTATTTATCAGTAATTTATATCTGCTTATTCTTCTTTAGCTTTTAATTTTATTTTTTAAGGGAGTTAGGCCTATCTAATTAAGACTTTTATCGTCTACTCATTTAAGTTTAAATTAAATTTTGGTTTAGTCAAACTGATAGTTTATAGTTTTAATTGTATAATGTTATTTTATTTTTAATTCGTAATTATGCAGAAATTCCTGCAATGCGGTCATTTGAATGCTCGTTCATTAGTAGCTCACTTTAATGAAGTAAAAAATCTAATATTGCATCTTAATTTAGATTTACTTGCAGTAAGTGAAACATGGCTTAAAAGTAATATATCGAATGATGTTATTAGTATACCTGGTTATTTTTTTGAGAGAGTAGATCGTGGGCAAAATATCAGTGGTGGAGGTGTAGGTATTTACATAAAAACTAATATAAAATATTCACGTATTCCTAGTACTAAAGAAATAGAACAGATGTGGTTGAAGATTTCCTATAATTCTGGGTATTTTGCTCTAGGCGTATTTTATAACCCTCATGAAAAATATTGCAATCATTTTTTCGAACATTTCGAATCTGCGATATCATCCATTCAACATACAGTGGACTATATTATCTGTTTAGGTGATTTCAATGTGGACCTTTTTGATATAAATAGTGCCCCATGTGAATTAGTGACTAACACTTTTGAGGGCCTAGGGCTAAAACAATTAATAAAGGAACCAACACGCATTACCTATCATTCAGCTACTTTACTGGATTACTTAATAGCATCTGATGATAATATTATAATGCAACAAAAAGTTAAACATATCCCACAAATAGGTGATCATGAAATGATTTTATTTAATATTGGATTAAAATTAGAAATACATAAACCTAGATATATCATTAGTAGAAATTTTAAAAATCTAAATTACATTCAATTTAATAGTGACCTACAATCAATACCCTGGAACATTATATTTGAATTAAACGATGTTGATAGCAAAGTGCAATTCTTATCTAACAATATCATTAGTATCCTGGATCTGCATGTCCCTCTTCAAAGCTTTAGAATTACAAAAAAATACGCCCCCTGGTTAACCGATACAATCAAGGCTATGATTTCTGATAGAGATAGAGCCTTAAAAAAATTCAAAGTTACCAAAAGTAACAACGACTGGCAATCTTATAAACAATTACGTAATTTCGTAAATGTTACAATTAAAAAGGAAAAAAAAGGTTATATCAAATTTAAGCTGAAAAATCAATCACATAAAGAGAGGTGGTCTAGTCTCAAGACGATTGTGGGATTTAATAAAGATCGTAGTGATATGGATTTATCAAATAAGTGGAATGTGAATGAAATTAATGAATTCTTCTTAAACGCTGTTCCTAAATTGACTCCTGATTATGACACTCAACATTTCTATGAGCATAATATAAAAAAATCTGTACATACAACCCTCACGTTTCAGCCAGTAACTGAAATTGATATTCTCAATATAATAAAAAGAATTAAAAGTAAAGCTGTTGGTCCAGATGGCATTAATATTCTTACTTTAAATTTGTGCTTACCATTTCTGTTACCGTATATTACCCATATAATTAATTATTGCTTATTGAACTCTGTGTTTCCTCAAAATTGGAAAAAATCATTTGTTACTCCCTTGCCTAAAGTAAATAATCCCCAAATGTTACAACAACTACGACCAATCAGTGTATTGCCAACTTTATCAAAGATCTTAGAAAAAGCTATTAACATACAACTTCAGAAACAATTGATTAAAAATTCCATAATACCATCAGTACAGTCTGGATTTAAAACTGGTCACTGTACATCAGCACTATTAAAAATATCTGATGATATTTTGGCAGCACTTGATAGGAGTAAATTAACTGTGTTGTTCTTATTTGACTACTCGAAAGCATTTGACACTCTTAATCATAATTTACTCTTTTCGATCTTATCATATAGTGGTTTGGATATCAAAGCTATAGATTTATTTAAATCTTATTTATCTAAGAGAAGTCAAGCTGTAAAAAATCAAGAAAGTGTATCACGTTTTCAAACAAGAATACTCATCAAATATTATAATTAATGGTAATACTATACAATTTAGCGAAAAAGTAAAAAACTTGGGAGTGTGGTTTGATGAAAACTTAAGATTCTCGCACCATATTAGTAAATGTTTACAAAAAGCATATGCAGCTCTAAAACATATATCAATCTCGCCATGTGTTAGATAAATCGGTCAAAATCCTACTATGCGAATCACTAGTGCTATCTAAACTGAATTTCTGTGACATTTTATATAATTCTTGTTTAAATTTATTTGATATAAATAGAATACAAAAATTGCAAAATTCATGCCTAAGACTAACTTTTGGTATTCGCAAATTTGAACATATCAGCCATACATTCAGAATTACTAAATGGTTACACATGAAAAGTCGTCGAGAATTGCATTCCACCATGTTTTATATTAAGCTACTGAAGGAAAAATCTCCACCATATCTGTATCATAAAATAAAATACAGAACTGATGTACATTCTCTAAACTTAAGACATAGAAATACTCTAACTATACCACGTCACCACACTGAGTCTTTCAAACGATCCTTTTCTTATTGTATTGTTAACTGTCTCAATAATTTACCTCACGATTACAGTAACTCATCACTACATAAACTTAAACGAGCTCTCTTTGACTATTATTTTTCTCAACAATAATTTAATTTTTTGGATTAAAATTGCTAATTTATTGCTAAACTATAATTTTTTTTCTATTATTTTAAATTATTTTTCTATTATTCTATTTGCTGTCTTTGACTTTCTTTTGGGGTTAGATGGAAGAGCAGATGTATGTTAAATACCAAGTATATAGTTATATTGTACCTTATTTATTATTACATACAAACTGAATCTCGCCCTAAATATATGTAAACAAAATGTAATTCTTTTTTAAAATTGGTAATAAAGACATTTATTATTATTATTATTATCTATGCAAAACCGCTGTCGAATTTTGAAGCAAGAAACCAACCTAACCCAACTTCAGTTGGGAAAAATTAACCAATCAGCGTCAAAGTTCTCAAAGATATAAGTGACATCTAAATTCCAGATCTGTAACCTCAAAAAAAGTATTGCCAATTTTAGTACGGGGTAAGTATAACTTAGTGGGTATCTTATCTCTGTCTCCGGTAACAGCAATTATCTAGTTAATTTCAACACTTACTACGCAAGCGCAGGTAGAAAGAGATAGATAAAGGACTCCGATTTTTTTCTCTTTCTAGTCAACTCTATGGTTTAAATAGGTAGATCACCATACACCTCCCCCACCCTAGCTGACGAAAGTAAAGAAGAGGAAAAAAAAATTGTAATCGATATGTTTTAAACTGCACTTTTTAAAAATAGTAATACAGAAAATTAAACCACAGATTTTGGAAAAAAAATTAAACGTCGGAATGACGCAAACTTTGAAGCTCGATATCTTGCTTAATAATGAACTTATCTCAGAGTTCAAAGCACCAAAACACTGCAACCTTTGCGTTTTAAACTGTACCCTTTTCAGAAATTATTTTTTATCAACGCTATATTTTAAAAATTAGTTTGCGTCATTCCGATGTTTAATTTAATTTTTTTTCAAAATCTGTGTAAGTTCAATTTTTTTATGAGTATTTTCAAAAAGTGCAGTTTAAAACTCACCGAATACGATTTTTATCCCTCTATCTTTATTTTTTCCGGCTGGGGTAGAGAAGGTCCATAATATCACAGTATGTAAAATGGAAATCACTTCGATTGGAAAATGACAGTTGACAGGTTTCATTACTTTCATTTCATTAGGTTACATTTTTTTGTCGTGTTGGTTGCATAACTATTTTAAGTCAAAATATCACATTTTATCATTATCACAGAATAGATTACAAATATCTAGAATTGATTAAGGACTCATTCTAAAACTAAAATGTATTGTAAATATATCTAATCTAACCAGTATCGTGAATTTTGTAAGAGAAACTACCTATAATTTTTTTGTCTGAAAATGCTAAAATCAGAAAATGTAATAATTTATACAGGTAAGAAATATATATTTATATTAATCCTAAATATGAGCACTATTAAAGATGTTTAGTAGATGTTTAGTTTGCTCTATTTTTATTAAAATATTATGAATTGTCAAAAGTATTCTGTTTGAATAAACACTGTAAATATTTTTTTAGGGAGGTTATATCTGTAGTGTTAACAGTAACTTATAATAATAACAAATTTTAATTAAAATCTGGATCAGCAAATTAGTAATTTTGTTAATATTTTCTATTAGTTTTTAGTGATGAGACTATATAATATGCGGCATGTGTTTATTTAAAGGTGCTTAAAATTTACCAGTGGTGGTACTTTTAAAATCTAAGATAACGTTTTTTCATAAATGCCAATACTTTGATATTTAAATTTTTGGTACAGAAGTTTCTATAAACTTGCTAAACTGCTCAATTTTAATAGTAGTTAATTTTTGGCTAAATATGGATTGTTTTTAAATGTTACAATATTTATAGAGTAATTTCAGAAATAAATATGAATTAGTTTATATGATCATTCAACAACATCCTCAAGCACTTAGGGACTATAGAGGTACTCATTAGCTTATTTTTGACTAACCAATACCCATTAGTTAGTCAGCTATTTTAAGTTTTTTCTCATTGTATTAAAACATATTTTTAGTTTTTCTCTTAGTAATTATCCACACTTTTATATAAATTTGCATAATTTGTTTTAGTTTGGGTAAAAGTGGTTCATCCTTACATGGTGTGTTTAAAATATATTTTGGAACATTTAAATATTAAATCATCTCATTTTACAATCTTAAAACAAAATACATACAATTTATTTAAGTGTAACCTTATTATTAATAAAATGAATCAAAGAGGATATTAATATATGTTTGGAAGACAAAGTTTTTTCTTTGTTGCAAATACTTTTTTATAGTAATGCTTCAATTGAATATTGTGTTATGTAATTGGGTGAAGTACCTACATTATTAAAAAATTTGAATTGATTAAGTTCAGACTTTTGTAAAATTAATGCCAAAGCAAACCGAACTTAAAGAATCTAAATTATGGTGTGTTTTAATTTAAAATAATATTTTTTTAATTTTTTAATCAGCACTAAGAGGTTTTATTAAATGGTCAATAATTATGCTATAATGGCCAATAAAATTTTACACCAGTACTTCCGTTTGACGTTCAGTAAATGATGATTTAGGTGTATAGAAAAAGTTTGATACATGTACACTGTTTGCATTTTTTATTATTAACTACCATACTGGTTCCGTTCAAATATAATTTAATACTACACAGTACTTGTGCAAGACTAGTAGCATTAATACATAAAATAATAAACTGTTGGGTATGTATTTTTATTAAGTTTTGTAACAAAATTTTCCCTTTGAACTCATAAAGAGTTAATTTACTTAAATATTGAAACAAACAAACTTATGAATTCTGGTGCGAAAACTATTGATATTTGTGGTGTATTTGAAAATGGCATTAAGTTCTGGTCAATGATTTATTTTTGCTTCTTTTTTTTTAGTTTTATTTCAAGTGTCTCAAAATTTTTGGTATAGTTACATAGTTTTAATTTAGACGTATGCAGTTTCATTTACATGGATGATCCTTTAACTTTAGGTAAGCTATTTGTTTTATATTAAAATGTCCGAGAATATTTATGAGTTAAAATTTTTAAAAGATATAACAAATTCACATGAAATTTGTTTTTATTTACAATTTCAGCATTAATGATTGACTACAACTTAATATCAGCTATAATTTTTTTGCATAAAAAAGGCGAAATTTTTTTCTAGTTTATGATAGTTTGTTGTATTTATATTATTAGCGGGGATATTTCGCACAGTCACTTGTTTTCAAAGTCGAAATGAACTGAGCCAATCCCGACAGCCCTACCTTCAAGTTCGTAAGCAAATAAGTCGTTTAAAATAAAAGATCGTGTTCGGTTTTCTATTTTATTTAAACCAAATGTCACGTTCCTGCATACTTATATGGTACTCGCCTGCATACCGTTACCGTGTAACTAACGATCGAAAATATTCTGATACGGACCTGATTTACTGTTTACGCTCAACAGGCGTATCGTGAATCGTAAGTCTTTCTTTCCTGTGTAGTAGTGTGTATTTCGACAAATAACTCGTGAATGTTTTGTACTTGGTTTATTTATGTGTTCTAAAGCACTTTTTCATGATTTTTCGGAGATTGGTAAGTTTTTCATTGAGTAATCATCGCAATTTTTCACTTTCAATAAGAGAACTGCCTTGCTTTCATTTAAACCCGCGTTCTTTTACTTCGGGTTAGGTAACAATTATTAATTCTAATTTATTTAATATTTTCTTGTTGTTAATAGAGGATACTACCTACATTGTGAGGGTGTAAATACCTTGAAAATAAATTTGTATTAATGTAGATGTGATTTTCACATCAGTTCAACGCAATACATGTAAGAGTTACATTATTTACTTTAAAAATTTTACTGTTTTGGTAAAAATGAAACAAAAATCAAATAAAAGTAGTGGTACGTAACTTCATTTTTCTATTTAGTTAACTTATTGCCGTCATAATTACTTTCTTAATTATTCTAACTATCGACCAGGTAAATAAAAATCTGTTTACATAGTAAATATTTATGATTTAGTACTAAAATCAAAGAATGATAACTCAGATCATACATTAACCGTCATTTAAAAGTAATAACGCACTTTTAAAAGTCACAAATTTTCAAAAAACAACCCGTCTATCCGTAATTTTAAAAAATAGTAAAATAATTGGATTTCGGTTTATAAGTTATGATAAAAAGTCTTTTGCTAACTTTCTATCAGGTTTTTTAAATTTTTATTCTAGCAATATTATTAAATGATATTGATAATTTATTAAAATATTTTTATTAAATTAAATTCAGAATTTAATGAAACAATGTTCATTTTAAAATAAAAAAAATTAAACAGAATGCAACTAACCATTAGAATCGTAAATTAACGGTTTTTAGTGGATTTTTTAAATATGTAAAATACTTCTACTAATTAACTGGCCAATGGCTTTGAAAAACAATACGTTTTGAAAAAATCTTGCTTTTCAAATTTAAAATTAGCGATAAGTTGTGATAACTGTGTGATTATTATTAGTACTAAAATTTAATTTTACTTAACGATTTTTAACAACTTAAGTGACGATCAATGTGACCAGTAAACGTTTATATTGAAGTTTTAAGTAACAAAAAATGGTTAAATCAAATTTTTTTTATTAACTTGCCAATATCCATTTCAAAATCAAAGGTGTTGTTTAAAATTGGGCAATTTTTGTAAAAAAATATACGAGGTAGATTCAAAGAAAAACCTTTAAAATAAAATCATCCAGTGCCATTAAGTGTTGGCAAGGTGCATGCCAAAGCAATTGACCCTAGAATTGAAACAACGACGTGTTAAATGCATTAACATTTCGTCGAAAAAATTTCGCTATCGGAAAGAGCGTGATTGGTTGGGAATTGAAAATTTCTTTTTTGGATTTCTAAAAGAGTGATTTACAAAAGTGACCAAATTACAAAGCGACATTGACTTCAATGAATATCGTTTAAAGGTTTTAATTTGCCTCTGCCTTGCAGCATTTACTGATAGTTCAGTCAGTAGCGGTATTTAGGTCCGAATTCTTTCAAACAGCACCGATTTTAATGAAAATTTGTAAACAAGCTCATTTTATCCTCCTAATCAAAAGTAATATTGTGCTGAGGTGTGGTTTTTCCTTGGGGGGCAGTGGGTTTGGTGTGAAATGCCACCCCTTCTCGGGGGTGGAAATTTTAAGATTAAAGGTAACCCAATAGGTCCATTCAAGGATCAATTCTAAGCATATAATGTTACATGACGTTTTTTTGGTGAGTTAATAGTTTTTGAGTTGTTCATGATTTAAGATGTTGATTTTCGACCTAAAAAATGCATGTTTTTATACTATTTTTTACAAATAATTTGAAATTTAAAAAAAAAACATTTCGAGCAAAAATGAAGGTTATAAATTAACATAACGATCCGTTTTTTAAAATTTTCTGTAGCTGTAATACGAACCGAGTTATGACTCGTTAAAGATGACTGTTGGTTCGACGGCAACTAAATTTCAACGTTGAATAACGGGAAAACGGACGATTTTCCGAGGAAAACTCAAAAAATAATATGCAAAGTACAAAAATGTTGCTTTTTTTTACTAAATATTTTCCTTTTTTTTATTTCCGATAAAAATTAACTGAGATATGGCTGTTTTAAGTTTGCATTTCAGTGCGAAGACCACCCTCCCCGAGCCTTTTAAACTAAAAAATGTCAAAAACAAAAAGTTTAAAGGAGTTCTATCATACCGAAACTTATAGTTCTTGAAATTACCTGGAATTCATTTTTTTGCTCGTCCCAATATCTTTAAAAAAAGGAAGTTATCGTTAAAAAACCAAACGCGTTTTTTCCTGTGAAATTTTCGGAGCGCGTAAAATATTCCGAAATAGTATAATCTAGACAATTTTGGAGCATTTATAAAACATATAAAATGCCTGTAGGCAAGTATATTACGACACACACACACACAGGGTTGAAACCTTCCAATAATTCATAAATTATATTACAAGGAATGGCAAAATTTTAATTCATTATAAATTCATCATTGCAACATTTAAAGCTGTTGAAAACAAATATTTTCCTAAATTATGTCGTAAGCGGGTGGTTTTTAAGGGTTAAAACATTCGAATACATAAATTATATTACAGAGGATAGCAGGATTTAAATTCATTATAAATGCACCATGACAAGGACATGGAGGGTTGAGTCATTGTAAAAGATTATAAATTATACTCCTAAACATGAAAGAATGTTTATTCTACATATTTGAACATGATTTTGATCGATGTAACACTTAAATCAATGACTTTGCCATTTTTAACACAAAGGGTACTTTTCACCCCTAAAAAACAAAAAGCACACCTCGGCACAGTATAACTTTTGATTAGGAGGAAAAAATAAACTTATTTACAAATTTTCATTTAAATCGGTGCTGTTTAAAAGAATTCGGAGGTAATACCTCATTTTTACCGCTACTGAATGGACTATGAGCTTTAGATGATCATCTAACTGCAATTTATTATTCGAGAAGAATTTTAACACAAATGATACACTTGTTGAATTTATGAATAAATATTATTGAGAGATAACAATTATCTGATATTCTTAACGCTTTTGTGCGAAGACAGCGGAAATTATTAACTTAAAATGATATAGGTAACATGCAAAAATGTTTCTTCGGCATTGAAACTGTTGCATAAAATCAGACCTACGTCAAGTACAAATTAGCTGAAAACCTTGGTTCATAATTATTACGTTAAATGAAGATACTTCCTACAAGCTATTATTCACTATCGTTAATGTATATATTAATTACATAATTTTTGTTCTTTTTTCTGAATTGTTAACATATTTCTAACGATTTATTGACATCCTTTACCGATTCACAACTTTATAACATTGTAAGCAGCACAAGAAAAGTCGAGACAATTTCAATTAAAAATTTAAAAAAAATATGTATGCATTTAAATTATTTTTTAATCACATTAAAACTTATAAACCGGACTATTGGTTTTATGCCATTTTTTATTAATTAAATTATGATACTAACGAACAGCCATGTTATTGTAGAGATATATTACTAATGAATGGGACATGTCAAACGTCTCCACTTTACTTTTTAAAGAAATGGACTACGAGTGCCGATTTAAACAGAATTGTTTACCAATGGCGTATCATAAATATTTTGTAACGTTTATCGAATATTTAAATATCAGAAAATGTATTGGAATAAAAAGTTAAATAAAAAAACTTTAAATTGATACGTTAATGGTGTTGCTCTTTTTACCAGTGACAAACTAAAAAAAATATTGGTGCCAAATTTACTATTTAGTAATTTCACAAATTTTAGTTTTATTTCACAACTCAAAAACTATCGGTTTATATTATCAGGATTTTAAGTGAAACCGGTGAAGTTGAGAAAAAATTTACTATTCAATGTGTGAAATAATTATTACTTAGTAAAAAAAGAAGTACGGAACCATTTTAAAAAATAGTAGCATCTAGAAACATTTATTATGTCTCAATCCTTTCTATCTTAGCTATTAACAATTTATATCGTCACTGCCCGGCAAAGACCACGATGAGGTTAGAGCCGTATCCTAGCTATAGGAAACGGGATAAGGAATGTTAGTGTGAAATGAACATGTTAAAAGTTCTAAAAATGTTTCACAGACAATTAAACAAAAAAAAACATTCTAAAACGTTGAACTTTAGTAAATAAACTAAAAACCAAAAAATAATCCTGAAAAACAAATAAAAATCTGTAAATAAAATAAATTCTGAAAAATGGAACCGGTGAAAAGAGCTATATAAGATTAAATTAGCCTGTTTCCTCTAAAGATTTAAAAAAGATTCACTAGAGGCAGCACCAATGGGGGGGGGTTACATATGTTATGGTTCACCTATTGACAGTAACTTTAAACGTACTTAATAAAAATGGAATTACTGGAAGATGATGTACCTGGAGCAAAATTGAAATTTGTGAAAGTTCAAGACCATCGTGTCCGGGATTTAAAACGATGATGGCGGTTGCTTGCCGTGGTTTACCTATTTTAGATAATAAAAATGTACTCGTAGAACAGTTAGTTGTCGTAGACAATTCGTTTTATATATTGTCAAAGTTTTAAATATTTTATCTAAATATTTTTTTTAATGTTTTGTAATGTTTCCTGTTTTTATAATTAAGATTTAAAGAATGTATTGCAAATGGTAATGATCGGAATCGATGGTGGTAAACGTTTAGAGGATAAGCAGCAACGCATGAAATTACTTAATCCAGTTCCACAGACATCCTGCACTTTTTCTTTTTTAAATGGGACATCCCGGGCTATTCCTCGTACTTTTTGTTACGCTACGATGTATAATTATTATATTGCCACTGGTCCTGTTTAAAACGAACTGTCAACGACAACTAAACTTTCTACGAGTACATTTTTATTATCTGAAACAGGTAAACCACAGTATGCAAGCCATCATCGTATTAAATCCCGGTCATGTTCTGTTAATTCCATTTTTATTAAGTACGTTTAACGTTGCTGTCAAAAGGAAAATTAAAACATATGCACCCTCCTCCCATTGGTGCTGCCTAAAGTGGATTTTTTTTAAATTTTCAGAGGAAACAGGCTATTTGTACTTTCAATATAAATTAAAAAATAACCACGAACAGGAGAATCATTCATTCCGATAACTCTTCTGCAAAAACACATGCGCGCCGGCGCCGACGACGAGGAGGCTAGGAGAAGGGAATCGACAAGTAGGAGAAATGCTCTGAGGTGTGATCAGCTTCACCACCGGAACCTCTGATGCCTCGACCCACTTTTGCTTTTCAACGCCGTCTTCCGCAAACGTAGATGGTGGATTCCTTCGATAACTCAGTAAAACTAACTCGATTTGTTTTTTACCTACTATAGGCTGAAGGATTTACTGCCTTTTATCGCCGTGAATTTTGTTATCACAGTAAATAAAACAACACACTTGTCATCGAGAATATATTGTGTAATTTAATACATAGCGCTTACAGTTTCAAACCTCCTTTATCTTCAGAATAATTTCACTGGTTCTTAGCTTTGAATTTCATTTATTTTATCTAATTATATTGATGTGCATTTACCACGTGGTGTTTTAAAGCGGTGCTCTTAGAGCTAGAGGTGTTTATTCCTCGGCTGATGATATGCTAAAGAGGAGAGAGGCCGGAAGCCGGTTTGAATGTGGCTTCTTTCTCGCGTTGAATTCAGCGTTTTTTATTGGTTAAAAATCGTAACTGTCTTGTCACGTGACCGTATAGTTGTTTGCTACAATTGCGCGCGACGATTTCGGAATGTTCTGGAGGTATAATAAATTATACGTGTTTTTAGATGATTTTTTGTCGGTGTCAGGGCCGTACTGAGTAGTTTTAAAAACCAAGGAATTTCTCAAAGAGGAATTGTACAGTCGGAAGTACTGATTTCCAACAACTCATGTAGAAATCCTTCTGTGAGTTTGCTGAATTAAAGGAGGTAGATTGTAAATCAGACACACTTTGTTGTTATCGGGCAAGATGTCTTCTTCACAGGACAATTCATTATCCGTTAATTTTTCCTCGTAGTTTTCCTTATTGTCTCCTGTATTTACTATAAAAATAACAAGCGTGCCTTGATGTTGTGCCTTATCCAGTACATGTTTTTTTCAGCCAACTTAGCCTCTACAGTAATTTTATTAAATTTTTTATCACACATTCCCTCTAAAAATATTCGCGTCAAGAAGGGTTATTTAACAATCATCGTGTTTTGTAGACGTTTAATTATATAGTTCGTTAAATTTAGCCGCGTGCGGTCCCTTCCAATAGTAATTCATTTCTATAACCCTTTTAACTTAGTCTATGTCAGTGTGGTTTAACCCGTGGCCCACTTATTTTTTATTTTAGTACTTGCTATTCTTACTGGATACAAAATACCTATGAATTAAACATTTGGAAAAAAATCGTATATCCTTCCTACTGCTTTAAGTTTAGGTACGAGGGGGTCCGATAAGTACTTAGCCTACAAAAAAAAATGAAAATCCTGAAAAAGTGGTGATTTATTTTTCAATATAGTTAGATACACTTGACCCAGCGATGCTCCAACTTCTTTAACCCGTCTGAAAATTATGATCTCTCGAAGTCTGCAAAGCAGGCTTCCGTGGTGGCGATGACCTCCTTATTCGACTTTTTCAAGTTTGAAAACAAAAAAAGTCGCACGGAGCAAAATCTGGAGAATACGGTGGATGGGGCAGTTCGTAAACCCAATTCGACCAATTTGGCCATGGCGAGGGCAGTGGTGTAAGCGAGTGCGTTGTCATGGTGGAAAAGCACTTTTTTCTTCGCCAAATGGGGCAGTTTTTTCTGCAATTCGGCGTCGAATCGGCCCAATAATTCGGCATAGTACAGCACTGTAACCGTTTTGTCCTTCTCCAGTTAGTCGACGTAGATCACACCTTGTGAATCTTAGAAAACGGTGGCCATCACCTTTCCGGCCGATAGGACAGTCTTCGCCTTCTTCGGAGCATGGGTGAAGTCCACTGTTTCGACTGTTCCTTGGTCTCTGGTGTGTACCAGTGGATCCATGTTTCGTCGACAGTCACGAAACGACGCAGAAACTCCTTCGGATTGCGCTTAAACATCGTCAAACACTGCTCTAAAGTGGTCTTACGGTTGCGGTTGTTGTCCGGAGTGAGCAAACGCGGCACCCATCGCACCGAAAGCTTTCTCATGCCCAAAATTTTATGCAGGATATGACCCACACGGTCTTTTGAGATGCCTACTGTCTCAGCTATCTCGCGCACCTTTAATCGGCGCCGGTGGTCTGCTAATACGAGATCGTGGATTTTTGTCACGTTATCCTCTGTAGTAGCCGTTTTCGGGGCACCTGGGCGTGGCTCATCAAAAACCGACGTGCGACCACGTTGAAACTCGTTAAACCATTTTTTGACGGTCGCCATCGAAGGAGAAGAGTCACCGTACACAGCATCCAAGCATTTTTTGAATCACGCAGCGTATTTTCTTCCAAAAACGAGAATCAATTAACTGACCAATATTGCTCTTTTTCCATTTTTCTAAAATCCGCGGACACGCCTACTTCCACACGAGGTCAAAACAAAACTACGAGTCCGATTCACAAAATGTCTTTAAAAACAATTAGCTGGAGGTTAGTTGTAGTTTGGATTGGTATATATTGAATAAAAAATTAGTTTTTTGCCAAAGTATCGATTTTATTAAATTCATTCTCGAAGTTCGAAAAGCAGTTTTTTCCTAGATAAAACTTTTAAAATTGTAAAACACATTTAGACACAATAGACATACAAAAATTAAATAAACAGGTCAGCGTTTCATACTCTTACAAAACAAGTTTTTAACCGTGAGGATGAATTTAATAAAATTCGTAACATTGGCAAAAAACATAGACCTCTTATCAGAGGAGACGGAACTATTTACTATTAAGCACGATCATACATTCCCATTTTCTGGTCGACTGTATTGTCTTTATGCGGCCGAACGGAATGTGTTGTGCTGTGATGTTGCCTGCTCTCCATATATACAAAATTGGCACCCCACTTTTGTAACTTTTGAAAAACAGTTTAGTTAGAGTAACACAATTTGGCGCCCAACTTTTGGGCTTTAGAAAAATACTTTTAGTAGGCTACAAAACTTCAATTTAATAAAAAACTGAGTATCACATATTCATAAATATATTCTCATAAAAAACTAAATATTACCCGATAGATATATTCTCATTTTGAACAAACAGCACGCCACTGATTACAAGCGTAGCAATAAGTCGACAATAATGTTACAGCGTTGCCAGCACGAGGACAGGATAAAGAGAATTGATTGGTATTCTTTGTCACACTCATGGCCTCTCTTGTGTAATCATTGCGACAAAACAAACAGAGTTTTATGAATGGAATGTTGCGTCTCCTCTGGATAATAGGTCTATGGCAAAAAAGCAATAGCTTCTATTTAATCCATCTGATCCAAATCTTAACTAACCTCAAGTTATCTGTTATTGTACTACCAAACCTATCAGATTTAAAAACAATATTGGTAAAAAATATGCAGGCCTAAATTGTACTATGTTTTTACTTTGGTTTTTTAATTAATCTATTTATAGCAACAATTAAAATAAAAAAATTCAACAATATGACCGTGGTTTAGTAAAGTTTTCCAATCAACTATGAAAGTATTCATGATGGAAATATAAATAAATGCTTTATCCAGTTTAAAAAAAATATTTACCATAAAACACTCACTCATGAAAAATCTTAAGTCTTTGTCCTTTTGCCAAGATAGCACTTGCCAGTTTTGTTAGAACTGGTGCGGGTCTCAGTTTTATTGGATGAGTTATGTTGCCAATTTGTTAGGCAAAAGTCGTTCCACATTAAGTCGTATGGAAAGACGCTTGAATGAGGTAGGAAATTATTCTAGAACACCAGGGCAAGTGCAAAAACGATGCACTAACGACCGAGGTGAATTTTTTATTAGACAATATGCTTTAAGAAACATGACTGTCACTAGTTCTGTGATCAGAAACGAACTAGAAACTGTGCGCAATGTCACAATGTTTTCTAAAATAGTTAGGAGACGGTTAAATAAAGCTGTATTAAACAGTATGAGACCACTCTTGCTAACTAGAGAGGACAGAGATGCCAGGTTCGTTTTGCTCGAAATCATCAAAATTGGTCTGTGGAAAATTGGAAAAGTTTTATTCACAGAGGAGGGATGTCTGCTCACAGAGGAGAGAGGTTTGCTCCTTGCAATATCTCTGCAAGGATTCCATTTGGTGGTGGTTCTGTTATGTTCTAGGGTGTCCGTACGAGATCCATGAATTCTAATTACTATCTTGAAAATATTGTAATGGAACATGTGATGCCTGTCAGTCTTTTTTGGAACCAAATTTCCCTTTATGCGAGACAACTCGACCTCATATAGCTAGGGATGTATACCAGTTATGCAGCATGGGAACAAATTCCTCAAGATTTCATACAAAATTTAATTAGAAGCATGCCTAGACGTATAAATGCTGTGATCCGAAGTACAGGAGGCAACACACCCACTAGTGTCGTACTTACACCATTAATTTTTCTACTAGTGATCTATTTACACCATAATATTTTTTTTCAACATTTCAATTTTGTTATGAAGCCATAAGAATAATTTTAATTCCAATCTTACAGAGAAATATTGAAGCTAATTCACTTTTTAAGTGTCCGAATCCGTTTTTTCTAATTTTTAATATAACCAATGTCTATAAAAATTATTAAAATTAATTCATTGCAGTAATTTGTATGATTTAATATGTTGTTGCGTTTTAGTTTTCTCCAAGGGTTTAGTATTAGTATGGCAGCTGGTGTTTTGGTCTCAAGTGCTTCCATGTAGCATCTCCTGGGTCATAATTTGTTAGTTCTCGTAGCTCTCTGTTTGGGTGTGTTCTTAGTTTTTCAAATATTTTTTCTGCTTGTTTCTTCATGGTATCCAGGACTGATGTGATCTCTAGATTTTTGTAGATTACTTCGTTAGCGACGTACTATAGTGCGTTGACTGCCTGTCTCATACTGATATTTTGCTGTACTTGGATTTTACTCTATGGATTTTGCTTGTTTGCGCCATAAAACATTGCGTATTATTATTTTATGGTTTGAAACTTTAAAGAATAATATTCTAAATTATTATTTGTTTTCTTTCTATTGATTATTAAATGACAATAATTAATTTAATAAAAGTTCTGCCTTTCAAAGGTTATTTTTACAAAATTTGTTTATTAATTTATTAAATTCTTCCAATAGGCAGTATTTTTTTGTGCTGACTTGGTAATTTACCGCTTAATCGCCATTCAGTTAGTGGTGGTGAATGATTTTTAAAATCGGGACGAAATCGTTAAACTGAGTAAACTGTAAGAAACCAATTATTTGTAAATTACATTTTAATATAAATTAGATTAATTGGTTACACGACCGCTAAAAATTGGCCTACTGAACTTGAAGTAAAGTACCCAGTAAACTTTTACCGTTTCTTCATTATCCACATCCGACATTTTGAACTTTCATGGATAATTAGCGAAATATAAAATCATTGTGATCATTATCAGTACCGTAGACACATTTTATTTTTCGATAGAATAGAAATTATGTATCGAACATACTCAAAATCGAATAATTGGGACGATCGAGTCGCCGTCTTCATCAAAATTTCCATTATATTATTCAGTAAAAATGTCCCGAATTTTTTTTTATATTTTTAACAAATAGGTACTTCCGTTCTAAATGGACCACGATTAAGAATTACGAAAGTTTATTATTTTTCATTCTAGAACCTTTCATTTAAAATTTCATTTATTCGAATAAACGCAACAATAGTTTTAACTACTCGGTTGTTAAAGCTGTTAATCACAATAATTGGTCGCCCATTTTCAAATAGCGGTCCAATATATTGGTTTGCTTCCTAAAAGTCTTCTGTTAATGTTGCGAAACAAGTTTTCTTCGATGATAATCAAAACTTTTTAAAATTATAATTTTTTAAAGGAAGTTTAAAACCTCCAAAAGTAAATTCATGTGATCCGATATCGATTTTTTTATTTTTGCTTTAAATAAGTGAAGAGGTTTGAAGGAAATTCTTGTTAAGAAGGAAGTCATTTTTTCAAATAACTGACTACGACAATCATTAACTCACTTGATTAAGGTCAATTTTTTAATTTACTTGCAAAAGGAATTTTGTTTAATTTACTTCAATTAACAAACACCAGTTAACCGTAAATCATTCTAGTTTAAGATTTTGTTTTTTTTTATTCGGAAATCGGCAGATTTCAATTAGGTATAAATTGGTTTCTACGGTAATTTTTAAAATGGATGTTTTACAAGTAGGAATTAATTTTTCCTTCAAAAACTTTAAAACATAAAAGTACCTTTTGTAGTAAAATTTTCACATCACGAAGTGATGGTAGCAAAGATCGTACGTTTAAACAAGCTATTATATAGCATATTTCACGAATATACGGCGGTTTCTGATTATCGTTAAAAACTCGATAACCAGTATTCAACTGTATATTTAAGAAGTACGAAAGTAAATTCCCCTAATATTTTTAAACAAATTTCGTTGGTAACGAATTTTATTGTATAAGGGACTTTTTGTTTGTTTGTTAGTACGGTTAATTTTGCAACCAACTCTGTTCTTAATGACTTTATTTATTGTACATAATAAGAGAGGTAGGTAAGTAATCCAAACAAATTTCACTAATTAACTAAGCTATTAAGCTCTAATTTAGCTTGTTGATTTAGTTTTGTTAGATTTCTAAAAAAGTAATTATTAATCCTGGGTTATCATTGTAGTGGTTACTAACATTAAACTCGTATAGTACCGATTTTTAAGAAATTATACTTACTGTAAACAAGAATGCTTTTTATTTGTTTATCTGGACGAATTTTTGCTAAAGGTGAAACAAAACGAAGTTGGCAGGACGATAACATAAAGTATAAAGTAGTTAAAGTAAAGTAGAGTATAAATCGGACTAGAATCGTCTTTGGATTTACCACAAGAGATGCTTAAACCGTTATTTAGGACTGGGCGGAGAGAAAAAGACTCACGACCTGGTCTGATCTTCCAGGGTTGACACATTCGAAGGCGTTTTTAAACCCTCAGAAAATACATCGAAGCAGATCCTGGAATGGAGTAGGAACAACTTGCGGGACAACCTGACGGGACTGATTACAGGACATTGTCGCCCAAGGTACTATCCGGAAGGATAGGTCTGAACTAAAAAACATGTTTGGTGTCACCAACTTAGAACCTACCAATTTCAGGAAAATGTCACGTCAAACAACCATGAACTTCGCGAGAAGAACTGGATTGTGCGGTAAACTGTAACCTCTAGAGGTGAGCCACAATAGACCCATCAAGGGTTGCAGTGGAGAGGTGGCCTTACTAAGCCCGATTCCCATGAAACCTAATAAATCGCTAATCAAAATAAAAACTAAGATTTTCGTATAAAAACGGTGATTTATTTTTAAAAACTGTTTTTACAGGCAAATTTAGCATATGTATACTTGATATTGATATTTCTTTACAGAAACATATTAACAGTATATATACAACGCTGACTAAATTGTTGGTACTTATAATTTGATCTTTGGGTAAAATGAGAAAAACTGTTTTATCCAAACCGAATAAGTTTTTGTCTATTAAAAAACAAACACCATCTCCGTACAAGATTGTAGGATTAGGAAACTGCTGACTTTGTGGTTGCGGGAGTGGTTACTGGCAGCGATTGATTCAGATTGTCGGACAATTTAAAAAAATTAAAAGTTACAATAAAAAATCACATCACTATACATAGGTAAATATAACACCAGTCGTTTACGAGACAAAAAAACTTACTATAAGTGATTAACACGAAGCTCGTATACGTTTTCTAAACACTTGAAAATAATATATTAATTTATATTTAAATATTACGTTGGTTTATGGTATTTTTAACCTAAATTGTATGTATTTTCTGAATGTTTAGGTAGCACACAAAAAACCTAACAAAAACATATTTTTGTTTTATATTTTATTGGTTTCAAACACTAAAGAAAATGTGTACGTATTAATTTGAATTAAAAAAGTTTTTCTATATGTTTAATAAATCCATTGAAAAAAATTTGTTGTTTGAATAACTCTGTTAAAGTTAACACGTTTTAATTTATTAACTGCAAATCCTCAATTTGGTTGAAAATTTACAGCTCGGAATAAAATATCCTTAGATTATTTCTATGGGTGTATTTCTTGAAGAAAATACATTGGTATCATATTATGGCATTTGGTCTCATTTTGCGACAATTTCATTTTATTAATAACAATTATAATAACGGTGGGAAAACGAATAAATTATCTGGTATAGGGACCTGATACCTTTCATTTTCTGTAAATTAATATTTTAAAATGAGGAACATTTTATTTTTGCTAAATTAACTAAATTTGTTTTTTTTTCTTTTTGTAGTTCAATTAACCAAAGTTTTTCAACTAGAGTAACAAATTTATTGTGCTTTAATTAGGTTAAAAATTTCCAGCTCAATAGAATATCCTTAGATTATTTTTATGTGTATATTTATTGATGTAAATACACATAGTAAATGTATAAATTGTTGGTATCATATTATCGCGTTTGGCCTCATTTTGCCACAATTTCATTTTATTAATAATAATAATAATAACGGTGGGAAAACGAATAAATTATGTAGTATATAGTAGCTAAAAGACCAATACCTTTCATTTTCCTTGATTAATCATTTATAATGAGGAACATTTTATTTTTGTAAAAATACCTAAGTTGTTTTTTTTCCTCGCCATTTCTTTGCAATCCAATTAACCATTTAAAGTTTTTCAACTAGAGTATTTATTTTATTGATTGATTCAAATTAAATGTATTAATTAGTTTAATTTATATTTTCTGAATTGTTATAAGGTTAACTGGGTAATTATTGCTACTGATCGTTGACCTAGCAAAATTGTCGTTAGAGTTGCACTTTTTTTAATAAAAAGTGATAGTTATTTATGTAACATTTTTCTATTTTAATTTAATAAAAAGGACCTTTTATTTTTATCCTCGTTATATAATTTAGCGAAGCAAATATTAAATATTATTTTAGTGTGTAGTATTTGTTTTTCGTTTCAAAGTAAAGGTTTGTTTCTATCCTTCACTCCACGGACTGTCAAGTATGTTTTTAATGTAATTAGTTTTCAAATTTCGTCTGGCGTCTTTAAACATAAACAATAAACACAACAACCACTTGTAGCATCTGTATTCATTATAAACTTCCTTACCTGATTTATCTTCGTTAAAATTATCATACCGACGTTCCTATCATGTAAATTTATAGCTGCAAAAAGAGAATGATGATATGGGAATTATCCTTTTTTGTCATGTGATTTTCCCAGATATTGTTTCACGGAACCAAGTACGTGATACATAGAGATTCTTATTTTCATACAATACATCGGAAGATACGTGTATGTGTATACTCGAGTTGTTTTTAGCAGTAATAAAATAATGCTTATTTTCGACACACGACAATAAATAATAAACAAAGTTTAGTACTTTTTTATTTCCAATTGGGATTAGATCTATTCAGAATTACGTGTTATTTATTAGAAAAAAAAATGATCCTTTTTATTCTAATGGAGGTAGGTCATATTGCACAATATATTATAAATACATTCTGATAAGACCAATATTTAAATAATCCATTTTTAATAACACCCACCTAATTATTATTCTATTATTTATATTTTGATAAACTTCGAAAGACATTATTGCGCATTTTTGAGAATTGCGAAGATATCTTTATACATTTTTCCTTAACCTTTCACCTTTGCTTTTGTAAATGGGACAGAGTTTTATCAGACTCGTGTTGTTTTGTTATAATCAAAATATATAATATTATAAATAATAATTCTGCGTTATCTATATAAATAATTCTATACAATTTATTTGCAATGTTTTAACCATCAAAGAAAAATATCCGCTTAGTAATTAACTTCTTTTTTCTCGACAAAATCATCAGTATTGTGTTTATTGTATTTTTTTTACAACTAAAGAAAGGATGATGATAAACAAACGATTAGCTTCAAAGCCCCTGTTAGTTTGACTAGTTTATTTTTATGTTATTACTGTTTACAAAAAGTTAAAAACACTTATTTGAGAAATAGTTAAAAATCATTTTCTGATTTATTATTATTTAGAGATAAATAACCAATAAAATGCACAATCCCAGCATCTCCACTCCATATTCAAGGAAAGCGAACTTCGAGTGCCGATTTCAATCGGATTGAATACCAATGCCATATTCTAAAGATTTTGAAGCGTTTACCGAATATTTATCTCCTAGAAAATGTTTTGGAATTGAAAGTAAACAAACAAAAAAAGTGTGTGTGCAGTTTACACGCAGTAGAAGTAAAACTTCAGAAAACTAAAATTCGAGAGAATGGGATGAATATACATACTCACTATACGACGCTTGCACTCTCGGTTTGGCTGGGCAATATACAGGCGCACACATATCTATAATGCTTAATAGACAAGAGTGGGAAGGCTACGAAGCAGCGCATAAAAAGAAGACCGAGTAGTATGAAACGCTTTATAATGTATTCTATCTCATTCTCTCTCAGGCTTAATCCTATAGATTTATGTGTTTCTCTTTTTCGTTTCATCGAGTTTCAAATGATAACGATTCTAAAGAAATTTTACTTCAAAAATTGGCAGTCATTGGAACTGCCGACAGAAGTGAAAACTTAAATCTATGAAATAACAGTATTTTTTTGGATTTTCAAATAAATTGTAGTATTAATTTCATAGTTTGTAAATTTAAATCATTGGATAATAAATAACATAATAAAAGTGGGCTGTCAGTTAAAGGTCACATCGTGATCACTGAGAAATACCCTTTTCGATATTCCTGTCGCATCTAATATTTGGCTATGAAAACTTTGGAATTTGCAAATATAAGAGCAACAAAAACATCAACACTAGTACACTAAATGTTAACATATATTACAGCCCCATAAAATGTTCGCGCGTACTCTTTTGTAATCATCAAGCAAGGTTATTCGGCAGTGTCGTGTTTTGTAGACGTTCTTATCCCATTCCGCCGAATTTAGCTACGTAAGTTGCCTTTCAGTGATAATTCATTTCTACCTGTAATAATGATTTCTTGTATTTGTTGGTACTTCGTATGTAGTGGCTCTTTTATTTTTTTTTTTTTTAAATTTTTTTGTGGCCAAAAGTTTATAAAATATCCTTATAGCTCTCCAAGTAGAAGGAGCAGTTTCAATGATCATTTTTATTGTTGGGGACTATTAATTTAAAATATTTGCTGAATATACCAAATTAGTTTATCAAAACCAAACATGTTCTTGATGTTTCACCTACGCGTGTACACTGCTGACCTTGTTCCTGCTTAAATCATGAAACAAATAAACATATGACTAATACGAATTACTATTGTTACATAAGAAGTTTTCATCAAATTTTTGTTCTTGTTTAAATGTCTTCATTAATGTCGATACAACTTACAATTAGTGGTACTTTCAACTCCCAGTAAGATGTAATACACATTCAATAAAAAAACGCATCGCTGATAAGGAAGTTATTGACCTTGTTATTTAAACAATAATGTTTGAAATTAATGATTTTTTTCTCAATTATGAACTAAGAACTGTTATAAGTCAGTCGAGTGAACGTACAACACATTTAATTTCAAATATGCGATTTGAATATTTCTTCAAGTTATGTTATCCAAGTTTTTCGACGGTATGTAATCTATTTAAATTACAAATTTTTTTGTTTTGATATGCATTCTTACAGTTAAACTCTTATTCACTATGCCTTTTTTTGTGCCTATTTTTATGATTAAATTTCTCCAAATGACGCACTATTTACACCTTTTTTAATGTTTGTTGTAAGGATGTTGAATGGTTTACAAAATTATATACAGATATTTGTGGAATTTAAACATAGTGTTATGTAGTACAAAAAAAAACTACATGAATTTTTTAATTATTGGTGTTTTTTTCAAATTTTTTTTTTAAAAATAGCTTTATTCAGCATAGGTTATAATGGCAAGTTCCCGATTTTGGTGTTTTCGAACAATTTTTGCTTATATGCTACATACAGATTTTAAAAAAGTTAAATTCAGTCAGTAGCGGTATTTAGGTCTGAAAATTATTTCAAACAGCATCGATTTTCATGAAAATTTGTAAAAAAGCTCATTTTACCCTCCTAATCAAAAGTTATATCGTGCCGAGGTGTGATTTTTCCTTGGTGGTGAATGCCACCCCTTCTCTTGGAGTAAATTTTTAGATTAAACGTAACCCAATAAGTCGATTCAGGGATCAATTCTAAGCATAAAATGTTATATGACGTTTTTTTGGTGAGTTAATATTTTTTAAGTTTTTTATGATTTAAGATGTTGATTTTTGACCTAAAAAATGCATGTTTTTGAACTATTTTTCACAAATAACCCGAAAACCTTACGTTTTATAAAAAACATTCTAAACAAAAACGAAGGATATAAATTAACAAAACGATTGGTTTTTAAAATTTTCTGTAGCTGTAATAGGAACCGAGTTATTAATCGTCAAAGATGACTCTTGGTTCGACGGCAACTGAATTGCAACATTTCAACGTTGAATAACGGTAAAACGGACGATTTTCACCGGAAAACTTAAGAAATAATTTTAAAAGTACTTGAAAAGAGCTTTAAAATGAATTTTTGTGTTAATAGTTCAAAAACTAACGTAGTTCGGTTTTCAGACAAAAAAGTCGACAATAAAACCAAAGGCTTTGCCATCAGAATCAAAATTAAACCGTATCCATGTGAAGTTTACTTCATTTAGGTACTAACAATATGTTTGAGCGATCTGAGATGTATATATTTCGAAAAAAGTTCGATTTACATGGAAAATTATTTTAAATTTTTTTTAAAAATGGATAATTTTTTTACAATAATTCAAAAACCGAAATATATACGTAATAAATACTAAAGTACAAAGATATTGCTTTTTTTACTTACTCTTTTACCAATAATTCATAAATTATATTAAAAGGAATGGCAGAGTTTTAATTCATTATAAATTTATCATTGCAACATTTAAAGCTGTTGAAAACAAATATTTTCTTAAATTATGTCGTAAGGGGGTGGTTTTTAAGGGTTAAAACTCTAAAGGGTTAAACCATTCGGATAATACATAAATTATATTACAGAGGATAGCAGGATTTTAATTCATTATAAATGCTCCATGACAACATTTAAAGCCGTTGCAAACGGATTTTTACGTAAATTACTCCATAAGGGAGTGGTTTTGGAGGGTTGAATCATTGTAAAAGATTATAAATAATACGCCAAAACATGAAAGAATGTTTATTTTCTACATATTTGAACATGATTTTGAACGATGTAACACTTAAATCAATGACTTTTCCATTTTTAATACAAGGGGTAGTTTTCACCCCTAAAAAATAAAAAGCACACCTCGGCACAGTATAACTTTTGATTAGGAGGAAAAAATGAACTTGTTTACAAATTTTCATTAAAATCGGTGCTGTTTAAAAGAATTCGAAGGTAATAACCCATTTTTACCGCTACTGAATGGACTAACGTTAGATTGTCTTTTTAGGAATAATTTGGTAAGTTTGTTTAAGCATCTTACCAATAATTTTACGAAGAAAATATTTATTTTAACTGTGTCATAGAATTTGCAAGAATTATAGCGTTTTAAAAAGTTTATTTTGAATATTGACCAATTTTGTGCCAGCTGTCGCGATTATACAAAAAATATAATTTAATTATATTAATATCAATTAATTTGTTTTATTTTTAATATAAAATTTATTAAGTCAAATTTTTATAATTAATAATTTTGGGAAAATTAATTAATAGACTAGGATTAGATACCCTATTATTTTAATCGTAAATATATTATTAGTTATATTAAAATTAAAAAATTTGGGGGTATTTTAATCTTTTCAGAGGAACCTGTTTTATACAACATCGCTTATTGAAACAATTAGTAGTGAATTATCAGTCCAATATAACCAGACTCCACAATAAAATAGTTATTGCAATTAAATAAAATGTACTTTGGGTTAATATAATTTGACAGAGTTCTGCCAACAATCAAATGCTTGTGCTGTTATCACTTTTATAACGAGTTTAAAAATATTAATACTTCATTAAAATAATTTTTAAAAACATTTTATTTATTTAAAAAACGATTAAATAAATAATTTTCAATAAATTTTTTGGAGTTTTAATTAAAAAACATTTTAAATATATATATTTTATTTAATGTTTGTAACCTTACTGATGGTCAATGTTAATGCATAGAGTACTCTCTACCCCCTAATAGTACTATTGAACATCCTTAGGCAGTAATTTTAGAGCTGCTAACAAAAGGAAAATTGACATTTACCCTAAGCAATTTTTGTAGTCAAAATAATTTAGTATACCTGGTACCTGGATTATGTTTCAACTTTTTCCTTACCTGGTACTGGTTTTTTTTCTTTGTTGTTAAAAACGAAAATTATTTCATTTATTTGTTACGTCAAATCAATTTACTGTGTGAACCTGTCATTTCCACAAACGTCCTTGAGGTCTCCTCGATTCTGGTAAAAAATATAACCAGTATTTATTTTCATGCTTGCAAAGTCAACAAAATAGTCTCGCGCGCAGGCGTATTTGTTTTAAATTTTAGCCACCGGCAGTCAGGCAAATAAATATGCACGAAAAAGGCATAGTGTACTAAGGGTTTAACCAATAAATCTGAAGCACGCTAATTACTAATTTAAAAAAGGTTGTAAGAATGGTTAATATTAAGCTCTAAAAATATGTATTTACTATTATTATTATTATTATTATTTTTTTTTATGCCAAAATTTATTTATAATTCTTTTAATAAATAAATAAAAAGGTTTCGTTATTTGTAGACAAACTATTCCCGATGCATTCTTTTGTTTTGTCATTGACCCTTTTAAAGTTTAAATCGTTAAACATTTTTTTCTACTATAAATTCAATAGCTACTCATGTATTCAATTTAAAATTAGTATTATATGTAGATTTCTAATAGCCATTAGATAGGTACTATTATTCATGAAGCTATACTGACCGACTATTATATCTAAAAGCTTAATTTACTGTTTGTTTTTAGAATAATAAATTAGTTAAACAGTTTTATTGACAATTTATAGAGATTTAAATTAAATAACATAATATGCAAGCATTAAATAATGGAAGTCTAATGTTGTTCTCTTTTAAAGTAGGATAGTATTTAAAGGTCTAAGGCCGGAAATCAAATATTTTACATTTTACTTCTTCTATTTTACTTGCATTTCTAGGCTTTAACCTTTTCTTTGTTAATTTAATGAACTCGACAGCGTCAAATTTGGATTAGGTAATTTTATTTCAGATTTAAATGGCAGCATATCCCAAAAATGGAAACGGCTTCGAAAATGTTGCGCTTCTCTCAGGGGCAATAATGTACACAATTCGGAAACATCTAAAAGTACACTTCTGGAGTCCTCTACCCCTCATATTCTAGTCAGTACCCCTCATACAACTTCCTCACTGCGTTTACCAAACAACACCAAGAGGAATAGCGTACAAGATGTACTTAGGGCGAAGCTCAGTCAAATTCACGTCGGTGAGTAAATTGATGAAATATATTTATTTTGTTGGTGACAATGTCTTTCAAAAAATCGTGGTCAAATCTTAATTAATAATTCTTTTAAGTATGATATATACCCTGTTTGATATTATACCTGTAAAGCCATTACAGGGCGATCAAAATAATTTTAAAAGTTTCTCAAAGCATTTACATTGCAAGTTGGACTCCTAAGTTATTTTTTGCCTGCTTAGCCCTGTAAAAGGCCGAAATACAATAAAAGTAAGCTTTCATAATCGAATACATTGGCAGACATAAGCTTGTCTTTGGGCCAGGCAGTCTATTAACTATATTTCTTAAAAATCTGCACGAAATGGAAAACGTTTAATAGTGACAAAATATTTTTATGTACAAGTATTTATTTATGTATTGTCTTTGTATACAGAGAGGGCCACATAACACAGTCCACTCCCAATATTTGGTAGTATTCATAAGAATTTGAGGAAATGCTGAAACACGTCAATTTTTGTTCCAAGTGGGACACATTTTTTACTATACAGATATTTGTCATTTGTTAACCCCCTCCCTTTCACTTCCCCAACCACTTAATTTAAAATGGGGATAGGATACCATGTGTGGCACATCATTAGAAAGGCATTTATATGGAGTATTCAGGCATATGATAATTCATGATTTTTTTCGATATTTACACCGTCTTTGCAAAAAGTCTTAATTAATTTAAAGTGCAACACCTCTAAAAAGTGAACCGCAACGGCTATGTTTTGATAATATGTCAATTTTTTCTGTCGCGCAATGTTTTGTGCAGTCGCCAACTAAATCTTAAAGAAAAGCGACCAATAAGCAAGAACAAGCCTACGAAGGATTCAGAAAAGTCTACAATTGAGACCATATAGCCCTACTTTACATCAAGGCATAAATGAAGTTGATATGGACAGGCGTTTTACAAAACCATACTTTGGAGCAACGAAGGGACTTTTTAAGGTGTATGGCACAGACACAACTGTGTCTAACGGGATTCTACGAATCTTTCTGTGGTGATGGAGAATGAAGACAGGGTTAAACTCTCCTGGCGCTGTCGTGAGTGTACGGACAGGAATTTTAAGAGGTGTGATAGTCGGGACATATTTTTTTTACGGTACTGTCAATTCTGTAAAGTATCGAGATATGCTTTAAGAAGAGTCGTTCAGTCCACTTTATGAACATCTGCAGCCGTTTAGAAAAAAGTTAATTTGGCAACAAGATGGACCACCACCGCATTATGGAGTTATTGTAAGTAACTTTCTAAGTGAATACTTTGATGAATGGATTGGGAGAAGGAGGACCGTTGAATGGCCTCCACGATCCCTAGATATCACACCTACGAATTTTACGGTCTGGGGTATACTAAAAAATGTGATTTATTTCGTCAAGATTCGTAATGTTAAGCATTTGAAGATACGAATCCAATCAGAATTTAAGCACTTTGAGCATCTTTTCTAGGTCCATTGAACTGTACTGATATTTGTGCGTGTAAAGTAAATTTGTATTTTTGACAACTTACTTACGGCCCACCCTGTATTATACATATTTTAAATCAAAATTGTTGCATACATTTAAATTTTTTAAACTGTCTGTTCTTTAGCTAAGTTAAAAATAGGCTTTTTTAGGTCCAATTTTTCTTTATTAAAAAAATATTTGTTGCGCACGTCACTGCGATTTTCCGCAAAAAATTAACGAACAAATACCGTTTTTTTTATCTTTTTAGCGACCTTGGTTGGTACCATTTTAATTTCAAAAGATGAACACGGTTCTCACAGCTCACAATGATTAAAAAAATATTCAATTGTTGCATACCTTTAAGCGAACGTAACGTTCATAAAGGGTGTTTAGCTGTAATGTCGAAATTTCCAATAAAAGTTAGTCTTTTGACTTTATTATTCTACTTACTTTCTAACATTTTTATCTAACGTTTAAAAATGTTTTTTAAGGTCTAAGAAAACGTAGAGCTTTATCCGTCCAAGAATTTTTTCACAACCCCAATCAGGAAAAGCCGCCAACGTTCTACGTTCCATCTCCGGGTCCAGAGGGTAACACTGCTCAAAACCGTAGACCTAGATCGCGCCAAAGAGCTGTAAATTCCCTTTCGTTTACCCCAACGCAAAGCAAGGAATACATAAAATGTAACAGTGAGGAATGGGACCCTCTCCCGTACGAACCTCCTCCAGATTACGACGTTGAAGAAAAACCCCCCAATAGAAGATGGTCTGTAGTGACGTTCAGCAAGGGTCATGAAAAAACGAAAACAAAAATCGAGAATGTTAGTGTAAAGATACCGAAGACAAAGTTAAATAAGCAATTTGACCGGGCAAGGTCACAGTCACCCAGCTGGAATAAGGAACTGGCCAAATCGAATAGTGGAGACAACAGACGAGTGGCCAACTCTAAAAGTCATTACGAACTCATAGGTGCTAGGCAAAAACCGGAAGGCGGACGAGACCGCGAACGTGATGCACAGGTAAGTAATTGTTTTGAAAGCGTCCATTTTATTCACTCACATGAGCGTACTTACTCTCCTACCTTCAGTTATTCGACAAATCAAACTTCAAATATTCACAATTTTAATTATGAATATCCTTCCATTTTTATTTGTTAAATATCTCCAATAAGGCTACGGCCAGACTAGGCGACAAAAAAAATGGAATACGTCGAATTACACATGTGGCAACATTGGGCGACTGCCAACGACAGTTTTTCGAAAGCGACAGGGCGACTAAAAAACGCTCACCATGCTAGAAATGAATTACTATTGAAAGGGACCACACGTGGCTAAAATAGACGTGAACCAAACCCGACGATTGCTGAATAACCCTGCTTTACGATAAACAAAGAAGTACGTGCGAATATTATTAAGCGGGAATATGTAATAATGTAGACTGGATTAAAGGTGTGGTTGTATGTGTCTTTTTTGTTGCTCTTATATTTTTCCATTTAAAATACAAATTAAAAATTGGTAGACTGAAAGACAAGAACTACTCTGCGGAAACGAAAGAGGTAATTGCCAATGTAATTAAATTTATGAAAAATTGGGCGAAACATGGCTTACAAGTTCCAATTGAAAGTTATCTGCGCTGAGTATTGGCTGCGACAGGAATATCAAAAATGTTGGTTTGCCTAGTTCATGATGAGACTTAAAAAGTAGAGAATGCAACCTCTCCGAAAACATTCCACGGGAGGTGTCGCTCCAGAGGTTTCATTTCAGAAGGACAGGGACAAAGAATCAAAGAAATCCTTAATCATTTTCATATAATACAGAAACAACGGCTGACTTTAAAAACAGTCTTACTGACATTCTTTGTGTTGATATTATTAATTTATATTTACTCTAGGCTTTAGATATTAAGTACAAATACAAAGAGAATCAGGAATTGTGTGTTGTAGTAATGGCGTTTTAGCGAAGTTTATGTTTATTATAATTTAGTAAACATTAATTTTATACACTTTAAACTTTAAATTTCTCGAAATTTATAACAATTTCGGTTTCTTTTGTTTATGTACTATTGTGTTGTGTTGATTTTATCTAAGAAAAACTCACTTATAATGTAAACAGAGTTCTTAAGTTCCTATAGAATTATTCCCTGAAATATTTTAACTGTTAGAGACGAATTATTAAAAAAGGGACATGTCAAATGTCCAATTTATTCCCAAAGAAGCGGACGTCGGGTGTCGATTTAAACCGTCATGTTTTTTTGACGTTTCATTCAACTCTGAGCAATTTAACCACTTTCCGACCCTTTCAATTTTAATTCAATTTTAGCATGGTTAGCGAACAAAATGGTGCTCCAAAATGTCACCCTTAATATGGTAAGGTATGTCCACAATATTGGGTTTTACCTAATAAAATATTTACAATAGGTAATAAAAATAATAAGTTAATAAAAATGAAAATAAATATAAATCAAAAGGACCGAATTTTTAGCTACAGCTGGACTAAAAAGCAAAAGCCTGCCGTATAATCGAATTTTTCTGGTTCGAGGGTTGCGAACGATTAATGATGTTTTAAAAAGGGAGATTAAAGGAGCCCGTATTTTTTACAATAGGCGGTCTTGCTTTCATCACCACATTTTTGGTCATGGGCGTTCAGAAAACGTTCCTTCAAAACAAATTTTTGCAGCTTCTCGTTGGTTTTTTATTTTTGTATTAAGAGCTTAAACTTTGACAGCTTTTTTTCGTCATTGGGAACAATATTTTCAATATTAATTAAAAAAAAAACATTTGATTGTTCGCCTAGTCTGGCCGTAGCCTGAGGTTTTAATGTTTTTTAACTCTTTCTAATTAAGCAAGATATTTTTTAACTATGAAGTCTCACCAACTTGCGGTTACCATTTACGAGTAGTTAAAGCTTGAATAATTTTAGTTTTGTCGACCACAAATTTTTGTAAAACTTAATATTAAAACATTTCTAAAGGATTCCGATGATCAGGTCATATTGGCATCATCTGAGAAGTTGCAGGCGATGATTAATATTATCTAGAATTGATGCCCTAAAAATCAGAGAAATCAAAGTGAATGTAAGCAAGACGAAAGTACCTAATGGTTTTTGAAAGAAAAGAAAGCATATCAAATTGAAGGTGCTGATTAAAGGAGAAAGACTGGAACAAATAAAAGAGTTTGTTTACTTGGGTTTAAAGTTTACGAGAAACAGAAAATATGACTGTGACGTTGAGCGAAGGATGTTGGCAGGAACCAAGTGAATGGGGCCCTGTATAACTTTATGAGCAGCCGGACGTGTCAAAAAAGGCATAACTGGCTGTGCATAGAGGAGTGCTGGTCCCTACAAGTATATATAATAGTGAATGTTGGGCTTGGCAGTAAAAGCATGAAAGTAAGATCAATGCTGCGGAGATGAGTAGTCTGAAGAGTATAGCTGGAGTGACGGAGGGAACGCTGTGGTGTGATAGAAGATTTAGTAACAAAGATAGATAAAGGAATGCTAAGATGGTTCGGACACGTAGAGAGGATGGATGAAAGAAGATTGACGAAACAGATTTATAAGGCATGAATGGACGTAAGTCGGTAGAGGTCGACCTCGGCGAACATATCTCGATCAGATTGACGTTGTTTTGAAGGAATGCCAGGTCAAGATTACCAGCAACCTACGAGCATATATAAACGCACTGATGAAAGTAGAAGAAGCGAAATACGTGTGTAAGAACCGTAGAAAGTGAAAAGAAGTGGTCTCAGCCTGTTCCTACGGGAAAAGACGTGGCTTGTCTCATGGTGCATCACTGTAACATTTGTTTTTTGTAACGGGCTACGTTTTTATTTTTTGTTTATCGCTTTTTTAAAAATTAACAGGAACAATTTTTTTAGTTTGTGAAAAACTACAAGCGAATCTACTAATTCTTTGGTGTGGAAAAATGTAAATCAAGGTAAATGTTAAGTGTGAACCTCACACACTTCGCAGCACTTTTTCCATGCAATATTCATTTTGAACTTGTGTATAGCACAGCTTATTTCTCAATACAAAAAATATTGCATCGTATTTTATAAACATGTAAAAATACGTGCATGCCTCGTTGTAGCCCCAAACGTCTGATTATGGGTACGACCATGAACCCGATGTCGTTGCTCACTAAGTATAGGACATTTCAAATTCTACTACTGTGTAAATAATGTATGTTTGTAGTTTTCCTGCTTCGCTATTGTGTACCGTAGGGTACAATAGTGATACCGGAAAAATGCATCTGGCAAAAAATGCAACTGTGTCAAATACGAAAAAAAAATGTATATACTTATTTGTGATTTATGCACACGGCTTGTTTGTTCGTTTGCAGATTGTGTTAATTTATTCACATTTTTAAATACGAACTTGTTTATGAATGGTGTGCAAATATGATTTTTGTAGATTGCTACGAATTTTTTTAATTTTTTGCTTAATTTTACATTAGACCATTAGACATCCAAATGTGAAAAATGGGAATTCAAAAATTGCGCAAGTAATAATGAAGAAAATTGTTTTTTGTTATCATTAGGTTTACCGCATAACACAAAATTTACTATATTATTTATTATTTATTTATTAGCATAATAAAGTAACGAATTATCTGCTTCCATGATAATTTTGACGTAAATTATAAAAATAGAACGTCGTTGCATTGAATACCGCTCAATTTCCAAATTGGTATTCATTGCTTCCAAAATGCATCCGTTTGTTGCTAAATTAACTAAATTTTTTTTGGATTTGAAAGTGTCTTGCAAAATAAGGTAAGCCCCGCTGCACAAGCTCGCACTAGCACTCGTTCACGCTACTACGTCAATGTGGCACTGACATTGGTGGACACTCGTACATCGTTACATAAAAATAGAACGTCGTTGCATTGACTACCGCAAAATTTCCAAATTAGTATTCATTGTTTCTAAAATGTACCCGATTGTTGCTAAATTAACTTAAATTTTTTTTTGGATTTGAAAGGGTCTCTTGGGAAATCGGGTAAGCCCCGCTGCATAAGCTCGCACTCGCGCATTCGTTCACGCTACTACGTCAATGTGGCACTGACATTGGTGGGCACTCATACATCCGCATTTGATGACATAATACGTTCAGGTCTCTTATATACCTAAGTTAGGATGTTTTAAACATACGACAGACTCAGCAAGAGTTCGCGATTCATTTACGTTGCGTAATTCGTGGCTAATTTGTAATAAGTGTGTAGGGATTCGTTCGTTAAAAATCGATTCGCTCTTGGAAACGGTTAATTGTAATATACCAAAATAGCGAATTACTATCAATACAATGAAAATACAGGTGCTTCATGAATTGCGAATACACGCATAGTCTGTAGCCAGTTTTACATCGTACAAACATTTTTCGCTGCGGACAGCTATCAGTTTTTTTCCATCGTGGCGCCTGTCATAAAAACTGTGTCTCTACCACAAGTGTCACATCAGTTGACATGCGCGTAGTCACTCACGTACGCTTCTGCGTCGACACGTGAGAGCAAATATGGAGCTATATATAATGCCATAGGTTTGAAACTATACTACTTGCTTCAGAATCGTGTTGACCGATAAACGCTAGTGCGAGCATGTGTGGTGGGCGTTAGAAAGGGGGAAAAATGCCCTGTCATGACCATAGTTATGAGTCATATTTAGCGCGCACTCGCAGACATTTCTATCAAAATTTTAATTTCATATTAAAAATATATACATACACTTTTATGTTGGACGCGGAAAGCATATTTCACATAGTTTTCGAGCTTCAGGTAATTTAAATAATTTAATATTTTGTGAACATCCAGAGTTAGGTTAGGCCTAACCTAACCCAACCTAAACGTCGGTAGAATTTAGGTTAGGTTTTTTTTTCACGAAAAAGGCGAAAAATATGATTCGTATATTATTTATTTTTAAAAATATTATGCGCACACGCTCCACATATTTCCGGTATTTTTGTGACGTGACCCCTTTCTAAAGTCTTACCGGAAATCGTTTGAGTTACCGTCCAAGAATTCCAAACCACCTTGCTTGCAACAAAATTATTTCTTATACGTATGTTTATGGTCGTGGTGGGTACCAAAGTAAGTTTCAATAATTTTTACTGAAGCCGGCTCTTTCTCGTGTATGCAGATTCGTAGTCATTCTATCCAATTGTGTGAGTCATACCAAAACATTGGCTTCTTGTTGAATAGTGTTGGAATTTCGGTAGGAAATTGCTGTCATGTAATTCAAGATTTATCGATATCTATAAAAATATCTCAGGTATTTTATTACGAGGACAGTTTGATAAATTTTTTTCGGCAAAAAAGCCTTTTATTTCTTAATTTAATCTCCTTTAAGCTCAATATATTTAGTTTAGCGTTTTCATTCCTTCCAAATAATGGGTTTTTTCAAAGCTCTTAAAATGGGTGCCTGTTTCAGTGATGACCTCTTCGTTAGACCCAAATCTCATAACCCCCAGCCATTTTTTCAGATTTGGAAACAGGAAACAGTCACATGAGGAGAGAAATCTGGAGAATACTCTGGATCGGGTAGCAGCTCGTAGCCCAATTTATGAATTTTTGCCATGGTCAGTACACACGTGTGCACCACTGCATTGTCTTAATGGAACAGCACTTTCTTCTTCGCCAAATGCCGTCGTTTATCTATGTGAATGACACCGTGTGCATTCCAAAAATCTGGGGTCATGACTTTGTTGGCCGACAGACCCATCTTGGCCTTCATTGGTCCATGTTTACCCGGAAAAACCCACTGTCTTGATTGTTATTTGGTCTCTGGTGTGTTGTAATGGATACATTTTTTGTCCACGGTTACGAAACGTCGCAAAAACTTGCTCGGATTGCGGCTAAACATCGCCAAACACTCCTTTAAAGTGGTCACAAAGTTGTGCTTATGTGAAATCGTGGCACTCATCACGCGGATAGCTTTTCTTTGGTTTCGGTGATGGTTTCTATTACACAACACAAAAAATAATACTCTTAATGACACTTGTTGAAAGATCAGTTATTTTTCAACTGTAGAATGTTTTCGTTCAAATTCACGAGGTTGTCTGCTTTCAATGGCTGTCAAACACAAAATAAATGACATTGGACGGGAGCGGTGTTGCGTTTAAAGTTATTGCGCAATGCGCGGGAAATTCAAAAAGTCACTGACTTATCAAACTGCTCTCGTATGTTTACTGAGTTTTTGTAATTAATTTTCAAAAAGTTTTTTCATATTCTTAATAGTAACCATAATCTAACGAACTTTAAAAATGACCTAGGTAATTGCAAAAACTATTTTTCAAAAAGATACAACAAATTTTTTTTTGCAGTTATTTCTGTTACTTTTATGCAGTTATTTCTGCGATGTAAAAATTAAATTTAGTAAAACAATAATTTTGACAACTCTAATAATACTCCCAGTACTGAAATAACAAATGTTTTTCTTGCCATTTGTTGATGTCTTTATTTAATGTGCATGATTCAAAGCAAGTATATATAGTCGGTAATTTTTATATTGTAGGCAGGAATATTTAATAGTAATGTTATAATAATATAATTGAATAAATGGCATCAACCGTAAACCGAGCCTTTTATAATACTAAAATATCGATGACACTTTTCTCGTAGCATTCTTCGTAAATTTACCATTATCTCTAATCAAAGTAACAATTTTTTTCGCTTGACCAGCTATTATTTCCAACTCTAATAGGATTTTTTTTTGGTAAAATTGACGAACTTATAACTAAAATATAAATTTTAATAAAAGTAATAGGTAAAATAAAATTCCCTGCTACAATCATCAATTTCAGTTTTAAATACCCGTAGGAATATTTTATGTAAATAAAACCACATTATAGAACAATAATTAAAATTAATTATAAAAATCAATGACTAAAACTTTGTATCTATTTTAAAAGAGTATCTGTTATTCATAAGACAACATACATATAGTAATGAATATTTTACGATACAAAACTTAACTCGTGACTCATATACAGGGGCTGTATTATTTTATTTGTGTACATTTAATGGATTTTAATTTTTTTTTTAAATTCTACCCTGTTAAATAATTGTTCTGGGTAAAGTAGAAGTCAGAAATAATTTTTCCCGTTTCACAAATTTGGCACCTTAAAGAATTTAACCGACGGTCGCTTTTATTACCGGCATGTTATGTTATAATACGTTTTCCTCTATTTAGGAAAGCATTCACAAAACTCCATCCTTGTTCACAATATCATGAGTGACGTACCAAGTTAATTCAAGATAATCTTTGAATATACCATGTCGATGAACTCCATCTATTCTACTAAGGTATTCATTACGTAAAATAATTATTTTTTCTTCTATTTAAGGTATGATATCTCGAACCCAAAGAACGGAGCACTTTTCCAATAGTACGGAACAATATTATTGGAATTAATATTACACACCTTTTTTCTGACCTATACTGATCAAAAATCTCTAATTGGACTATATATGGGGCTACATAATTTTACTTTTAAAAGTCCTCCAAAAAGCCATTTTAAAAAAAATAAAATCCGATTACAACACTGGAATAAGAAAAAAATCACTTAAACACATTGAGTCAATAGGAAATAAACAAATTCAGCCAGCGTTCAGTGTAATAAGTGCACCAAATATCCAGTTGTTTAGGAATAACAAATTGCAATGTATTACATATTTTGCAGTTTGACAACTGTGCGCTTATAAATGCGGTGTCTGTGAATATATACAAGAACACTCACAACACTGATAAACGAAAAAATCAACCAAAAATGTAATAACTAGAGAAAGGATAGAGAAGAAGAAATAAAGAGACATAATATTTACGGCCGGAGAATATGAGTCATTGTTTACATTTTGCAATCGACACGGAACCAATTTCAACTTTATCCAGCTGGATTATTATCTGGATAATGCCCGAAATTCGTTATTTTTGTAAGTTTTATCCAGCTGTTTTGGATAGAACTAAGTTCAGCCGGCCAAACCTAGTTTTCGAAACACGTCAACTTTTAACTTGAGCTGGACACTTTTTAGCGCTAATGTCATAAACGTCATATTTACCCCTTCCCTACTGGAGATACCCCTTAAAATTTTTTTAAATGGCGTTAGGTATCAAGTCATACCTCATTTAAAAGGTTTGGTAAATCTCTATTTAATCATATTGTTTTGGCTTTGATACCAGCCTTCCATTGTTATTTAATCGTTTTTTAAAATTGGCTCTCTTTAAACTTTTAATATGCCCCACAAAACTGAATCCTGTTATTGTAATTATCACTGTTACTTTGTTAATTGTCATTATTTTTTTTTGTTTTTGTCACTTTTACTATGACTTTTTGAATTGTCAACATAATACCAGACCTTTTGAATGAGGTATGACTTGATACCGGATGCCATTTGAAAAGATTTAAGTGGTATCTTGTATATACAAAAAGTCTCTTTTCATCTATTATTATACACAAACACTCAGAGTTTCTTGTTGGTCATGGTTTTATAAATTAATTTATTAACTATTCCTTTGAAATTAAAAATCAGTTCAGCAATTTCCTGGTAATACTGACAAAAAGCTGATTCAAGAGTCCTAATATTGTGGGAAGCATACATGATTTATTTTGGGTCTTGTGATGATGGTGGAGAGTACTTTTTGGGAGCATAGAACAGAAATATATGGGGACCTTTTTAGGCAGTTCCGTATGTATTGTGAAGTAAGGGTTAGTGATCACTTTTCCTTCCATTCCCTAACCATGGTTTTCTTGTAGATGCAAAAGGGATCAAAATAGCAGGAAATTTTATCAAAATAGATACAAGTTCTTGCCTTTTTGACTGCTTCATCTACTATTTTAGCTGCAAGTTTGTGCATTTGTATTTGAAACAATGAATGATATTTGTGCGACTGAAAAATCTCGCGGTAAGGAATGGCTAATGGAATCCGAGCTTAAAATACTATCCTTATTTGTAATGGCAAAATCAAATGAAACTAATTAAATTTATCCGATTTAATGTGGTTGGCCTTCAAATCAAAACACGTTTTTTAGTACCTAAATGATGTTAAATGATGATACAATTATTCCGTATTCAAGAACTAAATACATTAGTGACATTTATAATTTAAAGTTATAAATTTGTTTTTTGTTTGTAGTAATTATTATTACATTTGTGCTGAAAATTTCCTTTACTTTTTGAATTATGAATTTGTAGATAAGCATTGGTTTTTTTAAGTTAAAGAATTAAATAATATACACACATCTCTTTATTGGAAGACTTAGAACATTGATATTTATGTAATTAAGTAATTGGCCTCACATCAGAATCCACAGCATTTAATTGAAAAAATATGTATATTTTAACTACTGGTAGAGATAAATTAATAACAAAAGGCACACTTGCTACGTCCCCAACCAGCGGCACTCCGAGTGCCGATTTCAAGCGAATTGGTTACTAATGGCATAACGTAAATATTAAAAATTATTGGTACGAAATATTTTGTATAATAATTTCATAAATTCTAGTTTTATTTAACAAAAACTGTTAACAGGATAATGTGTGAGTTAAGTCAAAATATAATCAATGTGTAAAATAATTGTGTATACTTGGTAAAAAAAAGGACTGGGGCAGTCATCAGGACTGTCGATATAACTACGATATAACTCTAAGCAACCATTATATTCATTTCCATAGATATGGTTCATTCTTATATATTTTTATTAGCTATATACATAGTATCTGTATTTAATTTACTTTATTCTCTGCATCATTATTACTCACTTCAACAATATTCAAGTTATTTGTACTGTCAATCATTTGATTATATCCTAAAAACATATACAATGAGCTTATGGTAACTAAAATTTGCCTATAAATTTTTTGGGAGATCACTCGCGAAAACTTCCCTCAATAAAAGATGAGTTAGTTTGAGGTTTTTTAAAAATGTATACACTTTTTCGCAAACAAAATTTACACTGTCTCTTTGACAGATATAATTCTTGAAAATATGCAAATACAATATCAATAAATATTCCGTAAACAAGCCTCCAATCTACATAATGGTACAATGTAACTTATTTATTTTAATATTATTTTGACCACTGCTGACATCCGCTATCACCTTCTACATCGAAAATATCCATCTGTCGGTGACGCTGATATCACCGGATGCTTTAAAACTACCCCCATCAAACCTGCCTAAAGAAGTTTTCACTTCAAAAAGGGGTGTAAAACTTCTTCTGTTGCCTATCCACTATTGTATGTTGGCGACCACATTGTTGATCATACTGGATGTTAGCAACGATATTGGGGTATACATTTCGACATCTTTCCATATGGACCAATTCACCAATAGTTCTCAATCCGGTCCAATCTCATATATTTCTTAACCATGATTTTTGCTTTTTACCAATGCCTGGTCTATCTTTACTGTAGCAACTCATACTTCCTACTTCGTATAACGTGGCCAAAATAAACAGTTTTACGGCGCTTGACTGGTAGAAGTAATTCTCTATCTGTCCAAGGAATTTTCAACAAACGCCTGTAACACCACATTTCAAACGGTTCATCGTTGCAACTTTTAACGTCCAAACCACTACACCGTATAGGAACACCGACCAAAAGTAACATTTTAAGAATTATAATCGGAGCTTGATGTTAAGACTACGGTTGCTCAGCACATTTTTATATTTGAAAAAGTAGGATCTTGCCATGTCAATTCTGCATTCGACCCAATTTTCGTGTAGCCTGCAACCAAGATATTTAAAACTGAACACTCGTTCAATGGGTTCGTTATCTACTTTTATGAAAGCGTTTTGTTTTGGGATGCCTTATCTACTGACATAATAAATTTAGTCTTTTTTGTTATTGATATTAAGACCAAGTTGCTTGCTATGTATATTTATTTCCTAAACTATATGTTGTACATCATTTAAGTTGTATCATCGGCATATCGAATGTTGTTGATAACAGATCCATTTACTTTAATTCTTTTATTCTCTAGAACAATGTACTCCGAGTAAATATTAAACAATAGTGGATACAAAATGTAGCCTTGACGGACACTTCTATTTATTGCAATTTTGTCTGCAGCCGCGTCGTTAATTCTGCAGTTTGCTTCCAATACAGATTTTTGATGCATTGTATACCCTGGGTATGAAACAATTTCAGTGAAAATTAATTTTTTATGCTTTGATGTTCTGGGTATGAAACAATTTCAGAGAAAATTAGTGGAAACATACATCATATCACAACCCTTACTCTCTTAATTATTAACATTGTATATCGTCACTGCCCAACGAAGTCCACGGGGAGGTAAGTGCTTATCCTTCGCAATAAGAAACATTAATTAGAAATGTTTGTGTGGGATGAACAGAAAATATCACAGAAATAAAAAATTAATCACAGACAAATAAAAAAAAATATTTTAAATTATGGAACTTGGATAAATATTTGAAATAACCCAACCAAAAAATTATTCTAAACAAGTGATGCAACGAAACCGGTGAAAGGAGCTATTTTTAAAGATTAAATTTTACTTTAAAAATACTCATGAACAAGTGAATCATTTATCGTAATAACTCTTTAGCAAAGCTCATGTCTCTGGTCTTCTTCCTCATCTAGTATATGTTTTTTTTAGCCAACTCAGTCTTATATTTTTGAGCAGCAAAAAACCTAAAAATTATAATTACCTGCAAAAACTTTTGCGCGTACGTCTTTGTAATCGACGACCAAGGCTGTTCGGCATTTGTCGTGTTTTGTATTAGTTCGAATCCCAATTTGAAGTGCCTTTCAATAGTAATTCATTTTTAACTCTCGTAACTTTTCAAGTCTTGTATTGAAAAATTATCACTCGCATCCATTAAGACTTTATTCCCAACGAAGTGGATGTTGATTTAAAACGAAATGATTACTTTCACTTAAGAATATACACGCGAACTTCTTTATTGTCAAGCAGGGTTATTCGGCAACCGTCGTGTTTTTTTGACGTTTCATCCTACTCCCACTGATTTAACCGGAAGTGGTCCCTAACAATAATAATTCATCTCTACTAGATTTGAATTATTATTGTTAGGGACCACTTCCGGTAAAATCAGTCTGAATAGGATGAAACGTCAAAAAAAAACCGATAATAGAATGTATTAATGAAAAGTTATTGTAAGCGCCTTGGCTTGAAAGGGTTATTAGATAACTCTTAACGCGTCGTGCTGAAATAAAGAGAGTGGCACGAACAGTTATGATGTAAGATTAAAGCGTTTAGAATTTTTGAAAAAATAAAACAGTATTGGAGAAATTAAGAGATATCATTTACACCGAGGAAACTAATCTGCATAGTTCTTATTCAACGAAAAATACCTGGGTAGACACTGTAAATATGGATAATTTAAAAAAAAACCATAAAACCATAACCATAAAAGAAAAAGGTTAATTATAGTGCACGTTGGTGCACTAAAGTAGCGGAGTCAAAAATACCAAAAAAGAGCGTCCCCGTTTTATAAAAAATCGACGGTTCTGAGCGTTTTTCTAAAATGTTGAAGAGGTTCCTGCAAATGGCTCTGTTTCGTTTTCGGTTGGCCACCCTGTATAAATAATCTAAAGGATTTTCAAATGTAGATCGTAAACTCAACTATTTTAATAATGTATACTTTTTTTCTATGTCTTGTGTTCAGAGATAAAGGTCAACTTTTGCATTGTTGAGTAGTCGTCACCGCAGTAAAGTTAAATGAAATGCCTTACATTTTTTGTGTAACATATCTTTCTGTAAACAGTCATTCTACTTAGAAGTGGCACCCAGATGACCAATGAAAGGAACAAAGCTCTTGCGAGATAATAAAGAAAACATTTTCTACAAATAAATTTTTCGATTTTTATTATTTATGAACAAGTTTAAAGCTAAGTAGTTATGATTTGGTGTCAACAAAGAAAACATTATGTTACTTATGTAAATAATTACATAAAACGGCCCCCGCTTTTCTTATCTACCCACATGACGTATTCCAAAATTTTATATTACTTTTATCAATTCTGCATTTACATTAAACAAACATATAAAGTGAAATTTAACTGGCGTAATGAAAATTTGTTAAATTATGGGCATATCTTTACTGCCCACCGACCGTTAAAGTGAGATATTTAAGTAATATATACACATTACTTGAAATTAAGAGGACATGGACCTGTCTGTCAATCATTTATACACACACGCAGTACCGGACTGCAACATAGTTGCTTAATATAACTACTTTTTATTTTTATTTTTACATAATTGTTTTAACGATACGCATAAATAAACATAGAAAAATAAAAACTAGAATCCAGTTCAAGTCGAACAATACCTTTAATTTTTATGTATACATTTTCTATTTTCTCTTTTTATCTAGATTATGTTTTCCATCTAAAGCCTGTTAAAAACCCCTGAAGTTTTGAAATATCTCTACAATAACTGCTAGAGAAAAATGTACAAGGGGACATCACAAATTACGTCACACGAATTTCATGATTTTGGAGCCCCCCCCCCGTCCTTATCACAGGTGGTTACACTACTTGTGTGGCCCCCTTCCGTTGTGTGACATCACATATTTTGCAATTTTAAATTTAGAACAGCACTTCCAAAATTGTTTATATGTTCTATTTAAAATCTTTTTTCATAAAAAAGTTTTTTGTTGGAGTGACGGCATATAGTTTTAATACATAACGTTACGAAGCTTATGACTGGTCACACGATGCCATACTTGTTGACCCCCTTCCTTCCCCTAAACGTGTAACGTAAATTATGGATGACCCGCAAGCGGTAAAGTAATATAATTTTAAAAGCATATTAGCACATCATTATTACCGGTTGTACTTATACTAGTAAGTAAATAGTTAGTCTCGAAAAAAAATTACTATTTCTGGTAAAATCTCTGTAGAAAATTGGCCCTTTTTTTAAATAAAAGTTGTTGGGTGTAACTAAATTTTGTTAAAATGCCATTAAATTACAATGGCAGCTTTGAGGGAATGCGATTTATATTAAATTATTGCTTCGATTCTTTTTTGTAATATCAAAAAACAACTCATGATGTCCAACTTGAACCGTTTTTGATTTGTTACACGTTGAATAACTGGGTTAAATTAGTTATTACAAAAATGTTTTTTTAATAAATTGCAAAAATTTATAAATATTTCGAGTATTCAATTCACAATTTTTTTTTAATTATTTGTTGTTTTTCATGAAAACTGACCGCCACTGTATTTTTGTTAGTAGATTGACAAAATTCACTTATATCCATAGATTTTTTTTATTAAAACATGCGTTTTGTATTTGCAATAATAATAATGGATAAAGAGTGGCTAATTTACAATTAATACTACTGTACATACTTAATCTAAAATATGTTTGCACATAGAGATTGTGCATTGTTTAAGTAAAATACTGTTTGTGGTGAAAACATTCTCAAACGATTAACTCAAAAAACATTTTATTCCGATTATACAATACTAAATTTTAATTGTGTTATGTACGTGGAAAGATTCAAAGAGCGTCGTTTTTTGGACTTTTTTCCTAATCCTTTTCCTGGGTAAATAAAAGTGTATTAATCCTTAATTTAATGTTATACCAAGTGAATTAAGAACATTTATTATCAAGTACATTTTATGTAATGACAAAATTTAAAATTTTAACCACAATTTTTATGCAAGGAGTCTATAGAAGAATTGGAAGAAATAGAAGAAGAAGAAAGTAAATTTTGCACCTTACCAAGAGGTGGAAATACCTTCACCATACGCCAGGTTATTTTTCATAAAGGACCAGAGTTCAAACCACTAGGATTTAGTATTGTTGGAGGAAGAGACTCGCCAAAAGGCAGCATGGGCATTTATGTAAAAACTATTTTCCCAAATGGACAGGCAGCTGATAGTGGTACGCTAAAAGAAGGTGAGTGACCTTTTATTAAATCATTGTTAAAAAGAGTAGTATTCCTTTGTTATTATTGTTGACTACCTCAATAAGAAAAATACTGTTTCTGTCAATATTTAAATATAATATCAATAAAACATTTAATGAGTAACAAATTTAAATAATTTTTGTTTTAAAATCTTTAAAAGGTTGTTGCTGTAAAAATACTAGTAAAATGGTTTTAACCACACTAACATTTTACTAAAAAAATATAAATTCTTCAGTTTTTGTAAAGATTTTTTAAATTAAAATTTACTGTACTTTTACATGTTTTTTTATCTAAAAAATATTACATTAATTATTTTCTCCAGAGAAAAATTATGATTTTAATGAATTAACAACTTGCAGTAAAGAATTATTTAACTTTTTGATTATAAAAAGTCCCATGTTTCATGCTTTCTTAGACTTGGAAAAGGGCTATGACAGAGTAGTAAAGAATGAATTGTGTTCGAATCTTGTATTATACATGATACTCTAAAAATCAAAGAGATGAAAGTGAATGTAAGCAAGACGAAAGTAATGGTTTTTAAAAAAGAAGATGGCATGATAAACTGTGAGATGCTGATTGAAGAAAAAAGAGTGGGACAGGTGAATAAGTTTGTATACTTGGGATCAAAGTTTACAAGAGATGAAAAGTATGACTGTGACATTGAGCGAAAGGTGGTGGCAGGGAAACAAATGAATCGGGTCCTGCATATCTTTATGAGCAGTCAGAACGTGTCGAAAAAGTCACACCTGGCTATGCATAGAGGAGTGCTGGTCCCTACATTTATGTATGGTAGTAAACATTAGGTTTGGCAGAAAAAGGAAGATTAATTCTAGGGAGGTAAGTAGTCCGAGAATAGTTGAGTGACTCTGATGTATAAAATGAGTAATAGTATAATAAGGGAACGCTGTGCAAGATGCACAGTTGAACCGGTCTTCGAAAGCCCAAAAAGAGAAGCAGTAGTTTTGGGATAGTGTCACAGATATTTTGAATAAGTGTAACCAGAATGAAAGGATAGTAGTGCAAACGCAATAAAGGCAAAAGCTATTGTATGACTTAGTGTGTGCCAATTAGCATCAGTTCGTGTTTGTTAAATATTAATTTTTTTCCATTGAGGTATGCGTGATTTTTTAAAAATGGACAAAATTAAGATAAGAGATGCGATAAAGTACCTTTGTAAAAAGGGATTATCACCGCAAGAAATTTATAAGGACATGATAGAAGTATTGGGTGACTCTGCCCCTTCGTACCAGGTAATCAAAAACTGGTCACGTGATTTCAAACTGGGAAGACATCAGGAATTGGGCCTCAAAAAACTCTCTGTACGTTGGGTTCCACGAATGGAATCTTGTGGTAGCAAATACAATGTTAAACCAAAAAATATCCATTTGTACAGAAGACAAGAAGGATTGATAAATGAAAGAAAACTTGTATTTCGTGCATAAAAAACTTTTTATTAAAATAGCATAGCGCTTTCGAATTTTATGTCATCTTGCTTGATTTGATATTATGAATATTGTTACTTATTTGTCAGCTTTACAAGATCCATCAAATTATATAAAATACATACGAACATGTTAAAGGATGCCAGAGAAGTATAATTTATTTCGTGATTGTGGATAAAAGATTGGGAAAGAAAGTGATGGACACTCGGGCATACCCCGGTGCAGGCATTGACTCAAACCACTTCTTAGCAACGAGCCGAATAAGAGATCTCTTGAAGCGGTAGCGGCATCGTGTGCAAGAATCAAGTACTGTAGTATAAAAGTTAAGAATTTACAAGAAGTTACAATGACGTGTGTAAGAACCGTAGCAAGTGGTCTCTGCCTACCCCTACGGTAAAAAGGCGTGACAATATGTATATATGCTTTTTATATTTATTAAATTATTTTTGTATTTGTTGGTGTGTTAATATTAAAGTTATGAATATATCACATTTAAAATTGATTTTGTTTTTTGTTTTATAGGGGATGAAATTCTAGCCGTAAATAGCAAACCACTTCATGGTTGTTCCCACAAAGAAGCTATTAATGTCTTTAAACAGATTCGCCAAGGATCGGTTCTTTTACACATAGGTCGCAGAATAACAAAGAAACATAGAGACAAGACTTACTGACGTAACCCTTATTGTAGTTTATTTGATTGGGATGATTTTTTTAATTGTTACCTTTATTATATATATATTTTTTAATTTTTTAGTTTTAAATACAATGAAACAAGATTATCACTTTTCTATATAATTGTGGAAATTTAATTGTCTTTATAATAAGTCGTTTTAATAATGATTGTTTTAATTTTTTTAAAACATTCTATATGTATTTTTTTTGTAAAGGTGACAATTAAACAATTATGAATGATGTCATTAGAGATCGTAAATACGTACCAAAGATGTGAGTGTTATCAGCTATTGTGCTTTTGCGCTATTTAAGTGTAATAAATAAGAATTTTACAGTTTATTAAGTTTTTCAATATTCAGAGAATAGTAACTTGTATCAACATAAATGTTTATTTTACTAACCTAAACATCACTTGTTTAACTGTACCGATTATATGTGCATGCATTGTTTAGTTAATAGTAACTATATTGTTTGGTTACTTTTATAATATGTGATATGTATTTGCACTACATATTTGTCTTTATAGTACTTTTTATTTTATTATTTTTTTACCATTTAAAATACTTCGTATTTGTTGTTTTATTTAAAACCTTTTGCTCTAGTTACAATGGCTGGAAAATTCACCTCTACAAGTTTAAACAACGTTTTAACGAAATATTTAACATTCAAGCTAATTATAAAAAAAGGGTTCAGAACAAGGTTTATAAAAATTGGAAATTTTATTGTTTGTCGCGTTCTTTTCCAAACTTTTCCAAACAAGCAATGAATATAGACATTTTAGCGTTTATGCGGTTGATAAAAAGGATGTTAGAAATCACAATAAATTGTCGGATACTATTAGAATATATTTTTTGGTGAAACAGATGGCATAAATACTCAAAACATATATGCTAATTTAAGTTCTAAAGTCTTACAAAATCATGAAAGAGTAAACTAGTAAAGAGTAAACTACTGTCGGCTTCGCCTCGGTCAACAAACATGTGCTCTGAGACATTTCTTACTTTACTGCCCTAGATATGTAATAAACTATTTCTCCCAACTGTGCAGAAAGCGTTACTTTCGGCCCGCTACGCAAAACGAATTTGCCACTTTCCGCCTACAGCAGGGAGAAAAATAGTAAACACCACGGGCATTAATGTAAGAAATGTCTCGGAACACATTTATGATGTGCTCTGATACATTTATTACTTTACTGCCCTAGGTGTGTAATATACTATTGCAACAGTTTTTAGTAAGTACGAATTTTTGAATATTATTGGTATTAGGGTGGATTTATAAAAACTTTAAAGTATCTTTTAACATCTAACATTTATCACTTAAGATTTAAGACATTAAAGTGGATTATGTTATAAAAATACCTACCATTTAAGACTGATAAAATATTTTTATACTCCAAACGCCGAAATCATAAACAAACTGGCTACAGTAATAATACTAAACACAAATCCACTACAAGTAGTACAAGTACAGTTCCGAATTAACTTTTTTCTATTTTCAAATTCTTCCCTAACCTCACAATTAATTTTGAGTAATTGCGGGAAACAGGTGTGATTTTTGATCACATAACATACGCAAATCCTATTTTCATTATACTCATTTAAGACCGATTCCTTAAGTTGGAAGTTGGTCATCTTGTTAAATCTTAAATGTTTTTATAACAATTACAATGCTATTTTCCATATTCCATCTGTCTTAAATGATAAATCTTAAATCTAAAGTGATAAATCTTAGGTGTTAAATACTTTTATAAAGTCACACTTTGTTCTAAAGAAAAGTAACATAAAAAATATGGCAAGCTGAAATTTATATAAATTTATTTGATTACTCAATATTTCTTATATTTTACTTTTCATTCGGAGGTTGTTGAAGTTTTGGATCACATGGAATCAGGCGACTTCTACGACGAACTATGTGTTTAAAATGCGAACTTTGAAATATTACGCAGAGGACTGACTGACTGGGGTCCAAAAGGACCCCATTTTAATTCTAATTTACAAACCGGCTTTCTTCTTTTGTTTTGGTTTTTTTGATAAATGTTAAATAAAAACTAGCCTTAATTAAAGTTTTAAAAAAGTAACGCATTTTATAAAAATAATATAAAGTTTAGCAAACACTGTCATTTGCTTGCTCGTCAACGCAGAGATGGCGCGCTTGGAGAAAGGCATCTCAAAAAACATGTTATTTCTTTGAAACGGTCTCTGGACATTGTGGCTGGGCTTATAGGGCGACAATACGGAACGTCTTCACACCATAGTAAATCTACAGACTCTTTGGAAGAGCAAAGAGCACCAAGCGTTATCAGAAGACTGATTTCTTTCTTTTATATGGGTGTTCTTGATTCTGTCTTTTAGTTTTTCTGTTTGTTCCAGTAACTATAATTCAAATAACTTCTGGGCACATAAAAAGCGAAAATACTTCTTTTTTTGTTGAAAAATTGGAGCTGAAAGGGGTAAGTCCTAATTTTTTGGTCTGTATATTAGCTTTCTGACGTTTCTTTGCCCGTGTTTCTTTGAAAGTATGGACCATTCTTTTCCATCCTTTGCTACATACCTTGGGCATTCGTGGTCTTCAGCAGTCTTAGGTATGGAATCAGCAATATTTGTGTTTTCGTATTCTGTCACATCAGCTTCAGACTGAACCTCTTCGATAATATCTTTTTCTTTGCTCGCAGCATCTTCGTTGGATCGCTGATCAAATTCTGGATTATCGTTTTCGAGGATATGTAACGGCCCCTTGTCCGTCAATGGCATGTGAGGAAGGCAAATTCACACCCATTTTTATACGGATGCGTACTTTTTAAAAAAACGGACAGGACTAAGCTAAAATGTTTGAATACAAAACGATTCTAAACGCATGGGATTCCACTTACTAAAAACAAGTAGGTTTCCCCGACTGAATATAAAACTATAAATCGCATGGGATTGCCAGAACTAAAAATAAATGAATAAAATACTAAAAACAAATGGGTTTCCCCGACACCATAAACTGAAAAATATCATATATAATTTATAACATACAAGGCAGAGTGGGGTCCTAACCGACCCTAGTCAATAAAATGAAAAACGAAATTTCAAATTGAATATTGAGGGTATACACTACATAGAAAACCAAAAAATATGAACATATAATAAAGGAATTATTAAAACTTAAAAAAATAAACGAATTATTTACAAAAAACAGAACGTGGGGTACGGAAGAACCCCAGTCCGCCTTTTAAAGGTTAACAAGAGATAAAGTACCACGATTTTTAAATGAAAACGAGTCGGATTTTTGCACGTAAATTTATATACATGCAAACTAAATATACATTTTTAATAATTCGAACGCAAGTTTTCATTATGCATTATTTCAAATTTCTAAAGAATAAATTAATTATGTCAAAAATATAATGGTAGCATAAAAAAAAAATCCAATACGAAAAAAAATTTACCAAGTCGTAAATATTAATAATTTAATAACCCTACCCTGGTCAGTGTTGTAACGCACGGTTTTTGAATTACAGTAGTATTTTTTTTACGATCGTTTTAAAAAACTGAAAATCATTTATTGAAGGTATAGTTAACAAATATTTTTCTGTAAAAATAATAAAAACAAGCGTTACTTGTTTTCTTGTAAAAAATGTTCACTTTTGAAATTTTTCCACGTCTAAGATTTTTAAAATTTTTAGCTAATTCTCCCAACGTAACTACAGTTTTCATCTGGAATTTCACATTGAGCTGTTTCATAAAGTCTTGATTTTTTGTTTTTTAGTCTCAGACATACTTGCTAAGGCTGTAGCTATTTTTTTTACCAGTCTTTTTTTTTACAAATATCCCATTTTTTAAACGTCATTATTAATAAACTATTCAGAATCGCCAATATGAAAAGTAACCTCTTAAGATTCTAGTCGAGTACGACTTCTATGTGGGAACGTCTTTAAGCGAAGAATCAGTGATATTTGTTGTGGTAACTAAAGAGTGCTAGAAAGCAGGTTGCTAAAATCGTGATGTTGAAATACTAAAATATATAATTCTTAACCGATTTATTATCATACAAGAAAAACTGCAATATCACCACGAGGACATTTAGACACATCTCTCAAAAAAAAACTGTACACAACCGTCAGCGGTTATTTTAACAGTAACGCCATGAGTGTAGATGTACTTTGTGTTGCCTAGTATATTTTCACCCTTTAAAATATTTTGTACGTTATCCATAACATCTTTATTATTTTACACTCTTGTTTTAAGCTTTTAAATGGTCCACTTGAGTTACAAAAATAGAAATAATTAATTGAGTGACTAATTTTGACAAAAGCATACTTTCCAAAATGGACGGGGCTAAAGGTACGACAATTAAAAGATACAGCTACGTACACATACGGAGTCGGGAAATTTGAATTTTTATTAAAAAAAGTCGCATGCATGCAGCGCCGTGTACTTACAAAGTCGCACGCATACAGATCCGCAAACGTACAGGAACATTTACATAAAACATTATAGTCCACTCTTTTGGTTCACAAAACTGCCGATTATAGATACTTCAAATGATTTCAAAAGGTAAACAAAACGTAAAAAGTGGTTTTTATAATCGCTCCATATACCGTTCTCGACATCTCTAATTGTTGTGGATACATTGTACAGGGTCGTAATTTCACAAAATAAAAGAAATAATGAAGTTGTTTTCGTTTTAATTGGTACCTGACATTTGCTTTTTTGGATATAAATTGAGGACTTTTGGTTGAGTTAGAATAGGTTTAATTAGGTACAAAAAATTGGTTATATACTTATTTAAATTGCTACCCTTCACAGAAATCGTTAGTAATACGCGAAAAATGTATTTGCAATAAAGAGAAACCAGAAATTGAGTTAAAAAAATACTACTTAGCAGCCCTATTGAATGTTTACAAATATATTTATAGGTGTGTATGTATTTTCATGAAGGAAAGCAAATTAATGTAGATTAAAATAATTCTTGTAATAATAAATATTTTACTAAAGATTTCCATGAAGGGAAGCAAATTAATTAATTTTAAAGTAATTTTGGTGCCACATCTCACTTTTTTTAATAAAAATTTAAATTTCCCGGCTCCTCATGTGTGGAATTCCGATTGACCAATTATAATCATCTGAAAGGTCAGAAATTGGTTATAAAAGGTCAGTTGGTTTTTATTAATTGGTCAGCGTTAGAACATTTTTTATTAAATTTAAGTTGTTCAAGGTCATTGAGAAATTTTAGCACCTCATTTGCAAAAAAATAAATAATTGCTCCTATGCGCAATCGAGAAGCATTCGCTGATAATTGGTCAGCTCATATAAATATTTGGTCAATGTAATTTAATATTAAAAAAATTTAATAAGTTGTCTTTATCGTAACACGCATGCTTTGGGCCGGTTAATTGTAACAGGAGTAAATATCGTAACGATACTAAACTTTCTTTTGCAGTTTTTGGGGACATCTCGATTTCTTAAAACTAATAATTTTATGAGAATTGTTTTTATTGGTTAGGGGGTTGGTTTTAGAATAAAAGGTGGGTGGACTTAGGTACTTAATTTTGCAATTTGAAGAGATATATTAGTAGATATAATAAAATAAACAAGTCGAGTTTTTATTGCAGGAAGAAGTACCATAAACTTTCCAGCAACGTATATTAAAAATAATCTGTAGCAGATAAGAATCGGGAATTTCCCTGGTGCCAAGAAATTTTAAAGTTACATTTTCTGTAAACCGACGTAAAATTCATTAAATAATAGCATTATAATGTTATGTTAAATTCTGTACTTATATGACTGGACGTCTTTCTCTGATGTTATCCAGCTTATATTGTCATTTTCTTCTTTTTTCAATTTATTTGTACCCCTTTATGCATCGTTATTATAGTCAGTATTTTTACATTGTTAGGTGGTAAATGTAGATAACACACATTGCATCCGAATGCAATGTGTGTCATCTATAATTATATTTATTGGGTAGGAAATTCATTTGTCATTTTCTTTTTTTTTAATTTATTTTTATTCCTTTATGCATCATCATTATAGCCAGTATTTTTGCAGTAGTAAATGAAGATGACACATAAATTGCATCTAAATAAAATCATATAAAATTAAAAAAGAATTTTTGAGACAAATTTTCGCTTCTTTAAACAATTTTTACCACGTATACCTCGTCGCGTTTGTTATCCTAATGGGAAGCTCAAAAACTTGATGATTTTTAAGAAAATGAAATTTTTTTTACTCCGGATTCATCCTGGCCCAATAAAACAATCTAAAATTGCTACATTTTGTCGAAATTGCAGATTGTTTTATTAGGATAGCAGAAACGCGAGGAGGTATCCAGAGTAATTTTTCGAATTCTTTATATTGCCAAATTTATATGCTTCTTATTAGGATAGCAGAAACGCGAGACGGTATTCGGAGTAATTTTTCGAATTCTTAAGATCACAAATTTTTATGCTTCTTGTAGCATTTGAAATTGCTACTTGTTAATTTTGTTTTTTATGTATAGTAAATTTTTCATTTATTGGGCATTGTAGCATTTGAAATTGCTACCTGTTAATTTTGTTTTCTATATATAATAAATTTTTTATTTATTGGGCATTGTACTTACAGAGAACATTCAGTTTTGATATCAAATTCCTGAATAAAACATTTATTTCACTATTTCAAAACAAACATCACATGCTAGTAAATTCACAAGTTCAAACACTAGGTAATACTCTTGCTTCTGACATCCTAAGGGCTGTTGAAAGTAATGTAATCAAGCTGCAGGAACCTTATGATTTCTGGCTGGATTTCTGAAATTTAAGATAGTTAAGTCAATAAAAACATCCATTCACATGTGAGCAGGCGACATACCGTTGTGTTCTCTAGTATGATGAATTCTAGGCTATTGAAGGTTGTCTCAGGATTTTGTTGATTCTGAATGAGATCTCTAGGTATTTACTGGGTTTTTTCTCTATTTTTCATAATATAATCTTAGAGGTTATATTTACTTTCTAGACGTCGATGTCATTGTCTGATTGTCATAGTACTTCTTTCATAGAACTTCTGTCATCGATCTTCGGTCTTAAGTCGGTTAGCCGTTAATGTTTCGTGCCCATAGTAGAAAAGAAAGAAAAAGAATGGTCTTTTAGATTACATTCGATGGAATTCATTCTGTCAATCAATAGCATTTATGGTTCTGACCAATGAGAGGCTAGGAATTCAAAACTGGCGCTGATTTCATACAGGATGTGCAGTTTTTTCTGGCAAATGTTAGAAATAGAGGATGGTACCTGTCCTCGTGGTGGTCAGAGAGTTCTTTTTCGGTGCGGCCATGATGAGGTGCGCTTGTCTCGTTTTTGGGATTCTTTTTCGGTATTGAACCGGAAATTAACCCTTAGGGGGGAATCTGCGAAGTGCCGTTTGGGCCGAGATCAAGTCGCACTCATCGTTAGTGGTTTTTTTGGAGCCTTATATGGGGATTTGTGCCAAACACCGGTAGACTGCCATGCGGTAGGAACACCGCCATTTTGTCCTAGCAATGATATCGATCAGGTTGAAAATATACCTACTTCATTTTGTTGGTTTTTTATTTTGCACATGTTCTTTCATGAGACTTTTTTGTTAGGGTGTTAGGGTACAGCTTAGCCCTCATCATCAGACTTCTGGCAATCGTCAGAAAACCACCGATTGAGGACTAGTAGTAGCCGGTAGAGGCTAGAGACCTGCTGAGCTGCATCATCGACCCCTGGCTGACCTGTAAGGTTGAGCCTTCTTTTTACCTTCTCTTCGTTTTGCTGTCTGTTTCCTGTATTCTTCCTGTCTTCGTTTTTGTGTCTTCAACTACATCAAGTGGACCTTGGATAGAGGCTACATATGTGGACCATTGGACTTTAACACTAGGTTTTTTTTACACCTTCAGTGTTCTCTTACTTTTTTGAGATTTATTTATAACTAATTTATCATATTAGTATTTATCATACCATCATTTTATGTAATAACTAATTATTGATATCGTATATTATACCACCGTGATAATTTTATAAACTATAATCTAAAGAGCTTTTGTGAAGTTCTCACATAGTACTATGTGACAGCAGATTCAGTCACAGGTTTATTTCTTACCATTATACCCCATTTTGGTAACTTTGAGCGGTATAACACCAGGTATAAAAATGTATGTATTTCGCTATAATACATTAGTTAATATTGTTATATATGTTATTTAATTGATGTAATTATTACTTTATGATACTCTGGTCTACAACATATTTTGCTTTGTCCATTTTGGTGTTTTTATTATATTCTTATATGTGATATGTTTTTTTATTCTCCTATTTGCCCAGCCTGAATGTCTAAGAAAATTTAATATTATATCATTTTAGGTATTTTGTTGAAGATAGATATTTGGTTTTCTCAATTATCCAAATATAGTATAGCTATATCTAAATTGAGTGGCGCCTGATGAATTTGAATTTTCAATCTTAGAGCCATAAATAATTCGAACTCACTTATCTGTTCTCCGGCGAACTGCTGCCGTCAGCACATTGTGTTCTATTTTTTTATTTCACATAATGAACATAATAAAGTAGGCCACATTCTTATTAGAATAGCAGAAAAGCGAAAAAGTATCCTAAGTAAAAGTTATCATATTATTAAAAATAATCAAATTTTCGAGCTTTCTATTAGGATAAAAGAAACACGAGGAGGTATCTGGAGTAACTTTTCGAATTCTTAGGATCACCAAATTTTTATGCTTCTTATAATAATAGCAAAAACTAGAGGAGGTATCCGGAGTAATTTGTTAAATTCTTAATATCACCAATTTTTTATACTTCCTATTAGAATAGCAGACACGCGAGGAGGTATCCGAAGTAATTATTCAAATTCTTAAAGGCTCCGCGATCTTAGCAACTCATGTGTGAAATTTTAATTTTGCAAAAAAATAAAAATTGTAAATATGTGCGCCTATGTATATTACCGAGTCAAACAGAAAGAGCAAGCGTGTGTATGTATTCATCTTATTTTCTCAAACTCGAAGTTTAGTTTTCTGAACGCACGCGCGCCAACACACACACACATACACACACACACACAAAAAAAATTTAAAATATAAAAATAAAACAAAATAAAATAAAAAAAAATTAAAAAAAAAAAATTTAAAAATAAAACAAAATAAAAAAAAAATACACACACATATACACACACATACACACACACATACATACATACACACACACATACACACACACTCATACACACAAAAAAAAATTAAAATTTAAAAATTAAACAAAATGAAATAAAAAAAACATTAAAATTTAAAAATAAAACAAAATAAAATAAATTTTTTTTTAAAATTTGTGTGGGGAAGTCCACAATCCCAACACGGCGCATCCCAATGGCTGATAGGGAACTTCCTGGCTTACAGGAAAGGTGTCTAATATTAAAGAATAAACACCTGTGGATCAACTAAGGACATGATATAGGGCAGCGGCTATATCATTACTACCTTTGAGTACAAGGGAGTTTACCTCCTTGTATTCAAACTAGACAGGTGCGGTTGGTTTGTTTTAAGCCAGCCAAGCTTACCGCGATCATCAGGCTTTGCTCAAGGTGTCATGCGACCCGTGCCAAGGGGCGTACTATATGTATGATATTTGTGCCTGCCCCAAACAGATATCGCTAACGGAGCCTTTGGGATACCAGGCAACCTCCCGGTAGTATTTTTGCCTTGCTGCGGTAATGCAGAGCTCTGCCGTAGTCGACCATTTTTCTCTAGCAACCAAATCTCGCAGGAAGCTGAGGGGGTACTTTTAAAATCCTCCACTCCCGAGAAATTGGACCTGACAACAGGGGGCAAGGCTACGCTAACGGCCAGCATAAACCTGGACAAGAAGGTCAAACTTGCCGGCGCGACGAGAAAACGTCTTAGCCGATTGATCAAGAGCGGGGTACCTTACGAAACCGTCTTAAATCAAATACTAAAAAAGCGGGATGAGAAAAGGAGCGGGGATCAATCTCCCCCAGCTCTCACTAACAAGCAAATACGCTCGGATGGTAGCACTCCAGAAGCGGCGGCGAAAAAGCCACGCACTATGGAGGATCCAAACGAGCAAAAAGGCCCTTTGCAGCTGTAGCTCAGGGCATCAAGGGGAGCATAATCCACCCAGAACACCCAAATGCTCAGCTGTCAAACAAACAGCTACGGCTGCTACAGCGATTTATCATGGACACTGTAGACAAACTACTGGACGATGGTCCACAAGTGCGTTTCCAGAGCTGCACCATTCGACCTGGAATCCTCCTTCTGTCCTGTACGGATGCTGAGACGGTCCAGTGGATGGGGAAGCCAAGAAAGATCCGACATCGGTGGTAATTCCGAAATCTTCGGGGTTAACCGATAGAACCAAAGAGGTAGGTAAATCTACTTTGGCGGCGACAGCGGGACTAAAGAGGCCGGACAAAACCAGCAAAAAAGCCGGATAAGGGAAAGTAAACCTCCCCACACTATCTTTAAGTAGAAATAGCTAACCACATCCAATTTTTCCAGGCGAACATCCAACATACTAGAGCGGCTTCATATGTCCTCAGCAGGAGGTTCGCCAAGAAGCAATTCGATGTGGCACTAATCCAGGAACCCTGGACTTCCAATACAGGCAGAATAAGCGGCCTAGGAAACTGCTCCGGTATATTAATAGCGTGTACTCTAGGTGGTAAGCCAAGAGCATGCATACTCATCAGGAAAAACATGAACTATTTTATGTTAACAGAGTTTTGCACCCCTGATGTGGTTGCAGCACAGCTTTCGATCTCAGGAGGAGACAGTAGTGTAGATGTAGTCGTCTGCTCATCTTACTTCCCTGGAGACCGAAAAGAACACCCTCCTCCAGCAGCAGTGCGAGATCTAGTCGCCTCCTGCAAGAGGAACAATAGGCAACTGATCATTGGATGCGACGCAAATTCCCACCATTTGGATTGGGGCAGCAGCGACATCAATGAAAGAGGTGAGTACTTATATAATTATATAATAGGGGAAGGGCTAGCAGTAAACAACGTAGGCTCGAAACCAACCTTCGTGAACAGAATTCGCGGAGAAGTTCTAGACATAAATATTAGTACACAGTTTATGAGTACCAAAATAGTTAACTGGCAGGTATCTACCGAGTCCTCATGCTCAGATCATAGACACATACGATTTGACGTGAGAATAGGACAACGTCCGATAGTGCAATTTCGAGAACCAAAATGCACAGATTGGAAAGGGTACTGTGATTCCCTCCAACAGCACCTAGGTAACGGTAACAGCACTATACAAAATAGAGCCGAAATAGAAGCGGCGAATGAGCATATCGCATCCGCCCTTCTAACTGCCTATAAGAAAAACTGCCCATTAAAGGAGAAGAGGAACCATAGAGGTACACCCTGGTGGAGCAAAAGCTTGGAAAAGCAAAGAAAAAAAGTTCGACGTCTCTTCAATCGATCTAAAGAAACAGGTTGCTGGGAAATCTATCGCACAGCTCTAACGACTAATAACAAAGAAATAAGGAAAGCCAAAAGAGAATCCTGGAGGAGGTTCTAACAGAGTATATCAGATCTACTTGCCAGCACAAGAATCCACAAGGCTCTCGCCAGAAATCCGACGCAAGAGATTAGATCGATAAAACGACCAGATGGCTCTTTTACGGACTCTGGTAGGCAAACGTTAGAGACTATCTTGCAGACTTTCCCGGCAGTCAGCTTCTGAGGAACCAGGAGCAAATTCCACTCTCAATGGGATCGACATCACGACCCAAAAGGGAGGACTGGAGAAATGTTTCAAAAGTGGTTACCACAACATCGGTACATTAGGCGGTGAACTATTTCTCCCCATACAAGTTTCCAGGGGAGAATAGTGTTTTCCCTGCTCTCATTCAGAAGGGCAGCGAAATTTTACTACCTCTTCTGGTTAAACTATTCAGAGCGAGTTTGGCGTAGAGTTATATTCCGCTGGGCTGGTCAACGGCGAGAGTTGTATACATACGTAAAACGGGTACGGTGAATCATTCCCTACCCAAATCCTGCTGGCCGATCAGCCTTACCTCATTCTTAATGAAAACTCTGGAAAGAATTATTGATAGACATATTAGAGAGGGGAATCTTAGGGAACATCCCTTAAACCCCCACCAATATGCCTACCAAACAGGCAAGTCTACGGATTTAGCTCTAAACAATCTAGTAGGAAAGATCGGCCATTCCCTTAAACATAAGGAAATTGCGCTGGCAGCTTTTCTAGATATAGAAGGAGCGTTTAATAACGCCTTACCACAGTCACTCTATACATCAATTAGGGATAGAGGGATAGACAGTAAAATCTGTAACTGGATCAAAAACATGATTGAAAACAGATATATAATATCATCACTGCATGGAGAGTCGGTTAGGTTCAGGGCGGCGAAGGGGTGTCCACAAGGCGGGGTACTTTCCCCCCTAATGTGGTCACTTCTAGTCGACTCTCTGCTGAGCGAGCTTTCCATGCAGGGAGTAGATTTTCAATGCTATGCGGATGATCTGGTTATAATAGTTAGAGGTAAATTTGAAGCGACGATCTCAAACGTCCTCCAAGAAGCTCTTAACACAGTATACAGATGGTGCGAGAGGGAACAGATGTCTGTAAACCCCCGAAAAACTTCCTTTTAAAAAAAGGAAAAAGCTAGATAAGCTTCGGCAGCCTGTCCTATACGGAGAGAGTATTCCATTTGCGACGGAAGTGAAATACCTGGGTGTAGTTTTGGATAAAAGACTCACCTGGAACGCCCACTTGGAAAAAACAATTAACAAAGCCAGGTTTTCTCTCTGGAATCTCAGAAGAGTATGTGGCAAATCTTGGGGAATGAACCCCAAACAGATTTACTGGATTTATCAAACAATGATAATATCTATGGTCATGTATGGTTCAGTAGTCTGGTGGACCAAAGGGTTACAACAGACAGCTACAGCAAAGCTTGCTAGCCTTCAGCGGCTGGCATGCCTGGCCATAACTGGAGCTATGTCCAGCACACCAACGGCAGCGATGGAACACCTCCTACATCTCCCTCCCCTAGATATTCTTTTAGAGAGGAAGGCCAGGATAGTTTCCTATAGATTCCTGTCTTTGGAAAAGCAAATAAATGGAGAGCAACTCGGGGATCACTCCGGGATACTGAGTGAAACAAAAAACCACCAAATTCTCGAGATGGTTTCTGACTTGCTAGCCACAAAAATACACGTAGAAAAGTCGTTCAAAGTCCTCTTTCCAAAGAGAGACGAATGGATGAGGAGACAAATCCCCTTCCCAGACACTGAATACGTAATGTACACAGACGGCTCAAAAACTCCAGATGGAGTTGGGGCCGGTGTTTTCATCAGGAAACCAAAGATTGAAATATCTACCAGTTTTGACAGGTATGCCTCAATCTTTTAGGCTGAAGTATTCGCTATCGAATTGTAAGCAAAAGAGTTGACCAACAGACCTCTAGTAAACAAAAACATAAATATAATATCAGACAGCCAGGCTGCTTTAAAAGCACTGAGCTCCAACAAGATAAATTCTAAACTTGTATGGATTTGCATCGAATCCTTAGAGTACCTTGGTGCGAACAACAGGGTGACCCTACTGTACCTGTACCTGGGCACCAGGGGGTGGAAGGAAACGAAAAAGCCGACACCCTTGCAAAACAGGAGGCCGAATCTGCGTTCACTGGACCAGAACCGGTTTTTGGAGTCACCACAAGTGCCGCCAAAACAATTATTTCGGACTGGGCGGAGAGGAAAATACTCACGTACTAGTCCGACAT